>CM052893.1:29653942-29705223 GCA_028534135.1 Potos flavus
GGAAGGTGCTACGAAGAGTATATAAATGTACGGGCTTCTGAGCTTGCGAGACAACCTGAAAAGGCTCCGGTTTTACATGCCGTGTTCACTTGGAGGTCAGATAAGAAGCAGTGTGAAAGGGTGAAGAAATTCTGCCTCCAGATTCAGACACTTCTGAATTGGAAGTGGGGCACTGCCATTTATTAGTCGTACAACCGTAATCCGGTCATTTAACCTCTGTGATCCTCTGTTCTCTGCCTGTAAATGCCAATGATAAGACTCCCCACGCAGCTCTGTAACACACAGCCCCCGGCGGGCCCCGGGTGGGTGGCTGACAAGCCTTAGTCACGCCACGCGGTTCCCTCCACCCCAGTGGCTAAGATGGCTGGTCCAGCATTTGATTTTACTCCCCTATGCTGAGCCATGTCATTTAATTTTTTTCGCTATGGATTTTTGTGATTTTTAAAGACGTTCTCGATCATAAAAGCAGAATGTCTGAGATGGCGTTATCAATTTTTTTTTGTTGTTAGTTTGTTCTAGTGGCTTCATCTCAGTCTTGTTAGCCAATATTTTCTGAAACACGATTGTACTCGTAATTATAGTCCAGGAGATGCTATTATGGCCATTATTTGTCATATAATTGCTATTATTACTGCTCTGACCTCAGAGGACTGAGTAGGCTGTGATAGAGATGGGAAAGATGGTAGTGTATCTATCCTCTCATCCCTGACAGGCTCCCAGCATGCTAGAAGCTCCCTTAGGAAGTGCTGAAAGGCACAAAATGCACAGTCTTTGAAGGCTAGATCGGAAAAGGTTACAGGGATCCTCTGGTCCACCCTCCTTCATTGTCCAGCTGCGGAAATGAAGGCCAGAAAGGAGTAATGGCTTGGCCCCAACCGTGAAGGTAGCTGGTAGCAGGGCCAGGGGGACCCCCGAAACCTGGGCTCTCCATTACTAGACCAGGCGAGGTGCCGGTGATCTGGTTATGACATTCCCTCATGGCAGACATGCGGGGACACCTGTGTCACTCCGTTAGTAGCCACCACGGTCACAGCTCTGTGGGCCAGGAGAGCACACAGCTCTTACCCCAAATGGAGAGTCCGATTTGTGAGAAAAGAGCCTGTGTCTTCACTCCACTTCCAGACCGAGACCAGTAGCTCCCTGTAGCTCCCAGACCACCTTGTCAAACTCCAAGGCCTAAGTGGAAGGAAGGAAGGAAGGAAGGAAGGAAGGAAGGAAGGAAGGAAGGAAGGAAGGTGAGGGTGTCAATGGGAACAGTGCACTCGCACTCAGAAAGGATGAAACCCCCACACCAATTAGGTACGTGTTTTAAAGCATAGGTTTTGTTATGACTCCGATGTGACAGGGCCGACAGAACAGGAGACGACTGCCGTCGGAAAGACAGTTTGTTATATTCACAGAGCCACAGGGAAGGGGGCCTGCCACGCCACGGGGGGGGCATGTGGGAAGCGCCAGGGGGCTGTAGAAGCAGAGGGAGAGAAGGTGCTGTGGCAGGAGCTAATAAAGTGCTCCGACAGGAAGGAACCGACCAGGCAAGGTGAGCGGGTTTCGGGTTGCCGGGTCGGAATCATGGTCGAGGGCTCTGGGGCGCAGGGGCTGTCCCCAGCTGTCCGGTACTTAGCCTGCTGTGGTCAGACATGGCGGCAGGGAGTTGCTCAGAGCGCGTAAAAGGAGGTGGGGGGGGTGGGCTCAGGATTGATCGGTTTGCGTTAGAACAGCTGGCTTTGGCCGGCGGGCAAGTTGTTTGCTGTCTCTAGGCACTAGTTGGCCCCTGGAGGGGAGGTCCTCCCAGTCAGTAAGGCCCCAGATGTCACAGAATCAGAAATACAGAAAGTAAAGGACATGGTTAACGTGGTAAAGAGTAAGCATGTGACCGATGAGGTGAACCTCCAAAGCCTTCGGCCTTCGGCCCCGGGAAGCCAGCGGGAGAGAACACTGGTCTGGGAAGGCCTTCCTTGTACCTGACCTCCCTCTGGAAAGACTGAGGTCCTGAGTGTCCCCTCCCTTCACCAGGGTACTCTTGCGGCCCCAGGCCAGGAATCTCCCAGGCAACTCCCCCAACCCCGCCGCGCCCCCATGCCTTCCATATCTCAAGGAGCTACGTAATAATTCCTCCCTGTGGAGAGCTGGGGGGGTCACAGTCTCAGTCGGGACATGCCCGGGGTCTGCAGGCCGGCGTGCCTGCAGGAGAGGCCTGGTGTGTGGTTTTCATCAACCCTGGCTCCGCACCGGGGAAGCTCATAAACTCTGTCCCGTGCCTTCTGGGTCAGGAGCGGTGGGAGAGCAGCACTCTGCCCCCCCTCCCGCCCCCCAGGGCCTGCCTGGGCCCCAGGTCATCCTCGGCCTCCCGGGGTTCCCTCTTGCCTTGGAGTTTGAAGCAGCCCCAGTGAGAAGCGAGAAGGGCCAAAGCGAAGGCCACAAAACCCAAGGAATGTTTGGCAAACAAAGTGCCGATGCAGCACCGGGCGGGCGGGCAGGAAGCAAACAGAGGCCGCTTGTTCGAGAGTGATTTGCTTATTCAGACAGGAGTCCAGTCTAGGGACTGGGATGAGCGCGGACAGAGATGGGCGAGCGGAGGGAAGAGCACTGCCCCGCAGAGCCCAGGGTCCGAGACTCCCCGGCTCAGCTCTGCCCATGTGACGCCCGCCACCCCCCTGCCGTGTTCCTCGTGCGAGGGCGTCCCCAGCGGGAACACCAAGGGGCCGTCCGTCTCACATGGGACAGCGGCAGTTTGTGTGGGAAGGGTGGGAACCGGCCCTGTCCTCCAACAGGGCATGAGGCCCTCAGTGAGCGGGTCTGATGAAACTCTTCCCCTCCCCCTGGAGCGTGGGGGTTAATACTAGGACTCGGAGCTTTGACATAATCACCGCCAGCTTTTCTGCAGTTTCACACGAGGTCCTGTTTTCCAAACACGAAGCCCATGTGTGTGTGTCTGTTGGCCAGACTCACGGCATGTGTGGACCTGCCAGGACAGTGTGTACTTGTGCGGCCGAGATCTCCCAGATGCCTTTGGCTGTGGCCGGGACGCCCGGAGCCCAAACCGGGGCGCGCTGAGCACAAGCCAGGAGGAGAGGGGGTGGGAGGCCAGGTTTTGTCCGCAGGCCACACGGGGGTCCTGTGGTGGTTCCTTGGGGCTGGCCACTGCCTTGGGCAGCCCCGGAATTAAACCACCAGAGGAGGGAGCAGTGCGACCCCTGCCAAACAGGGCCAAGAGCTAGGATTCTTGTAGGGACCCCAAGATCTGCCCAGAAAGAAAGGACACTATCAACTCGGGATCAGTACCTGAGCTATTCCCTTGTGCAAAGTGAGGGAGCAGAAGAGAGAGAGCCCGAGTAGAATGTTCAAAGAGTTGAAGGATTCTTTTTATTCATCAATGTATTTAATAAACATTAATTGAACACCTACTCGGTGCTGGCCGAGGGCTCATCTCATGCTCCTTCCTGTTCCCTGATATGCACACACACACACACACACACACACCTTACACTGCTCCTGTCCTGCTTTATCCTCAAACACTCCACGCGCCCTCATCCCCAGGCCTGTGCTGCTGTCCTTTCTGCCTGGGACTTGTTCCTGACACCCCACCCTCTCCTTGTCTAGATGAGTCCCACTCATTCTTCAGATTGCATTACACTCATTTCTTCCAAGGGACAATTGTCCCTGAGGCATCCTCAGGCTATGGCCGTGCATGATCACACACACACACACACACACACACAGATCCTGCTACCCTACCCGGTCCTTGCCCACCAGGGCGTTTCTCACACCCATTCATGCATTTAACAAGGCTCTAGTCCCTTCTGCACGCCAGGCCCCCTGCCAGGACTGTGTGGTAAAGCATGTTCGGTCCTTTATCTCCCCCTGCAGACCGTGACGATGTCGCTAGATGGCCCCGGCTCCTAGCACAGTGCTTGGCACAGACTAGGCTCTCAAACAATGTTGGTGAATGAATGAATGAATGAATGACATTAAAATGCATGCCCCCCCAAAAAAATTTCACAGCCCTTTTTCTCAAGGGGCTCACCATCTCACGAAGATAACCAAGGAACCCCGTGGTGATGGGCCAAAGCACACAGGGTGGGAGGCCGTAGCATGACACCCCCCCACGCTCACTCAGTCTGCGTTTCAGTGCTGCGCTCTGGGCCTCCTAGGTGTGCAAAGTCGTGAACACCACCACCCTGACCTGTCTGGCGCCCTCTCTGACCTCGGACTACCGGCCTGGCTTGGATGCCGTGGAGCGGCCAGATGAGTTTGGGTTCGTCTTTAACAATGTCCAGTCCCTGCTCATCTACAACGACACGAAGTTCATCTACTACCCCAACCCAACTTTTGAACTGCTCAGCCCTACTGGTGTCTTGGATCAAAAGCCGGGATCCCCCATCATTCTGAAGGTAGGATGTGCAGAGTGTAGCCTGCCACCCGCAGTGATGCCGACAGCCCCCCTCAGCCCTCGCCCTTCCTGGTCACCTTTGTGGCCTCGCAGAGCTGCCAGCTCCCTGCAAAGGGACCTTGTTTATAGATACGGACTCACCCAGCAAGAGATCTTGCACTTGGGATTCTGGAGAAACCCTTTACAATATTTCTGCTTGTTCTCGTGAGCTTTGGGACCCCAGGGTTCTGCGGCACATCAGAAGTAAACATTTCCTTTTATCACCCACTTCCCTGGTCACCATAACCTGCACGCACATTTCAAGAGGTCACGGTTCCTTGGTACGATCCGTCCACTGGTTTTGTTACTTTTGTTTACATCCCGCCTGCCTTTCTCCAGATTCTCACTTGTTCTCTGTGTGGTCTCCCCTTCCTGTCTTCTTCCCCATCTCTTCCTGCCTTTCTTTCTCTCGACCCACATTTTCCCTTCGGCTCTCTAAATTGTGGCCATTGGAAGTTTTCTCCAAAAACTTCCCGGGAAGCCATCTATTGGTTTTTGCATAGCTTCCCTTCCCCCACCTCTTTAATCTCTTTTGTAATACGTGATTAACTTCTGCACGCGTGTGTCAATTATTTCCATTAAGATTACTGTTACCTACAGGGCAAAAACCTCTGCCCTCCCGCCTCTGGAGGCGCCAAACTCAACTACACAGTGCTGATCGGGGAAACCCCGTGTGCTGTCACCGTGTCCGAGACACAGCTCCTCTGCGAGCCTCCCAACCTCACGGGGCAGCACAAAGTCATGGTGAGTGAACTCCCTTCCTTTCCTGACTTCCTCCTCTCCCCACCGTGCATGCGTGATCTGTCATAAAGTAAGGCTCCTTCATAACGCCTCGTCGCCGTGTGCTGCACTGAAATGGGTAGAAGTTGAGGACACGAGAAATGACAGGCAGGTAATAAGCAGGAAGTTGTTCCATGTCCAAGTCTGTATTGTGTGGTTGTGGTCTTTCATGCCCTCTCTGAAACCTAAGGATGCGATGGCATGCCAGGGCTCTACAGCGTCTGTGTGTGTGCAATGCACAGGTTCACGTGGGCGGGATGGTGTTCTCTCCTGGCTCGGTGAGTGTCATCTCAGACAGCTTGCTGACCCTGCCAGCCATTGTCAGCATCGCGGCGGGCGGCAGCCTCCTCCTCATCATCGTCATCATCGTCCTCATTGCCTACAAGCGGAAGTCTCGAGAAAACGACCTCACTCTCAAGAGGCTCCAGATGCAGATGGACAACCTGGAGTCCCGCGTGGCCCTGGAGTGTAAGGAAGGTAAGTGGAGGCACCGCCTCGCTTCCTGGCCCTGTTTTTCTTCACCAATCTTATTACTTCCTCCCTCTAGACAATTCATCTCTATTGCCATCCCTCCCGCCCTAAGCCTCCGTTTGCCCAGAAACTGCCTTTGCCTTTAGTGCCGGAGAAGTCCTATTAAGAATGACCCTGGGGGTAAGGGTGGGGGGCGCCTGGGTGGCTCAGTCAGTTAAGTGTCCCACTCTTGGTTTCAGCGCAGGTCATGATCTCAGGGTTGTGGGATCGAGCCCCACGTTGGGCTCTGCACAGGGCATGGAGCCTGCTTAAGATTCTCTCTCCCTTTCCCTCCACCCCCACCCTCCAAAAAAAGGAGCGCCCTAGGTGAGTCCCCAGGCCTGCTCCTCTTGTTCCAGTCCTTCCTGTGCCTTCACTCGCCCCCAAGTTGGCCCCCTTTCTCTCCCTTTCAGGGCCTCCATCTCCCCACAGTCAGAAACTCCAGGCTTGGCCCTCTCAGACCCTATAGACCCCCAAATGGGAGTCGGGCTCCTGTGTCTTGCATAGCTGCCCTGGGAGCTTGAGGAAGCAGCAGCAGGAAGGGCAGGGGCTCCCACCTGCCTCTGGCCTCAGCCCCTCCCCCAGGGCAAGTTTCCCACCAGCGCCACAGGCAGAGCACTCTGAAGGCCGCCACTTGCTGGTGTCCTTGGCCATGGACGCACGTGGGAGTAGAGAATGTTTTCTTCTATCTCCCATGCAACCACAGCCTCGAGGTGACAGGTACCCCTGGCATCCCCTCGGGCTGAGGACCCGGCAGGCTCTCTCAGTAAACATTTCAATAAGGAACCAAAACATTCTTCCTTTTGCTGCAAATGTCAGGATCAGAGACAAGGCCCCTGCTGGAATAAAAGAAAGCGCTGGGTGGGGGACAAGGTAGGGGAGAGCTTCTGCTGGTGGTGGGGCGGGGGAGAGGGGGGAGAGGGAGGAGGGGCATCTGGGAGCCGGGCCTGCCACCAGAGGGATGCACCCCAAGGCTGTGTGTGTGTGTGTGTGTGTGTGTGTGTGTGTGTGTGTGTGTGTTAAAATATACATAACATAAAATTTACCTTTTTTAACCCTCACTGTCTCTACACCCCAAGGCTCTTCGTTCCTCCAATTCCGTAGCATTAAGTGCATTCACACTGTTGTGCAACCATCCCCACCATCCATCTCCAGAACTTTCTCATCCTCCCCAGCTGAAACTCTGTACTCATTAAACAAAAACCCCCACATCCCCTCTCCCAGCAGCGGCTGGCAACCGCCGTTCTACTCTCTGTCTCTATGATCTGACTACTCTCGGAAACTCCTGTAGGTGGAATCCTACGGTACGTGTTCTTTTGTGTCTGGTTTACTTCACTCCACATCTTAGAGCTTCGTGCTTCAGAATCTCCTTCCTTTTTAGAGCTGAGTAATATTCCATTGAACGTATGTGCCACCTGTTGTTTATTCATTTATCTGTCCTTGGACGTTTGGGTTGTTTCCACCTTTCAGTAGCATGAATAATCTCACTATGAACATGAGTATACAAATATCTAAGTCCTTGCTTTCAGGTGTCTTGGGTAGATATCCAGGAGTGGAGTTGTTGGATCCTATGGTGACTCTGTGTTTATCTTTGAGAAACCACCAAATTGGTTTCCAGAGCAGCTGCACCAATTTACATTCCCACCAGCAATGCACAAAGGTTCCCGTGTTTCCGCACCCTCTCCAGTACTTGCTGTTGTCCATTTTTCTTTTTAAAAAAATGTTATTTATTTATATGCGAGAGAAAGAAAGAGCATGCATGAGCAGGGGGGAGGGGCAGAGGGAGAGAGAGAATTTCCAGCAGGCTCCCCGCTGAGCACAGAGCCTGAGTCGGGGCTCGATCTCAGGACCCTGAGATCATGACCTGAGCCAAAACCCAGAGTCAGATGCCTTGTCAACTGAGCCACCCCAGCGCCCCTCATTTCTCTGTTAATAGCCGTCCTAATGGGTGTGAAGTGGCATCTCATGGTGGTTTTCATGTTCCTTTTGCCCAGGGTTTTTGCGTCTTGGTTTATTCTCTTGCTTGGGGAAAAAAAAAAAAAAAAAACAGGAGCAAAGCTGCCTATTCTTGTCTTTGCTTCATCCCCTTGGCTACTGCCTCTCAGCTGTTTCTGGAATCTGCAGCCCCGTGCATGACCCAAATCATAGTGTTCTTCCCTTTTCTTTGTTTTAACTATACTTGCAATACCTGGAAAGACAATGTCAAAATGATGCATCAGCATAGAAGAGGAAATAACCTAGAATTGGCCCACATGCCCACCACCTAAGAAAGGAGGCCTGGAGATAGCTCACCCCTTCTGGAAACGTCCCTCTACAACCCTTCCTGTCTCTACACCGCGGGCCCACCCCTCCTTCACAAACGTCTTCTCCTGCCTTCCCCCTCCCCTGTGCGTGGTGCCCTCCTGAGCCTCGTCTCCCTGCACTTTCGTAGCCTTTGCCGAGCTCCAGACAGACATCAATGAGCTGACCAGCGACCTGGACCGCTCGGGAATCCCCTACCTGGATTACCGTACCTACGCTATGCGAGTCCTGTTCCCTGGCATCGAGGACCATCCCGTGCTGCGGGAGCTGGAGGTAATGCCTGCCGCCCTGCCCCAGCCAGCCGGCGGGAACGCAGGGCCTGGGGGTCCTGTCCGGGGAAATGCATCGGGGGCCCAGCAGCTCAGAGGAAGGTCAGGAGTGATAAGGACAAGCAGCTGGGAAGAGCATCACCACAGCAGGCAGATCAGGCCAAGGGGGGCATGCAGGCTCTTTGGGATGATTCCAGGGGAAGGCTCATTGTCACTTTTTTAATTAATGACTAAATTAATTAACTAAGATTCTGCCGCACTCTCAGATGGATTTAAGGTGGCTTACGGAAAGACACGTGATTCTGTGAGGTTTGTTTGTTCATGTGTTGGTTTGTTTTACTAAAGATAATAAATCAGGGCAGGGAGGATTAAAGGGAGACTAGTAAACCAAGCGAGTCTGATGGAGTATCTCCTACTGAATCCTGGGAAAAATCAGATGGCCGGCATCCCCTCGGAGGGCTCTGCCCGGAGCCAGGCCTCCCAACCCGGTGGAGGGGCAGAGCAGACCGGAACCCGTCCCGGGTTCGGGAGCCCTGTGCTCTGCCGGGGCGGGGAGGCCGAGGCTGTCCTCTGAGGGCGCGCCCCTCCCGTCCGCCCTAGGTACAGGGGAACGGGCAGCAGCACGTGGAGAAGGCCCTGAAGCTCTTCGCCCAGCTCATCAACAACAAGGTGTTCCTGCTGACCTTCATCCGAACCCTAGAGCTGCAGCGCAGCTTCTCCATGCGCGACCGCGGCAACGTGGCCTCGCTCATCATGACGGGCCTGCAGGGCCGCCTGGAGTACGCCACCGACGTCCTCAAGCAGCTGCTCTCGGACCTCATCGAGAAGAATCTGGAGAACAAGAACCACCCCAAGCTGCTGCTCCGGAGGTGGGCTCCGCGGCCGGGGGCCGGAGGGCGGCGGGTGTCCGCGGTGGGGTGGGGGCGGGGCGGGGAGGGCGGCGGGTGTCCGGGGTGGGGGGCACACGCACGCAGGGCGGCACTGGAGCAGCACGAGGGGCTCCGCATCCCCAGCCGCGACCCCGCGCACCACGGCCTGTGTCCGCGCGTCCCGCAGCGCCGAGCCTGGTCTACACCGGCCCCGGGCGGCCGCATCCGGCGGGGATAAGCGACATGGAGGAGCACGGGTCTGGACTCGGGGCTCGGCTTGAACCCCAGCTCCGCCGCCCGCTAGCGCTGTGCCCCTGAGCCTGTGACGTGGCCCCTCTGCTCTTCAGCGTGCTCACTGGACGGACGCAGTGGCAGCAGTAACACGGCCTCCCTCTGTCTCTCCCTCCGAGTGCCGCTAGCACCGCACTGTCCCGCATGGTAGCCACATGCGGCTACAAATGAAAATGAGATAAAACCTTCAGTTCTTCCGCCGTGCTAGCCGCGCGCGTCGAGGGCTCAGCCTCCACATGCTGCCACCAGACTGGCCAGCGCACTTAGAGAACCCTTCCTTCATCACAGAAGGTTCTGGTGGACAGTACGGGCTGGAGAGTTGTGCGGCCTCTCCCTTCTGCGCCCAGTTTCCAGGCTTCGAATCACCAGCAGCCACCACGTGCCTCCTCCCCAGTTGCCGTTTTTTCCCCTGGCAGGAGAGAGGGCTAGAGACCTTGGCCTCCCTTCCCTGAGCCCACCCTCCTTGGACAGGCCCCAGGGAGCCGAGCAGAGCTCTGGAGCACCTCTGGCACCAGGGGTTGGAATGTGCCTCCTCTATTTCTCTGCCGTCCTCCTTAGCCTGCTCCTAGCGAAAGGTCTCAGGCTCCCAGACCCCACGTGGGGTGAGAAGGGAGGAAGAATGTCTTTGTTTCATGAGTACTGAGCCCCCATCCTGCCAATCTGAGCATTTAGAAACTCTCATTAAGAACTGTTGTATTTAAATTAGAGCTAATCTCAGGCACAATGCAGGGAGAGGGTGCTGGGAGGGGCCAGGGGACAAAGCTACAATTTCTTCTGTCATTGTCACTCTCCCCCAGGCCTAGACTGCTGAGCAGCCCTGGCAAATGCCTGGGATTTACTGCAACCAGAGGGTATAATTTGCACCACGTGCGGGGTGTTAAAATACCCCTCGGCATCCCCATCATTGGGGGTCTGTCACAGTGGCTTTGTTCCTTCCTCAGTCCCCAGATCTGCAGCCCGGGGTAGGGGGAAGTGCTGGTGTTTGCAGAAGCAGATCCCTGTCTGCTAAACACTCGTGCCCCCTGCTCTCCACCTGAGCGGCTGGGATCCACGACCCCACACAACCGCAGGAATCACATGGAATAGTGCTTACTAGGGGTCAGATGCTATTTTTAGCCCTTTACATATGTTCACTCATCCAATTCTGACAACAGCCCTGTGGGGTAGACACTATTATCATTGTCCCAATTAAGAGATGGGGAAAATGAGCCCAGAGAGGTGAAATGACTTGCCCAAGGTCCCACAGCCAGTATGTGGCAGAGTCAGGATTGGAATTCAGGCAGTCTGATTCTGCGAGTTTGGGGCGGCACATATCTCCCAGGTATGGAGGTACCTGGGACCTCCCAGGTATGAAAGTGGAGTATTCAGGCATGCAAGGAATCCCAAAGGGACAGAGAAACTCTGTTTCCCATCCTGAGGCCAGCAGGAAGTAGGGAGAACTAGGAATTGATAGCCCTGTGGAAACGGGGTACTTGGCGCCTTCAGCCGCAGACCCAGAGCACCACTCCATTTCCACAGGGAATTGAGGCCCGGAGAGAAAAAGCCTCTGGCTCAAGGTCACAGTTTCAGCCCTGGCATCCTGGGTCCCAACCCTGTGCCCTTTGATGCCCTGTTTGGGCCACGAGGCATACAAGCCAGACCCCCTCTCCGAGACCCCTCCATAAAGGGCTGCCCCTCACACCCCTTCTCCCTCCCCAGGACAGAGTCTGTGGCTGAGAAGATGCTGACCAACTGGTTTGCCTTCCTCCTGCACAAGTTCCTGAAGGTGAGAGTGGGGGTGAGCCGGGGCCTAGCATTGAGAGCAAGATGAGGGTCTGCTGTGCCAAGGTCGGCCATCAGTGTTGCATGGGGAACCTTCGGGAATAGCAGCCCGCCTGGCTGGGGTGCTCCAGAGCAAGGTGGGCCTAGGAGCGTGGTGAGGAGAGGGAGAGGAGGAGATGGGTGCCCCCCACAGCCCGCATCCTGCCTGTGCCCACAGGAGTGCGCGGGGGAGCCACTCTTCATGCTCTACTGCGCCATCAAGCAGCAGATGGAGAAGGGCCCCATTGACGCCATCACGGGTGAGGCCCGCTACTCTCTGAGTGAAGACAAGCTCATCCGGCAGCAGATCGAGTACAAGACCCTGGTGAGGAGGCCGGGAACTCAGGGAACACGGCAGACCTCCTGCTTCTGCTCGGTACTCTGCCGTCAGAGCACAAAGCTAATCCAAGTGGTCAGCAAAGAGGCTGGGAAACAGCCTGGGAGCGAGTCTAAGGGCCATGCTGAGTGTTCCAAGAGCGGGGCAGACACACCTGGGTTCCCCCTCCCCCTCTCATTGGGTGGGCCCAAAGAGCGCTGTCTGCCTCAGTTTACCCTTGATGATAGGCCGGGGGCAGACCACCCTCCATTAGGTATGGGGAAATTAGCATTATGGGGAAGAAGATGAATTTGCTAGTTCCTAATACAGAGGCTTTGGGAAGCAGGTGGTCAGTCCTCGATACACCTGGAGCCATCTCCAAACCCTAGGATGCCTGGTCTGAGGATGACAGTCGCCCCCAGGCCAACCAGGAGCTAGAAGGTGGAGTCTCAGTTCTCTGAGAAGGGTAGGCATGACTCGGGTTGTCATTCGGCAGATGGCAGGAAGGCAAGAGAAACTGAGGCACGGACTTTTGTCCTGTAAGAAGGGTAAGCCTTGGAAAGAGGATTGCTCCCTCTCCCTCAAGCAGCCCCTCGAACTCTCATTCTGTTTCCACTCTATCATCCTTGTAGATCCTGAACTGCGTCAACCCCGACAATGAGAACAGTCCAGAGATCCCAGTGAAGGTGTTAAACTGTGACACCATCACACAGGTCAAGGAGAAGATCCTCGATGCCGTCTATAAGAACGTGCCCTACTCCCAGCGGCCGAGGGCCATTGACATGGACTTGGGTAGGAGGCCTGGCCTTGGAATATGGGGGGCAAGGGGTCGAAAAGTGGCTTCCAGGAGGGATTTGGGCAATGGGATGGGATGGGGTGAGAAAATGGGAAGCCTTGTCCTGCCCAGGCCCCTCCTGGGGGCATGACTAGGTCCTGCCCAGGTGAGGGACCACAGGAAGTACTTCTCCCGGGACACTGCCTGCCCACACTTCTCCCCAGCTGTCTTGACCCCATGGACCGTTTGACGTCTCTAAGCACTATGGGTGGCACCAGCTTGGAGCTGGGGTTGCCAGGTCCCTAGAGGAGGCAGGACTGGGTGACCCTGGCTCCCAGCCCCGCGCCCCCACCCCCCGCCCACTCACACCTCTACCTGCACCACCTCCTCCACCCAGAGTGGCGTCAAGGTCGGATCGCCCGGGTCGTGCTGCAAGACGAGGACATCACCACCAAGATCGAGGGCGACTGGAAGCGGCTAAACACGCTGATGCACTATCAGGTGAGGGTGGGGGCTTGGCCCCACAACCTTTGACTCTCCAGACTGTTCCCTTCACTCCAGTGTTTGCTCTCAGACCTTGGAAGCCATCTCCCCTTTCCTCTTCCCTCAGAATCTAAATCGGAGATTCTCAGCCATGGTTACCCATTAGAATCACTAGGAAGCTTATTAAAAACACGAGTGCCCACGGGGTGGCTGGGTGGCTCAGTCTGTTCAGCGTCTGCCTTTGGCTCGGGTCACGATCCCAGGGTTCTGGGAGCCTACTTCTCCCTCTCCTCTCCCTCTGCCTACTTGTGCTCTCTGTCAAATAAATAAATACAATCTTAAAAAAAGAAAAAAATCCATGAGTGCCCAGACTCCACCCAGAGAAACTGACTTAACTGGTCTGGGAAGGGTGAGGCATTTCTCTCCCGTGTACCTCCATGTCCGCAGAAAAATTGCATCTTGTGAGCTCCTCCGTAAGATCACCAGCCAGAGGGGTCTGTGGCCTTCTGTCCTCAGCATCGTATCGACGCAGCTTCCGCTACTTAGCTGCTAGAGAGCCGGGAACTGGGTAGACTTGTCTTGAGCTCTTGCATTGTGCCACGTACTAGATGGTTGTCCTTGGGGAAATTACTCAAGTTCTCTCCCTTCTCCAGTGATCCCCACCCCGTAAAGTCATGTGGAATAGATTCAGTACAGGAGAGAAAGTGTTCAACGCATTGGCAGATGCACTGAATGAATGAATAGTCCAAAAAAAAAAAAAAAAAAAAAAATTCCAGCAAAAGAACAAAAGATCCAGGAGGGATCTGTTTCTACCTCCCCCTTCCCTCCCATGGTGACTACTCGTGGCTGGGGGTCTCTGTAAGATTAAGCACAGGTAGGCTGGTTGGGATTCGGGAAAAATACTAAAATAGAAGCAGGAAATGAGAGACACTGCGGGAAATTAAACCAACCAGAAGAGGCGCCTCAGGCTGCAGGACCCTAGGGGATTGCCTGGTGAGTAACATCGTCCTCTGCCCGGGCCTCACGAGGGGTGGGGGCAGACGGACCGGCAGGCTGGACTGGCAAGCACCGAGTTGCCACGGACCAGGCCACCGGGGGTCCTGAAGGCTGGTAGGAGCTGCCTGGGAGGCTCCGAGGCACAGAGGAGCTGGTGGGGGGCACTGGGGCAGCCCCGGAAACGCCCTCTCCAGGCTCCATCCGCCTCGCCGGCCATAACGCTGACTGCACCCAGCCCCAGGTGGACTGAGTGTGGTATCTGAGAAGGGTTTGAGGCTTCGCAAGCCACATTTCAACCCCTGCTTCTCCACTCAGCGGCGGGGTGACTTTAACCTCTTTTGACCTTGGGCTCTTCATCTGCAAGGTGACATCTGGCTTACGAAGGTGGCAGGAAGATTTAGAGATAGCGGGTGAGGTCGGTAGGGTGGAGACTGGCCCCCAGGGCATTAGGGCCCCTCCCTGTCGATTCCACCCCACCCCCCTCACAGGGGCCGAGGGCGTCCTGGAGAACGCTCGGGGACCAGTCTGAGCTCAAGAAGCAAGCACGGAAGAGACTCGCGTTGTGCCTTTGAATCGGAAGTTTCTCAAGGGCGGGAGGGAGGCCTTTCTTTTCCGTCTGTGATGCCCTGACGCTGGTTACTGGGCTGTCGGTCCTAAGGCTCCCAGGCAGGCTGGAATGTTCTGTTCTTACAGTGCCCCTCACACAAAGCACTTTCAATTCCCCAGTGTCATTTCTCATTCATGGATTCATTCATTCCTCAAATATTTACTGAGCTTTCCCGAGTGCAAAGTACTTCCCACATGCCAGCCCTGAGTGACAAGGAACAACAAGGATTGTGCTTCCCTTCGGGGGATAGTGACGATGACGAGGATGCTCATAATAACAACACTAATACCAGCCCTTCCTGAGTGCCCACTGGGGGTCAGGCGCTGCCGTTGCCCTGCCCGTGTCCTGATTCCTTGGAACCTTACGACAAACCTACATGCCATTATCATCCCCATCGACAAATGAGACAACAGAGACAAAGAGGTTAATGGACTTCCCTGAGGTCACCTAGTAAGAGGCAGAGCCAAGGTCAGACCCAGCCAGGCAGCCTGACCGTGGATGTGCACCGCCTGTCAATCAAGAGAAAGGAAGGCCAGGACTGAACACGAGAGAGATTTAGCGACAAGGCCTGGAATTGGGTTGAACTGTGGTCATTCGAGTCACCTTGTGAATCCTCCAGGTGACAACAGACCGTACATGAAGAATGTAAGCTATTCTTCCCGAGAGTGTCATCCCCAGCCCCTGCCAGGCTTTCAGAGCATCATCTCTAGGCTGTCGGTGGCAAGGAGAGTTCTCGAAGGACAGAGGCGGAGAGGCCCCCCCGCTCAGTTCCAGAGCCGGGGCGGGCGGTGCGGACCACTGGCGGTCCAGGGAACTGCCCGACTGTGGAGTGCTGGAGCCCCGGCCTCTTCCAGGCGCCCGCAAGACCCCAGCCAGGGCCCTGCAGCTTTCTGCCACCAAGTCACAGCATTGCCCCCGGTGACCCTCCTTGGAGTCAAAGGTCCTGGAAGCCCCTACAGGGAAAAAATCTGCATAATCTTAATTAACAAAGAGATGTTAAAAAACTTCCCGGGCTCCCGCAGATTTATAGGGAGGGTAAAATTAAACACCACTACTAACACCGGCTATCAGGGAATCTCGTTAGCACTAATGTTCATTTATAGTTTGACTTCCCAACATTTAATTCTTTTTTGGTGAGAGAGAGGGACTGACAATTTAAGACCCAGAAAGATGGTTTTACGACTGGTGCGGCTATAAATCAAACTTATAAAGTTCATAAAAATTGTTAAAATAAAAAATGGTTTAATAGGAATGTTTTATGGCCCATAACATTATTATAGCTGTTTTATTCCCTCTGCGTTAGGGGTTTAATTGGATCGCCACAATTCTGGGGATTCTCCATTTTTATTGGATGGAGGGTAATCTTAAATCAAAATCGCCCCAAATGTCTTCAATATGGCTCCTCATTTATCAGCCCTTTCCCTCCAGGCTGGGTGCTGAGCCTGGGCACCTCACAGAGGACGAGGCAAGGCACCGTCTTTCCCTCTGACTCCCCGAGAGCAGCCGGCCTGTTGGTGAAACTCCTCGAGGTGGCCCGAGCACTGTAGGACCCAGGCCAGAAAGAAATCTGTGCCAAAAGGGAAAATGGGCTTCAGACCAGCGTGACTTGAAATAAAATCCCAAATTAGAATATAATGGGGAGAACATGTGCTCTGGAGCCTGGACAGGCCTGGCTTCAAATATCGCCTGTACCACGTAGTCTCTGTGAGACTTTGAAGATGGTGCTTTGGCCCTCTCCACGTCAGTCTCCTCACCTGTAAAATGGGAATAACTGTATGACCCCAGGGGGTGGAAGGGAGGCTGGGTCAAGCCCTGGCTGTCCAGTAAAAAGATGATGCAAGTCACACAGGTAACTTCAAATTTTTTACCAGCCACATTTAAAAAATAAAAATAAACCGATGAAATTAGTGTTAATGATATATTTTATCTAATCTAGTTGGTTCTAAGGTAATTATTATTTCAACATGGAACCAATAGAAAAATTATTAATGAGGTAGTTTGTGTTATTCTATCCATGCTGAGTCATTGAAACCCAGTGTGTATTATGCATGTATAGCATAGTGGCTCGTGTTATAGTTAGTAGTTTGTCGTTTAGACACTGACAAAGTATCTCCATTCAGACTGACTGGATTTCAAGTGTGCAATCAGGACAGGTGGCCAGTAACTACCATATTGGACAGATTGGCGAGTAGCGACCATATTATTTTTAGGATTCCTGAACGCCTTGTGCTCTACCCCATATCTATCATTACCTTCTAGAACTACTTGACGATTCAGTTTCCTGGTTCAGCCACGCTGTACCTTTCGTCCCCTTCGCAGGTGTCAGACAGATCAGTGGTGGCTCTGGTCCCCAAACAGACCTCGTCCTACAACATCCCAGCCTCTGCCAGCATCTCCCGGACGTCCATCAGCAGATACGGTGAGGACTGGGAAGGCAGCCTGGGCAGCTCGGGGGCAGCTTCCGTGGCCTGCCTGGGACCCCTCACCGTCCCTCGTGACAGCAGGCAGCCCTCGCAGCTGCCCTCCACCAGTCAAGGACATTTGTGCATCTGCTTCCCGTCCTCCCAAGTACAGTCATTCCCAGAGTGGCCGTGACCTCAGAGTACACGGTGCGCCCTTCCTTGGGCAGACCTGACCTGATGAAGGAGTGCGAGGGGCCCAGAATCAGGGAGGCACATGGATGGGGGTTCCTACTTGCCAGTCCCTCTTTATACTGGTTGTTCTGGCTGAGTTATTAATGGTCCCCCTTTACTCTCAAAAGTGTCCCAATTGGGGCAGTAGATGGGTCATCCTAGCCTACCCACCCCTGAGGCTGCAGGGGCCCCCAGTGCCTGCGGGCAACGAGGACTATGCTCCACTCTGTCTTGCTCCATTTCCTCTGCTTCTGTGTATGCAGTAAGGCTTTGGGCTGTCCAGCCGAAGGACACCTCAGGACTGGGCCCAGCCGCTCCAAAAATGGCTTAGGCAAATCCATATCCTAGGCCCCAAGTAAGAAGGACCCATTAACTCCCAAGAGGGGCCATTATAGCTCATAGCTTCTTGACACCCAGATTTTTCATCAAAGCCCCTATGAAAATATTCGGCTGACATTTTACCTATTGATTATTCTTTGCTGTGGAAGCATCAGGGGATGGGGGGGGGTGGTTCACAAATTCTCAAGGCTCTCTGCAGCTCACAGAATTTCTAAATCATCTTTTTAAAGAAAAGGCTTCAGGATCCTCTGTCCTCATCCCAACCAAGGATCCCCAAATAACCCACCAGATATCAGGTCCCAGGGGTCCCCTTCCAATGGAAACTAGCTTATTCCGAGTGAGTGCAGTAGGCGGGCAAAGATTCCAGAAGGATTCTACAACCAAGGATGGTGAAATCAGTGTCTTATGAGCCTCCACTGCCCCCTTCTCCTCAGACTCCTCCTTCAGGTACACCGGCAGTCCCGACAGCCTGCGGTCACGAGCCCCCATGATCACCCCAGACCTGGAGAGTGGGGTTAAGGTGTGGCATCTGGTAAAGAACCATGACCATGGGGACCAGAAGGAGGGTGACCGGGGCAGCAAGATGGTGTCTGAGATCTACTTGACCCGGCTTCTGGCCACCAAGGTAAACTCCTGCTCCTGCCCAGCCCGGGGAGGGCTCCTCAGACCGGTACGTCCTGCCCACCCTTCACCCCCACCCCCAGCATCAGGGTGTCATGGAATCTGTCCTTTAAGGGGACCCATGCAGACGAGCAGGTCCAGGTCCCAGAGCGGGCTTTCCAGAGGATCAGGCCACTGTTGTTCTCTACCTTTTGGCAAAAATTGCAGTAATATCATTGCCCCTGGCCCACCCCTCAAGCCCACCATTACTTTTCAGAGGAGCTGCTCTCATCTCTGGGTTCCTATAACTTTTAGGAAAATGTTGGGGTTTTCTTATTGATGTTAGCTGGACAGATAGGCCAGCCTCCACCAACACTGCCTTTTCCACCCACTTTCTGGCCACAGTGGGAGGGAAAACACAAAGGCCGGGTCCTGCCAGTAATCAGAGAAGGCTCCCCCTTCCCTGTCCCATCCTATCGGCCCCCAAATGCTGATGGAGGGAAGGTAGCCACAGTGCTGGAAGCTGTGATCTAAAGCTGTCTTCCAGCTTCCTGAGCAGAGAACACGTATGCCTGTAAGTATGGCAATTACATGGCCCATATTTGCCAGCACAGGTCAGATTTCAAATACCCTCCCCCACTGACCCCACAAAAATGCTGCTGAAATTCTCACACCGTGGCATCCAGATTACAGCTCTGACTTGCTCCCAAAAGAGACATAGAAATACACCCTCAGACTATATGTCGCAAATTTCACTTTTCCTAATATGCATAATAAGACACCAAGAGAGCCACCAGAAAAGGTTGGACATTTTCCTAACTTTCAGAGGTGTCCCTTGAACCTGTAAACTGGGGGACCCAGGCCCAGCCTTGTCCCTGCCTAGAGACCCTCCAGAACCCTGTGCGTCAGGGCTGTGCCTGGGTATTCTTGGCTCTGGACCCTTCACCTGCAGCACCGAGGCCACAAATATGGCAGACCTCTTCACACCTTTCAGTAAGACCCTCTGCAGTCCTGCCAGGAGGCTCATGGTCCTCCAGCTTGTTGTTCAGACGTCCTCCCGTCCCAGCACGTGCCCACCAGTCCCTGTGGGCAGCCGGCGCTCGGAGCCCTCACTATCTCCCCGCCCAACGCCCCAAGTGCATTTCCGCCTGGCACGGACACAGGCATAGATGGGCCATGTGGCTGCGGTTTGGAGGAGAGATTCTTCCCAGGAATCTGCAGCCTCTTCAGTCCCTCCCATCTCCCCGACACCCCAGCGGCCCCCTCCCCACCCCCACCACGCTGTCTGCACAGCCTGGCGCCGCAGACAAATTTCCAAGGCAGGATCGGTCCAAGGCACCATCTGGTCTGCCCGTCTGCTGCCTGCACCCCCACTTTCCCCCACCCTCCCCCTCACTCTCCCCCCCCCGCCCCTCCCCCAGGGCACCCTGCAGAAGTTCGTGGACGACTTGTTTGAGACCTTGTTCAGCACGGTGCACCGGGGCAGCGCTCTGCCCCTGGCCATCAAGTACATGTTTGACTTCCTGGATGAGCAGGCAGACAGACACAGCATCCACGACACAGATGTGCGGCACACCTGGAAAAGCAACTGGTAAGCCCCCGGGGAGCCCGGGTGGGGCTGCAGCCTGGAGAGGCCACAAGCTGTGGGAGGTGGGGCCAGCAGGGACCAGGGGGATGGGGGGAGCCCGTGCTCTGCGGCAGCTGGGTCATCGAGGTTCCCAGAACAAACAGCGCACATGGGCTCTGCAGGACCACCGTGGTCCCCAGGCTCCGGGCGCCGAGTGGGGCCGGCCTGGCCAAGAGCCCGGCTCCGGGACACGGGCTTGAGCTCTGCCCTTTCAGGCTGAGAACCTTTCCCAGGCAGCACTTCCTCCCTGACTCTGAGCCCTCTGGTTCTCAGGAAGGGTGGCTGGAGGAACCTAAACGGCCACACTGGAGACCTAGTTGCTGAGCTGCGAAGCCAGGCAGCGTCAGGCATTCTGGGCAGGGCAGAGCCTAAGGCTCCTCCTCCTGAGATGGGGACACCCACACTTGAACATAGACCCCTGGGGAGAGAGCTTGCCCTTGCTACTGACTCGAGCCCGCCAACCAGGAGGATGTCATGGCAAACTTGACCCCTTAAGGCCAAGCGATGACCCCCAGTGCCATGGGTTTTGGGAAGCAGCAGGCGGGACGTGTCCTGTAGGCATGACTGTCTTCCCTAAGGTAACCCCCGCAGCCACACGCAGCAGTGGGAGAGGGGGCTCCCACAGGCCCCTAGCAGACGACTTTTCTCTCCTGGGTTTGAGATCTAGCCCACAGACCGAGCTGAGGACTGGCTCTCGGGTCAGACAGGGCCTGGCCGAGAGCCGGAGTCCAAAACCTTCCTCCAGGAAAGAGCGCGGAGAGGGGCGAGAGGAGGTCCAGGCATTTGGGTTGGGCAAGCAGCCCGCACAGCTGTCGGGAGTCAGCCATCTCCTCAGAAAACAGAGCCGACGCAGATGGGCCCCGGCTGTTATTTGGGAATCAAAAATCCTAGCAACCAGCAAAACACTTTGGAAAAACCCAACCCCAAACCCATATAATCCTTTCTTCTTCAAGACGCTGTGCTTGCTGGCCCTCTGGAGTCGGCAGCTTTGATCACAGGGGAGTGAAATGGGGAGATTCTGGTGGTCGCGGGTGAGGAGCCCACAGCGCGCTTCACCGGGGCGGGCCTCTCGTCTGCATTCCCCGCGGCGGGGCCGTGGCTGTCTCCTTTGCTTTGCAAGACTCCCCAGCCTGGCGCTGGAAGTGTGCAATCTCGGGGAAATGAAGAGAAAGTTCTGGATCATCCCCATCTCTGGCTGCCTTCTGTTGCCAGATAGGCCCAGGTCATAGAAATGCCCAACCCTGGAGTTGTGGCAGGAAGAGTCCCCTTACCCAGACCTCAAATAGCTAATGTCTGAGGAAAGAATATTAGAAGCTCCTCGAAGCTGCCAGAGGATCGGAGGGTGGAAGAGATGAGTCACTTCTCAGCCCAGGCAGCTCCTCCCCGGCTACAGGAAAGAGTCATCCTGTTCTCCTTTGAAAGATAAGCAGAAATCATCCTGGAAGGACTTGGAATGGGCAAAGTGGATCTTCCCAAGACTTGGCATGACTGAGACATTTGGGAAAGTTTGGGGTGCTTGAGGGTCAAGATGAAGAAAGGGAGATGAGAGGTAGGCTGGATTTCTGGAATGTCCTGTCAGGCCAGAAGGACAAGCCAGGGAACAAAGGTCACTCCACAGAGGAGCCCAGGAATTAGGGCCCTGAAGGCAGCTGGAGGAGAAGGCCAAGTTGGAAAAGCCACAGAAACAGCAGCTGTTCTGGTTTTGAAGGGGAGTAAATGGGCTGAGCCTCCTTATGGCCTCCGAAGCGGAGAAAACCCATTCTGCTCTGGTTATAAATTCCCAAGTTGCAAGAAGGAGCACTCCTAACGACTGAGCAGTTCCTCTTGGGGTGGGAAAAACTCGGAGCTACAGTGAGTTCGTTCCCAGCAGACCAACAATGGCCTCCTCTCCTCCCCCTGCCCCTGCCCAGAGAGGAGAGAGCCCTGGGGAGAGCCCTGAAAGAGCTGCCCCCAGGGGGGCCCACCGCTCAGCCCCAGCGGCCCAGGCAGGCCCTGGGAAGCGGCGCAAGGGGCCAGGCTGGGCGGGGAGCACAGGTGGTGCCCTTTGTGCGGGTTCCCAGGCAGCGCCTGGGGCCGCGGCTGCCCCCTCCCGGACAATGGCCGCGGGCACTGCGGAGGGACTCTAGGAGTCTGGTGGCTTTGTCTGAAGCTCTGAGAAAATCAGGCGGTCCTCTGTCCTTGGGCTTCCCCGGGGGCACGGAGGCCTTTGGGAAAAGCTGCCGTTCGGAAAGAACCCAGCCACATCTACCCCGCGGTGGACAAGGCTCAGGTCAGCACCCACTTAGGGTACAGGGGCGCCCCTCCTTTGCTCCAGGAACAGCTTAGACTAGGTTCGCAGCCCTGGCCGGAGCAGCTCTCTGTGGTTTCACGCCCTCGCCCTCGGGGGAGAGAATTTTCCTTGTAGAAGGAGGTGAGGAATGTTCGTGGACAACATCAGGGGTGCGGCAGTGGTTCGGCGCTCAGGTCTGCTCTGCCTTTTTCTGCAGCCTCCCCCTGCGCTTCTGGGTGAACGTGATCAAGAACCCCCAGTTTGTGTTCGACATCCACAAGGGCAGCATCACGGACGCCTGTCTGTCCGTGGTGGCCCAGACCTTCATGGACTCCTGCTCCACGTCAGAGCACCGGCTGGGCAAGGACTCCCCTTCCAACAAGCTGCTTTACGCCAAGGACATCCCCAGCTACAAGAGCTGGGTGGAGAGGTCAGTAGCCCCCCGGGGCAGGCCCTCACCCCCATCTGTCTGCGCCATCCCCCACCCCGCAGGGCTCACTGACTGAGGACTCACCGCCCACTGCCATGTTTGAGGTGCCCTTGGATCTCACGCTCCCATCCTTCCCCCTTATCCAAGCTTCCTGCTGGGCGGACAAGGGGAAATTTGTGCCTTTGGAAGTCAGATCATTATCATTCTGATTACCTTTTATGGAGCACGTGCTAAGCAACCAGTGCTGTGATAAAGATTTTTTTAATCTATCATCTCCTTAAAATATGCAACAGAGTTGCGAAGTAAATATTACCATCCCCATTTTACTGATGAGGACACTGAGGTACAGAGAGGCTAAGTAACTTGCCCAAGGTCACACAGCCAGCAGGTAGTAGAGCTGGGAATTGGAAGACGAGGAGTCCAAGCAGAGTCCGGTCAGCGTCTGGGCTTTTAAACATTCTGGGGGGTGGGAGATCCCACAGTGGAAGCTCCTGGCTGGATGGAGTCTGGCCTAGTGAGCACCAGTCTCGAGGCTTCAACCTTAGCCTGAGGCAAGGAGCCGGAGGAAGACCTATCAGAAGAGAAGTAAGGAGGCAGGAGCAACTGCGGACATCCGGGGCTCTCAAGGGGCCTGAGGTTGGAGTCCTGCAGGTGAGTGGGTGCCGGGTCCCCGCTAAGGAGCCTGTCCTCTCTACGCCAGATACTACGCAGACATCGCCAAGCTCCCGGCCATCAGCGACCAGGACATGAATGCCTACCTGGCTGAGCAGTCCCGCCTGCACGCGGTGGAGTTCAATATGTTGAGTGCCCTCAACGAGATCTACTCCTATGTCAGCAAGTACAGCGAAGAGGTAAGGCGGGGCCCAGGAGGGGACAGAGGGCCACACGCAGCCGGGAGGCAGCTCCACAGAACACCTGTCTCAGCCCTTCAGTAACGGCAACAGAGGCTAATTTAGACGACACAGTCACAGAGTCAAAAACCCGCGAGCTCGAAGCTCACTCCCATTCCCTTAGATGGCAGCCTCTCCTCTCCGATTCATCCTGCGCTTTCTTACACATTTCATTGTCTTTCACTCATTGTTAACACAATCAGTAACACTTTTAATAACGTAATTGTTGTTCCTTTCAAAGTGTCGTACAATTAATTTCATCCTCTCTTAAACAATGAATCAGACTCTTCTTTGCACTTGGGCAGATGCTGGCAGCTACGTTTCAGATACGCAGGTGGACCTTAACGTGAGCAGAGGTCACATAGGGCGGCTCCGGAGAATTTCCACGGCATGCATTGGCATTGTCCTTGAACTTAGCATTAATAGCAATAATAATAATAATAATGATAATAGCTAATATTTACATAGTACTTTGTCGGATATGCCAAATATGGTTTTAAACACATTGTGTTAAGATTACACGTGTATATGCACACATGTAGACATGCATACATATGTACATTCAGTTAGTCCTTTCTAGTATCTCAGATTACGTCCATTAGGGCAGAATGGCAAGGCAGGGAGAGGGATGAAGGATTCGGCCAATGGCTTCCTCTACTGAAACTGAGTTCTGAAGTCTTCCCCGCCTTTGTTTTTGCTCCTTAGCTCATCGGGGCCCTGGAGCAGGATGAGCAGGCCCGGCGACAGCGGCTGGCCTACAAGGTGGAGCAGCTCATAAGTGCTATGTCCATCGAGAGCTGAGAGATGGGGCCTCACGTTCCCAGGAAGAGGGGCCTGCGAAAGCTGTCACACTGGGAGTCTCAGAAGGAAGGACAAGGGAAGGGGATCAGACCCCAGAGCTTGCTGTCCCCTGAGACCCCGTCCCGGGGAGAGGGGAGGGCCCCTCCCCCCCACGCCAGCCATGGCCCCGTCCCCGCGGCTCCTGCTGGGAGAGACCGCGGGCATCGTCCACCCGCAGCGAACCACGGAGAGAGGCAGGGGCCGCAGAGAAGGTGGTTCTTCAAGCCGAGAGGCACGAGATGGGGCACAGTTCGGCCTCTGTGACTGCTGCTTTGCATGAAAACTCATTTGATGTATATTGGGGAAATAATGAGAACTTTATTTAATTTTTTTTAAGAAAAAGGAAAAAAAAAAAAAAACAGAAATAAAACAAAACAAAAAGCCTCCCTGTTCATCCCGTCCCACTTCTGTTTCAGTCTGATGTCCGTCCCCATTCCTTCTCTCCTCCCTCCCCCTCTTCCTCGAATGACTCCAATTTCTAAATGCCAGAAAAAGCCTACAAAGAGAAGCTGGGAGGAATTGGAGGGGAAATGGTCATTTGCTTTCCCTTGAAATGACAAGAACATGAGAAGGAGGAGAAGAATGAGCACAAGTTCGCACCAAACACTTCGCAAAAATAGAGGCCAGGACAACCTGGAATCATCCCGGCGGCCCTAGGACCATGGCAAGTACCGAACTTGGCACCAACCGTGGAGCCACCGAGGGGTTCAACCTGGCTGACCGGGAATGGAGCTTTATGGACCGCACACCCGTATATTCTCATCTCTGGAGAGGAGATCTGTGTCTGTAGGGTACCAATGCTTTTTGCTACTGGGTTTTTTGTTTGTTTGTTTTTCTTTTATTTAATCTCAAACCTCAAGACATGAAGAGCTGACCTTTGGTACTTTTCCCTTGGGTTCCCCTAACATTACTATCAGAAGTGGGGGAGAGGTGGGCCTCTCCCAGACTAGACGCCTGGCCTCCCCGAGGACACTGGGCAGCTTTGCCTTACACCAGTCACCATCATAAACCAGGCTCCCTGGGGAGAGGGCCTGGAGTGTGTGGCCCAGGCCTCCGGGAGATTCCATCTGGGAGCTGATTTGGGGACGTGGGTGTTTGGCTTTAAGTTCCACTCCAATCTGCCGGTGGTTTCTTGCAATTAAAGAGAAAGCAGAAACCAAATACTGTTTACAGCAAGCAATACTTGAAGAGCATAGGTTAAAGAACGGCCGTATGTATTGTGATGCTTTCTTTCTATCTTCCTCTTGTGCCTGCAGAGGGGAGCCAACCCTCCGCTCATGTGTGGACGCTCCTGGTCGATCGCCTGAGCCCTTGGCTCAGTAGAAATGACTGGAGCATCCCCACGTGACTGTCTCCTGCTTCCCTTTCTGCCTCCCACGTCCTTGTGAGTTTGAAGGACAAATGGGTGGCCTCTCACCGGGCTTCTTTCTTTTTCTCTCTCTCTGCTGACACCTAAAACGATGGATGGCCAACCCTTCTGAGTGTAGTTTCTAAACAGAGAGACCAAAGCTCCACACCCTGGCCCAGAGGTCCCATGAAAGCCAGTGGGAGTCATCCAGAGGAAGGTGGCTCTGTTGGCGGCGAGACCTTGGCGACCGGGACAGCCTTCAGAGTTTGCAGGCCTCCCACGCTGGCAAGGATCCAAGCAGGCAGCTCCAGCTTCTCTGTAAGCAGCATCAGAAGGAGGGAGAAGGAAGACCAGGGGAAGACAAAAGGGTGGGAAGGGCGCAGGCAGGAGAGGACCATCCTCCCCTTCCCACCTTCCACTTTTCAGGGGGCTGCAGTGCTGGGAAACTGGACCAGCCAGCCCCAGAGAGACCAGACCAGGGTCATTTCCTCTGTCATTAACTCTGGGCCCCAGCTTCTCTGGGCCCTGATTTACCTCCAAACAATTCCAATTTCCAAAGGCTCTGCTGACCACACTGGATTCCCAGGAAAGGGCTGGGGGAGGGGGAGCTCTGAGGGCTGGCTTCCATCCCTGGCGTGTGGCTCTGGATCGCTGTGCTAACCACACAGCACACATCGCCTGGTCTCCTCAGCTCCATTTCCTCGCCTGAATGCAGCTGACAAAGGGAAAGAGAAAAGCATTCAGCAAAATACTCAGGAAACTCGCTCTTTTCATTATAATTCACAACCAGCCATGCCAAGGCCACTTTCTTCTGATAATCCACTTCTGCTAAAGTTTCTCTGGGCCCTATTAATAGCCTGAAAGAAATACTAATGACTGGCCTTCTGCACTAAGCCAAAGTGTTTGCTCTTCGTAGCACCCAAAGCTTATCAGCTCGGAGCCTGTGATTAATGGCGATGAAAGGAGAGAAGATTCGTGCAAGAGGAATGTGAGCAGGGGCACTCGGGGCCACAGAAAAATCCCAGCCCACCCTCACATGACTTCCGAGCTCCGAATGAAGATTTTCGGTTCCCACCGCTGCAGAGACCAGTGTCCAGGGTTTTGCTCCACCAAGAAGTGAAAGGAAGTTCGACGTTTCAACAGCATCTCACCAAGCCTTGCCTCCACGCATCCACCCAAGCGTCTCTCAGGAGCTACTTTGGGTGACCATTCACTGCCCTGGGGCTGCTTCCTCGAAGGCTTCTGGAGAGTGTAGAGAATGATGGGGGGATGGCCAGCGGGAGAGTGGAGGGGAGAGGAACCAGAGCGGGCTTGAGTGGTTTGGCCACGTTTCTCGGGATTCCATGAGAGTGTCGGGCAAGTCAGGATGGCAAAGGAGGCATCTCTGAGGAAGGAATTCAGAGAAAGGAGAAGTCGGTGCGACTGAAGCCAGGCCATGAGGGTGAAAGATTGTCAAGCCTTGCCCCCTCTCCAGCTTCCCATCTGTCCCTCCTCCAACAACTCTTGGCTTTGGGCCATTAAGAACCAATGGAGTTCATGCCAGTAGAATGAGGAGAACAGGGAGTCGCTTGGCCTCTCTCCTCACTATTATCCCATTTGAAGATATTTTGACCTCACGTAAGGAAAAAGGCACAGCCCCCGCCCCCCATGAAGCCCTTCCATCTTGGAGGGAGACAGGAAGGGAAGTATCTCTCGAAAATCAGTCCAGCTTCATTTGTTTCATTAATCTGCACAAGAGACAATTTGCTGGAAAAGGACCCCAGAAATGTGCTAGGCAAGACAGAAGGTGCTAAGGGACAAGACGAAGATGGACAAGACGTCCGTCTTGGTGAAGCAGGTCCCTCCAGCTGGCCTGCCGCCACCTCCGCTCTCAGCATGGGTTCGGGGGTCAGGTATTTCTGTGCATGCCCTCCTCCCTCCCCCACAGCGCATCTCTCAAGTCATTTCCGACCCACCACTGCAGAGAGCTCCCCTTCCTTGCGGACTTCGGTCATGCAAAATGTGGATCGGCTGTTAACCTCGCTCAAGAGCGGGGACTGGTTCCTCCATTCCTCCATTCGGGGAGCCTTCACACGCCGCAGCTGTCTGCTCGGGACTGCTCTGGGTGCTGAGAAACAGCAATCAATTAGACCAAGAAGCACCTTCTTCTAGCAAATTCACAGTCTCCAGGCTACTGGTCCCCGCCACCAACTTAGTTGGCACAGTTCTCCCCACCACCTGCAGAGGGCAGGAATTTTGCAGAACGGGGGCCAGAAGACGGAAGAAAGCTGACCAACCCAGCTGCCTTACCTTATTCTGGGGACATTCCTTCCGCCGTGAGAGCCTCTCTCACTTCCACGGCCGCCGTCTCTTCTGGTGGCCTGTCCCCTGCTGCTTGAGCTCCTGACCTTCCTTCATTTCCACCAAATGAGGACAAGAAATAGCGTTCGAGGCCTCTGGCCCCGCTGAGCAGGAAGCAGAAGCAATGGATAGATGTGCTGCGCTAAAAACGATCTGGGCAGAACAAATAGAGAATGTGTGAAAGCCTCTGATGGATGAATCTCCAGGTGCATCCCAGTTGCCACACAGGCCCCCACTAACCCATAGCAGGTAAACGCTGGGCCGGCAGCTGCGCTCGGGGAGGCCTTTTTTTCCCAGCCGCACTGTTGCTTCTGAGGCTCCTGAGGCTTGGCCACCGACAGGAAAGACTTGAGACTCTTGGGGCAGGGGCTAGGGGGTGATGAGAAAATGTAAAACAGCCTCGTTGTTATAGGGCTGTGGAAGCAGATCCCATAGGGAGACTTGGGAGATCAAGTTCAGGACCTTTGATGCCTTGTCTCAGGAACAGGCTTGGAGAAAATGGCGGCATCCTCATCATAACTCCAAAGTCTCTCTTCCCCATCTCTTGCCTTTCTCCTGGTTTTCCCAAAGAAGGCAGTTTTAGCACCCAGGGCGCAGTGACACCATGAATGAAAGGTAAGTTTCACTCTTGGTATCAGGGACGTCCTGGGAGCTGATTGATCAAGACCGCTGCTTGTCCAACAAGGCCTCAGCCCAGTAAGCGGACTGGAGATTCTTGGCCTCTCGTGGACAGCCCCATCTGTTCTCTCACTGTAACAGGCTCCACCTTCAGACGGGGCTCTATCCTTTCTGCTGTGCAACCTGCTCCTCCTGTCTAGCCTCAAGAAAGATGGGAGGCACCTTTGGGTTTCAGTCAAGGCCCTGACTTTGGCTTTATTTGCCCTCCATGTTGACATTACAGGTGGAGGACATAATGGAACTTGGTCCCGCATTAGCAAGTGTGTTGGGAAACAAAGGACAAGCTCTTTATACCATGAAACTAGGGACCTGAGCCCACCTGCATCTCCCCCCAACTTCTACCCAAACCCGCTCTTCTTGACACACTGGAATCTGTATTATATATATTTTTAAGAAAATACAATGATAGTTGTCTGGTTTTGTTGTTTTTACAGGTGTCGTGGAATAAAAACTGTAAGAAAATTAAGTATTTAAAATGTTACAATAAAATGGGGGTTTTTTGGTTATTCTAATATATTATTGTGTACCTATTGTAAATATGAAACACTCCTATTTTGCAAGCCAAGGACACAATTTGTACTGTTGTTATATATAAATAAAGTTTACTGGATAAAAAAATTTGTGTCTTCAGATAAGCCTGGTTGTTGAGCCACATATGCGCAGAATAACATTTCATGGGCATATTTGAGAAGCAGGTTACTTAGGAAAGATGAACTAAGTGGTTTTAAGGGACTTCCAGAAGTCTCTCTATAGCCGGAGCTTATTAATGTCCAGTCATCATCAGCAACACACACACACACACACACACACACACACACACACACACACACACACTCTGCTCCAGCTTGTACCAGTAGGTGAACACTGCCCCCTAGCCCCAAGACCCCAGAATACAGCTTTTCTCCAACAAAAGACAGAGTGCAGAGGGTTGAGACCCTTTTGCCAGGGAAGAATGAGGTCTCAGGAGAATGAGGAGATCCATCCCTGGTCCTTCCTGGGAATCACATTCATTCCTCTATACAAAACATGTCTTAAGCATCTACCACTGCACGGCATCCAGGCAAGGCTGGGGGAGGGGGCAGGAATAATAAATGAGGAACGCATGATCTTGCCCTCAGCAAGGTCTTAGGTTGGTGAAAAGCACAAGGATTCTAAAAAAAGGAATGTCTCGGCCACACCATAAGAAGGGTGTTTTTGTTGTTTTCCTTTTATTTTCAGCTAAGGGATGAAGGGGGGATCGGGGAATGACGCCAGATACTGCGTCCTATTAGATCCCCTTCGGAGGCGCGGGGCGGGGCTCTGGCAGGGGGATAGGTTGGGCTGCGGTGGAGTCCAGGCAAAGGGGGCCAGGGAGGTAGCTAGTTGATCAAATTGATCCGTGGACCTAAGGGTGCCACGCCCCCTTTCCTCTTCTGTACTCCCGTTTCTCTCTTTTTCTTTCTTGTAACCCCAAGTGTGCGGGTGACTGAGTGCCACTTCCACTCTCAGTAGGTAAAAGGAGTAGATGAGGTCAGCTCGAGAACCTGTCATTCTGATATCTCAGGAAACTGCATGCCAGGGGACTGCGGGATGATCACCGGGTCAGAGCCGTTTTCTGGGCCCCCAGCCTGGCACCCACACCAAAAGCAGAGGCTCCTGAAGGACGAGGTGCAGCTTTGCCCTTCGAGGGCCTCCAGTCTGCTGGGGGAGACAGCCTCTGGCTTCAGGGCGCCTCCAGTCTGACGCGGGAGACATGGCCCTTGATGTCAAGGCCAGCCCAGTCTTACGTGGACCGCCAACACATGCACAGGTGGGGCCTGGGACTCGAAGCACAAAATCATATAAAGTGCGCGTTCATAAGTGCAGTGCGTGCTAGGGCTATAGGATCGTGCTGGATTCAAAGAGAGAATCCCTGCTAAGATTTCTCAGTGCTTACTGGGCAGTCCCTGAGATTATTATGTCTGTGCGCATGCGTGTGGGGACACACACACACACACACACACACACACACACACACACACACACACGAGTTCCCTGAGAGCCTGAGAGATGCAAATGCTGGGCCTGCGGGTGAGGAAAATGCAAACACAACACCCTGAAGAGCCAGGTGAAGAGCAGAGCGCTAAGGGGGGGGGGGCGTGTGATGAGTGCGCAGTTTCCGACCGCAGGGACGGTCTGGCCATGAGCGCGCAGACCGACATCAACCGTGCCCGCCCCTCTTGCAAACTTGCTGTGTTCCACCCAGTGAGAGGGGTGCGATCATTTCCCGCGGCCCTGCTGAGCCCGGGGGGCCTGGTCACCGTGTGGGGGCAGTCCCAGAAGACCGGGCTCGGGCAGCGCTTGCTGGGATCCCCGCCGTAGGCTGGCGCACGGGGGAGGAGGTCATTTCTCGGTGTGGGCTCCCCGGTATTCTTGCCACTCCCCGCTCGTCCCTCAACAACTTGGACTTGAGACGACTCTATTATTTTTTTTTCAAGATTGATTTATTTTGAGAGACAGAGTGTGTGTGAGCTGTGGGAGGGGCAGAGGGAGAGGGAGGGAGAGAAATCTCAAGCGGACTCCCCACTGAGCTCAGAGCCCGACACAACTCTGGGACTGGATCCCACGACCTTTGAGCCCAAGTCAAGAGTCCAACACTTAAGGGGCTGAGCCACCCAGGTGCCCCAAAGCAGCTCTATTAAATATCTGCTGCAGGAACTACCATCCTCAGGGAAGGAAGAGACAGGGGAGGAGGGAATCTGCCACACTCCCGTGTGTCCTGTTCACAGTTTTAGTCCCAGAACAGGGCACAGTGAGTCCTGCCTGGCAGCAGAGGCCAATGAGAATATTCTGGAAGAATAAATGATTGTGTGCCTAAATTTTGTGGACCACCTACCATATTCCAGGCTCTAGAAAGAACATCTTCTCATATGAAAGGCATGTTCCATTTTTATAGTCTGAGGCTCAGAGAGGTTAAGTGATTTGCTGAAGGTCACACAGCTACGGCAGAGTTCCAATTGCATACTCTTTCCACGCATCCATCGTGCACTTACTGTCGTGAAGCCTACCCAGACATGATCAGACTGACTCCTATAAACGTCTGAAGAGGCAAATTTTATTTACTCCCATTTTAGAGATGAGAAAACAGAGGCTCAGAGAGATTATATAGCAAATCCAGAATCACACTGAGGTTAATGACTTCCTTGGGACTTGACCCCACAAGTCTTCACGAGCTGTGGCGTCAGGGGTCTTCAGGCCTCATTAAGGGGGCCTCACCGGTTCCGGCACAGAGCGCTCGAAGCAGAAGGAGTGGATGGCCCTTCCAGCTCAGAGCCAGCCCGTGACAACAGCACTCAAGCTTTCTGGGCCCTCAGGCGTCTCCCAGCAGAACAAGGGCAAGACGCAGAAACCACAAGACTCCTGGAGGCGTGGGTCACACTCCTGGGTCAATGTGCTCAGGAATGTGTCCCAGTCATTGGGCCCATCTCCTCCTAAAGCCCTAAGCTGCTACTAAATCACTTAGGTGACCTTGACAAATTCCTTTTCTTTGTTCCACCTCTGTTTTCTCCTTTATAGATTGAAGGGGCTTAGAAAAGATCAGTGGTTTCCAACTTTTTACCAAAGAAAGGCTCACACAGAATGCAGATCCGAGTGGAGTTGCCCTGGTGGAGACAGGAAGCCAAGCCCCAACCCACTCTGTCTCCCCTTCCTGCCCCAGGTCTCCACCCCCTCCCACCACCCCCTGTTGCACCCTGAATTGCCCCTGAGCACTGTTAGGGCTCCAAAGAATAAGGTCCCACCTAGGGGCCACCCTTCCTACAGACAGGGGTGCCTCTGACCCACAACAAAGGTGTCGGCCAGGTGGAGAGAAGTGCCAAAGGCCAAACTAGAATCCAAGTTCAAAACTCAACCTTTGATCCAAGGAACTACGGAGAGAGCAAGGGCCAAATATGGAGCCAACATGGAGACAGTGAAATCAGAAAGGGTAACGGAATAGCAAAGAGGCAACAGTCCCAGGGGCCTGGAACCATTCCAGAATTGAGAGTGAAGAATATAGCTGCTTTTTATAGAGTTCCAGCCCCGCAGGAGGGGCGGTCTGGGTTCCTATAAGGAGCTGCCATGCGCAAACATCCATCCCCCCCAGATCCAGCCTCGGCTCTCTTCTCTAAGTCCTCAGTAGCCTCCCCGTGTCAGGAAACGATCCGTGGAGCCCAGACGCAGACAGTCCCTTCAGCGTTCTGAGGAACAAAACAAAAGTCACTGGGTCCTGAGTTACTCGTTTTCCATCTCCAGAGAACCAACAAGATTCCTGCTGAACTAGGAGACTGAGAACAAGGGAGAGGCCCCAAGGTGGTTCTGGCTGTGGGGGAAGGTTCAGAGAGAGAGACCCCCAAGCGCCACCTGAGGAGGAAGGAGGAGAGACACGGAATCTGAGGTCGGAGCACCCAATCCGTTTATACTTGAGTGAACACCAGGAATGCCCATGACGTATGGTTTTCAGCTTTATAGCCTTTACCGGCCCCAGGTCTGTTATATTGTAAACCTCTGGTGAAGAGCTGAGAGGGACTTCAGAATGAATGGGGATTGTGCTGGCGAGAACCGGGCTCCCATCCAGAGCTGACCTGCCGGCCAGACAGCAGGTAACAAGACAGAGGGGCAGGTCATGTCCCTCCTCTAGAACCAAGAGAGAAAGGAACGGAAAGACCCACAGGACCTGGTGTGATGGCGAGTGGCGACGGGGGGCTAGATATGGCGCCTTTCCTTTTCTTTTTATCCCCTTCTAGCTCTCTGGCCACCCAGGCCATGGAAACCCTCCAGGGACAATGCCTCTACGTCACCTTCTCAAGGAACCCTGGGGAAGGGGGACTCGGAACATGGCCCTACCCTCAGTGTTAGGGAGGCTGGACTCCAGCCTCTTCCCGCCAGCCCGGGCTGCCTATCATCACTGTCCTCTCCTTATTTCTACCCTCCCATTACCATTGCCCCCTTCTTCTCTGTGTCTTTGCCCTGAACTAAAATTGCATTTTATGTGAGACGCAAAAAAGAGCCAGGGGGACAGTGGACAAAGTGCACAGCTCAGAGATCTGGTCCAAAACATCTCCTTTGAGGAAACTTCCTCTCATGTTCTCTGATCTCAGTCTTTAGAAAATCCTGAACTCGGAAAACTGTGAAGAGATTCTCTCTTCTCTCTGCACCCCACCCCCAATCCCCCTAGGATGCCCGCCTCTCCTGTCAGCGTCGCCTTCCTTTGGTCCCTGTAGGGGATGGAAAAGGACACGCACCCACGTACAGCAGACGGCCACGTTTCCCTCCTCCTCAGCCTTGAGCTGGCCTCTCTCCTGTCTGGAGCCACCCCATCTCTGCTTCAGCAACATCACCGACTTGCTATTGTTCTACCAAAACGTCGCATGGGCAAGACCTGCTCCTAGGGTCTCATTCCAGTCCCCACCGCACAGCCAGTCTCCCTAGGGGAGCTTCCATCAGGACCCGAGACCTGCGGATTGTCCGATCCAGCCAGATCCCCGGGGGCTCAAAGCCCACCCTGCCCTGTTACCCTGGCCCGCTGTGCCTGGTCTTTGTTCACTTGGAGCTTTCCGTGAACTGAGATAGAAACATAGCAAGATGGTGAGATAATTACGACAAGCCAGATAGCTCCCAGGCTCTGCCCGCGCCGCAGAGCGATGTGTGGCTGCTTCAGGCTGTTCCAAAAGCAGCTTGAAGGACGGCTCAGACAGATGGAAAACACGAGAGGTGTGAGGCGGGGTCCTGTAAGGAAACAAGGCAGCCCCGGAGCTCAGGTGGAAACCTCCTGGCCCTTTTCTCCCTTCTATAAAGCCCGGTCAAGTCAGTGCTATGGGGCTTCCAGAACGAGAGGCACAAGTCCAGGAGGCACACTGTCAACAGCTCAGAGGAAAAAACACTCCAAAGGCTCCCAGGGGCTGGCATGAGTAATAAGGAAGGGTGTCTCTTCAAAGGAGTGCCAAGCCCTCCACCTCCAACATGAGTCCTAAAGCCGCGAGGCTGGTGGGGGTGGCATCCGCAAAGACAATGGCTGACTTTGTGACCTTGAGCAAGTCACTTGACCTCCAGGGCCCTGTTTTCTCTCATCTGTAAAACAAGAGGGTTAGACAAAGTCATCTGTGATGTCCTTCCATCTCTGTGGTTTCGTGATTGCCGTGACTCTCCTAACCAAACAAGTAAAATCTGAGAACCGGGGGAAGAAAGTATCAAAGACACACAAAGTCAGTAGCAGAAAGCGCCAAGCTCCGAACCTAGGTCCTGAGATTCCCAGCCCAGGGTTCTACCTGCCTCAAGGGAGAGTCTTCAGAATGATAATCTGCATTATTACAGTCCCCATGCCTCTAAAAGGTAAAATCCCCCACAAGGCAGGTGTGGTTTATCTTCTCATGACCAGATCGTTCCCTATCAGTCTGTTCACGCATTGCCCATTCCAGACAGCATTTGAAATAAGTTTTGCTAAAATGTGGATCATCGATATGACGGAATGGTATAGGCCACGATAAACTAATTGTGGAAAGTATGTCAATACTCGGGTATGCGAATAGGGACCGACCTCGAGTGGAAAAGGGGAGGCCCTATGGGGACAAGGACACAGAGACTACAAGGGTGGTAAAGTGACCATTTGCTCCCTGTTTGTTTGTTGACCAAGATTAGATGCAAATTTAGGTTGTAGTCTTTTCTTGAAGAGAGATGAAATAAACAAATGCATATTATTTTTAAATTCTGGCTGTTTTAGCCGTCTCAGCCACTGGCTTGGACAGAATGTGATCAGGTTCACAGAACCCTCCTTTAAGCAACGGGCCTCCCAGCCCACCGGCTCCTTCTCCTGGCTCTGTCCCCATGGCCCCACATCTCTGCTCCCCACCATCGGTGGGCACACAGGCTCTCCCCTACACACACTCAGTCTTGGAAGTCAGCGGTTACAAAGGCCAACCTGCCCGCTTGGGGGGAGGGGGGAACAGCAGCAGGCTGGGGAGAGGGAGGGAGGAGAGGCAGGACCAGAAGCCGAGCTTCCGCCATGGCTGAGAATGACATGGCCCCCAAGGGGACCCCATTAGCCTGGATGGGGAGAGGACCACTGAGCCTTCACTCAGATGACCAGCTGCAAACACCTGGACCTCACATCACCTGATTCTGTCACCAGGACAGCCTGTGTTAGAGACCCCTCAAAGCTCAAGATAGCCTAAACCGTGGTAAATTCTCCAGTCACAGGAGTCCTTGGGGGAGGGGCTGCGGTTCTAGTTCTGCTGAGTCCAACACAGCCCAGAAGTAATCATCATGGCACAATGGGGGTGAAAAATAGGCTCTGCCCCTTAGTAGCTGGGGGATGTTGTTTCTTAGTACCTCCGAGCCAGTCTTCTAACGTGTAAAATGTGGGATTAGCTCACGTGGTTCTGGTGAAAACTAGACCAATGTACGTAACGTCCTTAGCCCAGGCCTGGTGCAGAGCAGGCCCTCGAGGAATGAGGAGGTTTCTAGCAAAGCGTTATTAACTTGCACCACCTCCCGGAAATGTTCCGGCCCTTCTTTCTCCCTCATTCGGCCCTGGGGACAGGAGCTCCCGCACAGCCAACATCTGGCCTCTGGCCGTGCTGAACTGTGGGAAGGACAGAAACAGGGATCCGGCCTCAGTCCCCACCACCCTTGGTGCTTTCTGAACTGAAAACCAAACACCTGGCATCGGACCGCTCCCTCCCAGTCCCTTGGGCACTGAAAAGCTTCTGGACCAGAGACGCTCAGATCAAGGGGCTGAGTCTGTATGCAGGAAATGAATCCTGGTTCGGGAGAAGGGGGCGGAGACTCCAAGAGCCATCTGGAGGTGGTCCGGCTTCCAGCTCCTACTGGGGAAGACCAGACAAGAATCAAAATGGTGTGGCATTAGCACAAGAATAGACAGATCAACGGGATTAGGCAGCTCAGAAACAGACCCTACTATGTATTTAAGGACTTAATAAATGATAATAGCGCGCTGTAAATCACTGGAGAAGGTGCGAGTGAAGCAAAAGCTGGGATTGTGGGAAATCGGCTATTTGAAAAGGAATCAGTTTTGATCCTCACCTCACAGTGTACACTAAAATTTCACTTAGATCAAAGAGTTAAACGTGCAAAAACAAAGGAAAGGAAAAAAAAAAAAACAACCCAGAACATGTCATTTTCCCGAATGGCAAGACTGAATAGTACAAAGATGCAAACGGTTCATGAATTAAGATATATGTTGAATCTAATCCCTTTCAAGTCCCAAATGGGATTGTTGGGTTTTTTTCTGTTTTTTTTTTTTCTGGAGCTAGACAGCATGATTCTAAAATTCATCTGGAAAATGAGCAGAATGGCCAATTTTTTTTAAACAGAGTAATTGTGGGAGATTTGTTCTACCAGATAATAAAATGCTACATTTCATATACAAATATGTCATATTTTAAATTATGTGAATGTACAAGATACAATAATTAAAACAGTGTGATTATAATGGAAGAACCAACTGAACAGAATAAGACAGCTCAGAACAGTGTACTGTATATTAAAAAAAAAAAAAATTCAGCATGTGATAAAGGTGGCATCCAAGCCATTGGGGAAAAGAAACATTCTTTAATACATGATGGTGGGATTAATGGCTAACTGGTTAGGGGACAAATCTATTTTAAGTCCTTATCACACAACATGGAACAAAATACATGTCAGATGAATTAAAGGGTTAAGTGTAAAAAAAATAGAACTAAAAAATACTTAGGATAAAATATAGATTACTATTTCCATCTCAGTGTGGAAATGGAATTTCTAAGCACAAAAGCAATTGGAGGAGTCACAAAGAAAAAAAACAGATATATTTGGCTGCATAAAAATTCAAACCATCGCTACAAAAAACATCATAGAAAATAAAAATAAATGGCAAAATCAACCTGAGAAAAATGTCTGCAATAAAAACATCAAAAAATGTGTGCTCTTAAAATATAAAATAGCATTTATACCTAACAAAAACCTCTAAACCCAAAAGAAAAATGTGCAAAGAACAAGAATAGGCTATTTGCAGAAGAAATACAAGTAAGGGTTTAAGCATACAAAGAAATGTTGAGCCTCACTAGCAAGCAATACACTGGAAAAAAACACAGTAATGAAATGTATTTTTTTCACCCTACCAAATTAGCAAATACTTGTAAAAGTCAATGCGGAATATTGATGAAGTTATGGCGCAATGAGAAGCCCTCTCACACATCACCAGCCCCAAAGAAATTTGTACAATGTTTTTAGGGTACAATATGGCAAGAAGCCTCAAGAATCTTTAACAAATTCATTCTCTTTGTTGCAATCATTCCACTTCGATTTTGAGCAAGTAAAAATAGGGACACACATATATGTTCATCTCTTCTGTCTATAATAATAACTACAAATGAATTAAATATTCACCAAGATCTGGATATCCACAAGTTTTGGAAAGTTAAATAAATTATAATCTATCTACGAGATGGAATATTATACTATCATTTCACATTACAGCCAGGGAGAATTTCTAATGATTGGGAAAACTGTTCGCGATATGTTACAATGTGATCTGAACAGTTTCTACAAGCAGAATGATGATTATAATTTTTTTTTAAGGAACAATACTGTATTTCTGAACTCATCTTCCACCACCACTCTCAGAGGGGAGCAGAAGGTACTCTCCCACACCCTCACCCCTGCAGACCCTCCTCTTCCAGGTCCTCCACTGAGCTGTACCCCTTGGGGAGCCCTTTTCCTCCTCTGATGGTGCCCAGTTAGGACGGCAAGTGGACCCCCACGGGGTGTGCTGTGTAGGTAGCCACGCGACCCACAGAGCCCGGCAGCCAGGAGAAGGCAAAGCGATGCCCCAGACTTCATCATTGCCAGAACCCACCTGGGTTCTTATCTTAGTCCTACCAAGTATGAATGCTGGCTGATGACCTTGGGCAGCTCGCGCCCTGGGCTGGAAAGGAAACTCCAAGAGGGCAGCCTCTCTCCCCTGTCCAGTCTTGCCTCTCCAAAGCTATGGGATTCATACTGAATGAATGAATCAATGTGTCTTCCATGCAGTGGGTGAAATAAGCCCATTTCGAAGAGTGTGGTGAGAACCGAATGCGCTCACAGAGGTTAAGAGTCAGGCCTGCATGGCGGATGCTCGGAGACGCCGGTGCTCACGGCACATCCAGCTGACCACGGACGGGGCCTCCGGCTCCCTGCTCTCCTACGGCTAGACAGCTTTGCTGAAGGTAGAAATGGGGTAGCCTTGTCTCTTTGAGTTTTCCCAGATGGTCTACAACTTGTAGCTTTCTTCCTCTTCTTCTTTTCCTTTTGGTTTCCTCGGAATCGATTCTGCCACTGGTGAAGGGCAGTAAATTAATAACTAGATTTCCCCCACAACAACAAGCCCCACAACTAATTGGCTCGATATCTCCCTGTTGCTATATCACTTTGGGATTTTCTGGGTGAGATATAAATAAGCCAATTCTATTAATAAGCCATTTGGCCAAGGGAAGAAAATACAGTTCCGAGATCCCGAGAGGCCTGGGGAAGCCGCTCGCTGGCCCATGGAGCGAAGCACTAGATTACAGGAATAAAGCTTGCGGCCTCCACGCCCTCCTCCCTGAAAATCCGGGCTCCCGGCAGATTCCCCTGGGTCCTGGGGGGCGGGGAAAGGAAAGCTTTGTTACGTTTAAAAATTATAATTTAGATAAATCTGTGCATTCATTGGCCTGAGCGTGTCTCTGGAAAATAATAGTTAGCAGGGTAGAACCTGCCGCATTTCAGGGGCTTTATTGTCTCCTTATAATTAAGTCCTGCACAGAAATCCAATTACAAATGTTCTCAATTGCCCTGCAGCTAAGTACTAACAGAAGAGGGGAGGAAGGCTCCCGGACTTAAATAACTGTGGATAAAAATTAATATCGTGGCCGTGTTGGCTAATTAAAAGCGCCGCCTCTATTAGTGGGCCTTTATATTAATAAATGAGACTATTATTATCATATCCGACAACCAGGGAGCTTATCAAGTCTGCTCTGTCAGCCTTGCTCTTGAAAGCTCAAGTTCATTGCCCTGGGTACAGGCTTCTGTGGGAACAGAGGGCAGGACTCCACTCTAACCAGGCATCTACTGAGCTGGGCACCTGGGCGAACCCGGTCCTGTGTGCTTCTCACACCCACCCTGTCTGGTACAGGTTAGGGTTCCCGCCTCACCGTGGAACAAACTGAGGCTTAGAGGTTCAGTAACGTCCCCTGATAAGAGGCCAACTCCGGACCCCGAGTCTGGCACTCGTCCCATTCTCCTGGCCCATTTTCCCAGCTGGCTGAGTGTGGCGGGTAGAGGTTTTTACTGTGTACCGGCACCTAGAAGGGGGAGAACGTCCCCATAGCAGATCTGGCACGTTCCTCTGTGGCCCCGTGACTTACCTACGAGCCCCCTTCTGTGGACCAGGCGCTGTCCGAGGCCCTGGCCACACGGCTGCCCCAGATCTCCCAGAGACAAGCAGGTATCTGTGATGCCAGACGAGCCCAGGGTGTGCTCTAGGCCCACCAATAGCCACCCGGGACTTGGGGGATGGGGACCACTCCTTAAGGGGAGGTGGCAGCTAAGCTGACTTCGAAAGGACAAAGAGAAGGAACCCAGGGCGAGGAGCAAGCCGAGGGGCAGGTTCCCGGCAAGGAAGTCCTGTGTACAAAGCGGTGAGAATGCTGTAAGGGGTCCACCGTGCCTGAAACATAAAATTCCAGGTGTGTTATGAACAAACAGATAAAGCTGGAGAGGGAACCCGGGAAGATCCAGCCAGGTGAGGCTTTGCAGCCTTTACTTACAACTTGGGCTGTTTACCCATGCGCAAAAAAAAAAAAAAAAAAAAAAATCTTTGAATCATTTTTTAAAAAGATTTGTTGATTTGAGAGAGAGAGTGAGCACGTGCAGGGGGGAAAGGGCAGAGGGCGAGGGAGAGAGAATCTCAAGCAGACTCCGTGTTGAGCGTGGAGCCCAACGCGGGGCTATGACCTGAGCCAGAACCGAGAGCCAGACACCTACCGACTGCGCCAACCAGGCGCCCCTCTCTGAATCTAGACAACTGCCCTTGAATGTTGATCAGGAACTGAATGTACTTTGTGTCCAAAATTGACCTTACTGTCTTTCACCCAAAGCTTCTCCTCATCCTCTCCCATCTTTTGGACACAAAGCTGTTGGATATGTGGTTCTGGCGTTCAAGGGAGGTAAAGGCCTGGAGATAATGCTTTGGGAATTTTCAGGTCATAGGTGAAGACTACAGTACGGTCCAAGATGAAATCATCCAGGAGGAGTGGGAGAGAGGGGCCGGGCAGGTCCTCAGTGGCCTTAACAATCTCCGTTCATCATTTCAGCAAACACTTAACCATGCATCCTCTGTGGGCAAGAGACTCATCTCTTGTTACCCGGCATTTCTATCTGTTAGTATACTGTTTCCTTGGTGACAAGAGGTGAGGAATGTCATGTCCAACTTCCAATCTAGGCTAGGTGCCCCCCCCCCCAGCCCACACAGAAACGTCGAATTCGAGTCATCAATATCTGTAGGCAATCCAATGAATGTGAATCAATTCTGGTTCTGTGCCCAATCTTGAGTTGGCCTCTGATTTACTCTGCGGCCTGAGCTATCATGAAACCAGGGTGACTGAGAAAAAGTGGCCATATACTCTCTCAGTCTCAGAGAATATTTACCCTACGTCACCAGAGCCCCATAATGGAACCCAGACCTGATTATTCTAATGTCTAAATTTCAAAAATAATGACAATAATGAATGAAATACTAACTAGACTTAACAAATGAAAGTTTTTCTGGGAGGTGGAGGGGGAAGGAAGAGGGAGAAAAGATAAATATCTGAAAACAACATCTTGTTTTTACAAAGTAATGGACCAGCCACTTGCCATCCATCAGCTCACAAATGCAGGAAAGTCTGCATTGATAGGAACAGCAGGAGAATGTGGTGGATTTTCTCATGATAAGAAGGTTGTTTCAGCCTTCATTGAAAATCTTTCCAGAGTGTCTGGTTAAGCTTTCCTGTGCTAGTAAGTGGGTTCATTTTCTGATCGTGCTTCTGCATAGACCTGGAGCAGGTGAGAGGCGAGCTTGGCCAGGGGAGAGTTTAGGAGGTAGGAGTTTCTTACACAAGGTTATGAAGCATGGTGTCAGAAGCCAGACCCCCAATGCTGTGTCTGGAGAGGAACCAAGGTCAAAACCACCTGAAAAGGCCAAGACCAGACCATCAACCCAAGAAGCTGGACAAGAAGCCAAAGAGAGAGAATCAAAATGAGAGGTTGGGGGTGGGGAGCTAGAGTCAGGGCACTAGAGAATGGTGAGTAGGGGCAGCAGTGAGTGAGAAGGAGTCTGAAGGAATCCCAGAGATGAAGAATTGGTATATATATATATATATATATATATATATATATACATATATAAAGGTGTATATATGTATACAAGTGTATTAGTTATCTACTGCTGTGTAACAAGTTACCCCAAAACTCAGTGGCCTAAAACAGCGAAGATTTTGTGGGTCGTGAATCTGAGCGTGTCTTAGTTGGATGCCTGTGGTTCAGTCTCTTACAAGGTTGAAGACCAGAGCTGTGGCCTTCTCTACAGGCTTTATTAGGACAGGAGGGAGGATCTGGTGCTAAGCTCATTCATGGAGTAGCTGGCAGGCCTCAATTCCTTATCACATTGACCTCTCCATAGGCTGTCAAAAGGTCCTCAAAGCATGGTATCTGGCAACAGGAGAAAGAGAGAGAGAGAAAAACCAGAAACTGAGTGAGAAATTAGGAGACCACAAGCACCCGAGATGAAAACCATAGTCTTTTTATAACCTCATCTTGGAAGTGATATGTTCTATTCTTTAGAAGCAAATCAAGAAATCCAGTCCATAATAAAAGGATAAGGGATGATACAAGGAGGCGAAGACCGAGAGGCAGAGATCACTGAGGCATATTGTAAAGGCTCCCTACCACCCTGGGATAGCTTTTTAGTTAAAAAATGGGACTGCATGTGTGGGCAAGCCTGGTTCATTCAAAAGGACATTGCAAGCTGGACACCAGCATGTGGGACAAACAATTTCCTTGATGGACGAGAATCTTGCAGAATTCCTGGCTCATTCATCACCCACATTGGTTATTGTTTTCCATGGCAGCGATGTTGAGATAGAAGGTATAGACAGCTAAGGTTAACTACTTAGTGATTTTCAGATATTCTCTAGAAGTTGACTTTTTATCCAAATCACTGATGGCATTCTGACATTTGTCCCTTCACCCCATTGATCCCTCCTCAAAAATTTCTATTGCCTGTGCTACAAATTTGTGTCTTACCCAAGGGGCACTAACCACTCATTGTCTGTGAGAACACAGGGTAGGATGCGTGGTCAGAGTGACTGAACGAAGTCGTATTCTGGGCCTGCGCAGGCTGCCTGGATCTAGTCGGCCTCGATGCTTCCCAAAGGCCACGGAGAGAAGCTGGAGCCCCGGGAGTTCTGCGAGAGGCGCGCACAGTGGTTCCATGTTTTCCCACGAGGATCAGGCCTTCAGGGAGGTCCCCGTTGAGCAGGAATACAATAAATACTTCTGCTCATACGGTTATAACAATCAGGGACCAGGTCAGGTCTACGGAGAGGAAACAGAGAAAATGGGAAAAGAAAAGTTGACAGCAGTAGAATATGAAGAAGGGAGGGGACACAAGAAGAGAAAGAAACTAGCGGGAAGAGCCTACGGCAGAAATGACCGACAGGCGCCATGTCCAGCTCCAAGCCCAGCCACCGTCTCTCCCTCGTGGGCGAATTCATTTAGCTAACTTCAGTGAGTTCCTGCTAAGTTCTAGGCCCAGAGGACACAAGAATGAGGACACAAGAATGAGACACAAGAATAAACATCACTGCCACTCACTCAGAGTTCGCTCTCGAGGGGAACAGAAATGAAGGCTCCTGAGGAGGATGTCAGACCATTAGGATGAAAGCGTACCTACAAGGTATTGAGCCCCCCTCCCCCGCCCCCCCAGCGCAGCAGAGTCTGTGACTTTCTGGCTTGCAGCCCATCCGTAATTGTGGCCCAAAGCCAGGGCCAAGTTTTGGGTGAGGAAAGCTTAGAGGAGCATTTCCCAGGAAATGGGAATGAGGAAGCTTTGGGGGGGCATTTCTAGGAAATGGGGATGAGGAAGGTTTGGAGGGGGCATTTCCCAGGAAATGGGGATGAGGAAGTTTGAGGGGTATTTCCCAGGAAATGGGGGTGAGGAAGGTTTGGAGGGGGCATTCCCAGGAATATGCCCCCTCCAAACCTGGGAAATGCCCCCCTCCAAACCTTCCTCACCCCAAACCTTGGCTCTGGCTTTGGGCCATATCCCAAAAGCCCAGTGTTGGGCTCCTGCCCTAACTCACCCCCACTTCTCCTTTGGCCTCTTACTGCCTTAACCATCTCTCAGGATATGGGCATCTTAACCCTTTCCCTGCCTCTCTGTCCATCCAGAATCTTTGGGAATGGCAAGGGCAAGAGAAGAAGCCAATGGCTGCCATTTGCCATGGGTTTGGAAAAGAGTATGTCCTCCAGTCCTGCTGACGGGAAGAGGAAGGATGTATGTCCAACAGAATTCTACCTGGGAGAGGTAGAGGGGCATCTGGCCAAAGATGGCAGAGGCCCAGCATCCGCTCTTCCCTACTTGTCTCTTAATGGCACTATGCCTCCTTGTGGTCCGAGGAGGGCTGACCCTCTGGGTGTCCTACAAGGAAGACAATTTAGTACAGAAGCAAATGGTAGCTGGTGAGTCTTTAGCTCCCAGGAAGGCATCTGGCTTCAAGTCTACTCAGAGAGCCCTAAAATGTCTGTGGCTGGGGCGAGGGGTGGGGGAGGGGTTCCTCCACAGCCTCTGAAGAGGTCTTCTAGCGGAGCTCTGGAATGGACGGTTGAGATAACCCACATTTTTCTTCTATTCCTCACTTACTTTTATGAGTCAGAGTTTCTTTCCAGTGTCTGCCCTAAATCCTCCCTGCTATGATTTCCTTCTACAATTAAAAGCAAAGAACTGGAGTCAGCAAAATGTCACAGATTCTGGACACTCCGCAGCCCACAGAAGTCAAGTGCCTGAAGGCAATAACTGTTCACACTGGAAAGCTGAGGATGTGGCATCTCGAGTAGCGCTTGAGAGGGACCGTGGGGAAGCCAGGGGAGGCTCCGGAGCCCCAGAGAGGCTGGGATGCAGGCCGGTGTGCGCGTGTCCCACAGCTTGTCGCTCCGCGGTGGGGCCCCGTGAACGCACGTGAGCCCCTCGCAGTAGCCCGGCGCCCCCTCGCTTCTCCAACTCGCCTCCCCTTCCCCCACCCAGGGCTCTCCCTGCATGTTGAGCCATCTTTTGAATTTTCTGGTTGGCTGGGCAAATGGCAGATGTCCTCTCCCAAAGCTCTGGGTCTATGCACGACTTCTGTCTGCGTGTGGCTCCAATGCCCCCTCTCTCAGCTTTCCCCTGCTCCCCCAACACCAGACCCCAACTTCTTCATCCAGTGAGTCTCCATGACACTCGGAGGCTGAGCCACCCCTCTGCCCCTGCCCTCTTCATCCCAGGGCTCTCTCCCTTCCTCGACCCCACCCCCAGACTCAGCAATGGGGAAGTTCCACCAGCCAAAAGGGGTGGGAGAGGGAGCAGGGAGGGAGGCTGGGAACGCAAAGCGCCGGCCCCCCCACATCCGCTGCTACGATCACAGCCCACCCCCAGCTGACAAAAGCCCTTGTTGGAGCCAGTGGCTCTGGTGCCAGCCCGGCCCCTTGGAGCAATGACAGCCATGTGCTGCATTTGCCCAATTCTGCAGCTGGGCTAATTACTGTGGTTCCCGAGCTCGGGGTCCAGCCCCAAACCAAACAAATTAGGACAAAAACCACAGGCTTCTTCATTCCTCTCATTCCCAGCCAGCAATTGCTGAAGGACCCCTATAATTGATAACAATGAAATAAAAACCCACCACCTGTCCTTAATCCTAAGGACTTGGGAGCCCAGCCAACAGCTCAGCCCATCCCCCCGGGCCACAGCCATGCAAGTTTAGCAGCGGAGTCCTCACATTCCAAGTGCCGGCATCACTTGCATCCCAGGAGCAACCTAGGACCTGTCACAGCCCAGGACACGGTCCAGCCTGTGAGAAGGGCTGCAGCTGGGTGGGCAGGCTAAGAGGCGGGTGGACTCTGGGCCGGGATGACCCCTGCGGTCCCCCCACGGGGCCCGAGGCTGGTGTGGACGCACGGGTTTGTGGAGGGAATGGCAGCAGTCAGTGGCCCAGGCCCTCAGGATGCACGGCGGAAGGAAGCCCCCGTGGCCAACTCCCGGTGGGCCGTATACTCAGAAAACGGGGGAAGCCGGAGGAGGGTAAAGCCAGCAGTAAAGGCCGGCTGTCAACAGGAGGGTCCCAGTGTGAGCATCCAGGTTCAGGACCAGAAATGGAAAATATGGACCCAGTGATGTACAAGATCCGGGTGCTAGGGTAGGACATCAAAACACGAGAAGGCGAGGCTCCCCCAGCAGTGAGGGAAACTGGCTGAGATTGGACGTGGGACCTGGACACCGCAACCAGGGCCAGAAATAGAAGTGATGGAAGAGGCCGGGTAAGGGGCAGAAACCAGCTTGTGACACTTGGCTGCGTCCTGACCTTGCCCAGAATTGCCCAGAGGGTTTGTTGGAGTCCTTGATTCAGGATGTCTGGGGTGGAGCCCGAGAATTTGCATTTCTGAGTAGTTCCCAGGGGGCACTGATGTTGCCGGCCAAGGACCACCTTATAGAACTGCTTAAATATCTGGGGACAAGATATGATCCCCAGGCTGAGCATGAGATTGTCTCAGATCGCTTCCCTGGTAGCAATCCAGGAACCAAGACGAAGCACCGAGAAGGCAGTGTTTTGCACTGAATGTCTGTGTCCCCCGGCCCCTCCCACACCTTCCGCATTCCTGTGCTGAAGCTCCAACCCCCAGAGTGACTGTGTTTGGAGACAGGGCTGTAAGGGGGCGCAAAGGTTATGGGAGGTCATGGTGGGGGGGACCTGAACCCAATAGGGCTGGAGCACTTATAAGAAGAGGAAGAGACACAGGGGGCCGTCCCCTCTCCGTCCCCTCCACCCCTCTCCCCTGGGAGCACACAGCGAGAGGGCCATCTGGAAGCCAGGAAGAGCTCCCCCCGGCACTTGGATCTTGGGCTCCCAGCCTCCAGAACTGTGAGAAAGACGAGCCCAGTTGTGGAAGCCCCCGGTATGCAGTGTCCTACCTGGGCCGCCGCCAGGGGACTCAAGGCAGGCAGACTCAGGGAGCAAACAACCTCAGGAAACACTGAGACTTCGTCGGAAGGGACAGAAAGCTCTGCCGGTACGCCTCCTCGGGCGGGCAGCACGGACGGGCCCACCGGTGGTTTTCTGCTCTTCCAGACCTGGCCTCACCTTCTGACCGGCCTCCTCCTTCAGCTGCGTTCCCAGACAATCCTCATGAGATGGCCTTTAAAATCTCTCTGATCTCTGCTCCTCTCTCTGTATCTCTGCCCCAGATATGTGTCACTGCCCCAGCCCAGCCCCGGGGCCGACCTTCATCTGTGCTGCAAGGTCACGCCCTGAGCGAGTGAGCGGCACCCCCTCTCCCCGTCCTCTGCCTCAGTCTCGCTTCACCTCTGCCCTCAGCTCTGGCCCAGAGCGATCACCCTAAGGCACAGTCAGGAGAAGCAGGGGTCAGCGGGGAAGATGAGGACCCGGCCAGCCAGGGAGGCCCTGCGGAGGCAGCAGCCACAGGTCAGGGAGGCTCGAGGAAGATTTATCGGCCACTAAACTCAGCCAGAGGGGGCGGGGTGAGAAGGCCGAGTGCAATCAAAGTGATACTTTATGTTGCTCGGTCTCAGGAAAATAATTGTTCCACTGGAACATCATTACACTATCATTTTTCTACCCCCGTGCCACTTACAGGGAAATAGAAACTCACTTTCTTCTTCATAATAAGCTGCAATTTCAATAACTCAAAAGGCTTTTTCTGAGATGGGGCCCCTCTCCCACGCTCACCCCATCCTCTAGTGACGTGGGCAAAGACAGGCGCCCCCTCCAGACTCCCAGGCGGGGGGAAAGATCTAACTAGCTCCTGGGGACAGCTGTCCCTTCTTCCCGATGTTCTTCTTGCCTGTCATTCAGGTAACCGGCTGTCCCGATTTGCCAGGGACTACGAGGTTTTCCAAGATGCTGGACTTTCAGTGCTAAAACCAGGTCAGGCCTGGGCAAACTGGGACAATCGCTCCAGCTCCCGCCAGCTGCAGACAAGACAGCTACGCTGCACCGCGAAACAGTGTTTGTTAAGGACCTACGATAGGCCAGGCGCTCTTCCGGATTGCTGGGAAACAAATAGATACCAAGCACACAAAAACTTGCCCTCGGGGAACTTGTATTCTAGTGGGGGAGATAGACAATGAACATCCTAAATCAGAACATTATATAGCAGCCTAGAAATTGATGGAGAAAAAGCAAAACAGGGAAGGAAGATTAGCAATGAGGCGCAGAGGACTATAATTTTAAATAGGGTGATCGGGGTGGGCCTCCCTAAGTAGGTGGCATTGGAACCAAGTTTGAAGGGGGTGAGGAAGCCAGTTATGAAGATATCTGGGGGAAGGGCATTTCGGACAGTGGGATCAGCCAGTGCAAAGGTTCAGAGGCTGAGTTCGACTCACGTATTCAAGGAATGCCACGGCGGCCCATAGGCGGATGTAGAGTGAGCAAAGGGAAGGGAGGGAGAGAGGTGGCAAGTGTGGCCAGAGACCAGACTTTGTCGGGCTCTTTGGATCACTGTGAGACCGTTTGGCTTTTACTCGGAATGAGAAGGAGAAAGAACACAACCTCACTGGTGCCCTAACAGACTCGCTCTGACTGCTGTGGAAGTCCAGGTAGGAGGCTGTTGACACAACACTTAAGCGATGGCAGGGCCTTAGACCAAGACGGTAAGGGAGCAAGTGGTTAAAGAAAGAAGCTGGATCCTGAATATATTTTGAAGGTGAAGCCAACGGATGGTCCCGATGGGGCTTGGGTAAGAGGTAAGAGAGAAAGAAGAGTCAGCAATGGCTTCCAGGATTTGAAAGTACAGGGCCATGACTAGATCTGAGAATGAAGAGTACACATTTCAAAGACCCCATCTCTCCCAAAGGACTTGCACTGGAGAGATTGCTAGACTTAAGTTAGAGACTAAGATGTACTTCTAAATAGGCTCATGAAGACCATGGAGCGTGGGCTCTAAGTGCTGAGTAGATTTGCCCTCGTCCCGGGGCCTAGAGCTGGATCATGGGCCACCTGAGGTCTAGCCTGCTGACTCAGGATAGTGCAGTGGTTAAGAGGCTGGACCTGCACTTAAACTCTCTGAGGCTCAGTTTTGTCCATTCAAGGATTGTTGTGAAAATCGAATAAGATCGTGTTGACCAAACACTTAGCCCAAGGCATAGACCCTAGAAAGAGCTTCACTACGGGTGCAGATGGTGAATATGTGGTATTGAAATTCTGGCAGTGGCCAGCAGAGGGCACCACCAGCAAAAGACAGGGGCACCGCACCTCTGGGGAGTAGGGCTTACTTACCTGGGATCCGCTAACCTGGCAAAAAAAATAAACTGGCTTCCCACAAATAATAGACTGGGATTTATTTTTATAGCCCCTCACTGCAGAGACCTACTGCTCTTCAAAATGGATCTTCTATTTTAGGGTTTCTCTTGCTCAAAACAGCCCCCCAAGTCCTGGCATTAGAGGGAAATAATGCAACGGTCTTCACCATCAGTCCCTTCTTACCTCCTCCCCAGGACCCTGCAGGATTCCCAGAGACCAGATGACTCCGCCAGTACCCTGGGCGTGGGGAGGATGGAGACAAGCAAAGATAAGGTTTGTCCAATTTGTTCTGGTCCCTGGAAATGCTGCTTATCTCCTCCCCCATTGCTTCATCACATTGCCAAAATTACCTCGATAATATATTTTTTAATTTAAGAATTCATTTTCACTTCACGAAAGAGAAGCACTGCAGCCAGATAAGAAACTCCATCTGTCTTCAAGAAAAAGGGTCGTGGATTTGGGTGTCACGAATCCTGTAATGTCTTAAATTAAGGTGCCACTTCTGAATGCTTTCTTCGTATTTATGAAATGATTATTCTACAGAGGTGCATTTAATATTGTTAAAATAATGATTGTGCATGTTTAATACATCAATTTAAGTTATTATCTCCCATGCTATAAAATGTGGGATAATTTCATAAATAATTATAAAGCATTTATAAATGGCGCCTTAATGCAAAGCATTCTCGCTAATCCTTTATCTTTCACAAACACAGAAATAACAATTAGATTCCTGGAATGAAAAAGGGAGGTTATGTTCTAGAATGTGTCACCTCCTTACTGAATGCAAATAAGGAGACAAGGAAAAGAATAAAAGACCTAGATAGAACCAGCATGCTTCCCCCCTTCTTGACAGATGGAAGATGTCTGTCCGTGGTTTCCTTATTCTAGGCACTGGAGCCTTCCGCTGAAGGGACAGAGGAGGGTTCGTTACCTCAGGGCAGGGGGAGTTCTTTGAACCCCTGTGAGGAAGGGTAATTCTGCCTCCTGCTAATTTCTTTTGGGAACTGAAGAAGCTGCAGCACAGAGGGCTGGCCACAGGGTTGGAGTAAAAGGCACCCCCTGCCCCAACACACACACACACACACACACACACACACACAGAGGCAGGAGAATGAATGCGACAACCCTAGGTTCCCGGAAGTCCAATCCAGGTCTTCAACCATTCCAGAAGACAAACTGAGTCACAAGGCACTAGAGACCATATAGGATAAAAAAAATTCCCTTGTCATTTTTCAGTCCGTCTATCAATAACACAGCCTCAGGGAGGCAGGAGATGCCCTCAACGAGCTGACATGCTATTAGGGGAGTCCGAATGTTCACATCTGAAATTACAGAGACAGCACAGAACTGAGGTTAAATTAGCTCAATTAAAATTGGGTGGATGTAAAGTTAATCCAGGAAAGCTTTTTCAAAGAGGTGAGATAGACCAGGTCACAGATCCATGAAAGCAAATCAGTCAAAGACAGGCTGAAGATGCTGAAAGAGACAGCTCCTTTGATGCACGTGTGTCTGCACACACACATACACACACGTACACACACATACACACATGATGAAAAATGGCTGTGTATCTAAAGCGACAAGCTATTCAAAGCAGGACCTTAAGCCAGGCTTGATCAATCCTAGGAGATATTTGGGGAATGACACTCTTCGAATCCCACCAACTCAGCCTGGCTCTCAAAGGCTGGCCAGTGGCAGAGATGACTGAGCGAAGGAGAAAGGAGGATAACCAGCCCGTGGGACACCCTGCAGCCGATCCGAACCCCAGCTCTGCAGGAACCAACGGCTCCCTAAGCCAGGCAACTGTCTTGAAAGCTGAATTGTGGAGGAAAAAATAGAAGGGGCAAAGCCTCCAGGGCCCCGAGGCTAGGACACCAGCCCCTGTGTCAGCGTGTCACTGCTCTTGGCGTCCCAGCAGAGCTAAGATAGTCCCGGTTACAGACGGGCTCCCTGGATTTGGGGAGGGGGTGGGGCTGGGGGGTGATCAAGATCGGGCCACAATCAGTGGACCAGCCAGCTGGGCTGTGTCAGGCTGCAGCCTTAAAGAGGAGACTACCAGCAGCTCCCGAGTGGGCTGGGAAGCAGGCTGCTATCTCAACTCAGAAGGAAGGCCCTCAAAGAAGCTGGAGGCCACCCCTCCACTCCTGTCCACAGCCCAGGGCCAGCAGGAAGAGCCATGAGACAAGACAGGCTGAATTCTTACAGCTGATGGGGTTCCGGAGCCCTGCCCTGCGAAAGATGGCCAAGAATTCATGACCAGGAGCCCATGCTAATTGCACCTTTCTCCTCCCACATTTGCA
>CM052893.1:29705723-29879251 GCA_028534135.1 Potos flavus
ACGCAGAAATTCCGTTCAGATTTTCCCTGAGTCTCCTTCTACTTGCTCATCCTTTCCTAACTATTTTTCCTCAAACTCCAATATTCAAAATGAAAAATTTCATCTATTTTTATTCAATACTATCACATTTCTCTTTTAATTACTAGTCTTGCAAGAGTATTGTTTTCTACTATTTTTCATGGCAAATGCACAGTACTTAATCTATACTATGGGTTAAATAGGTTTTTGGCAGCCAGCCCTGGAGGCTTGCCAGCACTGATATCCTTGTTGTTATGGGAAAAAGCTTCAGACAACTAATTCAAATGAATTTTTGGAACTCAACCCATTTATAAGTCAGGAACTGCCTGTGCTGTCTTGGATGGTTATTCGATTGGTTGTGGGGGATGTAGGTCTTTCTTGTTTCCCAAATGAACTCATTCAATATGCAACAATGCATATTAAGGCCTATTACAGACAGGCCCTATGCGAGGCCCAGGGGATGCTAGGAGACCCAGTTGTGTTCCTGCCCTTGCAACTAGTGGAGGAGACAGGGACGGGGGGAGGCAACTCCAAGACCAGGTTGTAGGTAAGGGCTGCAATGGGGTCTGTATTAGTCAGGGTTCACCAGAGGAACATTTATAGGAGATACACATATCATATTCATCATATATCATATGTAGGTACAGCTATAGATTACTATCTATAACATATATATTGAGAGAGAGAGATTTATTTTAAGGAATTGGCTTTTGGGAGCTGGAATGGGCCAGCGGGAGCTGGCAAATCTGAAATCTGGAAGGCAGGCGGGCAGGCTAGGTAAAAGTTGATGCAGTCTTGAGTTTGAAATCTGTAGGCCCGCTAGCAGGTGAGAAATGGAAGATTTCTGTGTTGCAGTCTTGAGGGAGAATTTCTTCTTCTTTGGGAAACCTCTATCTTTGCTCTTAAGGCCTTCAATTAATTGGATGAGGCCCAACCACATTATGGAGGTTAATCTGCTTCTCTCAAAGTCTCCTGGCTTGATATATTAATCACATCTAAAACGTATCTTTGCAGCAACATCTAGACTGGTGTTTGAGCAAACAACTGGGCACCATGGCCTAGCCAAGTCAACACATAAAATTAACCATCACAGGACGGAAGCTCAGTGAGCCGCCGAGCCCAAAGGCGGGGCTCTTCCCCCACTCTAGGGGAATAGGGTACGGGTGAGACCAGAGGCCTTAGCCAGACTGGCGATGGCGGAGAGGACTAGCACATCTTTGCACTTGCCCTGGGCGGGCCATTCCATGGTACTCTCACAGAGTATCACACTGTATTGGACTCACCCCCAGCTCCAGCACGAACGGGCCCCAAACTTCCTCAAGACCCTAGGAGTACCGGCAAGCCACCTGTCAGCCCTGAGTGCTCATGGCAAGTTCAGGCTTGCCCCACTGGGTAAGCAGCGAGGCAGGAGTGTCTCCCCTACCCCTTCTTTCCGCGGGGCCTCCCCGGCATCCACCGCACATTCACATGAGAGAATAGGAATCTCTGCCTTGGACCCCCGCGGACCGGGCGCGGGCGGCCCCCTGCCCCCCGCCCCTGCCCCCCCCCCCCCGTCCCGCGGACCCTCCCACCTTCCAAGGAGGGGCGTGCAAGCATCTGGCGCTGCCGCCTGAGCAGTCCGTTAGCCTTACACCGCTGTCACCACGAGACGTGGCGGAACGAAAACAAAAGATGTGACAAATTTGTCCTTTTCTCTTTCATAATTAACCAAAATATCTCAGCATGTAGCCAAGCACAGCTCCTAATTAACAGACAGGCGAGAGGCGATTAAGAAAAAAAGCTGCAACCCCTCTCAACGCCCCTCCCACACACGCCCCTCCCTACCTTGCAGCCCCCCCTTCCACCCCGGTAATTATATTTGCAGGAGAGAATGATATTCTGGTCAGACACGACAGACAGAAAGAGCCCGGTCCCCAGTGAGGCAATTAATATTTCACACCTGCCAAAGCAAAGTGGCCAGGGGAGGGGGAGGCGCTGGGAGGGCGGCTGCATTGTCACAAGGCCAGAGCGCACAGAAGCCAAGTGGGGACAGGCCTTCTGTTGGGCTGCGGGAGTGGGCAGGCTAGGCTGGCACAGAAAACGGGGCTTTAGGGTGTGCGTGGAGTGGGGGAAGGGGACCATCGGGCAGAACAAAGAACCCGCAATTGTCCATTACCCTGCGACCCTGTCCCCCAACTCGTGGCGCACTTACTCCGTACACGCGGCCACCCCCTCCCCCGGAGAAGCAGCATGGAGAACCTGGGGGGGGAGGGGGGAGAAGAAATACAGAGTAAACAGGCACAAGATATGCACCCATGCCCCCGACCGACCCCCACCAGTCCTATGCTGGGTATCCAGAGTGTGAGTCATATACAGCAGAGGCAGTATTTATGGGCTGACCCTGCCTTCCACAGACACATCCCCTCATCCCCTCTCTCATGCCCCATGGGTGCACACACGCATGTTTACATCGACTCACACTCTTGCTTTTATGTGCTCACACACACAGCCATTTCCGAGTCAAACAATCAGCAAAGAGTTAGTGATTATTTATTATGTTCAAGTCCCTGCCCTCTGAGAGTCTAACAGGAGTTATGGAGATGGAACTGCTGTAGATTTCAAAAAGAAAGCAGCTAATGCTACAAAGTCATGCTGGTACGTGACACGCGTGGGATAGGTGGGATAGGAGGAGTTTCCCGGCTTCCCCCAGCACCCCCTCGTGGGCGGGCGGCTCACCAGTTCCTGCACGCCCCCTTTCCCCTTCACTGCCTGTAAAAATCCTAAAAGGCACGTAATACCACCCCATATTATATGTAAGAAACCTGAAACTCCTGGAGGTTAGGTTTCTCACCCCGGGGAGAAAGCGAACGGAGCCGAGACTAAGCTCTGTCCTATCTGACGCAAAACTCGTGTTACTCGCTCACGGTGGCCGAGAGGGGGAGGCAACACAGGGGTCCCCCCACCAAGGGGCGCATAATCACCACGGGGTCTGCACGTACAGTGGAATATCGCGCAGCCTCAAAAGCGAAGGCGATGCTGACTATGCATGCGTGCTACGCTATGACCCGTGCTACACTGTGGATGAATCTGGAGGACGTCAGGCTCAGTGAAGTAAGCCGGTCACACACCGACACATGCGTCTGATTCTGCTCATACGAGGAACCTCGAGGAGTCAAGTTCATACAGACCCAACAAGAAAGGGTGGTTGCCAAGGGCTGGGGGCAGGGGGAAGGGGAGTTAGTGTTTAATGAGTTGATGAGAAAGTTCTGGAGATGGATGGCGGTGAGGGCCGCCCCACAGTGTGACTGTACTCAATGCCACTAAAACGAACAGTTAAAAATGGTTGAGATGCTAACTCTTGTGGTATGTGTATTTTACGACAATTTTAAAAACAAACAAACAAAAAACCAAAAACAACTTACGTCGTCGTTAACAAGCACCGCCAGGGAACACGGAAGGCAGAAGGACGACCACTGTAGGCTTGGTGGCCGGTGCAGGGCGCTGGAGGACTGAGATCTGAACGGGGCCCTGAGGGAGGCAGGGCGGCAGCGGCAGGAGGCAGGGCACAGGGGGAGGCAAAGTAGCAAATGAGATGCGCGGGAGCAGCTGCTGCGCCTTTGGAGGAGGGACGGGAGGAAACCATTGCGATCCAGAGGAAACCATGTTATTAGAGATGAATCTAGAAGGAAGTCCTGAACTGAGGGAGAGGTTGGGTTAGATGTCATTCAGCTTTCTTCCAGAGTAAAGATTTTAGGATTCCCAAGGACAGCAAAGCCCCTTTGGAAGACAGAAGTGAGGAGCTGAGTCTGACTGAAGAGTGGGGTCCTGAGGAGGCGAGAGGCCACTGAGGCCAGATGGGAGACGTGTGCCGGGAGCCGAGGCCAGGCTCAGAAGGCCGAGGCTCCACAGGCAATGGGGAGCCCTTCTAGGGCTGAGCCGGGAGCAGCAGGGGATCCTGCGACTTGAAGAGGCTGCTCTGACAGAGGCCCAGGTGAGGACGCCCAGGAACAGAGTAAGAACTAGAGAATGGGAAGGAGACAGAGGCCTCACGTGGTCAGGAGCAACTGCTCTGGGGGGATACCTTGGATGAGAGAAGGAACAAGGGGACAAAAGATGACTGTAAGACTTCACTGATGAGAAAGGAGGAGGTTTTCAACACCTTCAAGCAGAGGAGACAGCCCACGTGGGGAAGAAAGCCAGTGAGGGACAGGGGATTCATTCCGGCCTGCGGGGCAGTCCTAAGTCCCCAACCAGGAAAGATGGTCACCATCCCTTATGCTGGCGACGCTTGTTGATTCTGCCTCCAGTACACATGCGGATCCCATTCGCTTCTCTCCAACCCCATGGCCACCGCCCCAGTCCCAGCCTTCGCCTCCTGCTTCCATGTGGCTTTGCTGAGTGGTAGATGCGTACGTTATCAAGCCCCATCTACCAACCAGGAAACCAGGTTCTGAGAGGTGGAGTTATTTGTTTAAGGATTGTGTAACTAGTACCGAGGGATCCTATTCAAAGCCCTGAGCCCCCAACTCAAAATCAAGGCAACTCTCAGGTGCAGGGACTTATGAGAACGTTTGCCGTCATTGCCCTCCCCCAGGAGTTTACAATCCATGTAGGCTGATCAGTAATGCTTGGAGGTAGAATGGATGGTGCGCATCTGACTCGAGTGAGAAAGACAGATCGGGGGGGGGAGGGGGCAGTCACAGGCCTTAGCGACCGATGCACACGGCTGCGTTCTCACTGGGGCCCCTGCCCGTGGGGAGAGCATGAGGTCACGGCACATTCCTTAATGAGCCTCAATATCTTCATCTGTAAAATGGCCATCATTTTTCCTTCGTCCACTCCTTCCATCTGTTCATTTATTCAAAGTAAATATCTTACAGATAGTATGAGCAGGCATTATGCCAGGTTCTGGAGATGGCACCAAATGCAACGGGCAAGGTCTGTCCTCCAGGAGCTTCTGCTCTAGCGCATGGGGTGTGGGAGGGGGTAGAAAGGGGCTGTGCTGTAGTCCCGGGGGGAGGCAAGGCTTGGATTAGGGCAGCGGTGTGCGGATGAAAAGAGAACAGATGAAGGCTACGTACTAGAGGGAAAATTAACAGGTCTGACCGGATTGCTGCAACAATGTTAGAACCAGAAAAAGGGGATGGGGGGAAATTTCTCCATGACTACTATGATAAGAATTAGAAACAGCACACATGAGATACTCAGCATAGCACCCAGCAATACTGCTGCTCAAAGATGGGAGCTTTACCTATTACGAGCACTGAGGGAACTGGAAATGAATCAGTGAGTAGTTTCTGCAGAGGAAGGCTGGAGAAATGGAGAAAGATTTCTGAAGGAGGTGAATTCTGTGGCAAGTTTAAAGCAGAGGAGGGAAGCCGCTTGACGTGGGGCTGGAGGAGGAGGGTGTCAGGAATTTCTGGTGGGAGACAGAATGGAATGGACCAAACGTAGGGTGGGAGGTGAGAACCATGAGCCATGACACTTAGGAATCCGTTAGGGTTGCATACGCGAGGCTTCTGCTTCATATACAAGATTTATGCAGCCCTTTAAAATAAAACAGAACCAAATCCAGATCCTCCAAATGAATTCCCGACCCCTCTTCGGATCTGTGAGCTTAGACGGGGAGACATTTTCCTCCATTTGCACACTTGCCCCTTCTATGCACCTAAAGGAAGGAACAACGGAGCCTAAAAGGCCCCGAGACTGGCTGCGGGGTGGGGGACGAGGCAGGCAGGCAGGCAGGGACCCGTGCGGGAGCCCAGAGCCAGGGCAGCACACCTGCAGCCACTTGTCTCTTTGGGTGTCTTCTAGAAGGATAGCCCATTCAGTGGCCCTCTGGGTCTTTCTCTTCAACTGCTGCCCATGCAGCCTCTGCTTCGTTTTCCATCCCCACTCTCTGAAGGCTGCACAGTCAGACCTGGAAAAGCTACTCGAGCTTCAGACTAAAGTTGCTCAACCCCTCGCACACACCCGCCCCAGCCCAGACAGCCCCCACAGCCCTGGACGCTGCCGTCTGTGTGGGCAGCGTGGAGGGTGTCAGGAGTGGCCGGAAGCAGCTCCTCCCACGGATGGGGATCCCTTCCCAGGCCCCGTTACCACCTCTTCCTGGTTCTGTAGCTCAGCACATCTCAAAGGACGCTCCACAGTTCCCTGGGGTTCCCTGGGGTTCCCTGAGACCCTATCAGGGGTCAAGAAGGTCAAAATATTTTTAACTATTTAGACATCATTTGTTTTTTTCACTGAGTTGACATCTGCACGGTAGTGGGAAGGCAGTGGTGGACAAAGCCGCTGATACCCGCATGAGCCAAAATACTAGCATCAAATCGAACTAAAAGTTATTTTATTTTTTCCACACCACACGCTCACATTAAAAAAAAAAAGGCCACTTTTACTTATGAATGTTCCTTATGAAGCAGCAGAAATCGTTAATTTTATTAAATCTCCATCCTTGAGTACGTATGTTTTTAATATTCTGTGGGACTAGCTGAGAAGTACACATAAAGCATTTCTGGTGCGTGCTGAAACCCAATCCTCATCTCAAATAAAAAGCATTCGTGGGATCGAGTGGTGAACGGAACTAGTTACTCCTTACACAGAGCACCATTTTTATTTGAAAGAGCAACTGAGGAGCTACCTCAGACTTGTGTTTTGGTAGAAATTCTCTCAAAAATGAACAAAATGAGATACTATATATAGAAAACCCGGAAGACTCCACCAAAAAACAGCTAGAACTGATAAATGAGATCAGTAAAGTTGCGGGATACAAAATCGATGCACAGAAATCTGTTGCTTTTCTACGGACTAATAATGAGGCCACAGAAAGAGGAATTAAGAAAACAATCCCATTTACAATTGCACTGAAAATAATAAGATGGCTAGGAATAAACCCAACCAAAGAGATGAAAGACCTGTACTCTGAAAACTATAAAACACTGATGAGAGGGGTGCCTGGGTGGCTCAGTGGGTTAGAGCCTCTGCCTTCAGCTCAGGTCATGATCTCAGGGTCCTGGGATCGAGCCCCGCATCGGGCTCTCTGCTCAGCGGGGAGCCTGCTTCCCCCTCTCCCTCTGCCTGCCTCTCTGCCTACTTGTGATCTCTCTCTCTCTCTCTCTGTGAAATAAATAAATAAAATCTTTAAAAAAAAAAAAAACACTGATCAGAGAAATTGAAGATGATACAAAAAAATAAAAGACATCCCATGCTCATGGATTGCAAGAACAAATGCTGTAAAAATGTCTCTAACACAAAGCAATCTACACATTTAATGTAATCCCTATCAAAATACCACCAGCATTTTTCACGGACCTAGAACAAACAATTCTAAAAATTGTATGGAACCACGAAAGACCCCAAAAGACAAAGCAGTCTTGAAAAAGAAAAGCAAAGTTGGAAGCATTACAATTCTGGTGTCTTACAAGTGATATTACAAAGCTGTAGAAAACAAAACAGTATGGTACTGGCACAAAAATAGACATAGATCAAAGAACAGAATAGAAAACCCAGAAACCAATGCACAATCATATAGTCAATTAGTCTGCAACAAAGCAGGAAAGAATATCCAATGGGAAAAAGACAGTCTCTTCAACAAATCATGTTGGGAAAACTGGAAAGCCATAGGCACGAATGAAACGGACCGCTATCCTACACCAGACACAAAAATAAATTCAAAATGGGAGAGCTGAAACCACAAAAACCCTAGAGAAGAGCACAGGCAGTCATTTTTCTGACATCAGCCATAGCAACGTTTTTCTAGATAGGTCTCCTGAGGCACGGGAAGCAAAAGCAAAAATAAACTAATGGGACTATATCAAAAGAAAAACCTTGTGCCCAACAAAAGGAAACAATCCACAAAACTCAAATGCAACCTGTGGAATGGGAGAAGATATTTGCAAATGACATATCTGATAAAGGGCTAATATCCAAAATATATAAAGAATTTATACAATTCAACACCCCAACACCCCCAAAACAAATAATCCAATTAAAAAATGGGCAGAAGACATGAACAGACATTTCTGCGAAGAAAGATATCCAGGTGGCCAACAGGCCCATGAAAAGATGTTCATCATCACTCACTATCAGGGGAATGTGAATCAAAACTACAGTTATATCACCTCGCACCTGTCAGAATGGTTAAAATCAAAATTTGGGGATCAAAATCAAAATTTTGGGAAGGGATCCCCACCTGTGGGAGGAGCTGCTTTTTTGATCCATCAAAATCCAAAATGCCACTCTTCTCACGGTTTTTTTTTCTTTTATTTTGGAAAATCGTTTTTATGAAAATATGTTATTTATATGAACATGTAATCTCTCTATTATTGTTATTTTTTAATAAATTGAAAATAAGTATTTTTAAATTTCTGATTTAATTTCTAATACAGGAAATAACATATTAGAAATACAACCTACATAAACATATGCCGTTTGGAGCCCTCCATTCTTTTTAAGAGTGTGAAGGAAGGACTCCTCAGACCAAAAAGTTTGAGAATCCCACCTTAGTTCACAGTTTCCCATCACCGTTATTACCTCTCCTTGGGCCTCCTGGGTCCCTAGTGTTCGTCATGCTTTCAAGCCCCAAGATCCAGGTCCTAATACATAATGTGAGCCCTAGATCTATGATGCCCTCCCTGGCCTTCCGAGGGATCCCATTTCAGGGTGGCCTATGAGGGCTCCAGCCTGCTTCATGTCCCTCATCCTCACCATGAACCCCTGCTCACACACACACAACAACAACAACAACAACAACAACAATGGCTCCTATAGACAATGAAGACCCAATTATTCCTTGGAGTAACTTTTGATCCTGGAGAAAGTCAACTTCTCAGGCTTTATTTTCCTCAACTATAATCCCCAGCTGTTAATAGTGAAAACCATCTTCCTTGGGTCATTGAACTTAAATGAGATGATGGGTGTACACTAGATCTTCTCCATCTGCAGGCCCACTCTGACCTTCCCACACCCTGCTCTGCACCCCTGGGGGCTTGCAGCTGGGTTTGGCAATGGCAGGCACTGGTGGGGGGTATGAGAGGGCAGGAAGAGAAAGACACGTACATACACTTACCCACACATGCACACACCCCCAGTCTGACAGTTTCTCTAGAAGAGGCAGAGTTCTTGTCGGACAGCCCTTCATATGGGGCGTCTCCTCTTCCCTTTGTCCTTCAGGCCTAGGGATGGGCCTTTTCCGGCCCAGGGGTGCCCGACCACCCTTTGTTGGTTTCCTTTACTAGCTCACGCCTTTGTGGACAGCTCCTTCCTTAAATTCTCCTCAGTCACATTGTCTGGCTGTGCCATTTCATTCCTACAGGGAATTTGACTGAATGATACAGGTGTGAAACACTGTAATCTTGGACACATCCATACTGAAGAAATGTCCTTTTCTTTCTGACCTTGAGTTTTCTATGACCGCTGGCATCTCCAGCTCCTGGCTCACCCTCCGAAGGAGGAAGGAGGACACAGGGATTTTTATCTTACTCAATGCACTTTATTCTTAATGCCACTTATGTGCAAGGTACTGCACAAAGGGTGTGCAAAGAAATTCAAGAAAAGGAACGAACATCCTGTGCTTTTTCATCTTTATGCCTTTACTCCTGATGTTCTCTGCACCTCAAGTGTTCTTCTCTTTCCATCACTCAAAACCCTCAGATTTCACCTTCTTCAGAAACCTTTCCATATCCTCCAACCATAAATAATGTCTTTCTCCCCCCAAACACCTCTTTTAAAGCACTTATCTCTTTCTAACTTGTATTATTCAATTTGATTCAACACACATTTATCCAATGCTTATTTTATGCCAAGCCCTAAGCCAGACACTAAGCAGTGCAAGGAAAAGTATTAAACAATACCCGCCCTAGGGGAGCTCATGCTCTTGCCAAGGAGAGAAACATAAATACTTATGATGCAAAGGGAAAGGAGTCAGAACAGAAGTTTAAGCAAAATTCTATAGGTTACGATTAGGGGAAGCACTATGGAAACATCTAAATAGATGTGGGGAGGGGCGCCTGGGTGGCTCAGTGGGTTAAGGCCTCTGCCTTTGGCTCAGGTCATGATCTCAGGGTCCTGGCATCGAGCCCTGCATCGGGCTCTCTGCTCAGCGGGGAGCCTGCTTCCCCCTCTCTCTCTGCCTGCCTCTCTGCCTACTTGTGATCTCTCTCTCTCTCTGTCAAATAAATAAATAAAATCTTAAAAAAAAATAGATGTGGGGAGATCAAGAATATTAGAAGGACAGCAGGACGCTCTCTAGGGAGTAGGTTCAGGGAGGCTGGAAATCTCAGTTTTAAGAGAAGCCCAGCACGTAGGCAGCCAACATGGCACAGAGCACCAAAGTAGCCATTACAAAGGTGCTTGCTGCATCAACGAGCCTGAGGCCACCCCTGGGTCCCTGCTAGGTCTGCTCATGGCCTACAGGGATGACATAGGACCTCCCTGTTCCCTGGTGAACAAATTCAGAGCTGCCTAGTGGGCCAGTGGACCAGGAGAGCCTTGAGATCTGATGAAAAGGCTGCAGGTGTTTCCCACCCAGAGTCACCTACATGGACCCTACATGCTAATGGTGGGTTCCAGCACAAGGCCTCAAACAAATAGATGGGGCCTCAGGGGTCACCAGGGCAGGCAGTAGCCCAGATCAGCCATTCTTCAGGAGAGAGCAGGCAATTGGGAATGATGCTGAGTGAATCTCAGACACCTTTCTCCCTAGGCAGCCCCTCGCCTTGTAAACCCTCTACCACGATGCGGAGGAGCAGGGAGAGGAAGAGGACATCTCCAAGACTGAGCATTTACCCACAAAGAATGAGTCACCAGTTCCCGAGAAGATGGCAAACTAGCATAAGCTGCTAGCTTCCTCACCCAAAATTAATGCTGGAGAGACTACAGCAGAGAAAATAAGTCATGTATCTAAGGATCTAAACATAAAACTGTGAGAAATCCCTGGGAGACAGAAGGCTCCTGACAACGGAGAAAAGTCGTGTGTGTGAAAGGGACAGGTGGGTGTGTGAAGGGGAACAGAGTGCGGAGAAGCTCCAGGGGGAGATTCAGGTGGCTCTCAAGCTCAGGTCTTACAAGTCCTCTCCCACCTTGCCCAGACCCACCTCCACCCACCCCTACAACACCCCCCCTGCACACACACACACACACACACACACACACACACAGAGCTTCCTGAGATGACCACTGTCTACTTAGAACAAGCAGCATCACAATCCAGGCCTCTGGGATTCCAGAAGTCTTACAAAAATCCTGAAACTCTGCTGGGATAAGAGTTAATGGGACCAGTAGCGTGCTTCCAGTCACCCTTGGCTGTTCCCTCATCCAGGGGCTCTCTGCCTCTTGGAGCTCACGCCCTCCCCTCTTCTTTAAATTCACCAGAAGGTAACAAACTAGGACTTCAGACCCTCCCCACTACACATTACAGACGGAATAACTGTATCCCCAAGGGAACGTAGGTTTACAAGTCAACGTAAGTTGGCCCTGGGGAATAATAACACTCCAAAAGAAAGATAACAAACCAAGCATCACGCATCCCGTAAAGCAGGATAATTGGGACAGATGGACCAAGCTTTTTAAATACGCATAATTAATATCCCGAACAAAAGAGACGCTATTGAAACATGAAGTAGATGGAAACCATAAAAAATAAACTAATAGGAATGCTGTGTATGGATAATAATTGAAATAAATAGAAATGATAAATAGCTGGATGGATAACCCTGAAGTCAGAATATGTGAGCTAGAAGATCCCGTTGAGGAATTCCCCCGGAAGGCAGCAGAGAGAATACAACGATAGAAAAATTTCAAGAAATACTAACATAAGTTGTGACTAAACAGACGTACTAATGCCTAAATAATGGAAGTCCAGGGGCGCCTGGGTGGCTCAGTGGGTTAAAGCCTCTGCCTTCGGCTCAGGTCATGATCTCAGGGTCCTGGGATCGAGCCCCGCATAGGGCTCTCTGCTCAGCGGGAAGCCTGCTTCCCCCTCTCCGTCTGCCTGCCTCTCTGCCTACTTGTGATCTCTCTCTCTCTGTGTCAAATAAATAAATAAAATCTTTAAAAAAAATAATGGAATTCCAAGAAAGAGAAAAAAAGAGATGAGGAAATATTTGAAGAAATAAGAATAAAAGATGAAAGACCCCATACAGAAAGGATTTATAGAGTCCCAAATAAGATAATAAAGAAAAACCCACATCTAGACATATTTTGGTGACATTAAAAAATCAAAGATACAAAAAGAAAATTCCAAGTTTACGGAAAGAAAACCAAGTCATCTAAAAAAAGGTAAAGACTCAGGTTTTATCAGATTTCTTAACAGTACATTGAATATAGGAACACACAGAGAAATATTTTCAAAGTAATAAAGGAAAAGAACATTGAACCTAGAATTTTATATATAGCCAAATTGTCGTTTATATGCAAGAGTGCCACCAAGATATTTTCAGGCATATGAGGTTTACCACACAAAATCCCATTTTGATAACTCTCTTGGAAGAGCACTCAAATAAAAAGAGAAATAAATCCAGAAAAGTGCTGCTAGAAAAATTCAATGGAAGAATGATCAAAGTCCTTAGTAAAGCTTGTCTAAAACAGCAAGTATCAAACAAAAGATTAGAATTTTTTGCATATGTATAACCCTCAAAACTAAGATTTTAGACATTATCAAACACATAAACAGAAGTGCAGGTTTTAAATTAAAGGCAACCACCATAATAATAAAAATAGAAGATATAACTTTTACATAAGCATAAGAAAATGTATCTATGTAATGGAAATCATAACAGAAGAAAAATTAAAAGCCAAAAAATGTAGAATAAATGGAAAGTACAAAGTAATAGGACAGAAATAATCCAGAAGCATACCCAAGCGCAAAAGGAAATGTATTATATGATAAAGGTGGCATCTTCAAATCACTGGAAAAAAGATGGAATTTTAGAGAAAGGATGTTGAGAAAATTGGATAATCACTTGGAAAAAGATAAAGTTGGAACACACCTCATAGTCTGAAAATGGATCAGGCATGTTTGATGTATCAGTGAACACACAAGTATTAGGGGAGGACTGGTGAATTACCTTATAGTTTTGGACTGGAAAAAGGCTTTCTCATTATGACTCAAATCCAAAATCAATAAAAGATAATTCACTGACATAAAAAAAACCTATAGCTAAGATCACCATAAACAAAATAAAAAACACATTATATGCTGGGAAAATCTATGCAGTGTGTATCACAAATAAAAAGCTAATATCTTGGCATGTAAACAATTCATAAAACTCAAGGAGAAAAAGTTCAAACAGACTAAACCAAAGAAGCGGGATTGGGGGGGGGGGTCCTTAAATATATAAAAAGATCATTAGAATATGAGGAAATATGAGAAACGCCAATTAAAACTCATCGATACCATTCTGCAACTCCAAAATAGGCAAAATTTCAAAAGCTTTTTATAAAACATTCTGTTGACAAGTATATGGGAAGATAGGCACTCAAAGTTAATGCTGATGGGAATACAAAATGGTACAACCCCCAGAAGGGATTTGGCAATATCTACCACAACTACATATGCATTTAACTTTTTACCCAATAATACTATTTACATTTATTTACTTTGAAGATCCATCTCCAAAGATACGAAACAAAATGTGCACAAGGTGATTCATTGTAGCATTATTTATAATAACAAAATATTGGGAATAATCTATATGCATATATGCAGAAGAGAGTAGTAGAATAAGTCATCGTATATGCACACCTTAGCCTCACATGCAGCTATAAAACTGAAAACTATCTCTATAAATTGGTGGGAAGTAATTTTCAGGATATTTTAAAGTAAAAGACATGGATAGTATGCTATGTTTTTGTAAGAAGGAAAAGTAAAATAACAATTTATGTCCATTTTTGTAAAAGAAACATAGGAAGGATAAATCAGTGAAACTGATTACCTTCAGGGAATGAGTCAATAAGAGGAGGAAGTACTAAGAAAAGGAAAGAAACTTCTCTAAATGTACTGTTTGTATCGTTTGGATTTTTGACCCATGTAAATATTTCACTACACAAAAATAAAACTAAATCATCAAACATGGAGGGGGGGAAGAACCTAAAATTGAATGTAAATAGAAATAACGAACCTATCTGTGCATTAAATCGATAAGATAACTCTACAGAAGGAAAAAAAAACCCAACCCAATTAACTTTTGAACATAGTATTTGGGCTATATAGTCTCAGTGAGACCGACTCTAAAAATAAGAACTGCAAAGAAGTTTTGAACTTTATCCATATATATATATGGAGATATATATATATATATATATATAGATATATCTATATATATATATATACACACACACACACACATATATATTTACTCAAATATATATATATTTTAGTAAAATATAGAAGTTTTGCTCTCCTATAAACTCCTTTATTATTCCCCTCAACTGAACTTTATCATTGTCATTTGTATTTTATCATCATACATCGAAAATCTCACCAGAAAGTTTATAATCTTTGCTTTTTATGGTCATGTTTGTTCTAAAAAAAACTTAAAAGGAAAAAAATGGTCTTTTATATTTACCTAGATATTTGTTTCTGTCCCTTTCTGGTTTTCTCCCTTCATTCCTCAAGACCTGATTGTCTTTTGTTATCATTTTCCTTCAACCTGTTGAGTTTCCTTTAACAATTCTCACAAAACAGGCATTCTAGTAACAAATTCTCATAGTTTTCTTTCATGTGAAAATAGCTTAATTTTTACTTCATACCTGGAGGATATTTTTGCTGGATATAGAATTCTGGGTTGACAGTTCTTTTCTTTCGGCACTTTAAAAATGATGTGCTACTGTCTTCTGACTTCAGGGTTCTAACGAAAAATCTCCTGTCATTAGAACTTTTGTTCCTTTATATGTAAAGTGTAGTTTTTCCTCTAGCTGCTTTCAAAGGGTTTTCTTCACATTAATTTTCACCATTTCGATTATGATAAGCCTACGTGTGGTTTTCTTTAATGTTTATACTGTTTGGAGTTCATTAAGCTTCTTGACTCTTGAATCTGCCAACATGAAATATAATAAAAATTCAAGAAGATATTATTGGGAGTCTGAAACAGATACAACGAGGGCCCAGAGGAGTCGTCGATTCTACCAAGTCGAAGGGGAAGAGATGCCAGGAATGGATGTAAGCAGGTATAGAGAGCGTGGCGGAAGCAGGCTAGACACCGGGACAGCATGAACGAAACCATGAAAGGTGACACATGCAGACCCAGCTCCTCGGTCTCCAGTGCTCTTCTACTTCACGTCATCTTTTTAAAAAAAATTTTTTATAACTAGCCAGCTTTGTTTTGTGAAATTCTATGTGTTTTTTTTTAAGTTGACCTTGAGATCAAGACCTGAGCGGAGATCACGAATCAGATGCTTAGGGGCGCCTGGGTGGCTCAGTGGGTTAAAGCCTCTGCCTTCAGCTCAGGTCATGATCTCAGGGTCCTAGGATCGAGCCCTGCATCGGGCTCTCTGCTCAGCAGGGAGCCTGCTTCCTCCTCTCCCTCTGCCTGCCTCTCTGCCTACTTGTGATCTCTCTCTCTGTCAAATAAATAAATAAAATCTTAAAAAAAAAAAAAAAAGAGTGGGATGCTCAACAACTGAGCCACCCAGGCTCCCCTGTTTTGTGAAATTCTTAGTGATGTGTTCTGGCCGGACTTGTTTTCTCAATCTGTTTTGTCCTTGTAAGGGCAGGAATAGCATTTCTCCCTTTCCCTGCATCTTCTGAGAATGTCTAACACAAATTAAATTAAAACAAATTAAAACAAACAAATAAACAAAAAACCCCTAAAACAAAACAGAACAAAAAATAACCCTGCTCTTTGGACAGCATGTGGGGACTGCTTTGTCACTTTGTGAAAATACACTAGCAGAACAAAGAAACTCAGTTTTTCCTATTAAAAAACCTGCCTCTTTAGACAGTAACAAGTTAATTGGTTGAAGCAATTTGAGACTGTTAGAAACAGAATAAGTAAAAAATTTCATTTTCTTACCCAAACTTATACCAATTAAAACTAACCCTCCAAACCTTAGATGTTTATCCAGCATTAATTACTACATTTAAGGGGCTAAAATTAAGTGCTTTGTTGGTTTCTCTAGATAATTTACATATCATTACTTCACAATTCATGTTGCAATGATTTTTATTAAAATTAGTAAATGAAAATGGAATAATACTACCTCTAAGCTTTCAGGACCCTAGGGTCAGAGTCATTTATTTTTTCTTCTTTAAAATTATAATTGTCAATTTAAAAATATATATGTAGAACTAAATGATTTATTTTAAAAAGGAAAGCATGAAACAAAAACGGGTTAGTATTTACGATTTCACTGGGCTTGTATCAAGCCCACGATCAATGCTTTATAATATAGAAGGTGAGAAGAAAAACTAGAAAGAAGCAGAGAAAAATCACCCAGAGTAGAGAAAAGAAGGAAAGTTTAAAAAAAACGGAAAACAGAGGAAATGATGTTACCTTTGTTGGCCCGGCATCCTCAGGTTTAACTGTGGAGCTCAAAGAATAGCCAAGCACCATCAGTGCTCCCAGGGACACCGTTTGGGAAACTCTGGTTATAGCCATCCTCAAAAGCCTGCCAAGATTACCAGGTGTCATTTGTGCCAAGAGCGTGGAAGTCCAAAGACAAAGGCTGGAGCACTTGTTGGGAGCACCTCTGCGTCCATCAATTGCCAACAGAGAGAAGTGGCCCCAGGTGACCCCAGCTCAGTCCATGGCACCGTGTCCCACTGTCTCTTAGGACAAGCCTAGCCAAGGCTAGTCTCAGTCTAGGCGGATGCAGTGTGGAGTGTTTTGTGATGCACGGTTCACCTCTGAGAGGTTTCTGCTATTCATTCAGACTCTGGGCACCCAGTGCACCTCCACATGAAGTTGGGGGGGACACACTAGAAATGTGCCCAATTGTCAGGAGGCCAGCACTCTCCCTGTGCTGTGGGGGAAGCAGCACAATAGGGGGTAAGGGGACAAAGAATTCCAGATCATACGAGATGCCCACTCATCCTGAAGGCAGAAATTATGAGTTCTTACCATAGACTTCCCTGATCCTTCTGTATTCCGTCCCCCCCTCTTCCCTTCCTCCTGGTCCCTCAGTATTTTTTGGCTGTCTTCTCTGCCTAGCTCCCTCCTCATCCTCATTTTTTTTTTTTTTTTTTTCTCCTCTCTCTTCTTCAAGGTCCTATTGGCCAACAGGGTCGTTCTGGTCAAATGGAGATCTGCCAGAATTTCCCCTGGGCCCTCTCTGCCACTCTAGATAAATCCCCCACCTGCCACTCTCCCTCCATCCCCATCTCAAGACATCACAGGCCTGGTGACAGAAGAGCCTGCCCTAAATTCCTCAGATGGGGTTGGCGGGGTGAGGTTGGGACTGTTTGTTGTCCGGGTCATTGTATGTCTCTAAGCTGGGAGGGGGATGGATGTTTCTGGAGCAGTCTTCTCAGAAACCCTCTTTCCACTCACATCCCTCTGCAGAGAGGAGTTGGCCGGTGTGACATTTCCTGACAGCTCTGACAGGCCTCAAGGAGACAATTAATGCCTCACAGCTGCCTCCACCAGGGAAGGTGCTGGAAGAGGAGGAAGGCGGGGGAGGGAAGTGTGTAAATTTACAAAAAGTTTTAAAGTAATAGTAGAGAATAGGGAGGGAATCGAATCAAAATCTTATTGAACAAATTCCTCTTGGAATCCCCTCAAGGGCCAGAGAGCGGACACCTGAGGCAAACTTACGGATCACCACAGAGACAGACGAAGAGGCTCTCTGTTGGAGCTTCTGGAAAGAAGGCGAATGTTGATGGCAGAGCCTCTGCCCCTGGCCTGGAATCCGGAACTGTTGGACCTTGAGCCCTGCCTGCCTCATGGACAGAGATCAAGGCTAGTCTCAGGCTGCAGGTGCCCAGTGGCCAAGGCCTGGGAGAGGGAGGGCAGCCACTGGGAAAGTGCTTTCTGATAAAAAGTCAGACAGACAGAGAGATGGACGGGACTCCTTCCTTCCCAGACACCCCCACGTCTGCCTGGGCAGACAGATGGGCCTTCCTCCGGGCTTTATAGATTAATGTGTCCTTCTTATCAATTATGGAGACAAGAAAGTGTAATTTTCTCCCCATGTTTATACTGTTCAGGATTAATCTGCCTGTAAATGGATAATCTGTCAGCTTTCTGAGACACTCAAGTGGGTAGGGGGTGGGGCAGGAAATGGGGAAGAGATTTACCAGTGGGTAATGCCATCTGCTTTATTAGGTTGTTTTATAAACCTGACATTCAATTTGTTCTGGAGGACTTGGTGACGGATTATTCTGTAAATTCCCAAATAATTACGATAACCAGAGAAAGAGAAAAAAGGGGGAGAGGAAGGTGGATTTGGAGGGATGGGGGTTACCAGCACAACTGTGAGTGAGGGTTCCAGGGGACGGCGTTCATCCCCAGCTCCTTCCGAGGGGGCTGGAGAAGGGCTAGGCCTCAGAGGCGGGGGGTGGGGATTGACAAAAAGGGCCTGGGGAGCCACCCCGGGTCTCATCCCTTATCTCCCTTCCCCCATCTTCCGACATCAGAGTCTCTGCTCTCCCCAACAAGATGGCGAATTCAAGCTAGCCAGGGCGACTTTCTCCTGTCAGCCGAGTCTGAACCCCTGGGGAAATTACTTCAACTCTCTGTGCCTCAGTTTCTTCAACTGTAAAATGGAGACAGTCGTGGTACTTACCTCCTCTGGGTGCTGCTAGTTCCTACAAGCAAAGCTCTTAGAATAGTGCTTGGGGCCTACTAAGCACTGTGTAAACTCTTATTTGCATTTTTCTCTCACAGACCTGAGCCTGGTGCTGACAATGTAGTACGCTCTGGATAGATACCTGATGGTTGAGTCTGAAATATCAGAATGAGAGAATCAGAATCTCCGTGCTGATAAGCCCCCTAACAACCAGAGGCTTCACTCCACTCCTCTATCCCCTACTTGAACACCGCCGGGGACAGGAAACTCCCTCCCTACTATGCAGGTGGCTCGTTCCATCATAGGACTGTTCCAGTGAGTCCTCAAATAACAAAAGCTGCCTTCCCCTGGCAGCCTAGCAGAGCCCTCCCAAAGGGTTAACTCTGCTGGGTGTGCAAAGGGAGGCAGGGGAGAGCCCCTCGGGTAAAGCATAGTCTTGATGATGAGCTCTGAGAGCTCGTTTTTCAGCAGAATGCTATTCAATTACCCCGTGCACGCTTATCTTTTACATTTGCAAATGCTGCCTTCCACGGCTTCTGTAATCTTATTTGCCGCTTGTGCTGGGGTGGGAGTGGGTAGGGGAAAGAAGGCCACACAGTGTGTGCCCATCCTTGTGTTTCGGGGTACAAGTGAATGGTCACGGATCCCCTGCAGGGAGAGAGGGGTGGCAGCATTGCAGTCCTTATTACCTGCTCCCTCTGGCCCCCTCTGTGCCTTTGCCTCTCGGAGGGTAGTTCCCGGTTACCTCAGTTAGTGACCAAGATAAAGAGGCTCAGGGAGCGTGGCCACTCTCTCTGCGGCTTCCCACAAAGAAAATGCCTGTGCTGAGTGACAGCTGAGCTGAATACTTGCCCCTTGACATCTCAGAGCGTGTTCCTGACCATCAGCCCCCATGTTATCCGTGTGTAAATATTACACACATCAAGAACATTCTTCTTCAGGTTAAATTGTTTGCCTCCCACAGTCATACATGGGAGTTAAGGTTGGGACCGCAGAGCAGACTGCTCTGTGTTGCCTGGCCAGAATCAACCTCTCCACTTCTTCTGGTAAAAGGACCCTCTTCCCTGTGGGGAATCCATTCCAAATGGCTTGGATGTGACTGTAGCTGCCCATCTTCAGGGACGTGCCCAAGACTGGCCCAGCGGAATACTTCGTGCCCTTGGCCCCGGTAATCGGATCAGGGATGGTCATGTGACCTAAACAAAGCCAACCAGTCCCTTCCATTGGACTTTGCTGCCAAAGTTCTAAGGGAAGAAGCTTTATTCTTCCTGGAATTGCTGATCTGGTAGGACGTGAGCCTTGTGCTGTTAATGGCCACCACGCTCACCATGAAGAGAACACGTGACTGCAATTCGGAGAGACAAAGCCTTAATGACATTTAGAAGTCCTAAACTGAGCCCTACCTGAAGCCTATATTCTATTTTTGCTCCGTAGTATGAGCTGTGTTGCTGTCATAAACGTCTATTAACATAGGGACTTCCTTCCCATCCTTAAACTTTATCTCACAAATTCAAAGTATCTGTCAAAAAAGGATGGGGAGCTGTGTGATCTCTTGCACCTCAACAAGAGTAGGATCGCACAACTTTGGGGGATCCCTCCGGTTCCCAGATGCTCCTCTTCTATTAAAGCCCCCTTCCCTATCATTATTCCTGTGTGGGCCGACCCATGTGTTCTCCTTACAGCTTTTGTGTTTCTCCTACCCTCTTCCCAATGACCTTTGTCTCCATCTATAACCAAACTCCCTGGGGACAGTGAGACAGTGACGGTGAGAGGACCACTTCTAGGTCTCCTTTGTCTCCATCAATTTCTGGTCCAGGGATCTCAAGTGTCTGATCTGGAGTCTGGCGGTTTGAGGGTATCTGCATGTTTCCGGGGGTTCGAGTGTGTTCTTGGGGATATGTGAGAATGAAGGGGGTGGGACTGCCAAAAAAACCATATATGCTGCAGATTGGAGGAAGATGGAAAGAATAAAGATCTGAGCAAACAGGATTCCAGTTTGCAGTCTGAGAGGTTCTGCTCACTAACTTCAGCTGACTTTATGTTAGCATTTACTCAGATCCATCTTCTACCAAGACAGGTCTAAGGAAACTTACAACTATGGTTGTTGACATACAGAGAAGCATGACATAAATGCGGTGTTCACTTCCTTAATCGTGTGTCCTGCCCTGGCACCAGGCCTACTCAGGGACCCTATGAGCAGCCCCTCTTCCTCCACTGCAGTCCTCACCAACTGGCCTTCCCTGACTCTGGCTAAGCTGACTAGTGAAGGGCTTTCCCTGCAGAAGGTAGTCTGTAGAAACTGGAAGAGGGGACCACTTTTTCAAATGTGCAGACACCACAGCAAAGCTACAAGTATCATAAAGAATCAGGGAAGTATGACACCACCAAAGGAGCAAAATAAGGCTACAGGGACTGACTCTAAAGAAATGGATATCTACGAGCTGCCTGACAAAGAATTCAAAATAATTGTCTTAATGAATGAAAAGGCAAGCCACAGGCTGGGAGAAAATATTCACAATTTATACATCTGACACAAGGCTCATATCTGGAATACGTGAAGAATTTTTATAACTCGATAATAAGAAAATAAACAACTCAATTGTAACAACTCAATTGTCGAAAGACTTCATTCACAAAAGAAGACACAGAAATGTCCAATAAGCACATTAGAAGATGGCCAACACCTGTAGTTAAATTAAAACCACAGTGAGATGCCACCTCATCCCCAAGAGATCAACTAAAATGTTAAAAATAGACAATACCAAGTACTGTTGAAGGTGTGGAACAGCTAGAATTTTCACACACTGTGGGCGGGAGGGTAAAATAGTACAACCACTTTGGAAATGACTTTTGCAGTTTAAAAAGTTAAACACACACCAGCCATTGAGCTAGTAGGTACTTACCAAAAAGAAGTGAAAACACACGTCCACATGAAGACTCATATATAAATGTTCATAGTAATTTTATTTGCAGTAGCCCCAGCCTGGAAATAACCTAAATGTCTATCAACAGGTGAACAGATAAACAAATCGTGTTATATCGATACAATAGAATAGTAGTCAGCAATAAAGAAAAGAGGGAACTATGGGCATCTATAGCTATATGCATCAATTTCAAAAATCATATGCTGAGTAAAAGGAGCCACTTATGCAAAAAAGGACATACTCCATATGTCTATGTATATGACATTGGAGAACAGGTGGAGTGACTCTGTGGTGCTGGAAATGGAATCAAGCGTTGCCTGGGGTGGCGATGGGGGACTGACTGGGAAAGGTGCCCAAGGGAACTTTCTGGGGTGATGGAAACGGTCATTTCTTAACTGAAGTAGTGGTTATGTGACTGTATATATTTGTTCAATCTCATCAAACCGCACATGTCAAATGTGTGCATATTAGGGTCTGGCATATTCCTCAATGAATAAAATATTTCTCAATCAAAACAAGAGAGGGGGAGGGGGATGAAAGCCCCAGCCTGCTCTTCTCTCTTCAAACAGCCTGCCGCAGGGACAGGGAGCCTTGACGTCGGAGTCTAGCATTGACCATCACAGCCCGGGACCCACAAAGCTGGTGATAGACAGGCCAGGTGTTACTTGGGACGCAGTCCTTAATGGATCCCCGAGGAAGCAGTTATTTCCCAGGTGTGGCAGCCACAAGCGGAATCAACACCAAACCCCAAGTTCTGTGCCTCTATTTACTTGGGCAACTTACTCAACCTCCCCGGGCCTCTGTTCCCTCCTGTGTGAATGGAAACAATGCCTGGGGCCGTTGGGGAGATTCAGAGTAGCCCGGAGCATTTAGAACAGAGGCCAGCGGAGAGGAAAGAGCACAGGAAACATCGGCTGCAGTGGTGGTGGTTGAGGGTGGGCTAAGGTCACTGAAACAATGAGCTCCAGGGGGAAGAGACCGGGGGGCCGCGGGAGGGAGCAGAGCAGCCGGTGAAGTCCAGCTGACCTGAGTGTCCCTGCAGGCTGCACCGCAAGTTCTGTGCCTCCTGGGTGTGCGCCTGCGCCTATGGGGGGAGGGGCGGGTCTTCATGCCCTCGGGCTGTCGTCACAAGGCACCACCTAGGAGGCAGCTTGGAACAACAGAAATTTATTCTCTCCCAGTTGTGGAGGCAGAAGTCCAAAATCAAGGTGTCGCAGGGCCAAGCTCCCTCCGACGTCTCTAAGGAAAGATCCTTCCTGGCCTCTTCCAGCTTCTGGGAGCCCCAGGCGTTGGTTGGCTGATGGCAGTGTCCCTCCAACCTGTGCCTCCATCCACACATGGCCATCTTCCCTCTGGGTCTCTGTCTGTGTCCAAATTTCCCCCTTCATGCAGGGAAGTTCAGGCACCAATCACATTGTACCAGGGCCCACCCTCCTGCAGTGTAACCTCCTCCAAGCCCGTTTACACTGTAGAGACCCTATTTCCAAATAAGGTCCCATTCGCCAGTGGGGGGGGGGGGAGGGCAGGGGGGGTGTCGGTGCTGGGGGGGGCAGTGTTAGGACTTGAGAGACATTTGCAGGGCACGCAAGCCAACCCATCACACTGAGTCTCTGCCCCGCCCTGAATGTATCTGGATGTTGCGCGTGCATGCGTGTGCAGGCGTGCCGTCGGTGCAGTGCCCGTGTGGAACTGCGCGTTCTGTCGGCACCCGTGCTCTGGGTTCTGTGCAGGAGTCTTGGTTTTATATCAAACATGATAGCCTCTCTCTTCGCTAACGGTCCGGTTTTGTCCCCTCTGCTCTGAGATTCCTCATCTGCCCACAGACCCCTGTGCCCACGCACAGTAGGATGGCTTTTCAATGGCTTCTCACTAATAAAATGGTTGTTCCCTGACTGACACATTCCTTTCTCCAATTATACACTTCACTCCTCCACTGGCTACTTCCGGAGAAGAGACAAAAGGCCCGGGACTCAGGCTGATTCGGGGCACACACACTCATTCACGCACTCACACACCCACATGCTCACACACACACACACACTTCCACAAGGAGCAGTCAGGGTGTGGTTCTCAGAGTGTGTTCAGGACCCCGGGGATCTTCTGGAAGGAGAGAAATGCTTGCCAAGCTTTCTGGAGTGCCTCATAGCACCCGGGGCTTCTGCTAGAACTGTATATATATTTAAAGACACAAACACGAATATTATCATCTCAAAATACTCTGTCAAGGTAAAAATCCCAACGATAATTCCTCCCCAAAATATTCCTCTAAGGCTGAAGCTGGTTTCTCCAGCGGCAGGTGGGAGCAGGCAGGTGAGGGGACAAAGGGTAGTCTCCTGCCTGTGGTCCCATGGCTCGCTCTGGGACGTGGGGCTTGACTGACCGAGTTTGAAGGTGGGCCTGGGACAGTTGCGGCAATCACTCTGTGTGGCCTAGAGGGAACTGGACGGGGAGCCCAAGCAATAGGGTCTCTCTGTCTCTTTTCAAAGAAATACCGTTTAAGAAAGTGGGAAGAACATTCGAGATCATGTGTCAACCTCCTCATTTTACAGAAGGAAAGACTGAGGCCTGGAAAGTAATTCATCATGGCCTAAGGATCCAGTGTCTCCTACCTCCCTGGAAGTCTTCTTCTCCCTCACCTTCTGGCCCACCCACTCCATCTCTTCAGACTTTGGGAGTACAGGTGGTGGAGAGGGAGGATGGAGGAAAGGTCCCCCCGCCCCCAGCCAAGGAAGGTATAGAAGAGCACCATGGGAGAGTATGTTGTGAGGCACAGAAATCCTCCCTCTAGCTGAAGATTCCTCCGCAGCCCAGCCTTCCCTCCCAGAAAGTCCACGGCGCCCACTGCCCGCCCCAGCCCGCTCTGCTGAGCTGTGTAACCCAGAAACACTACTGCTCTGTGCTTTGATCCTGAGGGCACCTGCGGCTTTTTGTTCTATTATTCACTGCAGGGTGGATGCTGGGTTTTCTCTTATTCTAGGCTGTGGCTGGGCTGCCCACTGCCTCCCCAAGGCCACTGGATGATGTCCATCAACAAGTTAGGAGCAGCAACTGGATTTGACATGTCTTTTGGGGAACGGATTTGCGCCAATTCAGAATCAGAGTTTTCTAGAAGCGTCTTTTTTGGAGGAGATCAGAGAGGAAGACAATGTGCATCAAAATTACGGACGTGCATATAGGGATGATGCTGAGAGGCATGTCTTAGCTGCCCAGGTGAGCGGCCAGCTTGGAAGGTAGGTCCTCCTCTTGTATGTCTATGTCCCCCATAGCACCCAACACACAGTGAGGCACCCAGTGCGTGATCTGGGACAGTCACTTCCCATCTCTGGGTCTCAATTTGCCCCTCTACGTGACGAGGGCTTAAATCTCCAGTGAGGTCACCTGGTCTGGAAGAACATTTTTTGGAGAACACGGAACATCAGTGTCACCACGCATCCACACCATGAGCCTTCCAGACCCAAGCTCTGTCCCTGGCATCTCCCTCCACAGGAAATCCTTCCAGTCCCCTCCATCACAGAGTGCTCTGATAACCTAGACAGAAGCAGCTGTGGAGGGGTGACACCAGAAAACCCAGAAACCCCAGTATTCGCAGCCAGGCTGAACGTGCAGAGGCCAGGGAAAGGAAACACTCTCTGATGGAGGGCCTGACTTCTGCAAAAGTGAGAGTTCCTATTTGCATTCCCCACCTTGCTCTCCTCCCACCGAAACTGCAGGCATTGGGTGACATCCGTCAGTGGGGATGGAGTCAGGAGCGGAGAGAGCATGGAGAACCCAGAGCCCTAAAGAAGCCATTCCCTGGCAGGGAGACCCCAGACACGCAGGTGGAAAGAACAGAGGCAGAGGCCAGTGGTGATTCTCACAACAAATCTTTATATCTCTGACAAGAGGAAACACATTCCAAAGTAATCGCTTGAGACAAGAACAGGGTGGGACCCAAGAAGATCAAGGACAACTCAGAATCAGGAATTAGGGGAGGACTCAGCACACATAGCTAGTGATGATGCATTTAAAGGGAACTGTATGCCAGATGTTTCCCAAAGCAGACTGGGGCGCAGAATTCTCATTCCAATGTGGACTTCTCAGCTAAACCTTCCCTTCTTGGGGTTGCCCTTCAGACAGCGTTTGTTATGACTGGGTGGGTCCCCAGCGACCCCTCCACCCTCACCCCCGCCTTGCAGAGCCCTTGCCTCCCTGGAAGTGTTACGAATCCATGTACATTATGTCTCTGCCCGGCGGGCAAAGGGGCGCGTAGTATCCTCCCCCACCGCTTACAGATCCCCGAGTGGACTTTGTGGGCCAGGCCCAGCAGCTAGCTCTTACTTCTAAGTCTTGACTCCCCTACCACCCCCTCCCTCTGCTCTGAGCAGCGGCAGAGTTGTTTTGCCAACAGCGCCTCGCTCAAGGTCAGGGATAGGGCCTTGGTTCCCAGCACTGCTATCACCTGACATTTACTTTACAGGCTGTTGACTCCCAAACAATACAGTGCATGCCGATTTGCTGGGTACCTTCCGTCTAGTTTTCCAGTAATCCATTCCCACCAAACAAACACGCAGGGTTCCCCTGGCCCTGCGCGGACCTGGAAAAACACAGCGCCTGGCTGAGTTCCCAGGGTTGGGTTTGCCCGCCGCTCCGGGCCAGCGCCGGCCACGTCATGACGCCAAGCTTCCACGAGAGGGCAGCCGCGGGCCGCAGAACCCCCGACCGCGCCCGCCTGCCCCGGCAGGCTCGTCTGCGCCTGCGCGGAGTCGCGGCCGCCCTGGCCCCGAGCCCGGCCTCCGCTTCCGGCCGCTGGGGAGGAGCGGGCTGTCGCGGGCACCGCAGCGGGAGCGGCGGTTCTGGGCCCCCGGTGGGAACAATGGGCGGATTTCGGCAGTCAGGGCCGGCCAGCCTTGCCCCGAGGACCCCCGAGCGGCGATAAGAAGAGTTAGCTGCGGCCGTGGCCCGGGGGTTAGAAGAATTCCGGCGCCGGCGGAGAGGCCGCGCTCGCCGCGCCCTGGATCTCGGCGGATTCCGGGGCCTGCTGGCCACCCCGGGCGGCCTCCCGCTTTCCCACCGCCCCAGGGCCCCTCCCGCCGCCCACCCTGTGCCCATCTGCCTCTGCTTGGAGCGAGGTCGTCTCGATCTCTTATTTCCAGAGGTCGCACTGACCAGGAGGCCCGGGCGTGGGGAAGGGCCACTGGGAACGTCCAGTTTATAAAGGGCCCAGTAAAGGGGCTGCGGGCCACACAGCCTTTCTGCACTTACGACCCTCACGGTCAGAGCGGGGAAACGACTTAAGGGATCAGCCAGGGAGCGGTGAAGAAACGGAGGAAGTACATTAGCTAAAGTCACGGAGTTTGCCAGGGAGGAATAAATCAGACCTTGTCTGGCCCCTACTTAGTGCCCAGGAATGGCTTCCCTAGCTCTTGGGAGAAAGTGGGGGCTGCCTAAAATGGCCTCCAGGCCTTCCAGCACCATCTCCCCCTGCTTATTCTCCAACATACCCTCCTTTCTACTAGATGCATCTTTGACTTTGCACGTTCGACTGCATGATCCTAGCCTCCCCCAAACCCAGCCTCTGCTGACTAACTCCTGCTGGACTGTTAGACTTTGTCTTACACGCCATTTTCTCTGGAAAGCTTTCCAGGCCTTCCCTGTGCCCCTCACCTAGAGGCCTATCAATCTTCCAGGAAGCCCACACAGACTGTCCTCGTTCGTTCACTCCTACAGTCCCCTTCTCCCCTCATCCTGTGAAAGGCACACACTAAGTCCAGGTCCATACTATGTCCCCAGCATCGACACCAGTGCTGGACTCCATATATATGTGATGAATGAATGGGTCAGAGCTAGCTCATCTAGGCCCCAATCTCTGGGCATGTATATTTTCCACTCTATCGCCCACTGGCCCTTTCACTCCCGTCGCTAAAATAAACAGATTTATGACAGAGAAGAGCCTGTGATAGAGGACACAGGTGGGGAAACCAAGAGTCAGAGAGAAAGTCAGTTCTTGAAGGAATACCCCATTCTTTCCACGGTGAGAAGAATAACTTTCAACATGGTGTTGGAACATGATGTTCTCCCAATTTCTGTATTCCAAATGGTAATTTCTAACTCATTATTCTTGTTGTGTTACTTAGAGAAAAGACTTCCCAAAACAGAGCTTTCAAACCATGTTCCTACCATTTGGCAAAAGTGCTCGAGGGGCTGGATGTGCTCACTTTCATCAGAGTAGCATGATTTTTATTTTTATTTAGGTCTTTCTTGTGGGGAAAGAAAAGGAGCCAAGGTTCCTATTAATGCTTTTAGAAAGTTTTGAAGTCTATGGTGCCAAAGGCTTATGAGGTAGAGCTGCTGAAGAGCTGTGAACAATTGTTAGCAGCTAATCATTTCAAAGGGCCTACATCCCCAGTGAAGAATATACTACAACTTGCCAACCTACTGAGCATCTCTGCCTGCCTTTTCCGTGGAGTCCGTTCCTGCTACTTGTTATTTCCTCTTTCCTGATAGCAGGGAGTCTGATGTTCAATGGCTAGAACAAGGAGCTGGGAGGTGTTTTGTCAGAATTTGTTACATTTATACAAAAAGTTGCTATGTTACTTCTTAACTGAAGAAAAGGGGAGAGTTGCGCATTTCATAGTTCTCTTTTTAAAAGCAGACTTTTTTTTTTTTTTAATTGAAGCTCTGGATTGTTTAAGAGCTCTCCACCCCCACCCCCCTCATCCCCACCCTTCCAAAGCTGTCCAGGTCCTAGTCCCCAGAACAGGTACTGTTACCTTACATGGCAAGAGAAACTTTACAGATGGGATTATGGTAAGGATCTTCAGAAGATTATCCGGGATTATCCACATGGGCTAATGTGGATAGCCCACATTAGGAGGTCTTATAAGGGAGAGGTAAGAGGGTCAGGGTCAGAGGAGATGTGTCAGTGGAGGCTGAGGTTGCAATGTGAGACAGATTCCTCTGAATACTGATGGCTTTGAAGATCAAGGAAGGGTCCATAAACAGAGGAATGCAGGTGTCCTCTAAAAGGTAGAAAAAGGCCAGGAAACAGATTCTTCCCCTAGAGCCACCGGAAGGAACACAATCCTGCCAATTCCTTGATTTCTGGCCGGGGAGTCACATTTTGGAATTCTGACCACCGCAACTGTAAGATAATAAATTTGTGTTATTTTAAGCCACAAAATTTGTAGTAATTTGTTAACAGCAGCAATAGGAAACAAATACACCATGCCTCCCAGGAAAAAGAAAATCCTGCTGTAGACCCACGTTAATAGAAAGAAGGGGGTTAACTGGGGAGAGGAGACAACTGGGCAAGAGTTATTATGAAGATGAGGAGCTCCTGCAGTGGGAGTAAGAATGTCAGAGGCTACCCAGATATATCCATATGTTCTTTGTTATTCCAAAATGGGTATGAGGTGGCAGCACGGGGATGTATTGTGTAATACTTGCATGCATCGAGAGTCTTCTGTTTTAACTATTTGTATGGTCCTTTTTACTTCCCATGCTAGCCTGCACTTTTCCATGATGACATTCATCTTTATATTCTGGTCCTTTCCCCTCCCTTGTATGAATAATTCCTCTTTGCATTTGTGAGGCATTTCATACTTCCCAAAGCCCTCGTGTAGCCATTACCCATTTTGAGCCTTATCGCAATTCTTGTGAGGTCAGGCGAGACCAGTAGTAGTGTTACTAATACATTTCACTCTAGTGCCCAAATTTCTCTGACACACAGATGCTTCTATCCCCAGCATCGCACCCATTTTATCTGCAATGTGAGTTCTAAACCACAGATGAGAAAGTTGAGGTGCTGCCAGCCTCGCGGGGGTCCTGGGCCATCCAGAGTGACTTTGTGAACCTCCTCGGGCTTCTAACCTTGAACATGGGAGAAAAAAAATCCCTTTGCCCAGCTTGTGGGGGAAAGGAAAACTCCAAAATAGTGAAGCCCGTCCTGCTTCTCCAGGACATAAAGCAATCAGTTGGATGGGAAGAAGGGTCACCCCCTGGTTCCAGGTGGGGTAGGGAGGTGAGGCTGTAGGGGGTCCCCTGTCTGAGCCCCCCCCCCTTCCCCAACTGTCCTAATGAGGCGCTGCTGTGAAGGTAAGCAGGAGGAAGGGTCATGCTTCTGGCCTGGACTTCAGGGCCTGGCTGAAGTTCGAGTGGGAAGAGAATGGTATCCATAATTCTTTGGATGCCATCCACACCCTCACAGAGCGAGCACTGCCTCTGGTTAGAGACAGTTTGGGGTCATGGGTCCCAGATCAGTGGTCTAAGTCACTTTGCTTGGATCCCACTTCCTCTGCAGAATGTGGGTAACACCTATCCTGCAAATCGCTGGGATTTAAAAATAATATGTGGAAAATAGGAAGCACTCAAATGATAGCTGGATTATTTACGATCAAGCAAACAGAGGGGGAAGTGGATTTCTCAAAGTTGGCCAGCTGGTAAATGGAACCAAGACCCCATCCTCAACCCAAATCTTCAGTTTCTCCTCCAAAGGCCCATTTCTCGGAGCCTTTTGTGGCCCAGCGTGGGCCCCCGAAGACAAAGCTTTCCCACCCCAGCTCACATAGAGTGAGAGCAGCAGGGGCTGCTTCTGGGCGCGGCCCCCACCCAGAACCCGCTGGAAGCCCAGCGCCGCACAGCTGCACACATCTGGCACCCCGCCCGGCTGGAGCCCCGAAGGGCGCGCCGCGACCCGAAACCTCTGCGCGGGGAGATGCTAGGGCGGCCGCGTGCGTCTCCTCCCTGCGGCCGCTGCCCCGACCCCCCCGCCCTGGAGCAGAGGGGCACTGAGCCGGAGGTCAGGGCGGACCCCGGGGCGGCGCCAGGCACAGCCTAGCTGGGAACTCTCCCCGCGCGCCGCCGCTCCGGGTGCGAGCGCTTCCAGCCGGGGCAGCGGGGAGGGACGGGGAGCGCAGGGAGCCAGGGCGCACGCACGTCTACCGACCCTGAAGCAAAGCCCTCGCTCTGCAAGCCTGGCGGATCGGCACGAGGGCCGGGCGGGAGGAACCCGGGGCGGCCCTGGAGGCCCCGCGAAGACGGCCCAGGGCGGCCGGGAGGCGACGGCCGAGGGGCCTGGCGCGCCGCCCACAGGGTTCAGACGGGGCCAAGGCAGACAAAAGCCGGCCGACTCGCGCCAGCGCCCGGAGCCAAGGCTGACGCGGGGTGCTGAATAATGTTTGGCCGGTCGGCGCAGCCCCCGGGCACGGCGGGGACGCGCAGCAGGGGCGAGCGGCCTCCCTCGGCGCCCCTGCCCTGCCCTGCCCTGCCCCGGCCGCCCGCTCCAGCGGCGGGACCACTGGCGTCCCGGGCAGCACGCGCTTCCTCCCCCACTCAGCCCCTGGGGCTCCAGGCTCGAGCCTGGGGTCACTGGGTAGATTGTGGGAGGCAAGGAATTGTGGCCCCAGTCCTCACAAAAGCAATCCGCACGCCCCACGCGTGCTCCTAGGTCGGGCCGACCCGGAGCGCAGGGCTGAGATCGGCGTGCGTGCACAACTTTCAGAAAGTGGGCACCTGCTTGGGGAGGATCACAAGCACAGGAAACCCTGAAATTCATCTGTGTTGAGCCCCAAAAGGTCCTTTACACAGCCCTGATTTAGTCCCCCTACTGTCGTTAGTAAGACTGTAAACCATAGATTACCTGCGCACTTTCAAGGCATCTCTCCTCTTTATCCTCACAGCCGCCCGTGAAGCAGGCAGAGTGGGCACCTACTCCTGTTACAGGTGGGAAAGGCCCATTCGTGCCCATTTGCTTAGCTAGGCTCTGTCAACCAAAGCTAAACCCCTTCTCTCTTCCCCCTCCCCCCTTCCCTCTGTCCCTCACCGGGAGGCCAAGTTTCCACCCTTTCCAACATTCCTGAAGAGGGGTGGCCTCTATTTCTCTGAGAATTAGGCCTTCTGGTCACTGCTGCCTGGGAGGTGGTGATAGCAAGTGACAAGGAAGCAGGTTCTCCCTACCTCAGGACAAATTCTGTGAGCGGCGTTCTTAGAGGCTTCCCATCCTTGCTCTAGAGCAGTGGTTCTCAAAGTCTTGTCCCAGACTGGCAGCAGGAACATCACTCGGGAACCCGTAAGAAACGCACGTCCTCTGCTCCACCTCAGGCCTCCTGAATCAGACACTCCAGAGGCAGAGCCTAGCAATTTTGTTTTCTGGAACTCTCCGGCCAATTCTGTGATACATGAGGAAGTTCTGAGAACCACTAGAGAAGCCTCTATATAGGCTAGAAGCAGATTCTACACCCGAAAGGCCGACTGCCGCACTGCCAAGGAGGCCCAAGAGGGCAGGGAATGAGCCGGTCCAGTGGTTAGCAGCAGTGTGATAGGTCTGTTCCTTGGATCCTCTTAACTGCGTGCGTGTGTGTGTGTGTGTGTGTGTGTGTGTGTGTGTAAACCTTTGAGGCCACATATGATATTGGAAAGTAACAGAGGCTTCGAGGACCTCATATAATATTGCATTCGCATACACTCATGACTCCAAAGCACTGAGTGTCCCTGCTGTGGAGCAGTCCCTCAACTCGCTAACGATGATCTGGATGTTCACTGATTCTTTGAGTCGAAAGAAACAGATGCAATCAGGTCATGTCATGAACTGGAACAGCGTTGTTGGGTGTGAGGAAGGAAGTAGAGCAGACAGGGCTATTTCATTCTCCCTGGCTGACAGAAAGAAAGCTGACCCTGACCGGGCTGGGGTGCAGAGCCAGCCTGTGCTTGGGGGAGAGGGGGAGGGGTGCAGGCTGCGCTCCTCCCAGCTGGCCCCAGTGATTGATGTAGGAACGGGTACCACGTATGATTCGAACCTGTGACATAGTAGGGAAGCTTGCTGGGAAGTCAATGGAAAAATTTCCTCCCTCTTGGAAAGGGTCACAAGAAACATGCGTTTTCTTTTTTGTCTCCAAATGTCATCACCCAGAACTGCCGCAGTCTTTCTGAAAGGACAATGAAAGATTCAACTAGAAGAGCAGACAGCATATTGAAGGTGACAGAGAAGAAAGTCAGGAAATAGTCGGGATCTTCAGGACATTGTTAAACCACTAAGTTAATGGACCTGGAGAGGCGGGGGAGCGATGTGTTGGGGGGGGGGTCTCTGAGGACTCTAGGCACTGGTTCATCTGGTCCCCCGAACCTGTCTCAGGAATGCCCCGTCCCACCACCGATGTGGCTCTATTGCTCTTGCTGCCCGTCCCTCTTTGTGTCTGTCCCTTCCACTTTCTACGAACTGGCTGGTGCTCGCTACAGTTTCCAGTTTAAATTTTCGAGAAGGAGAACCTGGTAGGCCTCATCAAGCACCACAGCTTCTGATAGGGAAGAACTTCTCACTCCAGGCATCCTCGACCGGCGGTCACCAGTGCGTCTGTGGATCGGCTGTGGCTGAATCAGGGTCCCTCTCCTGGTCTGATCATCCGTGGTAAGGAGAGTGGATGCAGAACGTGGCCAGCCCCACTCAGCCCCGGGCGGAGGCTGTGGGCTGGGAAGGTTCCCGAGTAAACAATGCCATTGGCAGGTACTGAGACTGATGCGCCAGCCCAGACCTCGTGGGGAGCAATAAAATGGCAGCGCCGAGCCGAGCCAGCCGGGGTCAGAGCAGAGGCATCCGCAGCAACCACAGCCCCTCTCTGCTGTTGATGTGTTAGACACCCGAGAGTCAGGGGGTGTCCAGCCAGAACGCCTGCCTGGGTGCCTCGCTCTGCCCCCAAACACACAGTCCTGCTGCTCAGAGACTGCCCCCCCCCCCCCAGGTGGTCCCCGCAGGAAACAGACACGGCTGCGTCCCAAACGCGCACAGAGCACGGGATTTTTCCATACGGCCCTTCGTGGCAACTGTTCTCCGAGTCGTTTTGCTGTGTGAGGGTTCGGGGGGCCTTCACCGCAGGCACTGTGCTGGGATGTGCGAGCGGCAGCCGCGCTGATGGGGCTGGAAGCAGACGTGACAGCGAAACGACCGCCGCAGAAGGTTCCCTAAATCAAAGCTTTTCATAAGCGTATGGGATACAAGCGGGGAGGAGCCGACGTGTGAGCGCGCGACAGACACCTTTTCCGCTGTGTTTATGGCGTATGAGAGTGTGTGTGTGTTACTCTTTCCTTAAGAGCGAGCAATCACAGGAACGGAAGAGGCACCAAGTGAGGTGTTTCTGTCACTTATGAGTTCTATATCCTCAGGCAAATCGTTTGAACTTTCTGAGCTTCAGTGTCTTCCTCGGTAAAGGGCGTCTAATACGACTTCCCTTGCAGGGTTGCTGCATTCTTTATACACTGTCAGGCACCTGAGAAAACGTGGAGCCCAGAACAGGATGACATTTTAAAGCCGCAACCCTAAAGGACCCCTTCCCCGGGGACTGGTGGGCTCTCGGGTTACTCTGAGAGAATCATAGTCTGAATCCCCAGACCGTGGTGTTGACTGAGTCCTGTGACGTTTGTCACCCACCTCAACCAATGAGCTTGGAATTCACTGCGCTCATCAGATCAGAGATGAGGGGATGGCTGGAAGGTGCCCAGCGGAGAGGGGGTTTGGGGAAGAAGACAGCTTAATTGATGCTAATCTGACCAGGACATGGAGAGGAAGCCAAAGTAGCTTGGAGAGCTGAGCCCAGGTGTCATTCATCAGTTTATGCGACATGGGAAGTGGGATAGGTCTCAGGCCTGATACCAGCTAAGGGCTCCAAGGGAAGAGTCAGAGGCCACTGTCACCAGCCAGCGGATGATGCTGAGGCAAAGCACCCTGGGCACTAAGAGAGAGGTCAGGAATAAGAATGGGATTTGCAGGACTTGAGAGCCAAAGGACCTTTAGGGGACTAAGGAATTCTCGGGAGTAGAGTCAAGAAGGGCCTACTAGACATCTGAGAGCACTCAGAAATCCAGTATGGCTGCCTGAGGCCACGCTCAAAGAGAAAATCAACAACGAGCACTGGAGAGGGTTTAGGGATCCCTGAAGGCCTCACAATAGGGGTACCAGACACTGTGGTATTATTTTAAATGGTGGGGAAGAACAAGGTCTGTGTGCGTGGAAAACAATATTTTCTCCAGAAGACAAAACTCCAAAAGGTGTTTCAGCTCCCCCCACCTTACCTCCACCGGCCACCTACACATCCTGCAAAATCCTTAGAACTGTGGAAAGGTTGGACTTTACTCCCATGGTTAGGTTGCATTAAAATGCACAGCTGGCCTTAAAATAGGAAGAGTATCCAGGTGGGTAGGACCGAATCCAAAGGCCCCTTAAAAACAGAGAGTTTCCCTTAGCTGGTGACAGAAAGGGAAGTCAAGGGTCTCAAGCAGAAGGATTCAAGACACCGCTGATGGCTTGAAGGTGGAGGGGGCCACTTGTCAAGAAATTTGGCGGCTTCTGGGAGAAGCAGCTCTGCTGACCACTAGAAAGGAAAAAGGATCTCAGTCCTTCAACCATAAGGAACTGAACTCTACTACCAACAAGAATGGGCTTGGATGGATTCTTCCCCAGACAGAGCCTCTAGATGAGAGCCCAGGCTGGTTAATGCCTTGATTTGAGCCTTGGGAGCCTCTGAGCGGGACCCCAGCCTCTCCACACCAAATTCGATCCATGAGTTGTTTGATACTAAGTGGATGTTGTTTTAAGTGTTAAGTTTGGAAGGATTCCGTATGCAACAATAGGAACCTAATACAGATCGGTGAGGAAATCTGTAGTTCAGACTTAGGACTTAGAAATGTGCCCATCGGAAAAAAAAAAAAGAAAGAAAGAAAGAAATGTGCCCATCATCTGATTTATACTTTGCTTCTTCCCACCTTTATTTCCTTTTGTTTCCCATTACCTTCTTTATCATATTTTTTGTGCCAATTTACTAGCTGATTACTAGGAATAAGAAAGAATTTGACTAACCTAAGTGCTGATAAAATGTAAGAAAACATAAGAAAAATGTAAAGTCTGTCCCTGCTTCTGCCACTTAGTTTGTGTGGCTTTGGGAAATTTTTTTAGCCTCCTTCTATCTCAGTTTCCCATCTATAAATAGGGTTTATAAAACTTACTGCACTGAAGCTAGACTCAAGTCACATGATGTATCCCAATGTGCCTTACCAAGTATGAAACCATTCACAAATGTGAGCGACTATTTCCATGAAGCCGAGCAACCAACAGGATGCCTGGGGCAGCCAGGTGAGCCAGCAGCGGTGAACGTCCCAGCTAGAATATCAAGAAACCTAATAGGGAGGAGAAAATTAATAAGAAGAGCCCTTGGAGAAAGAATTGGGGAATAGTTGCAAGGACTCTCCTATTGAGTGTGCTTTCATTCTGTAAGTAAAAAAGAGCAGACTGGGAAACGCATGAGATTAATTCTCAGTATCACCAATAAGAGGGTTTAAAATTCTAAATGGGGGAAAAAAAGTAATATGACCCCCAAAATAGCCGACCAAATTGTTTAGAAAAGCTAAAGAGAAAAGGAGAAAAGGCAGGCACACTGCAATGAGGACATTGCATAATAAGGACATTAAACAGGACAAATGAATGAAATCAAAGACCTATAAAGTAGAGGAGAAGCGGAAGGAAATTTCTTGGGGGAAATGTCATTGGCTAAAGACAGAACATGCCTATGTTTCACAATGGTGTATGCACCACCTTACACGGTAAAGAGATGGTTGGAAAGGAAGGCTACAGGCACCGTGTGGCGGCATGTGGAAATTCCATCTATAACAAAGAAAACCAGACAAGAGATGGGTGATAAGCACACCCGTGAAGGACAAAAAGACAGATGTAAAAATCTGATGAGTTCTCCAACTGCTAACAGCATCCAAATTGGCAGAATGTTTATTGTGGATCAGATTACAATAGCTACATAGAGACATACTTTGGAGAAGATTCAGCAAAGGAAGAACCAGCGTCAAGGCTATATTTGCTCAACAATAACAACAAAGTGTTTTGTTTCCTGCCTGTTCCATTGTTTATTGACAAGGAAGCTGCATTTGAAAAACATGAACCCAGGTAATATGAAAAAACACACACACAAAAGGTAGATCTCAGATAAATTTACAGAAATAATTAAAAGCTTTCACTAGCACACTAAATTTTGTGATCATCCTAGAGATGGACAAAACCGAGACCCAATTCCAGAAAATAACCTCGTGCCTCAGAGAAGAGCCATGTTTAGGATCTTGAGTTTACTTGAGAAAAGGCACAGGCTTGAGCCCTACCATTTATCCTTTGTGAGATACTGAGCATTTAAATCAGCCTCTCTGAGCATCACGTTTCTTGATCTGTAAAACTGATATCATGGGGTTTTGGAGAGGACTCTGGAATAGTGTATATAAATGGCTGGCATATAGTCAATGGTCAAAAATGGCGACTAACTTTTACGCTACTCATGTCTTCCTAGCTGTAAAGTAAAGGGGCTAACTAAGTATACTCAGGATCCTTTTCACCTTTAAAGTCTTATGGTTCTACCCTCATACACTATTGGTGGGAATATAAAATGATGCCGTTGCTGTGGAAAATATCTTGGAGGTCCCTCAACAAGCCAAACATAGACTCATCAGACAACCGACCAATTCCACTCCTAGATATAGACTCAAAAGAATTGAAAGTGGGGACTTACAGTTACCTGTACTCTGATGTTTATTATCGCATTTTTTAAAGTAGCCAAAAGGTGGAAACAACCCAGTATCCATTAACAGATACATGGATAAACAAAATGTGGTGTGTGATACAATGAAATATTATTCAGCCTTAAAGAGGAATGCAGTTCTGTTACATGCGAGGAGGCAGATGAACCTTGCAGACCTTATGGTGGATGGAATGAGCCATATATTTATATGGAATATATAAAGTAGGAAATGTCATAGAAACAGAAGGTAGAGCTTACCATGGGCTGGGGGAAGAAGTGAGGGGGGAGTTACTGCTTAATGGGTACTGCGTTTCTATTTGGAATGATGGAAATGTTTTCGGAAACGAATTGTAGTGATGGTTGCACAACAGTATGAATGTGATCAATGCTACTGAATTGTACACTTAGAAATGGTTAAAATGGCATCCTTTATGTTATATACATTTTTCCCCCCCACACAAAAAAAGTGTGGTTCTATCTTTCGGACTCTTCTCCTGTGATATGGTGACATCTAAATTAAAGAAATGAATGCCACCTGCCTTTTTACAGTCCCTACAGTCACGAGTGCGGGCTCTGGAGACAGTTTGCGTGGGTTCAAACCCTTCCTCTGTCACTTACTACCTGTGCCATCTGCGGCGAGCGGCTCGTTTTTTGAGCTTCAGTTTCCTTTGATGTAAAATGGAGATAAAAATAATCTCTACCTCATGGACACTGTGAGATGTTTACATCATCCCTGGTATGAAGAAAGTACTTATGAAATACAGTTTCTTACGATTCCTTGATAAGTACCACTAAAGTGGAAGGTAGAGAGTGTCAGAGTGGGGTGCCTAAGGGTGCCGGGGCCAGAGTTCCGATCCTGATTTTCGAAGACACTGCTCATTGAGGTGGAAACTTGGCTCTTGTCCCCAGATGATCAGAAGACAACAAAGCTCTCCACGAAGCTCTACCTCAAGCCCACGCCTTCCTTTCCACTTTAGGCAGAGAGATCATCCTAATCCTTCAGTAGATAGAATCTCCCAGCTCTTCTATCCAGTCCAGGTTCGTGACTACCCCTTTCTGCTCCAACCATATTGACCTGCTTACAGCTCTGCCTGGAAAGCTCCTACCTTGCCACCTCCCCTGGCTCTCTGCTCCCCATCTTTCAGTCTGACTCACCAGGGCTGAGTTAGGTGCTTTTCCCATGAGCTCACGTCGCGCTCCTTCCTCTATCCCTGCCATTGCATACTCACTCTGATGTTATTACTTGTTTTCTTGTCATCTCTTATTAAGCTCCTTGTGCTATTAACCCTTTTATCCACAGCTAGTTGAGTAGATGAATGAATTTGAATGGACGGAAAAATGGATGGATGACCTGGCATTGGTTCAATAAATTACATCCTGTTGTACCATGGCAATATCAGCTTCTATAAGTCGTTAGCCTCTTTCAGACATTTATTGGACCATTTCGGACCCTTGACATCACGTCAATATTAATGGGAAATAATAAGTGACAGCCCAAGTCCCAAACAAGGGAGGTGGGCGACTGCTAGTTTTTTTTTTTTAGAATTTACTGCCCCCTACTGTCTATTTTCAAATAGATTTCTATGGGTGGTTTCAGTTCCTCCACCATCCAGTCCTACCTGGTTCTTAACTTTCCTGCTTCTACTGGCAGTGGTACCATCATCTGAGCTACTAAAACTTAAAATCCTTTCATCTTGGACTCTCGCATAGCCCCTCAGATCTCTGCAGTCCCTCAGCCAATTAATGTGACCTCCTATCTACACCACTTTCCCACCTTCCTATTCCTACTATTACTATTAAAAAGTGCTTTGTATAAGAACAAAACTCTATTAAAGAATGTTTTCTTCTGCATTGGGAAGTCATTGAGGACACTCGGGCCACTCAACGTCATTTAATACGTAACATAGACTTGAGGCTAGCCTCCATTTCTCTAGCATCTCTGGGAAAACAGCACTCTTAGACTAGTTAGAGTCTCATGGAAGAAACAGCACCAATTTTAAATGGCACCAAGTGGGGCAATGACCCAGTACTGCTCCTTTTTTAATCTTCATAATACTAGGAAAATTAGGGGCATGTCCCCCTGCCTTAGGAAACAGGAAGGCTAGCCTTTCTCCTTTGAACCAGGGGCATTGTTTTATTGTCTTTGACTAGGAAAGGTCTTAAGCAACAATTGAATTTGTACTTTAGCTATTGCCAGAAGGAACATTAGTTAGTATAAGTGACACCATAATTAAATCATAGAAATAAGTAAGCATTCATCAAAATTTAAAAAGAGCAATTTTATTTAATCTTCTCCAACTGCTTAAATTGAATCACTCTACTATTTAAGTTGCTTTTTCACACTATTACATATTTGGGTCGCCCAACAGACGCCTTCTTCAGCAAGAAGTACAGAATGATAGAGAAATTTGCTTTGGGAAGGTATAGACACGTGATCACAGCCAAAACCAGTTGTCAAGCGAAAGTCTTGGTTTCCCGAGTAGTATGGATTACTAGTGACCGTTGAGTACTGGTCTGTCAAGAGCAGGGTCTCCACACTCAAGGATTATAGGTGACCTCTGATCTCCCTGAGCTTTCAATGTCCTCATCTGACCAATGCAGATAATAATGATGTCTCCTTCATAGGGTTATTTAGAACAGTGCCCAGCACATTATTCAAGTATGATTCCAAGCTCTACCCCTCCACCCCCACCCTGTGTGGCTCATGCCCGTCCTGCGGGGGTCAGCCTGTCTGAGAAGGATTGCAAGCCCAGCTCATACTATTACAGCCTAGGATGATGAGGTCCTGTGCAGAACAAGCCTCACACCCTGACAGTCAGGGACAGGGTCACGGGGTGGGGGGGGGGGCGGATGTTGACAAGGACATCTGCTACCTTACAAGCCCAGCCTCAGCTCTTGGACATCCCCCTTGGTCCCCGCCCCCCACCCCCACCCCCACGGCCAGTGGACAACAGCCCCAAGTCCTTTCGGCTCAAAATCATCAGCAATCAGAAGACACAAGGAAAAAACAAACAAGTGTGTTGCTTATTATGTTTTATTGTGTTAAATGGTTTACATGGACTAGCCTATTTAATATAATATGTAATAAACAAAAATGTGGAACTCATGAAAGCTAGGTTTCTGAAAGTTGAGTTTTCTTAATTCTTAATTTATATTGTTATTTCATTACATCTTTAGAGGAGCCGCATAAATTACAGTGTAATTATATTTCTTAAATGTCAGTTCATGTGTGGTTTTGAATATTCACTTAAAGGAATGGAATCCAAATCCCTTGATGGAGGGATTAGAGATTCAGCTAGGAGTCTACCAGGGCTGGCTACTACCTAGTCTGAGATTGTACCACCCAGTCCGGTGACCACTCGCCACACGTGGCCACTGAGCTCCTGCAATGGGGCTAGCACCACTGGGGCACCGCATCTTTTATTTTCCTTCATTGCTGTAATTTGCATTTCAAAAACTGAAGTGGTGTAAAATATTTTTCTAATAACACCCTTGATCATTTTGGCAAGACCACACTTCACTTCAACCATTTCTCTTGCGTGATGGCATACGTGGCGAGCACGCATGCTGTTTCTAGTATTACTTGTAAGCATTTCCCTGACCCTGTTGGTGGCCACCTATGGATTCAGTTCAAATGACTTTTTTCTGTACACCAGCATAATATTATGATGTGTATATTTGAATATTTTATGTAGACAGTGCAAGTTTCAGGGATACCCATAAATCACAATTGGTAGTTAAATCGAAAATATTATTTTAATTGTAACACAATTTTCATTTTTTAATTCAAAATGAAGGCGTACTGCATTGCTGTATTGCTTAGAGGTCCAGGAGTTAGTACCGTCATGGAAAAGATCTGTTGTAAATGTCACAACGAATGGCAATTGCCATTTACTGAAGAGGTACAAAATGAGAAAGCTGATTTTTGTATAAAAGTTTTTAAAAGATAATTAAGTGTGCAAAAGTAAGAGACATTTTCACCAAACACATAGTCAATTTGATAAATTTCCTTTCAATATTCAAAAAAGGATTGTTGAAATTATACTTCGAATTAGAATCAAATATTTAAGATTTTTTTCTTTTTTCCCTTTATAAACAATCTATTTTCTTTCTTTAAAGTTTTTAATTTTAAGGGTGTCTGGTGGCTCAGTTGGTTACGTGTCTGACTCTTGATTTTGACTCAGGTCGTGATCTCAGGGTCATGGGATCAAGCCCGGGGTCAGGCTCCATGCTCAGCCGGGAGTCTGCTTGAGATTCTCTCTCTCCTTTTCCTTTTGCCCCTCCCCCGCTCACACTCTATAAGTAAATAAATAAGTAAATAAAAAATAAATAAACAAATCTTTAATTTGTTTTTAATTTTTTTATCTGATGAATTTGACATGTTACAATTTAAAATTTAAGGTAGATAGCATGTTTCTTTCATAACTTTATATAGTGTAATATGATTGCCATTGAAGCAATATTTATCACATTATGTCATGATAGTACAGTATTATTGACTGTATTCATTATAGTGTGCATTAGATCTCCATGGCTTATTCACCACTGGTCCTAAGTTCATACCCTTAAACACCATCAAACTGTCTCCCCAGTCCCCATCGCCTGGTAACCACCATTTTACTTCTCTGGGTTTTTTTACAGGTTTGACTTGCTTACATTCCTCAAATCTTTTTTTTTTTTTCTTTTTTACAGCTTTATTGAGGTATAATTGAAATTTTAAAAACTGCACATACTTAAATGTAAACAATTTGATGTTTGGTTGTATGTAGACACCTGTGATATCATCACTACAGTCAATGTAATAAGTATATTATCACCTCCAAAAGTTTCCCTGTGTCTCTTTGCTGTGTGTGTGAGTGTGTTAAAAACACTTAACATGAGATCTATTATCCTAACGATTTAAGTGCACAATACTATATTGTTAACTATAGGTACAATGTTGTACAACAGACCTCTAGAACTTACTCATCTGTTAGAACTACATTTAAACCCATTGAACAATTCCCCACGTTCTCCTCCCCGCACCCACTGGCAATCAACATTCTATTTTCTGCTTCTCAACTTTTCTGCTTTCTTAAGTTTAACTAGTTTAGATACTTCCTATAAGTGGAATCATGCAGTATTTGCCTTCCTGTGACTGATGTATTTCACTTAGCGTGATGTCTTCCAGGTCTACCCATGTTGTCACAAAATTTTAAGACTTTTAAAGAGAATCTCAGCTTGTCATTTTGGCCAGATATAAAACTGCTCTGATTCTCACATACATACACACATATGCATACATTTTTAGATGGAGACATGGTAAAAGAAACTATTATTTGAGTTATAGAAATTTTATTAGAAAATTATGAGGAAAATATTTTTAAAAGATATCTCACAAAAAGAACTTCAATTAAGCCACCAAACAATTGCTTATAAAATGCAAGACCTTTTTAACAATATCAAAATCTGAAAAATTGCAAGCTTTTGTTTTGTTTTGTGTTAGCTTTAAATGAGTCACAAGATATAAAAGACACTGCCCAATGAGTACTTGGAGTTTGTTTTGTCTCTAAGGACTTCTTAATTTATAAAGAAATATTGTCCATTCATAGCCTAAAATATCAAACTCATGGCGTAGATATTTTTTATTTTATATCTGTCAAAGAAGAATTTTGGCTAGCTATTAAAAAGTTAGTTTCTAACACAATAAACAATTTTCCAGCTATGTTAACTCAAATCACAGATTTATTGGAATTTTTAAAAAGGAACTGATGTTTCCTTTGTTTCTTTGTTTCACTGTATGATACAGCTTACAAATATTTATGCCCAGTTTTCTGAAGCAGACTCCATGAAATTTGTCGTGGATACAGTTGTTAAAATCATTCAGTGTATACATGCAAATGCAGTGAATCATTATAAGTGAATAGAAGTGTTGAAAGAAATAGAACACAGTGAATTTAACGGCCTCATGACTTCTTTGCCAATGCTCTTAGATTGAGTGATGAAAAAGTTTTACAAACATTAATGTACTGTTAACTCCAATTCTAATTTTCATCCTTGAAGATAAAGGAATATCTACCAAATATCCAATAGTCAGAGATAAAAAAATGGCAACATAATCTATATTTTCACACCAATATCACATTGCATATAAAAGAGCTAATTTGGAGCTCCAAGGAAAGGAAAAGCTTATCAGTGACCTACCTAGACAGGTGCAAGATTTGAAATTGAAATAGAAACTTTTTATAATAGAATCAATAATAATGATTTTCATACTTTCCTTTCATGAGTCAATATGCAGAAGATTTTCATTGTAATAGAAAGCACTATGTAAACTGGCTTCAAAAACTATAAGAAAAATATGAAGAACTCGATGCTGACAAAAAGTTGCTTTTCAACCTGTCGATATTATTTTGAGTTCAATGTTAATACTGAGTTAACACAAGAGTTAATGAATTTTCTTAGACAGACATCGATTGAAAATGATGTCTTTTGCTTTGATGTCAAAGCAATTATTTTCTAAAAGATGAATCAGTTTTATCAATGTGGATGTGAATATTGAAGGATAATGATTTTCAGTTATGAGGAAACTTTTAAGTAGGTTTGGAACACCTTAGGTATGTGAATATACTTTCCTAACTATAACATTTATAAAATCATGCACTGCAACTATTCCCCGTAAAAACCAAGCCATCCGAATTTGCTGTGCTGTATGTGTAAAGAACACTTACTATGAAGAAAAGAGTCTAAAATGTCACATTATTATATTTTAGAGTGATTATATATTGAAAGGTAATATTTTGAGTGCATTGTGTCATATACAGTATGTTAGTAAAGCTAATTGACCCCGCTTATTTTTACTTTTTAAATATGGCTGCAGGAAAGTTTTAAATTACATATGTGGCTTACAGTGTGCTGCTCTCAGACAGTGCTGACCTGGGGAAGCCTGTGAAAACTGTCTCCTCAGTAAATACTGTACTTAGGGACCTTCAAAGGGGAGGGAGGGGAGAGGGGGAGGGGAAGAAGTCAGTCTGGGTCAATGACAGCTGCCCTGATCACTGGGAGAACTTTTTGTCCTATTGGGTATATAAGTGTTTGTCACTGCTTGCCATTGTCTTCCGGATTTTTCCTCTTCTGACTGTGAAAAGAAAAGAAAAGAAAAGAGGAAGGAAGGTCAGTTCTGGAAGCTTAAAGCCAGATTTCCTCTGGAAGTCTAGCCCTCCCGTTCGCAGACGTCAGAATCTATTCAGAGTACTAAGGAGCGAAGGAGAATGCCTTTCTCTAATAAGTGAAGTAAATAGCTTATAGGCTTTTGACCCCAGAACCATCAGAAACGCCGAAGCAGAGAAAAGGAGAGACTAAGCTTTTGGGGCCCTTTGAAGAGCTAGGACTTTTGACACAGGCAACTTAGTCTAAGAAAGAAAATGTTTTTGCAAAATAAGGAAAATGGGGTTAGGAGAAGAAGAGGTTAAGGCTAAAAATTGAAGTTTAATGGGGAAAGGATACTTAATTGGCCCTTATGTGTTTTATTGCTTTTGATTTTTCTCTAAAATATACAGGAATCACATGCAGTGGTTTGTGATTATCCGTGTCCTAATAATTCATGTTCTTATTTTAATAATCACATTTTGAATGAATGAATGAGTATGAATGATCAGACTGTTTGCTGCTTTGGTCATGGTTGGGAAAAGGTTTTGTTTGTTTGGAGAGGCGGAGTGCTGTGGAGAAATAACCCATTTACCTAGTGACAGATACATGGAATCCAGACATGGAAACTGGGAGGAAACAAACACTTTCTGCAACAAGCTTACGAATTCAGCGGAGGTATTCCATCTGTGTCATAAGCAGCTTTTGCCTGGCCTGGAGCCTGCCACCACGTAGGCAGCCAGCATCATTTGTTGGATTGAGTTGTAAAATGAGGTCATTTCCACAAAAAGATTTGTTGTCTAATCAGAAGACAGGGTGCAAAACCATAAGTAATTAGATAAATATAATTGATTTTATTTTTTGTATTTTTGTGCTTTGTATTTATTTTGTTAATTATAAAATCCTTTTTCAGTTTTTTTCTTTTTCTTTTTCTTTTTCTTTTAAAGAAAAGACAGTGGGTACACAGAACACAATACAGACATTGAATTTACTACCTGAATCACACTCTGCAAATATTCTCTGTAATGACTTGGAACGATTTTTACCCCACATGCATTATCCTAATTGAAATCCTGCTATAAAATATCTGCATGCTGGGGCCAGTAAAAACTCATCATTTGAACACAAGTCTGGGCAAGAGGACATGGGGCGCCCTGCGGTCTATCTTAACTGCTTCCCCTGTAAGATGGCTTCTCTCTTGTTTGCCTTGTCGATTGTGTTATTTAAACCTGTGTGTTATCGCCATCATCTTCCCCACATTGGTAAGTGAAAATGCCTTCTAAGAAAGTGGAAAAGCCTATGAAAAAAAAGTACATGAACTAAAGCGGTCTAGAAAACCTCATCACTAAAAAGAGAGGAGAACAAAAAAAGCATTGAGAGAAGAAAATGAATACAAAACCCTAAACAGGAAGAAAGGACAATGTAACATGCATTGGCTACTGAACAACATGGTCGCACAGAGCATTTGTCCACACTCACTAATGAGTTCATTAAATGCAATTGGTGTTCTGAATCTATGATATCTTTTCGAAATCCTCCATGGATATTTATGTAGGTTCCTGAGAGTGGTTTAGTGACATATGGGAAAACTGATCAGGATTTTAAGAAATGCTTTTTTATTCTTCTCACTTAAAATAAGAAAATATAGGTTCAAGCTATTTGGAATTTCAATATCCAAAATATTTTCAGGACTATATTGGATTTGTACAACACAGGATGCCCGAGGTCACGGAGTGAAAACGTAATTAGATGGTGTGATGAAGAAATCTGTTTTAAAGTTTTCATATCTAGAAAGGCCTTTCAAACTACAAAGAACTTAATATTTTTATGTCACTTAGAGATATTTGGCAAACATATGACTCTAGATATAATGTTCCATAACAGAACTTCAAAGTAGTTGTATGATGTTGAAATAAAGTTGGAATCCTAAATCAAAATTCAAAAAAATACATTTGAAATTTTAGAGATCTTCATAAACTCTTCTTTCCTCAAAAAGAAAAACAATTGAATGTGGAAGCCATAATCTATTCATGGACTATTGTGGTCATTCCTAACTGGATTCTCTACCTCTGGTCATCTCTATCCCTCCTTGTCCCAGTGGTCAGCATGAAGCTCTCAGAATTTTCTGGTGAAACACTATTTGGTTATTACAACTTCTAGTTGAGGAAACATTCCCATCTCTTCTTGTGTCAGATTGAAATGTCTCTTTCCAATGGCCAATGATCAATGATCAAGGTTCAGCCACATTACCAAGTTTTCCTTAACAGTCACATCACTCTGTTACCCTGCCTTCTTTTGTATATTACTGAGTGGTTCTTTCAAACCTTATGGTTTGGAGGACCCTCTTGGGCTCAGTTAGGGACCCCATACACAACTGCTTTGTTCTGTTCAGTTCTCCAGTCATCTTGGGCACAGGTACAACAGGGGACTATCCACAAGTAGCTTCAAGCACAGCTCTGAGGATATGGGGTCAATTAATGTTTGTTAAATGGATGAATGAGTAGGACGTTATCTGCTTGAGTAAGCATTGCCAGTCTTGAGAGACTGAAAATCTACAGGAGACTTCCATCTTTAATCATAGGCTGGACCAGATACCCTGAAATTTCCTGCTGTAAAACAAAATAAAATATAATTGACATCCGTTTAAATGCAAAGCTGAGCTCACAAGATAAAAAGAGAAATCCCTACAGGAATAGGAAAATAGTCATAAATCTGTGCTCATGCCAAGCTGCTTAGAGTGGTTTTGCAATTGATCAAGTGAAGGTTTTAATTTAAAGGACCATAAGAAAGAGAAGATATAAAGCCCATTCAATGTGGAACCTGGAACCAAGACCTCTGGAGAACACTACTTGCTTGGCAAAAGGAGGATGAGAAAGAAATGCACTCTACTTCTGGATTTATATGGAGAATGAATACATAATTTACTGACACCCTTTCGGAAGCCCCACTAAAATCGGAGCAAAAAGATTTTTTTTTAATGAACAAACTATGAGAATAGAATGCAAGAAAGAATCAGTGGTGGTAAAATATTGGAAGCTTAAAAACCTATGGAAAAGTAGTAACTGACTCAGAAGATAACTTAGGGCACTTAATCCTAAGTCTGTGGTAGAGAAAGCTAAGAAACACCAGAATTTTGACGGCAAAATTCCCCCCAAACCCAAAATTGGCATGAGGAATCTCGAGGGGGTAGAGGTAAATTCGAGGGTAAAAATGAAATGATTGGTTGAAGGTCAGTTTGGTTGAAGAGCAGTTGGTCCCGCAATTTCCACCTTGATCTCACTTGTCCCATCCCACCATACCATAGGTGACTGCTTCTTTCAAACTGCAGCAAAATGACAAGAGTTAGTGGCTGATGGAAATAAAACACAAAGGCTCTAGACTGTCAGATACCAGCCCTTGTTTCAGACAGGTGCATCATTCTGATAATAAGGGCTCAAACTGAAAGCTGGGATTCCCCAGCCTCTTCCCAGGTTCCAGGCACCTAGGACTAAATCTTCTAGGGAAGACAAAGGAGAATGTTCTGGGGCCTCTGGCAAGCACAAGAGGAAGGGTCTAAAGCTACTGATGCCAGGGCTCCCCTAAAGATACATCCCAGCCAGAACCCCCCACTGCAGAGACCACGGCTGGCAAACCAAACCCCTTTCTCAGTGCTTCCAATTAGCTTGCTAGCCTCCCATTCGTAAAGATGAGCAGATACTCGAAGGTCATCAGATGGCAAAGAAAGCCTCTATCGTGAAAGACATAGACCAAAATAAAAAGGTAAATAAACAAATAGGAAAAAGAAAACTACTTGGAGGAAGTGGAGACCATGTAGGAAGAAAAATATTTAAGGGAAAAACAAGGTACAATTACAAATATCCTCAGAGAGATAAGAGAAGACACTATTTCCATAAAACAAAAATAGAAAGCCAAAAACAAAAAAAAAAAAAGAAAGAAAGAAAGAAAAGAAAAGAAACAATATTTAGTAAACAAATTAAAAAGCACTCTGGAAATAAAAAATACTGTAGCAGGAATTTAAAATGTAATAAAAGAGTTGAAAGTCACCCAGAATAAAGACACAGGATAGAAAATATTATTGAAAAGGGTAAAACCAGGGGACTGGTTCAGAAAATCCAAAATCCAAACAGCCCTATGATTCAAGATATTTTTCCCAAATGGGCAGATATGTGTTTCCAGAGAAAAAGGATGTATTGATCACCCAACATTATAGGTAAACATAATCCACACCAAGGCACTTCATGGCTTCTCGGAACACTAAGGAACAAAAGAAAATACTCTACAAGTTTCCAGAAAGAAGAGACTATATCATTTCCGAAGATCAAGAATTAGAATAGCAAGACTCAAGACTTAACAGCAACACTGGGACCTAAATGACAATGGAGTAATGCCTTTAAAATTATAAAAGGAATCGATTTATAATCAATAATTCTTTTCTTAGCTAAACTAAGTGTGAGAGTAAAGACAATTTCAAACACGTAAGGTCTGAAAAGGTTTGCCTCCATCCAGTACATTGATTTGCAGAGTGGTGGTGAAGGATGAACTTGTCACAGATAAGGGAGGGAGCTCAGAAAGAGGAAGATAGGGCACAGGAAATAGGGGATCCAGCCCAAGAGAGAAACAGAGAGACTCCCTCGGAGGAGGGTGAAGGGACAGCCTAGGATGAGACCATGCTTCAGACATAGATGGCCGCCAGTCCTACCTGGAGCGCATTTGAAGGCTGAAAGCCATATTTCTTGAAGAAGTTGCAGGTGACAATATTTGGTGTACCTGAATGTCATGAGAGAAGAATGCAATAATGGTGAAGAGTTTAGGGTTGAGTCAATGATAAATGCACAGGAACCTATGCAAACAAAAATTCAGGACTCTAGTTATTTCCAGAAAAGATAAAACAAAATTAGTTCAGAAAAGGGGGAAAAAATTAAAGTTGCTTGATTCATCTATAAATAGAGTCTGTACAGTTATAAAACAACTAATGCAGAATATAAATCATATAGGCCTATATTAGGATATAACTACACAAAAGGAACCACTTACTGTCTTTCCTGGAATTAACCTTGTGGGGACAAGGGGAGTGAATGGGATGATGGAGGAGGTGAAGTGAAAGACAACCCAGCCTCACGTGCCAACCCAGGGGATTTACACGCAATGACTAAAATGAAAAGTCTGGAAGTAGTAATGCAAACATGTTAGTTAGAAATATGGAGGTAAATCCCAAAAGAATTAGCTAAAAGAGAGGAACGCGGCTGATCTAAAGAGGGAAAACAAGAGAAAAGATGTGTTTGTTTTTCTTTTTTCTTTTCTTCTTTAATGTTTGGTGATAAATGTTATGAAATAACAGGAATCTTTGAACTATGTAGAAATACATTTTGATAAAATTTGTGTTTATGTATACATATACAAGCATGTATGTATGTGTATTTATAAATGTGTATATGTATATGCAGTTTGATCTCTTTCAGTTTCTATTTATCAGCTTATATACAAAGATAAATCACAAAGGAATTTTTCTATTTCTGCCTAGACTTTGGGCCTTGTGGGGAGACAAAGAGGAGAAACAAAAAAATGTTCCCCCAGAACTCCTAACCCTCTTAAGCATTTTGAGTAAGAATTCTACTTTGGAAAACTTTTCTTATTATATATATTTTGGAAAATTTTGCTTACTGATGTATCCCATGCTACTAGCACAGTGTTTGCACATAGCAAGCACTCAATAAATATTTGCTGAATATGTTAATAAAAGTATGAAGATAAAATTAAATTAGTGGTATATAATAACATATATGACAAAAGGGGAAATACTTATTGGTAGACTTTGTTAAAATTAATATACTTTTTAAAAATTTAAAGTTAGTGTCTATAATAATTGAAATGGAATATAAAACTTCCAAATTATTATAAGGGAAAAAAGTTGAATTTAAAAAAATGGCCAATCTAAAAGAATGAGAAAAAGAGAAAAAAAGAATAGAAAAAATAGGCAAATAGAAAACATGTAATAAGATGTTAGAAATAAATTCAAGTGGATAAGTAATCACAGTAAATGTAAGTGGGCTGAAAACTTACCAATTAAAGGACAGAGATTATTAAAACGGATTTTAGAAAATGCAGCTTTATACTTTTACCAAAGACACATCTTAAAGTAAGGACACAGAAATGTCAAAAGTAAAAGGATGAAGAAAGATATTTTAGGCAAATACTAATAGAAAGAAAGCTCATGTAGCTGCATTAATATCAAGCAAAATATACTTTAACATAAAAAAAGTTACTAAAGGTTAAGAATATCACTGAATATTAATAAGTTTTCATTCACCATAAAAATAACAACTCTATCCTTTTCCATATCTACTAAAATAATTTCAATATATAAAGCAAAAATTGATAGAACTACAAAAAGAAAATGCACCTACCCAGTGGAAAACTTTAATGCAATTCCCTCCAAAAATGATAGATCCAACGGGCAAAAAATTAGCTAGAAATAAATTTGAATGATGTAATTAACACATTTATTCCAGAGGCTATATATAGAACGCTGAGTCCAGCAATTGGCAAATACACACTGTGTTCAAGCACATATGGAACACTTATGAAAATTAAGTTTGTATTATTAAGGCAATTAAGCAAGTCTTTGTAAGTGGGAAAGCTATCATATCATAGACACTATCTTTTCTGACCAAAATAGAATTACAAATTTCTTTAAAATAACATTGAAAAAAAGTATGTTCGAAGATTTTTAAACATACTTCTAAAATATCTCTGAGTCAAAAAACAAATGAAGTTAGGAGCATCTGGTTGTCTCACGTGGTAGAATGTCCAGCTCTTGGTTAGGCTCAGGTCATGATCTCGGGGTTGTGAGATTGAGCCCTGCCTCATGGGGAGTCAGCTTAGGATTCTCTTTCCCTTCTCCCTCTGCCCTTCCTTCCACTCACATGCACGTGTACTCTCTCTCTCTCAAATAAATAAATAAATCTTAAAAAAACACACAAATGAAGTTAGCAATTGGCAAATACATTAATTCGAAGGATAATAATAGTACATACCAGATATGTGTAATGAACAAAGGTGACATCAGTGGAAATTTTGCAGGCTTAAATGTTTATATTAGAAAATCAGAAAGAACAGAAATTAGGGAGCCAAGTGTCTTAAGAAATTACAAAAAAACAATAGCATGTACACGAAGAACGAAGCCAAAAGATCTTTTTGAAAATCTTAAAACTGTTATCTTTTTACTAGTTTAATTTTTTAAAGACAAAAAATTATTAATATTAAGATTTAGAAGTCATTTACAACTATAAATATAGGCTATGTTTTAAAATATTAGGAGACTAGGGACACCTGGGTGGCTTGGTTGATTAAGCATCTGATTCCTGATTTCGGCTCAGGTCATGATCTCAGGGTCCTGGGACCGAGCCCCTTGTTGGGTTCCCAACTCAGCAGGGAGCCTGCTTCTCCCTCTCTCTCTGCCCCTTCCACTCATGCTGTGTCTCTCTCTCTCTCAAATAAATAAATAAAATCTTTAAAAAAAAAAATCAGGACCAGAGCGAAGATGTCTTATATCACCGCTTCCGCTGAATATCGTACTTCCTGTTCTGGCCTGTGCAGCAAGAAAAAGAAATAAATGTTAAAAGAAATGTAAAGAAAGAGATAAAACTGTTATATGCACAAACGTACCCAAATAGTTTTTCTGGGTAAGCCGATTCTAAAATTTATATGGAAGAATGGATGTTCAAGAATGGTCAAGATGTTTTTGAAGAAAAGGAAAGGGGTGGAGTGAATTGGAGCTGCCATCACTACATCCAAATTTATTTTGAGCTATAGTAATTAAGACAGTGGGGTATTGGCACAAAGATAGAAATATGTGACTGGAATAGACCAGAGAGCCCAGAAATATGGAAAATGTGTCTAAGATTAAAGTGGCATTTAAGATTGGTAAGGAAAAGATAGACTATTAATTAATTAGTTCTGGGTCCATTAACTTCATTCAAAATAACAATATTTGATCCCTGTATCATGCAATATCCGTATCAATTCCAATTAGATTAAAGACTCAATTTGAAGAGCAAAAGTTAAGATTTTCGGACAAAATTATAGGAAGATATCTTTAAGACTATGATACAGAGAACTTCTTATGCAAGATATAAAAGGCACAGTTCTTAAAGCAAAAGACTGATAAACTCAACTACATTAAAATTTAAAACTTCTATACAACAAAACAAACCATTAAGAAAAAAGACAAGTCACAGACTGGGAGAAGATACTATAACATATAACTAATAAATAATTAATATCCCAAAAATATAAAGATCTCTTGACACCTCCCAACAGTTCTATATGTGTGATAGGTTTTGCAACATAAACATGCGATTGACATCTCTACTGTATAAACACATGTATTTTAAATCTATAAATCCATATTGTATAGACTTAAGATATGGCTAGAGAGAGAATTAGTGGAATTAGTTGAATGGTAAAATAGAAATGAAGAAATTTTCTGAAATGCAGCTCAGCTATTCAGAGGTAGAAATTATGAATGAGAAATGGAGAGACATAGAGGACAGATTTAGAAGTTCTAATAAGTACCTAATCAGAGTTGTAGAAAGAAAAGACCGAGGCAGAGGAAATATTTGAAGAGCTAATAACTGAGCCTTCCCCAAAACATAAACAGGAGCACCCATGCCAGAGAAAAATGTGTGAATACTTCCTAAAGTTGAGTGTATGCATTTCCCAACAACCCAGCAATCTTACCCCTGGGTAGGTATACACCACCAATAATTTCTTGCACATGTGTACAAGGTAACATGTACAAGAATATTCATGGTGTTAGCGTTCGTAATTGGAAAATACTGGAAATTGTCATCAATATGAGAGAAGATAAATTACAATATATCCACATAATAGAATACGATGCATCACTAAAAATTAATAAACTGGAGCTACGTATGTCAACACAAAGAAATCTTGCAAAGATACCGAGGGATAGAACCAAGTTAAAGAAAGCATATGGTACGATGCCATTTACTAAAAGGCACAAATGCATAATACAATAAATATCACTCAGAGATAAATACAAATGTATTTGTATAAAGTGTAAGTATAAAGAAATACCCAGAAATAAATAAACACCAAACTTGGGATGGTGATTTCCTGTGGACAGAGTGGGGAGAGGCGGAGTTACGATCAGAAAAGGACCATGTTGGGGTCTTTTACCATCTTGATAACATTCTATTTCTTAAAGAGAGCAAAAGGCTCACAAGTTCCTTACATCACTCTTTATAGCCTCTTTATGCCTGAAATATTCCAAAATCTATTTTTAAAGCAGCTAAAAGGCCTTTGAGATGTAACTGAGTAGTCCAAGAAGTGGGGCTGTTTTAACTGAAATGTTAATATAAAAGTTTCTAGAGACATCTGAAGATTCATAAAATACAGTTTATTCATGAGTTATTCTTGACTCTTCATCTTCCTTTCTCCCCTGGAAGACACCGCATTTCCTCTAGACTGGCAATATCATTCATCTTCATGGCACACATATTCTCCTTTCTCCTCTCCACGTTCACTGTGTCCTCAGCTTATAAACATTCTCAAGCCTCTACTGTCCTCGATAAATAAATAAGGAACTCCTGTCACTTACACCTGCTGTGAACGTCTTGCTTTCCCTCTCGCCCAGAGTTCTTAGGGGAGCAGCTTGTACCTCCTACCTCCGGCCCATCACTTCTCGCTCTGTAAACCACTCCTATCTGGTTCCTGTCCACTTTGCTGGAAGAGCTCACGCTTGGGTTGCAACAGTCACGTGAAAGTCAGATTCAAAGTAACTTTTCAGTTTAATAGACACTGGCTGCCCTTGACATTGCTCATCTCCGCCTGCTCCCCAAAGCTCTGTTGTCCCCTAGGTTCTACAATCCTCATCGTTTCTTATTCTCCGAACACCCTCTTACTCCTCTTCTGTTTGCTTCATAATCTCTGAGTTAATCACCTTTGTGATGAATCAGGTGACCAAATGCGCATGGATGCGTTTCTGAACTCTCTCTTCTGTTCTGTTCATATGTTCATATCCTTGTTCCAGAAACACACAATCTTCTTTTTTTTTTAAGATTTATTTATTTGAGAGAGAGAGAGAGGGTGCATGAGCAAGGGCGGGGAGGGGCCAAGGGACAGAACCTCCACACTCTGAGCTGAGGGGGTGGGGGGGAGACCAAAGTGGGGCTTGATCTCATGACCCATGAGATTGTAACCTGAGCCAAAACCAAGAGCATGAGGCTCAGCCGACTGAGCAACCCAGGCGCCCCGAGAGACACATGATCTTAATTACTATATCTTTATAGTTGACCTTAATATAAGATAATATAAGATCTCTAGGTTTGTTTTGCATCAAGAGTATCTTGGTTATCATAGACTCTTTGAAATCTTTTTTCCCCTAGATCTGTCCCCAAAATTTTTTGGAAATTTTTGAAATTCCTAAGTCTAAGAATATCTAACTTAGTTATTCTTACTCACATTAAGGATTCATTTAGGGGACAACTTCTTCAGAAATCTGCCTACCTTCCCACCACACATGGCTTAAGTTCCCATCTCATCTGTACTCATGATTTCCAGGGCACGTTTTTTCCTAGAGATATTTTTGGAAATAATAATGATTATGTATGTGCTTATTATAATTTTTATTCAGTATCTCCTGCAACCCCTATGCATTAGATATTATTATCCCATTTAATAGATCAGAACACTGACGTAAAGAAAAGTAAACCTACTTGCCTTTCACACAACAGGTAAGTTTTAGAGTTGGCATTCAAATCCAGGTCTGTCTGATTCCAAAGCCCGGTTTTGTCTTATTTTTGCTTTCACTATTTACCCCTCCTCTTCCAAAGACACAATATAATCATTACAGAATTTGAACTAAGTTGTTGGCGGTTGCATGTTTACTTGTAGGTTATTAACTTCACAGCACATAATGTTCAACATCTGTAAGTAAGGGCTCACGACGTTCTCTTACTGTAAACGAAAAATATTGCTTATGTTTGAATTACTTATTGGTGAGTAACAAATCACCCAGAACATACTAACATCAACAACAAGCGTGTCATCACTTTCGAGACATCTGTGAGTTAGGGCACAGCAGGATGGGTTTCTTCTGCTCCACTGCTGTGGGGCCACCGCTCGGGGAACCGGGATGGCTGGAGGCTCCTTCATTCATACGCTCGGCGCCTGATCTGGGACTCTGAAAGGCCGGGCTCAGCTGGGGCCGTCAGCTGGAGCGCCTAGATGGGGCCTCTCCATGTAGCAAGTGACAGTAGGGTTCCAGGAGACAGAGCACGTCTGGAGAGCGAGCCTTCCCCAAAAAAGGAGGACACCACAGGACCCTTTCTGATCTAGCCTCTGAAGTGCCAAGCAGCGCTCCTTCATCTTCTCTTAGTCAAAGCGATCACAAGCCAGCTCGGATTTTTTTTTAGAATATTTTATTTATTTGAGAGAGAGAGAGAGAGAGAGCATGAGTGGGAGGGGCCGAGAGAGAAGAGAGAGAGACTCTTAAGCAGACTCCGCACAGTGCAGAGCCTGAGGCAAGGCTTGATCCCACGACCCTGAGGTCATGACCTGAGCCCAAACCAAGACTCAGACACTTAACCGACAGGGCCACCAGGCACCCCAACCCTGCTTGGATTTAAGGAGCAGGGACATAAAGCCTGAGTCTGTCTCTCAGTGGTAGGAGTCTCAACAAATTTGGGACCATATCTTAAAATCACCAAAGTTTATAAAAACATCAAGACTTTAATCATGTTTTTTTTTATTTCTGCTCCCTAGTGTCTCTCTTTATGGCCCGTATTGGGTCTGGGGTGATGTCATCACAGGATGCATGGTTCTATGGTCTCTCACAGTGTCCACAGTCAGATATATTCTGCGGGAGGGATGTGACATTTCAGCCAGTCCCCATGACCCCACACATCAGGAAGATGTGAGGTGGTACTAGACACAAATTCTATATCTCCCGTTCCTCTCTTCTGGAATTTTCCTGTTGTCACGAACATGAAAAACTGGCATCATATGGTACCCGAGAAATGTAACAGGGAGTGTTTCCTTGGCTTAGGAAACTTTATTTTAAATTATGATAATAAGTAATACATGGGGAGATACTTAAATGAAAATAAATATTTTAAAATTTCATTTGAACAGTAATAGGGTACATTTATGGAGTACTTAACTCACCACCCATCAGTACCATGCTCGGTACTTCTTTGATCTTTTAAGGATCTGTGACCTTTCTTCTTAAAGTGCGGTCCTCAGACCAGCAGCGTCCACGTCACCTGGGAGCTTGTTAAAAATGCAGAATCCTGGGCCCCAGCCCAGACCTCTTGAATCAGAATCTGCATTTTGGTGATTCATGCTGCTTCGTGAAGTAGGCCGTATTACCATCTGCCCATAGAAACTTGCCGAAGGAGCACAATTTTGAGTTAGCTGAGCCAGAATCCAAATCCAGGTCTGACCGGCTCCGAGACCCCTAGGCTCCTGACAAGTACTCCCAAAGACCTCCCAGTAAATTCCATCATCCTGTTGGCGAGGGTTTTGCTCTATGGACAACTGCCATGTGTTTAAAGGGAGGTGTTGGGGACGCCTGGGGGGGCTCAGTCGTTAAGCGTCTGCCTTCAGCTCAGGTCATGACCTCAGCGTCCTGGGATTGAGCCCCGCCTTGGACTCCCTGCTCAGCGGGAAGCCTGCTTCTCCCTCTCCCACTCCCCCTGCTTGTCTTCCCTCTCTGGCTGTGTCTCTCTCTGTCAAATAAATAAGTAAAGTCTTTAAAAAAAATAAAAAGTAAAGGGAGGTTGTAAAAGTCTTCCAGGATTATGGAAACGAGGCTCTAGAACGAGTTTCCCCAGCAGAGCAGCATTGCTTCATCACCTCCAGAACTGTTTGGCCCTCTGTTTTCCCTGAATGATTGAGAGAATCTTAAAGATGGGACCATTGCCCTGTTTGTTTTGACATCTCCAGAAATTAACCCAGAAGCTGGCACACAACATAGGATCCGCTCCTTCTGTGCTCATTAATGAGTCAACAATAGACCTATTTGTTCAAGGGATCTGTGTAGACTGCGGACAGTTAACTGGAAGCCGAGGTTTTTTTGCAGTAAAAGAAGGCGCAGGAGCTTTCTCTGGCGTTTGTTACGAGCCCAGAAGTTCAGCTGCAGAAAACCAAGGAACAAAGCTGCTCTTGGCTTGTCGCGCGGCTTATCTCTCCACGCAGGCGGCCCCCAACCTCAGCCGAGCAATGGAACTTCCTGAGAAACGTGCTCCTTTCTTTCCCAGCTCCGGAGCGCAGCTCCTCTGGGGCTAGAATTAAACTCCACCCGATTTGTGAAGGACAGGACCTGTGAAACGCTGGGACGCTTGATCCCCACATTTCTGGGGTCCCGCCATTTCTTTTCTTTTCTTCTTCTTTTCTTCTATCGGTTCTATCTCATCTCTTCCTACAGAGAAATCAAAGGAGATGAGAACATGGACGCACAGCCGCGGCTCGTGGTTGGAGCAGCCAGACGTCCTGGTTCGCCCAGGACAGACTCTGTTTATGCTCGCTGTCATCCTCTTTCGCTGCCAGAAACGTCTCTGTTTGGATGATAAATGAGGGGGCCCGGAGTCACTGGGACCGAGCGATGGTTCTGAAGTCAGCTCCGAAACCAGAACAGGGCCGGTCCGTCCCGCAGGCATCTGCTTTCTGGACCGGCCCATCGTCTGTGCTTGGCCATTTCTCCAAGTGCGGTCTTCAGGCCGCCTGCTGCGGTCAGTTAAGGAGGTGCCCGGGCCCCACCTCGGTCCTGCTCAGTCGGAAGCAGGAGCTTCCGTCCTCCAGGGCCTTAGCTTCCCTCAAAGACCCCTTCTCTTCCCCCAGCCCACCTCCTCCCGACCCCGGGCCCCCAAATCCTTAGTTTTCAGTCTCAAGGCCTCCAGCTTCCCACCATCCTTCAGCAGGGGCCTGAATGCCGCCCTTGTCTGCACACCACGGTGCTATTATTAGGGGGTCGCGTCAGAAACTCCAACTGCAATGCCCGGAGGCCCTTTGATCCCCCCAGCGGAGGAGAGAATCGCCGGAAGGGACAGCCCAGCCTGAGGTTAGATAGCCCGGCGCTCCTTCCTCTGGGCTCCGGAGAACTGCAGGCCAGCAGGAAGGAGCTGAGCTATTCTTAGCCAAGGTATGGGAGACTGGCAGGAGCGGCAGGCGCTGCCCCAAGGGTCAGAGACAGGAACTGGCCACCCACTTTGGCTGCTCCCCCCTCTCCTTTGGCTGTTCCTCACACAAGGAAATGACCACCACACTCCCTCAACCCAGCAGCGACTAGGGCTCAGTCTCGGGCCACCCCCTTGGTCCCCTCAGCAGCAAGCATGGCTCAGACTCCCTCTTCCGGGTCAGGGTGTGGGCACCGTTAGCCACCATCTTATTTCCTTCATGGAACCATATCATTCCACAGATGCCAAGGCTGAGCTCCTGAGCGGGGAAGTGATTTGTCCAGGCCCTTTGAATATCCTGGGTCTGACCCAGAACTCTAACCAGTGCCAGGCAGGGTCCTAGGTTATGGGAGCCATGGGGTTGGGCTGTTTCCCAGTCAGAAGACACGGGCCGTCTGTGACAACGTAATCCTCGTAAGTCCTCAGGAAAACGATGAAAAATAAGATAAGATCACCGATCATATTTTTGTAGAAAGGGTTTTCTTTTGAGTTTATGCTCTTCTCAACTTGAAGTTGTAAAAAAAAAAAAAAAAGACCTTATTTTTATGAAATGACTACACTAGCATATGATAATCTTATGTCAGCCCTTAACATGAAAACATTTTTTACTGATGTGTGAAGTGAAAATGTATCTGTGAAGCAATAAAGCAGAGAATACTGACAAAAAAATAAAGCCACAGTCCATTCATTCACTCAGGAAATATTCAGGGGGTCTCCTCGCTGGCCTGCATTGCGCCAGGGCACAAAATACATACGTTTCCGCCCTCATGCTGCTTACAGCCCAATGAGGACGACGAGTGACAAACAAGTAAGTGTGTGACTGTCAAATGTCACAGGTGCTGCGAATGAGGTTTTTAAAGGACGGTGCTGTCAGACAGAAGCTTCGTTTCAATCACGCAGTCAGGGAAGGCCTGAAGATGAGGAGCCAGCTGACGGAAAGCCATCAGGGAAGAGGGGCAGTCAGGCAAAGGGACAGCTCGGGTGGAGATCTGAGGTTCGAAGAGACCTGGGCAAGATTTAGGAAGCGGACACCGCCGGTGAGGGGGAGAGTGGGCGAAGAGGCCGGCCTCAGAGCCAAGGCTGATGGGCAAGGCGAAGCCCACCCAGCCCCTTCAGATCTGACTGGCCACGGCGAGCGGTTTGGATTTTATTTTAGAGCAAAGGGAAGTCACTGAAAGGTTTCCAGCAGGGGAATGAAATGTCCCAGTTTTAATTTTAAACATATTATCTCTGCCTGCTGTGTGAAGAGCGAAGAGGGGAAACTCAAGAATGGCCAGATCAGAGGCCACTAGAATTTCAGGTGGAAAATGCAGGAGATACAGAGAAGTGGTACTCTTTCCTCAAGATTATGTTCTACTTGTAAGCAAACACACACACACACACACACACACACACACACAGAAACACACACACACAATGAGTCAGTTTATTTGGCAAATTCAATAAAGTCATATGTTTGGACACAGATTTTTGGAGACAATAGCTGAGAACACTCCAGGACCTTCCCACTCCCTCTTCAGTTCTAATCCTCTGGCTTGACCACAGGGTCTTCAGATGGTCACTGTGTTTGCTCCCATAGGCCAATACCTCCTCAGAGACCCTGTCTCTGCTGTCCCCAGCCAGTCCTCCCAAAGTTCCCCAGTTTGGATGTGGCCATCTCTGGAGAAAACACACATCTGGGAAGCAGCTGCCTGGCCACTCTCACAGAATCGTCGTCTAAATCCAGTTGAAGCTGGAGTGGAGGGAAGGCGTGGAGGACTAAGGGAAAACATGAAGCCTGTCCAAAATGGGATCTGGGTAGAGTGTCGGGGCACCACCCCAGCTTTGGAGACATGCCTCTAGGGTAGCCCTTGGGATTTCAACTGGCCTTTGTGCCTTCCTCTGATCCCTGCAAAACCAGATGTGTCCCACAGCTGTGTGCCATCTGCTACCCTCCACCCCAGAGGAAGCTAGATTTTGGGGGTTAAGGAAGTGAGGCAAAGACAGTCACTCTTCTTTGGCTCTGGAGGGTGAGTTGGAAGAATGAACCTAGACTTCCCACGAAGTAGGCAAATGGCCTGGAATCCATCTGCACAGTGGCTCCCCCAGAACTCTCCCCTGGCATGGAAAAAATGTTTAAAAAAAACTCTCAATGTCCTGGGGCTTCCAAACTCCTTTCCTACTGAATGGTTCATAGACTCTGGCTTAGAGACTTCATCTTTCCTGTTCACTCTCCTCCCTGCCCCTTTTCCTTCCTCCACACCCCAAGCACTTGCACCTTGAGTTTCCAAATCTGGATCCTTATAAGTCTAGCAGCATCTAGTCGGGCTGACATGCAATCCTCCCCAGAGGAAGAGAACTGTACTCCCATCCAGTAGATGATGTTATCAGCCCCCTCCCTGAGCTCAGAAGTTTGGTGCAACCCAGACATATGGATCTTTTTAGAGACTCATGCGATTTGGCAACCCTGTTTCACACCGTCCGAGCCCTGCTGCTCTGACAGTGCTCTGTTGGGAGTGCACCAGGAGAGGGAAGGAGCAGATCTGCACAGGCTCTATTATTCTTGTTCTTCTCTGGTCATTTCTCCTGGCAACTCTCCACTCAATCTGGAAAACAAAAATTATTTCTTTCCTGGTTCAGTCTTTGGCTGAAAACAGAAAGGAGTTGAGAGAGAGAGAGAGAGAGAGAGAGAGAGAGAGAGAGTGGGACAGAGGGACAGAGAGAGAGAGAGAGATGAGAGAAAGAAAGAACACAGAATTACACTGGTCAGTTTTCCAAGACAAAGACTGGGAGCTCCTCACCTAGCTATGTACTCTGCCTTGATCCCCTTCCTCTTCTCCATCTATAGTCACTCTAGGGAGAGCTATTCACATCCCCAGAGTGTGTGTGATTGGTGCTGCTGAATTGTGCAGTGCACAGCCTGAGTGCTGTCCACTTCAGCCCTGCCTCCTCCATCAGGTAATCCATCCTGAGCCTCTGGTGAGTAAATTCAGCCTCTCTATATGTTCTAAAATGATGAAAAATGCTTCTGCAGAGACAAAAAGAGGTCTCTGAACCTTTGCAGATTCACATTTGCCCCCTTTTCCAAGCCAGACACATAGGAGGCTGGCCTGTCTTGGAGGAAAGAGAACTTTCCTGCTGCCCCTAGAAGAAAGAATGACTTCTCTGCTCAGAAAGCAGCAGCCAGAACTGCCAAGGAAAGTATTCTGGCACTCAGAGGTCTTCTCCTCTGGTGACCTCTCGTGACCCCCCCCCAACTGGGAGTCTGTAAATTTTGAACCCTAAAGGGTGAGGCCATCTTGGATGAAGATGCTAAACTAGGAGGGGTCCCCAAAATTCACAGGAATTGGGCCATTCTCGAGCCATTTTCCCTCTAACTCCAAGGTGGTCTCTTCTGGGCCCACAGAACCAACACAGATGATGAGAAGCAGTAGAAATGAGAAGCAAGGAATGCTTTGCCTTTTTCTTCCAGAGCCAGCCCTGGACCAACCACCTTATTTTATTTTTGATGCTTTCAAGACAGAAAAGACCTCTACACAAAGCATAAGAGTCAATAGCTTGGGACAGATGTTTCCTTTCCAGCCACATTTTCCTGCCCCGAGTTAAAAATAGCCACCCTCTTTGCTTTGGCTTCCATAAGATGTATGTTAGTAACACTCTCCAGTTGGGTTTGCAGAGACGGAGATTGATGGGTCCCTGGATTTTCAAGCCTATTGGCCTATGAACTAGACGCAGTATTGAGTGCAAGAAGATCTGGCCCCTTGAAGGCGATTCCAGGACCCTTTTGTGAGGGAAATTGCTTCCCTACACCTACCTTCAGGTAGTACCAGAAAGAATTCCCAAGTGAAGAAGGCAGTTTGCTAAGTGGTGCCTCTTTTGTTTCTCCATAAATCCTTCATCTTGGAATTTTCTTGAATCAATTACACGCTGACCCCCCAGGGCAGCCTGGACCCTCTTTGATACTCTGGCTTTAATGGAAACATACACGCTATCCACTAGCATTCATGAGCAATGCCGAGATAGGCCTGCGCTGTCAGGAAGATTTATTGAAGGCCTAGAACAGACACAAGGGAAAGCAGCAGAGATAATACCAGAAGTACAGCCACACTCAGAGTCACAAACAGTGGAGGTCTGACTCATTCTCAGAGCGCTGCTTCCTGGGACTTAAAGGATGGTTATCCAAGTTGGCTTCATGATGGATGTGTTCACCCTTCAGCCAAGCTGCATTCAACAATCACAAGGCTGCTCCCAGAGGACAGACAACCCAGATCCTGACAAAGCTAAAGGAAAGAACTACAGTCATGAATAATTGCCACACTTTTCACCTTCTCAGAACGAAAATAGCTTTGCTTATTACTTTTGTTTGTAAAAACAACGCACAGCTCTTGGAAATACCAAATGCACAGGCTGCCTACAGAAGTGGAGAAGAAAGTGAAATTTAGCCATAACTTCACCACGAGCAACAATCCTTGTGCATGTACGGAATGCACGTCATCACTTCACACAATAAAATAGCATCACACTGTGATATGCTTTTTTCCCACTTACATATCGCCAGCTCTTACCAGGTGCAGCAACGCACAGAAAAGCTGTGGGTTGTGAGCAAGTCTAGCTGAAATGCCACAGCCTTTCTCTCTGACTAAGGAGCTTGTCCCTTAGGAGTCAAACCGAGATGGTGGCCCGAGGCCAATGCTTGGAGGGAGGGGGAAATGAGACATTACATTTTATGCCTCTTTTCTAATCATCATTACATTTTTGCCTTTAATGATATCCCAAGATATCATTGTGAAAAGATGCCAACAGATTTTCTTGGGCGCTGCACTGGGTGGTCAGCCCAAGCACACTCCCTTCTAAGGAACAGCCCCACCCATACCAATGCAATGAGGGTACCATCCCAACATATAACTCCTGTATACATGCATAGATATCCATGAGTAATTTGAAAACTCGTATAACTTAAAAATTGGCAACAAATTAACACACAAATTATTCACGAACAAGTAATGATCTGGATTAAAAAGGGGACATACTCCAGATAAAGAACAGATTAATGAGACAGAAGGAATTTTATCAATAACAATTTGAAAACTTTGATAAATACGTAATTGCCTAGGAAAATAATAACACTTGCTCAAGAAGAAATTTTTTTAAACTGAGAATTCATAACAACAAGTGGAATCAGTATTTTAAAATAGTCTCACACTAAATACCAGGCCCAAATGATTTCATAGGCGAGTTCTAACAAATCTATAAGGAAGTAATCATCCCAATCTTATAAAAACTCTTCCTGAGGATAGAAAAAGAAAAGAAATACTCTCCAACTCATTTTATAAGGACTTTAAAACCCCAATACCAAAATCAAACAATGACACAGTGATGGAGGAAAACATACAGGCTCATTGCATTTATGAATACAGAGCCAAAAATCATAAATAGAAAATAGGACTTGCAAATTAAATTCTACAGTGTATAAAAATGATAACAAACCATGACAAAGTTGGGTTTAATGCAAAGTTGGTTTAATGTTAGAAAATCTATAAATGTAATTCACTGTACTACCATATTAAAGGAGAAAAATATATATCATTTTGATAGATCTAGGTAAGACATTTTTAAAAACCATAGTAAGTTCATTATTAAAGAAATCTTTCAATAAATGAGGAATAGAAGGGAATGTGTTTAGCATGATACAAAACACATATAAAAAATTAAGCAAACGTAGTCTTAAGTTTGGAAAATGCTAGAATATTAGCCTTTAAAATCTGGAATGAGGCAGGGAATGTTTAGGATCACCACATCTTTAATCCTTGCAGCGGACATTCTTGCCAGGGCATTATCTTAAAAAAAATAATAATCATTCAGAGGGAGAAGGATTGAAAATAAGAAATAAAATTATCACTATATGCAGCTGATATGATCATTTACATAGAAAACCCAAGGAATCTACAAACACTTAGGAATAATAGGAGAATTTCACAAGGGACCTCAATAGAAGATTACTATAAAACAATGAATTGTTGTTTCATACACCAGTAACAAAAATAATTAAAAAGAAGATACGATTTACAATAGCATTAGAGGACATCCATCATCTAGGAATAAATCTAACGAAAGATGAATTGCAACCACTGCAGGGAAAATCAGAAACTTTAAGGAAGACCCAAACAGTGGAGGGCTATGCCGAATTCACCAAAGGAAAGATTCGGTTCTCTCCAAATTAATCTACAGAGAAGTTCTGATCGAAATCCAAAAGGCTATTTTTGGGGAAGAACCTGATAAACAGATTCTAATACAAATGGAAGAGTAAAGAGCAGAGAAGAGCCAGGCCACTTTTCTGAAGAAAATTAGGCTCTTCCCTTGCCCTACCCAGGACTTACCTGACGCTGCAGGAGATTAGACAGCAGTAAAGGCACTGGGGTACATGTGGTGACCAGCGGACAGAGTCCAGGAACAGGCCCGCATTTATACAAAATGTTGGCATATGACAGAACGGCTTGGTTCTGGTTTCAATCGGGTTTCAGATTGGTAGGGAAAGCAGAGGGACTCAGTAAACAGAGCGGGGAAAGTGGTTCTCTGTATGAAAAATATACGACACTGTATCAGTGCCGGTTACTCACCGTGAGTCTCTAAGTTCCAACCCCGTCCTTCTAGACTCTTCTCTACAATGCTGGGGATAGTGTGCGTTTGCTCCGTTATGTGAGGATATTCGATTCTTCTACAGAGGCCAAGAAAAGCAAACAGGATAGGCAAAATTCATCAGCCATATTCACTATAGATGATACGTAAACAAGTCTTGTGAGACACTGGCAGAATTCACATATGCTAAACATAGGTAGCCGGTTTGTAATCTGCAAAGACATGTAAAAATAAAATAAATGGAATATATTGTAGAAACAATGGAATGAACAAGAGTATTACTTACGGGTGGAAAGGGGTAGAAAGATTAAGTCACCACAGGTAGAGAGCATACTACCTCAGGGCTGACAGCCAGGTCATTATCTACCTAAATTGTCTACTTATTGGGGACACCATTGTGGTGCCTGTGTGCTATGCCCCAGAAATGCTGACAAAGGGGATGGCTACACAGAACAGTGACGAGCTGTGTGAGTAGACCTGTGACCAGGGGTCCCTGCCCTTGCACCATCCAACAGAGCAAGAAGTGGTGGCAACGTCGGTTCCAACCATGTTCCATCTACTGATCCCTTACTTAACTTCCGTTCTGGTCCTCACGACCATACCATCGGAGCATAACACGAGAGAGGGGTTCTTTCACCTTCCTTGCTCCCTGTCCCAAGCAGACTAAGCTACCCCAACTCTTTCCTCTTCTTTCTGGCTGTATGTTTTAAATAGATTCAATAACCTTCGTGATCTGATCATTACAATTTAGCCCGAGCCTTCTGGCTGGCCTATGGCATAGCCGGCCTATGGCACAGCTAGAGGCTCCCACTACATGGAGCTAATTTCCCACCAGACGCAGGCCGGGAATCCACACGCCATATTTCCCAGACCCCCTTCTCAGTGGGTTTCCAGTTAGGTTCTGCCAAGAGGAGGCACTGGAGAGAGACGGGGAGGCGGGAAGAGGAAAGAAGGGACTCACTTCTGACTAAGTCCTCGTGGCCTCCCTGTGGCATCCGAACACCTCTGACGCCAAGGCTACCCTCCCTGTTCAACTGGGATCTAAACCCTGAGAGTTTTTAAAGAGCCCAAACAAGTTTGCAACATGGGAAAAAGGTGTTGGTTCTATAACATGAAGTCGGAAAATCAAAATGAACAAAAGTTGTATTTACTGTCCATAAAAGGTAAACTCAGCCAACTTGCAAACCACAATTCAACTCTAACAGTTTTATAATAAATACTTTTTATAATAAACTTTTTTAATAATAAAATTTTATAATAAACTTTTTTATAATAAAAACTTTTGTAATAAAGTTTGAATTACAAGAACCGAATGAAGTATACACTTTAAAACTCAAAAAAATTTTAAATCATTTCCTTTTTTTTTTTTTTACATCAAAGGAGTTATATTTAACATGGGATGCGAGTCATTTTAAATTGATTGATATGATGTGTGTGTGTGTGTGTGGAGGCTGGGAGAGAGCAACCTTCCACGGTAAGGATGGTCATAACCTACAGGTCTATAAAGGGCCTGACAGAGCCTATCACTCTGGATCTTTCTGTTGCACCCTCCACTATGAGCAGCGTGGTTACCATCCTCTTCTAGCACCAGCTTACGTGATGAAAAAGGGGGCAGAGACACCAACGGGCAGCCAAGAAAGTCTAGAGCTTTGAGGAGACTTGCGAGCTCACCTCTATCTGACCGTGAGGAAACAAGGCAGGGGCCCCAGGATGGACTCCTCTCCAGTGGTCGGACTGAACCGGAGTGTGCGGGTGGTGGGGGCAAGCTTGTGTGTGCTTGCAGTGGTGAGTCTCAATGACTCTGGGAAACAGGAAGGGTCGCCAGCTAGCCCCTAGTGGCACAGGTGTGCTGCAGACCGGAGAAGGACAGCTCTGGTTTCTCGGAGGCAGGGATGTGCGGGCTTCCCTTCCCTTTACTCCTCTTTTTCCTCCCTGAAGGCTGCCCTCCACTTTGCACCCAGCGTGTCTTCTTTCTAAACTAGGGCTTCTCGAACTTAGTGGGCATAAGAATCCCGGACACTGCCTATGAAATTGCAGATTCCGGACCTTAACCTTGGTTCTGTGTAGACCACGCCGCTTTCAGAAGCTCTGCACCAAAGCTAGTTAAGAAATTCAGGTGCTAGAGACAAGCTCTTTCCTGTCTCCTGTGGTCCAGCTAGGGCAGACAGATGGCATTTGAAGTAACCAGAAGAAAAGACTAAGAGTGAAGGAAGAGCCCTGTAAGCCAAATTGGTTTTCCTATCTAGCAAGGATCAGAACCCCACAATTTTGTTCATGACCTCTCACTGGGTGTGAAGCAGCCCCAGCCCCTGGAGTGGAGAAAGTTGAGGGGGGGGCTAAGAAACGGGGTAGGAGAGGAGCTCTCCTCTTTTCTCTACTATTGGGAGTCCCAAGGACAAACGCCTGATTTTAAAATGTATTTTTCAGCCTTTTCTGTCCCCAGCTGCAGGCCTTTGAGATCACGATGTGATCAGATCCGAATCACCATTTACTCTTTGAAACAGATTCATTCCATACCATTGTGTTCTATCAAATTTGCATCTGAAGCCTTTGGTTTTATTATGTGATGAAAGGCATTGTTTCCTATTTAAAGGCAAGTTAGCCAACAAGATCAGAATAGAGAGCTTTGGATTTTGTTTTTAGGCCTGGACCGACTTCTGTACAAACCAAATAATAGTAGATCAGAGAAGGACCGTAAAGATTAGTCTACTTTCATGATGCTAGGGAGTCTGCAGACAAGTAAATCGGGAAAGATCAGAGGGAGCTGGTCTGAACTTTCTTCCCTTCCTGCTCTGGCTGTGTGGCGCCCACATCATGGAAGACAGCAGACTGGGTATTCCTAACCCTGTGATTCCATTCAGGACCTCGGAGCATGTTCCCAGACTGTGCCTTATCTTATACCCTCCCTGGTGCCATCAATTGCTCCTGCCGGGCCCCTCTCTCCTCCAGCCTCTACCTCCCCCACCCAAACCAATCTGCGCCTAGGCTGACCGCCCAGCTCAGAGTTTCTGCAGTCCAGTTTACCAACCTGTAGAACAGCTAGTGAGGAATAGGGAGCTCCAGGATCAATCAGGTAGTAGAGGGTGGGGTCGGGGAAATCCTTTTCCTGAAGAAAGAGCAAGATAAAGCCTGCAGAGTCACAGACCCAGAGCTGGAGAGGGGGTGCCTGGAGAAAGGGCCTCCTAGGGGTGGGGAGAGTCCTTTGTCTTTACGATGATGGTGACGCCTCAAACTATGCGGGATATTAGGGACGGTCATAGGAAAACCCCTCCAAATTAACACAAATAGACAAATCCTGCAGGGGAAAAAAAGTGAAAAGAAAATCGACAAGGATGGTTTGGGCGGGTAAAATGAAAAACTGCAGACATTTATGTGTCCTGTTCACTCTTTATGCTTCATTACCATGCGGCAGTCTCTGGTGTGACCCTCACGAAATGCATCAGGCAAGTGCCGAGTTTTACCTGATTACCAAATGCTCACACTTGTAAACTCAGGTCCTCACAGCAGAGTCCTTCAGCAAGATTGTTCTCGACTTAAAGTTAAAAATAAAGGAAAACAAAAAGGAAAGAACACACACGGAACTCCGAAGAAACCTGCCCGGGCCCCCGGCCCCCGGCCACGGGCCAGGCTGACACAAAGGGGTTAAAAGTTAAGTGGAAGTCGAGCTTGAAGGAGTAAGACGGGGCCTCTATATAAACTTGAACGAGTCGTCTGGGGCCCCGCATAAACCTCCACCTTTTTTGGCCTCCACGGCGGGAACCCCGGCCCCTGCTCACGTCCTCCGCCTGTGGGACTGAGCGGGGAAGCTCACGGTAGTGGCGGCCAAGGAGAGGGGCCGGCCTTGCCAGGAATAAAGAGGGAGGGGAGGGGAAAAAGCCAGCTCGCCCACCCCGCTCCCGGGCGGAGGGCGGGGGCAGCGCGTCCCGCGGGCCGAGCGCGTCTCGGGCTGAGCGCATCTCTCCGGAGCGGCGCGGGAAGGATGCTGGTCGCCAGGGGCGCGCGCGCCGGGCGCGGGATGCCGCGGGGCTGGACCGCGCTCTGCCTGCTCAGTCTGCTGCGTGAGTACCGGCCGCGCAGCCCGGGCGGGCGGGGAGGGTCCCCGCTCTCCAGCGGCGGAGCGCGCAGAGCCCCGGGGGCGCCGGGGGGAAGGGACCCCGACCCCCACCCCCACCCACGCCCCACGCCCCACGCCCACCGCGGCTCCGGGCTGCGGCGGGACCAGGGCCCTTTGAACCGCGCCCCGCTGGGAGCGGCGCGTCACCTGGCAAGCGGCAGGGCGGACGGGAAGGGCAGGGCGGGCGACCCCGCCGCCAGGGTCAGCCAGCCCAGGTGTCAACCGGGCGGCGCGCCCTGGGCTTCCCGGAGTCGGAGCGTGCGACTCGTTGGAGTTGTCTCTAAAGTAAAGCGCTTCGAAGATGCCAGAGCCTGTTCGCGTGGCTAGAGGTGCGGAGCGCAAAGCTGGAGCCAGAGCCAGGAGAGGGGAGGAGAGAAGCAGGAAAGTTTTGCGTCTGAGGGTTGATTCCGAAAGCCCAGGCCTGAGCGGCTGCTGGGAAGAGAGCGCAGGCGCCCGCCCGACCACCGGGACAGGGCAAGCCCGAATTGGACCTTTAAGGAATGGGAGCGAGGCCAACCTGGGACGGAGGCCCCGGCTCCGACGCCCGACGCCCGGGGGGCCCAGGAGTCTAGCTGAGTTAGATGACCAGGGGAGTGTGGAATGAAGAACAGTCCGTGAAATGATCCTTGCCTTTAAGATCGGAAAGCTAAATTACAAATCCCTCTTCCCACACCCACACCCAATCCGCTGGAGAGAAGGTGGCAGGGTAGATGGAGTTTGTTCTGCCCCTGCCTCCCGCTCCCCTGGCATTCCCCCCCACCCTGGTACCAAGTCAGACGTGTTACATTTGGGGGCTTTCTTCCCCTCCCTCCCCCAAGTTCTAAGACTAGTGACTAGGTTAGCAGGCTAGTGGATGCCCTTCCACTCACCCACGCTTGCCCCTACTCTTTAAGCTCTTGCTCTCACTTTGGTGAAGAGGTAATAGAGGCTCAGTAAATATTTATTCTTAATTGCTTTCATTTGGGGATAGTATTCTCCATCTCATCTCATTGCGTTTAGAAGCTTTTAAACATTGTTGGTTGTTCTCCCTTTTGCTCAAGATTCTGCTCCCAGCCCTCTAGGGCTCCCAACTCCCTACTCTTACTCCATCTGGAAGGCCACACACCATGGCCCCACAGAGTGACCTGGGCCTGCCAGCTAGGCCCCTTTGCTCTCATTGTCCTCTGCTGTCCCCCTCTGCGTCCACCCAGTTGGAGAGAGACTCCGGGCTTGAGAAAGCTCTAAGTTAGGCTCTGGGTTGTACAAGTGTGGCAGGCGTGGACCTGGTGGGCAGGGAAAAAGCTGCCACTGAACTGTTGAAGCCCTAGACTGGGGAGCTCCCCTGGGTGCTAGAAGGCACCCTCCCAACGGGGGGGGGGGGTAGTTGATGAACGGCTGATCAAATGTTCCCCTCTCCTTTGGCTACACAGCTTGTGATGACCTGGTCCCGGGCCGAGTGAGGCCCACCCTTTTTTTATTTCCTCAGCTGGCCAGTTTCACTCTTGCCTTGGCCTGTAGCAGGAGGTGGGGCGAGCAACTGAACTCTGGCAAAATCTGGGCCAGATATGCTGAGAATTCCACTGTCTCAGCTTTGGGGGTGACAGCTGGGGCATAGATCCTCATTCACAATGTTGCCAGACGCCTTGGGCCAGTCTGGAGCTTTACGTCTTCCCTGAGAACTTTCTAGAGTTTGTTTACTTTTTTTTAATGCTAGGAGTTATTTTATTTTCCGTCCTGGTATACATTGTGGGACAAATAAGTGAGTGACCGTACCTTGAAATGCTAACAGAGGGATGTTGCAGGAATTCCGTGCTGTTACTGCAAAATTTAGGGCACTGAGGGTTTGGTGGTTTTCGTGTCATGTACACTGACAGAGAGCTTTGTTCCGGGAAGGTCCTTCTGTCCCCATGAGAAGTTGGCATAAGAATGGGCACAGCAGCTAACCAAAAGTAGACTCTTCGTGCTCAGGACGGGGCTGCTCTGGGTGGTGACCAGAGTCAGAGCACGAGCTCAGAGGCCACCAATTGGGAGGAGAAGCCTTTCAGGGGATTAGGAAACCCCATTTGTCAGGCTCAGGGTATCTGTTCCCTCCAAGACCTCCTGGCCTATCTTTCCTCTCTCCATAAGGACACCCCCCCCCCCCCGCCGCCCTGTCCCGCCCCTTCACATTCCTCTTCTTCCTTTGGGTCCTTCGTGCATTCTGACCCCACACCCATATCCTGTCTGGGGCTACATGTAAGAGGGGAAAAAAGAAAAGGGAAAAGAATTTTATCAGATATTTTCCAGAGGAGAGAGGACTCCACCCTTTGAATCTCTGCCACATGGCGACCAAGGAGGAGCAGCCTTGGGGACCTCTGACTAACTCAGTAGCCCCCAGTGGTCCCCCTTGTCGGGTCGGTCCAGCTGGCGGCACCTTTGCAAATGCAAGTCTCCGGCAGCGTTCCTGTTTGACTAAGAAAACACGCCGGGGCATCTTCGTTCTCATCCCTTCGCCTCTGCCTCCCGGGCCTCCTTGCGCACGTGTCCTCACTTTTTTCCTTCTCTGAGTCTCTTGTCCCCAAAAGCTCAGGGCGAGGAGTGCCACACTGCAGCAGATAAACTCGGGTGCAGAGTCTTACAGAAACAAATTTAAAAAGGAAGAACAAATTCCACTTCGCAGGGCCTCGCAGCCTGATTTCCTTTAGAGCCCGGGCAGGAGGGCCTGGGCTCGCTTTCAGGGCTGGATGGTTACTCATCTCCGCTGAGGGCGCCTGGCCTCCCTCTCTTGTTGGCTTTGCCTGATCTCACTAAATGGCCCCGAGGGTGGAGAACTGAAAATGGGAAGGTGTGGAAAAGGAACAAAAACACCACGCTCCAAAAGAAAACGCTCGGAGTTGCCAGGGCAGAATTTCCTATTTTTCTGGATTTTGACTTCTCTAATGAGAACATTCTTTTCCCTTCTCGGCTAAGAAATAAAAACACATTATCTATGAGTTTTCGTCCCGACGGCTCCTGACTTTGCTAAGGAGAAAGAGGCATGCATGCTGGGGAGGGTGAGCTGCGCAGGAATAGGGATGGTCCTTAGGGATATACGGTGGTGTCCTTAGGCATGGACCGCAGTGTCCTTAGGCATGGACCGCGGTGTCCTTCGCAGCACCTGTACTGCGCCCCCACCCCTCCCCCCCAGCCCAGCCCAGCCCAGCCCAGCCCAATCCTCTTCCCTTTGGATGTGAAGGAAAAGGCCTTTTGGCTTAATGGGGAAGTCTGCTTCTTCCTGATCTGGGGGGAAAAGACTCCAAGAACCCACAACTGATACCTTGTAGCAGACAGCATCTCTAGATGGCTAGTTCCTTTGTTAAAGAAAATGCCTTAATGAATCGCTGGGTGAAAGAAACCAGGCCCTGGATATGCAGGGACACACAGGAGGTTGAGTTGCTGAGCAGGATAAAAATAAAGTGGAACTTTGTATTTAATGGGCCCAAGAGAAGCAGGCCGGGGGAATCCAGAGACCAGAGAGAGAGAGGAGGGAAGGTCCCCGGACCACCAAACAAACAGCGGTGCCTGAGGGTGGAAAAGACTGCGAGGAGAAACTCTGTGGTGTGACGGGGTGCTTAGCACAGTGATGTCTAAGGAGTTCAAGCTTGTGCCGCTGTCTCTGGGTTGGGCTGTGATCTGGCGCCATGCTCTCAAGTCTTTGATAAACACACGTTTGCCTGGGATTAGTGGGCTCTGGAACCCTGGGGGCTTAGCTGGCCCCAGTGACGGAAGGAGATCGGCAGCAGCCTGAGGACAGGGAGGCACAGAGCTGCGGAAGAGGAGTCAGTGGAGAATGAAGGAAGAGGGGACTGGGAGAAACGTTGGGCCCCAGGGAAAGCTCAGGAGCCCGGGGCTCCAGGGTGAGTAGGTGGGGGCCAAGAGCAGCTATTTGCCTATTAAAGGGGAGTCCCAGTCCACTGGTCGCCTCAGGCCACAGACCCTTGGTTTATACTCACGTCTCAGCTTCGGTTCAGAGGAACCACAGGAAGGCTGCAGGCCAGTTCTTTGTTCTAGTCCAAGATGCTGAATCCCAGCGAGACGCCTGACAAGGACGAGTCCTGATTGCTCCCGGAAAAGACAGGGGGCACTTCCCAGAGGAGTTCATTCCATTTAAAAACAAAACAAAACAAAAAACAACAGCAACAACAAAACGTTATTTTCAGCTTTTCTTTGTATTGCAATGAAGTTAGCTTTCTTGTATCTTCTAATCATTAACTTTAAATTCTGTTCTTAATTAAAATCGGTTAATCTTCAGGAACTTCTTTTTTTTTTTAAGATTTTATTTATGAGAGAGAGAGAGAGAGAGAGAGAGAGAGCGCGCGCACACGCGCACAAGCAGGGCGAGCAGCAGAGGGAGAGGGAGAAGCAGACTCCCCCTGCTTCAGAGCAGGGAGCCCTGCGTGGGGCTGATCCTGGGACTCTAGGATCATGACCTGAGCAGAAGGCAGACGCCTAACCCACTGAGCCACCTGGGCGCTCCTATCTTCAGTAACTTCTAATCTAATTCTATTCTTGCAACTACCGCAGACTGACTCTGATCTTGCTTCCTGACAATCTTTACCGATCTGTCCGGCCCCACTAGATTATAAACTCCTTGAGGACAAGGATTACTTAAATTGGCATGACACCTACACCACACCGCAGGAAGGAATCTTCTCATATTCTGTGCTCCCCACAGCACTAAGCATGGTCCTTTACACATCACTGGTGCTTAGGACAAAAAACAAGAGTGAGTAAGTAAGTGAAATGAGTCTTGAATAAAGTTATTTATTCTCCCTCCCCAAATTCTTCTTTTCTGGATCAGAGGTTGGCAAACCTTTTCTGTCAAGAGCCACATAGTAAATATTGTAGACTCTGGAAGCCATATGTTGTCTGTGATGCATATTCTACCCTGTTTTATGTTACAACACTTGCAACATGTAAAAGCCCTTCTTAGCTCACTGGCCGTACACCAGACGGCCGGTGGGCGGGTTGGGTCCAGCAGCTGTTCGCCAACCCCCGATCTTGATGAAATAACTCCAGGCCCTCCACCAGATGAGGCTGGGTTTCTAGAGCTCTCCTGATTCTGGTTATCCTCCCAGGGTCACTCTCTAATCTAATAAATTCCCCCTTGAACTAGAGCCCTGAATGCGACGGCTCTCGGTAGAGGCAGTGGGCGTGAATATGCCTCCCACGGGCGCCAGGCCATCCGAGGGCTTCTCCCGAGCTCAGCCGGTCTTGCTTCGCACCCTGAGTAAAACCGATGAGTCCAAGAGACGCTTCCGACACTAAAGAAATTTATGATGTAACTGAGGCGACAAGACCTATACTCAGGAAACAGCATATATGATTTTGTGCCAGATAAGTGGCAGAGAGACATGGCTGAAGGCCTCTGAGAAGCAGAAGGAAAGGGGCCCCTGACTAAAGATAACCGCTATTTCTTGAGCGTTTACCAGCCGGGCTAACTGATTTACGCCCCTTATCTCCTCTATTGCTCAAAACAACTAGGAGGTAGGGCCAGTTTTTATTCCCATCTCACAGGTAAGGTCTAGAGGGTTGAGGAGGCCTCCTCCCAAGCTCTGACAACGAGAACGGGGTAGAGAAACCTCGCTACATAGTCTGAGGGCAGAGCCCATGCTCTTTGTGCAGAGGCTCACTGTCTTCTCAGAAACGCAGACTGGGGGGGGGGGGGCACCTGGGGGGCTCAGTTGGTTAAGCGTCTGCCTTCAGCTCAGGTCATGATCCCAGCGTCCTGGAATCGAGCCCCCCAAGGGGCTCCTTGCTCCACGGGGAGCCTGCTTCTCCCTCTGCCTGCTGCTCCCCCTGCTTGTGCTCTCTCTCTGATAAATAAATAAATAAAATCTTAAAAAAAAACAAAAAACAAAAACACAGGCTGGAGGTCCCCCGTGGAGGCAGCAGACTGCTTCTTCCTAGTACTGTCTCCCAGTGGCCTGAGAGACCCAAGAATTCCTCCCAGAAACCCCTCTGGGGCCAGCTGCCAGAATTGAAACAGAAGGGTGAGATGCAGCCAGCTGGCCAGGAGATCAGGAAACACCAGCAAAAAACCCCACTAAACCTAAGAGGGTCTTTGGAAAGCAAGACCAAGGGGCACCTGGGGGGCTCAGTCGATTAAGCGTCTGCCTTGGGCTCGGGTCATGATCTCAGGGTCCTGGGATCCAGCCCCAAAGTTGTCATGGGGCTCCCTGCTCAGTGGGGAGTCTGCTTCTCCCTCTCTCTCTGCCCTTCCCTCACTTGTGCTCTCTCTCTCTCTCTCTCAAATAAATAAATAAAATCTTAAAAAACAAAACAAAACAAGACCAAGTATAGTCTCCAAAAGCATGGGAATTTAGCTGGTTAGGGAGCAGAGTTTTCTGGATCGCATTGCACAGCCTCTTTCAAGATGAGTAGATTCTCCATTTTACTAATTGTAGGTAGAAATCTCTTAAAAATGTATTACCTTAGGCCCCTGCTTCCTTAGTGTGCCCCTCAAAAAAAGGACTTTAACTTTTATGGCTCAGTTGGATCAGGAAAATAATTTGGTTATGGTGCAACTCAGTGACTTTGTTAATGCTTATTAAGGTGTATGTATTTATTTACTCCTACCCTAAATGATTCCAGACTGGTGTGGGTTTTAATACTCATGTCTGTTTTTCATTTATCTCTGTTTCTTTTTTTTTTAAAGCTGTTGTTTCTCCTTATTGATTGCTTCTAAGAGTCTCTAATTTTTAGCTTTAGCTAGGATATCTGATAACCAAGCTTGTTAGAACTACGTGGAAAATAAGAATAATCGCCTCTGGATAAGTACCTATAAGTTAAAAGCGTTACTTTTCCTACATGACTTTCGTGACCCCTGTTTGGCCATCTGGGCTTCTTATCCTCATTTCGCTAACTTCCTGATAACCTTGTCTCCTCCCTTGCCCTAAGTTTACGAGCTTAGATCAAAGAGGTTACCGAGAGTCAAATCGGGTGCCTAGGGAGACACAGTTAATAAAGGTAGAATGGGAAGTAAACAGCAGAAGCTAGCCTTTTGTTTGATTTTAAATTGTACTTTTGTTTGATTTTAATTTGTTTGATTTTCAATTTTAAAATGCTCTGTTGGGTTGGGGCTAAGGGTTATTTTTCTGGAAGGCTCCAGTCTAGAATGCAATGGAGTGGGGCTGATTCACTGACTGTCTCCTAGAATCTAACTGGTAAGCTGCTATTCCTCCCTTACGGAGTCGGGGGAATAGAAGCTCAGATCAAGTAGGCTCGGCGTTTGATGGTTTGATGCCATGGACGCGTGTGGGAAGATAGGATAAACAGAGACCTGTGGGCAGTCTTGATTCGTATAAATGTTATTCCTGCAAGATGCAGCCCCTTCATGGGAGCCCTAGAAGCTGGGAAACCACGAGGCTCCCTCCCGGCCAGACCCTCCGCTGCAGCCCATTGGTTGGATTGGCTTCCAGGGCCCTGCTTCCCTTGTGCTCGCTTCGGCAGCACATATACCAGGGCCCTGCTTCCTGATCCCTCGCTCTACACCAACTCACACGTACCCCTTCGCTGAGCCTCGCCTTTCTGGCCTCCGTCTTTGACCTGTTTCTCCAGGCTCTCCGCGGGCATCCCTGCCCACTGCAGGCTCAGGGACGTGAATCTGAGGCTGGGCTTTCGTTCTCTTTGCTCATGGATCCTGCCACCTGTGGCTCAGAGTTTGGCCAGGTGGGGGGCGAGAGGAGGCTGCGGCCACCGGGGGCCCAACGCTAGCGGGTCAGTAGCTGGCCTGGGTCCCGGCTTGCTTCACTCATCCGGCACCGGCTCCTCTGTCCTCAGAACGAGCAGCAGGTCTCTGCTCACATCTGGAAAAGTTCAAAACTGTTTGTCTGGGTGAAGGAGGCCCTGGGGGAGGGGGTTCAAAAGCATGACATCACCTCGGTCAGGCCCAGCTTTCTTTGGAAAGAGAAAAGGGCTGGGCCAGGCTGAGCCAGATAGGATTCCCAGGAATTGATGTGTTGGAAGGAAGAAGAGGAAAGGGTGGGAAGGAAGGATGATGTCACGGGGGAGTTCCAGTGGTGCCTTGGAGTGATACCCGGAGAGGATGATCCTTCGGTTCGGTGTCTACGCGTTCCCACCATCTGCCCTCTTCAGTGAGTTCATACCTTAGGGGCAGATTGCTAAGCGGGTCCTATCTAAGGGCAGAGGAAGACTGGATCTGCTTCCCCATCTCTTTTATTTTGATAACCCCACCTCCCACCTGACCCAGATAGGAGCCCATTCTTTTCTCTTCAGAAGGGGGGAGGATGTATCCTGATCCTTAGGAGTTAAACTCCCTGTCCCTCTTGCTCCTTCCACTCAAGTGTCTGCTGAACCTCAGTGGCCCCATTGCTCTCTGCCCCGCATAAACTATGGCCTCCCCTGTTGGCCAAAACCTTGGTGCTTCAGGTTCTTATCTTTAAATTGGAGATGGTAATATTACTACTTCCCCCCGCTCACCTGCATGTAATATTAAGATATGATTACTGTCCTCACCATTTGTAACAATCTCCTTGCAGCAGGAGGGGAGGGAGGCAGAAGCGGGAGAGTGAGACTGGTCGCCATTTTTAAGGGCAGCATTCTTGGTCCCAAGTGAATGACAATGAAACAAAGCCCTAACTTCCCTCTTGATGCTGAGGGAAAGAAGAGGTATCATTCTACATTGCTATTTACCTGGAAACCCCAAAAGATACAGACCTAGATCTCAATCAGGAAAATGTAGAGACAAGCTTTAGGGTGGCCTGGGATCCTCAGGGATCTTTCCTTAAGGGTAGCACTGCTGGGCACTGACCTCTGGGTACCGAGTCCGTCCCCAACGTTTCTAGAGCCCAAACCAAGAGTAGAACAGAGGCCCTCAGTCATGTGTCTAAGTATTTCAAAGTTATCAGTTAGGCCTATTAGCTTATAAATGAAATATCCTCTAGCCTCCTACCTTGAAAAACATACTTTCATGGCCATCTGGAAGGCCAAGTTTGAATTTGGGACCCTGGCGGTCTCTGAATTCAGGGCCACAGTGTGGCTGAGCAGGAAGAGAGGGCCTTTGGTCCCAGCACGTCCCTCTGGCCTTTTTACCCACAACTCTGGTGCACATTGTTGGGGATCTTGCATGCAAGCAAGGCCCACGTCACCCCCACGCTTCACGTGTAACCCTCCTTCCTCGAACAGCCACCTCTTGGCCACCCTCACACCTTGGAGGTGTGTTCCCGGCGCTGCAGTTCACCCTTAGGGTGGCTGGGAGGAAGCGCCCCATGAAGATCCTCGAGTGGGCAAAGAGCCATTTGGGCGAGAAGTTCTGGAGTTCTGCTCCCCACTGTGTGACCCGATCTCTGTTGGGCCCCTGGACTCCTTATGGTTTGGGGCAGGGCAGGGGAGGAGGAGGAACAGAATAAAGACTCTAGAGTTCAGGGTCCAGTCAGGAAGCTTCTCCCTCCCGGGTGTAAAGATGGCACCGGGAGGTACCCCAGAAAACATGGAAGGGCAAGGACCCTCATGAAGATCGTCAGAGAATAATTAAATCTGGGAACACTATACTATACCGATTTAATATTTGCCATTAATTTTCCCAACAATCTATGGAAGGAAAGACACTTATTTTAGAGATTGGTAAACTGAGACACACACACAGACACACAGGCACACGCATTAAACTACATGGTTATTGGCAGAGCCAGAACGAAGCTTTCTTCCCACCCCATTTGATGGGAAACCAGGCCCTATGGTCTCTAATCCATCCACTGGATTCCTAAGTCAGAGCTTCTTGAAAGAAATCTTGGGGCAGGGGGGTGGCCTACTGAGTTCCTCAACAAAAGACACGGAGGGGATGGGTTTACAGACCATAAGGGAGAAAGTGAAGGGAGTTTGGGAATGGGGAAGACTTAGAAGATTTTTAAGGGGGTTGCACAGAGATGGCGTGACTCTAGTGATTATTCCAAGACTGTCTTACTCCAGTGGATGGAGAGAGGAGAGAGGAAGACCCATTAAAAAGAAAATAAAGGTACTTCCTCCTCTATATTTTAGATCTCTGTGATATTTATTCAGATATAATTTGATATTTTAATATTTTATTTAACATGTTACAAACATTGCCTTGTATTCTCACGTGGCTTTAGTTTTTTTTCACAATTTTTTATTTGTAATGATTATGGTATGTGGAGTGCATCTAGCATTTATCCTATTGTAATTCACTTAGCTGCCTGCAACTTTTCCCTCCTATAAATAGTACCATATTAGACACTTGGTGCATGCAAGCCTTTCCTTCCTTATTTTCTTAGGGAAAATCTAGTAGTGAGAAATTAGTCACCTGTCCAGAAGGATATTCTTGATGTCATGATGTCATGAGGCTCCAAGATGATTTAGGTTCTGACTTGTCCTCCTTGTTTATAGCCTCTGGGTTCACAAATAAGGAAAACGTGACCGTTCCCACAGAGTCAACCTCCCAAGAAATAACTTCAGCTGTTTCTGCAAATGTATCCAACCAGGAAGCCACCACACTAAGTCCTCTTGGAAATACCACCCTGCACTCTGTCTCTCAGGACAGCAATGGGACCACAGCAGCCATCTCAGGTAAAGAGTGCTTGTGTCAGGCCCCAGAGGGATGCTGCTGGTGCCTGGGGAAAGCATTAGGATATTGGCAGACCACCCCCAGGCCTGCTTTCCCCCGCAGATGGAAACATACAAGCCCCACGAAATACGGTTTGCGCATCATGCTTAGGGGACTCTGAAGTAAGTTCCTGATGACAGCTTTCTCAGGCAGCTTTGGCAGCTGATCCTGATCAGTCATTCTCCTTGTACCCTGCTCTCATGCTGAGTTCAGCTTAGTGAAGAAATAAGGATCAGATGAGGACTCCCTAGACATCTCTGATCTCTTCAGGTTCAAAGTGCTTTTTGACTTCTTTAGGGTAGACCAGAATCCAGTTCAATGTCAGAATCCCGAAAGCACCTCTAGTAACATTCTCAGTTATAGCTGTGTTCCAACAGCTGGCTTGAAATCAGTTTGGTAAGGGTTAGGACATGAAGTAGCTCTTAACTCCCCAAATTCTCTTTTCTGGGAAGTCCATGCCAATATCATTCTCTATAAGGTTTTAATTCAAGATGATGACCTGAGATGTGTGTAGGGGTGTGTGTGTGTGTGTGTTTATGCAAACATGTGCACATGCACACTCATGTTTTGATCTATTTCAGAGACTACAGTCAACATCACATCTACCTCTGAGATCATCCCAATGTCTGGGACCATGAACTCTTCTGTCCAGTCACAGACCTCTTTAGCTATCACAGTAACTTCTATCCCAATCAACTTTTCAACTTCAGCCATGACCTTGAAGTCCAGCCTCCCATCTGGAAATGTTTCGGATCCCCCATACAACAGCACCAGCCTTGTGACATCCCCCACTGAATATTCTACATCATTTTCTCTTACCCCAAGTACCATCAAGGTGGGTGAATTGGGCCAAAAGTGGCAGATTGCCCCCTCACTTCATATTCATGCAAACCCTCTCTTCCTGTCAACCTCTTCTCATCCCAACCAGTGAGATTTGGGTCATGTAAGAATTAATAAAGAAAATAGGCAGAGTAGGGGTGCCTGGGTGGCTCAGTGAGTTAAGCATCCAACTCCTGATTTCAGCTCAGGTCATGACCTTGGGATTGTGGGATCGAGCCCCAGGTTGGGCTCTGTGTTCAGCAAGGAGTTGGCTGGAGATTCTCTCTCTCCCTCTCCCTCTGCCCTCCCCCTCCTCATATGCTCTCTTCCTGTCTCTCTAAATAAATAAATAGTATATATTTTTTTACAAAGAAAATATGCGGCTTAAATATTGCTGGAAAGGATAGACGGGGAAGAGAGGAGTAGAGACAGGTAGCTGATCTATACTGTGGGTATTGCATCTCTAGGGAGTAGAAAGTAAGGGGGAATTCTTGGAGGTCCGCTGTGGTTCTTGCTCGTACCTCTCGTCTGGGCTTTGAGCAGGGCACCATCTCCCTTTGGGCACATTTGGAAACTATCTTCCATTTCATGGGGTGACTTTTGCAAAAATGTTTAGGACAACTACCATTTCCTGTATATGAGAGGGTTCGATGGCATGCCAGGCATAGAGGAGAAGAACTGGGCAGACCAAGGTTGGTGAGCTCAGCCATGGGGTCCGTGGTTGTCAACAGCTTTCAGCAGGAAGGGGAGAAAATATTAGGGCATGGAGCCTGAAGGCAGGCATGAGGAACCTGCTGGTTTCTGTTTTTAAAGGAACTAGATGAGGAATCTGGAGAGTCCTAGGGGCCAAGAGGAAAAAGAGTGTCACCAGGTTCTGCCTGGCCGCCCCATTATCTGTTTGCTTATATGGCCTTACTTGCAAGTATATAATCCATTGCAGGGAAGACAGCCCCAGTGGGAAAAGTTCTTCCCCTCTTCCATTTCTGTACCATCCAAGGTAACGTTTACCAAGACTGCAAATAGCTACTTGCTGGCGAGCCTGGGCTAGCAACACAAGTTTTGATTATCTGATGGGGATGGAAGTGAGATGGAGGAAGGGAGGAATACCATTGAATAGCTCTAGTCCCCTACCATTTTTAAATTTCCGTTTTCCCAAAACCTCTTAAAAGAGTACCTCACAGAAATCAAACTGGAAAAGAGGTGGAGGTGGGGGGAGAATGAGGAGCAAAGATACTGGCTTATTTACCTTGTTTTTGTTTTAATACAGGGAGAAATCAAATGTTCCCAAGTCAAAGAAGTGAAATTGACCCAAGGTATCTGCCTAGAGCTAAATGAGACCTCCAGCTGTGTAAGTCAAACTCCCCTCCATCTCACCCCAATCCGTTCCTCCTCCCTTGTCTCCCACAATCCTTTCTGAACATCCTTAAACCATCTTGGACTGGACCAGACTTTGGTGGGGGTGGGGAGAATTTAGCTTGGTCAGGCACTTTTCAACACAGAGCTTTGCGTTTACGGAGTAAGAGGCCCCATCTGGTGGGCAAAGAAGGCAAAGCCAATTTTATTTAAATTTTGTTGTTACTTTTCCCCTCCTCTTTAGTACATTGAATATGTACGTTGTCAGATTTAAGTTTGCTTTTGTGTTAAGAAAGTCTTTAGTGAAATATAAACTAGTAACTTAAAATACCAATTTGTTTATTATTATAATTGACATATAATGTTTTAATCCATGTAGAATGTCTTTATGCTGTAATGCTGTATTTTCCGTGTAACCGGTTTTCCTAACATTATTTATTGAATGATCCCCTCCGTTGTTGATTGTAATGCTGTTTTTTTAGCATCTGTTAAGTTTGTATACGTCCCAGGGCATATTCTTCAGAGATATTTTATTTGTTCGATTTGTCTTTTTTGCCTCTTTTACATTTTTAAAAATTATTATGCTTTTACATTATAGTACTTTAAATATCCAGCCAGGCAGGTCTTTGCTCACTATACCGTAAAAAAATATATTTTTTGTCTATTCTTTTAGAAAAACTTTAGAAACATCTTGTCAAAATTTAAAAAAAAACTTTTTTCATTGGAACTGCTATAAATCCCTCTATATTATTCTGGTCTACTCTTGTATTATTCAGCATATTGTCTTTTTAGTTTTTAAAAACTAAAAGTTAGTTTTTTTTCCTGTAGGTTTTATGAACTTTTTAAGGTTATTTATAATATAGATTTCCCATTAAATATTCCAATTGATCATTGGTGTTATATTAGAAAGTTGAGTTCTGAAATTTATCTTGGGTTTAGCCATTTTCTTTAACTTGTTACTTACAAGAGCTTTCTAGTTGATTCTTTTTTGTTTTTAAGGCAAGCTATCATGTTACTTACCGCAATACATTGTTTTTCTCCTCCTTCTTAGTAGTTACACCTTGTTTCAGTTTCACGTCTGATTGCATTGCTAACACTATACTGTACGGCATTAACTTTTAATGGTGATAGCAGACGTCCTTGCTTTGTTTCAGTAATTTTTCCTGACAGTTACAATTTCCTCGACGAAGAATGGAATGACTGGACTCTTCCTATTCACTTGTAGGAAAAAACATTTCCTTACTGGTTGGGAATTCACTTAAGGGAGCCATATATGTGGTGTGTGATTGCATAGATTGGAAAGGACCCGGGTAGACCATAGTCTGTAGAAAACATTCGGTTAGTTATTTTGTCCATTCTGAGTACCCCAGTTTTACCTGTGATTATCAGTTAGGTCATTCTGACTCATAGATCTTTTAAAATTATACCTAAGGTCTTTATTTAGCCTAAGACTTTAAAAAACAATGGGAATTGCAAAGACATAAGTTCACACAATAGAATAACAAGTGCAATTTGCAAAATGGTGAACTTAAACATGAATACACAATGTACAGGTAATACTCTGTGTTTCTGATACTGATTTTCAACTCTATTTATTTTTTAAAAATTGCCAAAGCCTTTGCTAATTATAGCTTTAAGAAAGTGAATTTTTTTTTTTTTTTTTTAGTAATGTCCTGGTTAAGCACTTGTTTTCCTGTGTATCACATTGGTTTGTGCCAGAATTCTGCTTCTTTGTACCACCGATTTAGAACTAATTGCAGAGCATTCTACGTGTCTGTCCATTGCTCTTCGAGGTTCACATTTAACTAGGGTCATCATTCAAGACAAGTGCCGGAAACTTACTGGTACTCCAGAAATAACTCCTCTTACTGTGCTGTGGTTGCTTTTCTCTCTGTGGCCTCTACTGTCTCATCTATTCAGGCCGCAGCTGAGAAGGTCTGTGCTCCCTTCTGAGATCTGGGGAGGCTCTGTGAGCAGGGATGAGGAAAGGTAGCAAGTCCTCCGGCATCCTGAAGAAGGCTCTGCGCCGCTCATGATGAATCAGTTCTACGGTAGCACCAGATCATGCTACCATTTCCCTGGTCCCTTTGCCACTGTTGGTCCCCCTTTCTTCCTGAGGGCTCCTCTGCCCCAGCCCCTAAGCAGCAGTGCCTCCTAAGCTCCCCGAGGTAATTTTTCCCCAGTCAGCAGTCCTTGCTCAGAATCTTTGGCCAAAGCTCCCGACTGTGTTTTAGATTCCTTTTCCTTGAGTCCTAATGCATGCTTGTCTGATGATCAGTCTGTTGCAAGGGCTGTGAGTGGCATAGTGCCTGCTCCTTTTCCTTAGGTTGCATTTGCACTCTTAGCGTCAGAGGGCCTTAAGGCACTGGTTCTAACCGTGGGAAACTCAAGTCCTACTCACAGCCTAATGAGAAGCATGAAGGATTTGAATTCCTGTAACATTATGTCCTTGAGTACTTGGGTCACGTTGGCGTGCTCCTGCATCGGGTGTAGCGTATGCCCATGACAGAACTGCAGATGCCCGTCCTCAGCCCTCCAGACACTCGCTCTGCACTGGGCCATACGGAGCGTCCGACCTGGCAGCTCTCACCATGTGAATCAGATAGGCGTGTCTTCTGTCCATGTGTCTGCAGATGTTTATTTCTCAGCTACTCTCCTTTTGCCCCCCAGCCTTCACCTTTAGACAGAAATCACCTCTACCAGCCGGGGGAGGGAAGGCAACCCCACGCTCTTCTCAAGCACCTGCTACCCCGTCTTAGGGTCCTCATTAGCAGCCCCTGTCACTCTTGAGTCCCTTTCATTCTCTCTGCCACGGTGTCAGGGTAATTTAGTGTTTGTGGTTATGGTTTCCCAAATAGTTTCTAAAACGTGAGATTACTTTATTCTCTTAGGCTATACCCATTTATATCCAGGGGGAATCCACCAAGAAATTTTTTAATGGTGGCAAAATACACATAAGGTAAAATGTACCACCTTACCCATTCGCATGTCCACATACCGTTCAGTGATATCAGGTGGTATTAAGAACATTCGCACTGTCGTGCCGTCTCCAGAACTCTTCGTCATCCAGAGCGGAAGCTCTACGCGCGTTAAACCATTTCCCATCCCCCCCACCTCCTAGCCCCTGGCCACCATCATTCTACTTTCTGTCTCTATGCATTTGACGACTCCAGGTACCTCGTAAGAGGGGAGTCATACAGCCCTTATCTTTTTGTGACTGGCTTATATCACTTAGCATCATGTCCTCCAGGTTTATCCATGTTGTAGCACGTGTCAGAGTTTCCTTCCTTTCAAGGCTGACTAATATTCCATTGTTCGTATAGACCACATTTTGTGGATCCCTTCATCTACCAAAGAACACTTGGATTGCTTCCGCCTCTTACCACGGTTACGAACATGGGTGTACAAATATCTCTTTAACACTCTGATTTCGTTTCTTTTGGGTTTGGACCCAGACGTAGAATTGCTGGATTATATGGTAAATCTATTTTTAAATCTTTGAAGACTCGCCATACTGTTTTCCACGGCAGCTGCGCCATTTTGCATTCCCACCAACAGAGCACAAGGGTTCCCGTTTCTCCACATCCTCACCAACATTTATCGTGGTTTTTTATGCAGTAACCATCCCAATGGGCAGGAGGTGGTATCTCTCTGTGATTTTGATGGGCATTTCCTGGAGATTGGTGATGTTAAACATCTTTTCATGCGCTTATTGGCCATTTGCATATCTTCTTTGGAGAAATCTCTCTTCAAGCCATTTGCCCACGAATTTGCTTTGAGAACTACCTTTCTTTCTTTGGAGCCGCATGTGTTTCTATGCCGAGGCTGTATCTACTCAACCAACTCACATCACCCTTATTCTGTCACATTGACTCCACCGAAGGCAGGCTGCTTCCAGCCTCTAGATCATCTCCCGCAGCCCACGCCTTCCTTGCCCTCTGCCCAAACACTAAAGGTCAGTTTCCATGCAGAAAAAAATAACTTACAGATGGAGGACAGATGAAGACAGTGTGTCTCTTGGAGAGAGCCTGAGATCTGGAGGCAACCTAACTCCTTGCCCTTGGCCAGCTGCCCCCTTGTAGTGTGACTTGTAGCGGGCCCTTACCTCTGGTCTCTAAATGGGAACCAAGTTTTACCTCCAAGTCAAATTCACACTGGAGGGAGAGAGAGAGGGAGAGAGAGAATGAGAATGAGAATTGATTCTGAAATCTCAGCACTGGGCAAAACCTTAAGGCTCATTTAGAAAAATACCTGCCCCTCTCCTCCCTGCTCCAGTGCTTAACATGCTTTCTTAACATGCTACGAGTCTTTACAGAGTTTGAGGATGCTACCCAAGAAAGGTTAGATGGTTTTATTATTGTAGGTATTATTTTTGCAAAGTAACATGTGTGAGCAGATGTGGCTAGGGGCTCACAAATCTGATTCTCGTGAGCAAAATGGCAAAGGCTGTGGCTTCCTCCTGCCCACTCTCCCATGATATCTGCCCACAGCCTCTCTGGGGGGAGGATGTTTATTTCAAGCATCCGGAGAAGCATTGTGCTTTGTTCAGGATCCACCTGCTCCTCTCCAGGCCCCGACACAATTCACTGATGCCATTGGACTCCAAAGTGGGAGGCTGGCCGCTGTTATTCCCTTGAATTGAGTCCAAGAAACTAAGCAAAGGGTGGAGAGACCCTGTGTGGAGGCCAACCCAGTTGGGACATTAGGTTGAACAACAATTCAGTGAGTTCTTTTGTTTGCTTGGTGCTATGCTTAGGGCAGACTGGGTTCAAAATTATGGAATTATGTAATGTACACCCACTCACCCAACTAAGGAGTCTTACAGTCTAGCCAGAGTGAAATGACTATCACAGCAAGGCAGAGTACGATCAAACCTCAGGGTGTGGATTCGGGCGGATATGGTGTATGTAGGATTGCTGTTATTAATAGTAACAGTGCTGTGCCATTTGTCCAGTGCCTGTTCGGTTCCACACACCTTTTGGGTGCTCTTCCTACAACATCTCCTTGGTCACAACTCAGTCTGCAGCTGAGAAAACTCACACTCAGACTAGTTGCATGACTTGCAAAGAACCTGGTAAATAGCAGAGGCAGGGTTGATGCCCAGTCTGTGGAAGATAGGACCACTTCATGGAGGAGGTGGGATTCGAGTGGGGTCTTGAAGGATGGGGAATCCGAGGGAGAAGGCGGTCCTCTTCCATCTTCTTACAGGCAGGGTTGTGAAGGTTGCAGACTCTCACACACTTGGGCTTCCCATGGTGGTACCCCGCCCCCCATCTGAAGGCCTTTCCCTACCAGCTTCTCCAGCACACATTCTCTCCATCCTTCAGGGCCAACTTTGACACGTTTCTGCTAACCCCAAACCTGATGTGTACTCACCGTCCTTTGAATGTCCATAGCGCGTTAGTGGTACCTTTGTCGTGGTGCCTACCATGGAACTAGCTCAGTCACCTGTCTTTTTGTGCCTCAGTTTCTTCATTTGTCAAATGGAGAGAATAATGACACCCATCTCAGAGGACTGTGCAAAGCCTAAAGGAGTCAATATGTGTAAAGCGCTCAGAACAGTGCCGGAGACATAGTAAGCATTGTGTATTTTCACGGCCAGGCATGCAAACTGGGAGCTGTGACCATGGGGATTTCATAGCTACCCCCGCCCCCGCCCCCACCCCCACCTCACCACACACTTGATACACTTGCAGAGATTTTCACACAGTGTCTTACAATCGGGGCTTCATATGTGTCGGAAGAGGTGACTATGGTTGAGGTGCAGCTTCTTAAGATTCTGTGGTTTGAGGAAGGTGCCGTTTTGTGTGGCTTTGTTTAGATTGTGCAGGAGCCCTGTCCCTCAGCCTCTCTCAGGAAGGAGACGTATCTCAATCAGAGACACTCCAGAAGCCCAGAGTCGTCCAGGCCGGGACTTCCCTCCTCCTCATCCAGAAGGCACGGTGTTTGGGAGGGTGTGGTGTTCACAGAGGAGCAACATAAGGCTCCCCGAAGAGAGAGGGACCTAGAGAAGAAGGAGACCGCTGATCACATCCAACCGTGTCCAGACTGCCTGCTGCAAATGCTGTTTTCAAGAACCAGATTTTTCCAGAAACAGAGCTTCTAGCCAAGTACTTCCTCAGAGACCTTTCCATTAGGGTAAAACAGTAGTGGCCTGAGAATTCATTTTTCTGTGACCTTGGCTCTTGAGGGCCTTCTGAGGCTCCCTCTGGACTCCTCTCTCTGTGACCTGGAGGTTAGCTAGCCCTGCTCTTCTGGCCTCATCTGAGCTCCTACTCAACTCCCTTAAATTCCAGCTGAGAGAAGAAAGCTGGGGCCTCAGGCCAATCCTGACTTTGCCTTGCTCAGGAGCAAAGGATCCTGGGTTTTCCTGCCGCGGGCCACAGCAGTAGGAAAATACCCAGGCTGCTTTCCAAGCTGGGAGGGCCCCAAGGAGCGGTGCTGCCCCACAAACAGGAAGCGCTCTCCTCCACGGAGGCTCAGTTCGGATGCCCCTCACACGCCCCAGCAGTTTTCCCCGAACAGGAAAGCTGTCCGAGCTGTTCAGGCATTTCCTCCTCACCATCTGCCATCCGGACAGAGGAGAGAGTCTTGGTTTCGGTTCCTTTCCTGTGCGGGGTGGGGTGGGGGGGCCCCTGCTCTGATGGGAGGCTGCCGGAACACGTCCTGGGACGTGTGAGAAAGGGTGTTGGAAGGGCACAGCCCGTGTTTCCAATTCGCCCCGATCCCGGGACTCAGCTGTCGGAGAATCATGAGAATTTATCTTCAGGGGGCTGAGTTCCTGAGTCCTAGAGACAAGCCAGCAACCTGGAGAGATCTGTGACCCTCATGGAAATCTGGGTTCCATGCATTAATGAGGAAAAGGAGATGGTAGAAAAACCCCATTTCGGTTGGACTCAGGCTCTTTGCAAGCCCCCTTGGGGGGTAGGAGGGAAGGGCCTGTGGAGGCGACTGAATCTGTAGCCAGAGATTTGTTCTCTGTTCCTCACTTCCCTTGGCTTTTCCTCCAATATTTGGGGCTGTCGTAACCTTGAAACAAAGGATTTTCTCTTCAGTCAGTAGCACACTGTTCATATTTTCTGGTATCGGCAATTTCTTTTGAATTTAATTTGAAATACTCTACGTGCGCGGGGGCGGTCCTTAAATAAGATGATGTTCCCTGAAGTTGTCCTCGGCCCCTTTCAGTGCCACCTACGACGCTGATACATATATGTTTCGATACTGGGAAATTCTGGAGTTTTTCTCTTATTGTGTTTTTCCACATATGTAGTTCACAGGATTTTTTTTTTTTTTCCTCCAGTTATAATTGTAGGGGGGGAAGGGTCCTTCTCGTTTAGAGAGTAATAGTGTGACTTTAATCAGGATTATTGCCTGACATTCCAGACGCAGTTCGGGGTACGTTAGTAATTTCATCTTCTGCTTGCCATTTCTCTCTGTCTTCCCAGGAGGACTTTAAGAAGGACAATGAAGAGGAACTGACCCGAGTGCTGTGTGAGAAGAAGCCGCCTGAGGCCGGGGCGTGCTCCTTGCTTCTGACTAAGTCTGAGGTGAGGCCTCACTGCCTGCTGCTGGTCTTGGCCAACAGAACAGGTAAGGGGTGCATCTGTCTTGGGGTCTAGGGAGGGAGTGGGGCTGAAGTTCGAGGATCCTGGGTAGAAATCTAGTATCTGAGCTTAAAGAGCACAGGTGCAGGGAGAAGAGCTGGGCTAAGTTTGGCAGAGGCTCCTGAGATGGACCACTCTGGCCATCAGATCATCGTCTAGAACATCATAGGAGGGCACAGCTCTTCCAGCTTCTGGATTCAGCAGTCCCTGTTTCTAATTCTAGAACTTTCCAGTAAGCTCCAACTTCTGAAAAAGCACCAATCTGACCTGAAAAAGGTAAGTTCTCTAAGATGATGGGAATTCTCAGAGGGAGTACTGGGTCAGGGAAATTCACTTGAGTAGGGGAGAAAGCAATTCTCTTTTCTAGACCCGTCCTTCCTATCTCTCCATCCTTCTCCGACAGTCTTTACCTTTCTGTGCCTGAACCAAAATATTATGGTGCAGCTTGGTTAATAGATGTCAGTCTTAAATCCCTCAGGAAAAATTCCTGAGGTCAGAGTCTTCCTGTGTTTTTCCACTGTTGGGTCTAGCATGGGCTCCAGAATTCACATCCCACACGTGACAGTCTGTCTTTTCTGTGTCTTCCCTTCCAGTTGGGGATCCAAGGCTTCACCGAGCAAGATGTTGGGAGCCACCAGAGCTATTCCCGCAAGACCCTGATTGCACTCGTCACCTCAGGGATCCTGCTGGCTGTCTTGGGCACCACTGGCTATTTCCTGATGAACCGCCGCAGCTGGAGCCCCACAGGAGAAAGGCTGGTCAGTTTGGGGGTCCAGGGCAAAGAAAATGAGGAAGATAGTGGTCTTCTGGGGCAGTCCGTAAATGTCATGAAGGGGGGAGGAGAAATCCCAGAAAAGGTACTTCTGTGTCCTTATGCATGGATGTGCATTCACACACATTACCGTGTCGGTGGGTGATTGAGTGCTATGGAGCAGATTAGGGAAGGGGCGCTAACGAGGGCCAGCCCACCCACTCGCTGGGGCAGCGGAGGGCTCCTGTCATCTGTTTCCAAGTTTGCTGGGATAGTTTAGCTGGGTACAACAGAACAGTCTGCTAAATCAGCCGCACTTATCTGCATGCATAGGAAGTGCCCACGGGTCCCACCTAGCTCACAAGGAGGGGACACGTGGAAGGAACATCTACCTTGAAGTGTTCTGGACGAGGGAGATAAGGCCGGGGTTTAACTCTTGGCCTCCGGCCTGCTCCCTACTCTGGGGAGGTCATTCCATCCTGGGGACTGCCTGGTTGCCGGCGGGAGCTGGTGACTGAGTCGCGGTGGCCCAGTGTGGTGCCTCTCCTCTGTCCTTTCTCCTCTAGGAGCTGGAACCCTGAACGCTCTTCAGGAAGGAAGGAGTCTGCACATGCAGCCGCAACCCCCCCCTCCTACCCCCCTTCCCCCCATCCCCACCTCACTCCCCTGCTTACCAGATAATGCTCCTTTATTTATACACTGTCTAGGGCGAAGACCCTTATTACACGGAGAACGGTGGAGGCCAGGGCTATAGCTCAGGCCCTGGGGCCTCCCCTGAGGCTCAGGGAAAGGCCAGTGTGAACCGAGGGGCTCAGGAGAACGGGACCGGCCAGGCCACATCCAGAAACGGCCATTCAGCAAGACAACACGTGGTGGCTGATACGGAATTGTGACTCGGCTGGGTGGGGCGAGGCTGGGCGAAGTCTGGGCAAAGGGCACCTCCCTGCGCCTGACCGCAGGCTGCCTCGATGCTGGAGCTACCATCCCTTACATTCTACCCTTTCCTGCTGCACACACCCTCGGAGGCCGTTCCTGGGGCCCCGCACCGCACCAGGCTGAGGGGTTCTCTCCACCTGGGGGACTGGGAGGTGACCCCTGCCCCTTCCACGTTCAGCTCACTAAGCCTAGAATCTGGTCTACTTTGAGCAAAGGTGTGCGGGGGGGGGGGAGGGGGGTGCCAAAGTGCAGAGAAACTACACCTCCTGTGGGGAGGAGGGGACGATCTTGTGTCATTCATGCATGGGCTTCTTCCCTCTCCCTCCTCTCTGCCTTATTAAAAGAACTCCCAGGGGCAGCATGGGCTTTTCTAGGCTACAGTTTCCTCCCAGGAGGCTTTGCCTTTTCCTGTTTCTTCCTCATGTCTGTCTTCTCTACTTTAGGGAAACCAAAGCAACCCAATGTACCCGCTCCTTTGTAATGATATAACCAGCAAGACTTGTCTGAAACCGTCTCCCTTACGCCCACGCCAAGTCGCTGTGGATTCAGGCCCCGGCTTCCCTCCTTCTCTCCAGGCTCCCCTGAGCTCCACACCTTCTACCCCCACACCTACGTACAGAAGCCGGCACTGTTTTCTGGCTGAGCCTGGAAGGAGGCTCCCAAGTTTTGAACAATGTCTGGTGTCTGTGTTTGGGAGACAGGGTAGGGGTGCATCACACATGCATTCCTACCTTTGGGGACAAATGAGGGAGAGGGAATGGCTCAGCCTTTGTCTCTCTGGGGCCCCTGTTTCTCCCTGTGGGTGGGTCCGAGTGGACGGGGCAATGGGACCAGATCTTTGAGCCAAGCCTCTTGACCTGTATGCATCTCCGAGGAAGGCCCTTGCTCGGAGGCTAGGTCCTGGCCTTATCCTGTGATCTCAATGGCTTCCTCCTCCTGACTCCTGGGCTGAGCTGTGGACTCAGTCTCCCAGCAGACTCCTTTCAGTCTCTGCCTCCCCTGCCCCAGCCCCCTCACTGCTCTGCACCCCCCATGTAGTCAGGTCCCCTCGACATCTCCAGAGGACCTTCATCACAAGCCGCCTCCTCTGTAGGTGGCCCGGGTTCTCATTTGCATTTTTGTTTTTTTTCCAGAGGGGTGAGCAGGGATCCTGGTTTCAATGACGGTTGGAAATAGAACTTTCCAGAGATAGGAAGATTGGGTGGATTTTATTTCGGAATACAAAATGGTGTGTGTAAATACTGTAATTAAAGTGATACTGAGACACATTGTTCTGCGTCGCTGTCCCAGCCAGCTGTGTCTGAAGGCCACAGCAGTGTCCCGATCAGACCAGGCCGGACTTCGCGATGATATGGAGCCGGGGGGCAAGCCAGGAAAGAGGTGGGCCCATCTCAGGGGATACAGGCAAAAACCAGGGTGCTGCTCTTTGACCAAGTCTCCCTCTGTGGGGGGAGTTGGAGGAGGCTCACAGAAAGGCTGGATGTTTCTAGTCCTAGAAAGAAAGACCAGGCCAGAGTGCAGCGGGGGCTCTCAGGATGGAGGGGGGTGTGTGGAGGACGTAGGAGCTGGGGCCTCCGGGAACACCTCTCTGAGAAGTAGCACACGTTGGTCCCTGTATGCAAAATATGCGCGAGCAGGAGAAGGAGCCCTGTGCCCCCGTGGATTACCCCACCCTCTCCACCCTGAGCTGTGAGTGCAGCAGTGGAGGCTGGTGCGGGCCACTTCTGCTCTAGAGACCTGGCCACAGGCTCCAAGAGGGGTGACTTCTGCCTTCAGCACTGAGACACCAGCCTAACTGCAAACCTGTCTGCAAGGGCAGCCCCCAGCTCCCAGACGATGCCCCCCATGGGAAGTGGGGGAGGGAGCCCGGCCAGACACCGCTCAGTAGATTCAGGAAACACTCCCAAGTGTGTCAACAGTGGCAGAGGCGGTTGGGGCCAAACAAAGGATCCTTCCATTCTTATCTGGCCAAAGCCAGACCTTTCCCTTTAGCGGTCCCCCCACCCCAACTTCCCCCGTGCTTTTCTCCAACTGCTCTCACCAGAGGTTCCTCCGCAGGACTCAGGGGGCAGGGCCGGGAGTGGGGGGCAAGGAATGAGATGTAGAACTTTCCCTAGAAGGTGATGGCTGACCCTGGGGGGTGGCAGGAAGGGGCCTCTGTCTAGTTACATCCTGCCGTGAGAGTGACCTGATGGGGTCTGGCAGGTTGCGGACGGCAGGGAGAAGAGGTGTGCAGGGTACAGGCTCCTGGGAAAGGTGGGAGGAGGAGAAAAGGCACCTGGGTCTTTGAAACGTGTCCAGCCTCAGGCCCAGCAACCTGCTATTGTATTTTACCCTGAGTCTGTCGACCGATGTAGGCTTTGGGAGGTAGGGGTGTGTGTGTGTGTGTATTTAGAGGGTGCCGGGGCAGCTAGTTCTCTCTGGTGGCTGGACAGCTTGCCCTGAAGGGCTCCTTGCATGCTTAAAAAATCGAACTTTCCCACCTTTGGCCTGAGCACCGTAGTGCAGCAATGGCTCCACCTGCTGGCCATGCTGGGCTCCTGCCACTCAACTTCAGTTCCCTTGTTTCCATGTGGGGGTTCTCTTCCCCGCTGCCCCACCCTTAAACAGCCTAGTCCAGTAGATCTCATGCATGAGGCTCATACAACTAGGAGAAGTCACTGCTGAAGAGGATTTTAGAGATACACGCAACTGAACTCCCTATGTCACATTAGAGACAAACTAAGGCCCAGAGAGGAGACGTGGCTGGCTTGCCCAGACCCCCTGGAACTCTGGTATCCTGCATCCGAAGCTCTTCCCTTCATCTTACTATCCTACTCTTCCGCCAGGCTTCAGGGTTCCTCCAGCTGGATGTCATGAGGCTGGCGAGGGCAGAGTCAGAATAGGTTTGGGGCTTCCCCTCTAGAGCCTTTCATCAACATGTGCTCTCATGCCTGGACAGCCAAGCAGGTCCTGGGGTCTTGGGACAAAGGAGAGACTGGAGACCCCAGGGAAGCTGTGAGGCTCAGCTCCCACTGCTGTGCCCATAGTCAGCCCCAGGGAATGAACTGGAGTGTTACATAGTCCGTTGTGGAAAGCAGACCCGGAAGCGTCTTCTGCCCGAGTTGCATCTAAATGGGTGAAAGGAATTGTCCTCTGAATCTGGATACATGGGTCATCCCCATTCCATCCCCTCCAGGTAGATCAACCCCACACTTCCTCTTCACGCACACCCAGTAGCAGGTAAGCAATTCTGGGCAACAGGATGCTGCTTCTCTTCCAAAAGCCCCCACCCAAGGAGTTCACGGCCAGCCTTGATCCATTCCAAAAGCCTCATGGAACACACCCTGCTGGGGACTGGCCCTCTTCCAGGGGCTGGGGACAGAGCAGGAACAAATCCATGCAGAGCTTACAATTCTGGTGGAGAAGGAAGACAATAAGAAAACACATTTATCTAAGTAAATAAAGACATATGTTTTCAGGTTGTATGAAGAGCTATGAAAAATATAAAATGATTGAGAGTGACGGTCGGTGCTTTGCATATGGCGGTCACTCCCAAGGAGGTGAGAATTGAGAGCATAGCTCACTTGAATGAAATGAGGGAGAGATCATGCCAAGCAGGGGAGATGGCAAATTCAAAGCTCTGTGGTGCAAACCTCGGCCAAGTTCGAGAAGCCACAGTGAAGGAAGGCAAGAAGCTCACCGAGGCAGCATCAGAGCGAGTGCAGGGGGCCTCAGCGGGCCCGGTCACAGTAGGCCTTTTAGGCCTCAGTAAGGAGTTTGGCTCTTAGTTGTAGATGGGGAAACCACTGGAACGTTTTGAGCAGAGAAGTAATATGATCTGATTTATGTTTTTAAAGGGTGAAGCTGGCCACTGAGTAGAGAATGGGGGTAAAAAGGCAAGGGAGTGGAGGGGAGGAGGGCAGGCGGGCTGACGTACTCACAGGAAGGATCACGGCTGGGAGCTGGGTGAGAACAGCGGAACCGGAACAGAATTCCAAAGAGGTCTTGAAGGTCCGGCTCACAGGGCTTGGGCTCTCTGTGTATTCCTTCAAATACCAAAATTCAAACAGTGTATCTTACTTAATATTCACAGAAACCCAATGAAGCAAGTACTATTATCTCAGAAAACAAACAGTTTTCAGAGTAACGGGGGGCTGTGCTAGAGGCTCAGGGTGCGGAAGCGAAGACGAGTGAGGTACGAGTTTATTGGAACCCACAGAGTCTTAAATCCTGAAGAGAATACTGTAAGTGCATTAAGACAAACAACAATAACACAACGGAGTGCAAGGCAGGAGGTGAGCAAGAACACACTGACCGCCGGGCCACAGACTAGGAAAGAGAGTACCACTGAAAAGTCCCCGTTTATTCTTGATTTATTCATTTATTCAACAAACTTTTTTTTTTGAGTGTTCATTATAAGCCAGATATGATGCCAGGCACCTGGAATAAGACGCATTTCCTTCTGTCAAGTTTTTAGACTGGTGAGCATGGGGGGAGGGGGTGGACAAATGACAGACCAATTAGCATTGAATCTAAGTGATATGGTGAAGGATACTTTGAGTGGAAGTGGCACGGATACCATGGAAGGCTTCCCAGAAGAGGTGACATCTGGGACAAGCAGGGTTTTAAAAGAAGACATTAGAGATCAGTGTTCCAGGAAGAGCAAAGTGAGGGTGGTCCTTCCAGAAATGTAAGGGGTCCTTTTAGAGTCCAAGCGGAGAATATGATTCTTCTTTGCATCTTCTATTTCTGTGCTGAGACTTTCTTTTTGTTCTTTTATTTCAAGCGCATTACAATGGCTCATTGAAGTATTTCTATGATAGCTGTTTTAAAATTCTCATCGGATAATTCCCAAATCTCTGTCATCTCAGTATTGGTGTCTGTTAATTATCTTTTCTCATTCAAGTTGAGATTTTTCTGGTTCTTGATATTACGAGTGATTTCAAATTGTTATCCCGGACGTTTTAGGTAGTATGTTACGAGACTCTAGATTTCATTTCAATCTCCTGTTTTAGCAGTCCCCATTTGATACTACCTTGCTGGGAGGCCTCCTCACTAGCACCGGGGGGCGGGGGCGGAAGTCCAGGCCCCGCATGCAGCTGTTTGCTCCCGTTGGGGTGGGCGCCCCATTATCGTTGAGCCAGAGTGGGAGTTCAGGCTCCCTGATGACCGCACCCTGATGAGAAAGCATTCTTTGAGTCCTGAGGTCCCTATTCTTCTTCACTTTACCTTTCAGAGTCTTCTTACATTTGTTTTATATATACTATCCAGAATAGTACATATACTCAGTACCTCTAAAAAGAGTTTTTAGAGGACTAAGAAAAGGTACATCTGCTTCATCTCGTCTGGAACCATAATTTCATGCAAACAAACGTGAAGGAGGAGGGGCCAATCCCAGGCCGCGAGGCTGGAGTGGTGGGCAGGTTCTAGAAAGCTGTCCTCAAAGCCCTCTTACACTGTCCAAAGTTATCGAGGACTCCAAAGAGCTTTTGATTTTGAGAGTTACAGCTATCAATAATCGCGACGTCAGAAACTAAATGGGGGAAATTTTCTGATTATTCAGTAACTCATTGAAAAATGATCATTTTCTCCTTATGTGAGTAGACAAGTAACCTACCCTCTCATGCAAAACAATGATATTTTCAAAAGTAAAAAAGCTGAGGGAGAAGTGGGGCATTGTCCTTACATGTTGGCCCATCTCTTCAGTATCTGGAACACGCCAGACCCCCATATCTGGGTCTGTGTTCAGTCCGTTGTCGTGTTACGTGTCACGTGGCCGCTGGAACACTGTCTACACTTCAAAGAGAAGAAAAGTGGAAAATGGCAAATCACATTTTTCAGCATTATTACAAAAATAGTTTTGACCCCAGAGACCTCTTGGAAATGTTCCAAGGGCCCCCAGGGGACCGTGGATCATACCTGGAGAGCTGTGGCTCTTTGAATTGTCCTTTGTCCGTGGCCATGGCTGCTGAGCGCACCAGATGTGGCTCGAATGAGTGAGGAGCAGAACTTCCCATCTCATTTCATCTTAATCAATTCAAATTTTAAAACCGAAGCAGGATGAGTTTTTTGTTGTTGTTAAATATAATCTTCCTGTTTGGGTAGGAACACATTTCACTTTAACCCTTGAAGACTTAACATCTGCCTTGAGATGTGCTGTACGTATTAAATACATGCCAGATTTTGAAGGCTTGGGGGAAAAAAAGAAAAGAATGTAAGAGCCATCTCATTAATAATATTTTATATTGGGCTTGTGTTGCTATGGTAATATTTTGAATACATTGGGTTAAGTAAAATGTATTTTCAAGATTAATTTCATTTGTGTGTTTGGGGTTTTTCGTCGTCGTTTGGAGGTTTTGTTTGTTTCACTTTTTAAAATGTAGCTACTATCAGTGTAAAGGCACAAGAGTAGCTCATATTAGGTTTCTATCTGGCGGTGCTTCTCCAGCTGATCCTGGACAGTAAGGGCTTTGTAAGCCACGTGAAGTTTATTCTTTATTTCGAAGGTAACGTGGAGCCATCGAAAGGTCTCAAGTAGGGCGGCGACATGATGAGATTTGCACTGGAGAAAGTTTGCTCTGGCAGCAGCGTGGAGCGTGGATTGAGGGCAGAAGCAGCTGGGAGGTGATCACACTACTGAGGATAAGGGAGAGGGGGGCCTGGAAAAAAGTGGCTTTACTGGAGATGTATTGGGGAGATCAAATCAACTGGCATTGGTTCCTGGGTGAAATGATGACATATAGGAGAATGTCCTTTTTCTTGGGAAATGCCTGCAGAAATGTTGAAGGATGAAGTGTCCTATTATCCACAATCTACTTTTAAATCCTGTATATTCACATAGAAACCTCATACAAGTACACACACTGCACATCTGTGAGAGCCTGGGTGGTGGAAAGGCGAGTAGCATGTTAGTATTGTTCTGGAAAATATGTGTATATGGCCAGAGGAGGTGGGGAGAGAAAGAAAATGCAATATAAAATGTGAGTCGTGGAGGGGCGCCTGGGTGGCTCAGTGGGTTAAAGCCTCTGCTTTCGGCTCAGGTCACGATCTCAGGGTCCTGGGATCAAGCCCTGCATCGGGCTCTCTCCTCAGCGGGGAGCCTGCTTCCCCCTCTCTCTCTGCCTGCCTCTCTGCCTACTTGTGTTCTCCCTCCTCTCTGTCAAATAAATAAATAAAATCTAAAAAAAAAAAAAAGTGAGTCGTGGTGACTCTTGACGAAGGGTTCTACTAAATAGGGGATAATTTTACTCTCCATTTCATCTTTCTGTTTGAAATTGTTCAAAATAAAAAGAAAGGGGAACATGAAAAAGCGAAACCCCTTAACATGTGGATTGGATGTGAGAGAAAGGGGAAAGAGCAGTCAGGAATGATTTTCTCATTTCTTGCTTGACAAGGGAGTGGACGAGGCTGTTGTTCTTGAGATAGAAACACAGGAGGAGAAATAGGACCAGGGGAGCAGATGAGTCCCGTGTGGAAAGTGGGCACCTTAGGGACCAAAGGGTCTGTGTCTGCGCTGAAGTTTCTGAGAGATAACTATTTTAGAGAGGCAGCGCCGCATGTTTTGGAGTCTAGACAGTAATTGGAAGTACTGGAGAGCAGTCTAGTATCAAGGGTGTGTGGAGGGAATGAGAAGAGGACAGAACCCTGGGGACCACTGACGTTTAAGGGTCAGCAAAGGAGAAGGCTGGGCTAGACAGCCTACTTGCATGTGGTAGACATCGCCCCCAGGACTGCCTTCTCATACATGCCCCAGTCTGTGTGACATGGCGGAGGTGATGGTGCGTCACCGCTGATATCAGATTATAAAAGACACTGTGGCTTTGATCTTGGCAACACACGCTCATTCTTCTGGGATCACTTGCTCTGGGGGAAAGCCATCTGTCATGTCACCAGCAGCACTGTGAAGAAGTCCACGTGGTAAAGAACCGAAACCTCCTGCCAGCAGCCGTGTGAGGCAGCTTGGAAGAGCTTGGAAAAAAATAGTCACAAATGAATGAATGAATGAATGAATGAATGAATGAATGAATGAAGATTGTGATCTCATGAGAGGTCCAGAGCTAGAACAACCCAGCTAAGCGGTTCCACCCGGCTGAACTACTTCCAAACTCCCGACCCTTAAGAAACTGTGTGAGATCATCAATGCTGCGGGAAGCTGCTAAATTTGGGGGAATTTGCTATGTAATCACAGACAACCAACTAATACTGATGTCTCAGTGGAAACTTAGACAGGTGGGCAAAGAGATCCGAGAACTTTGAGACCGAGGTAACAAGAAACCAGGGAAAGAGAATATTTCACGGAGGAAGGTCTGGTATACCGTGTCAAACTCCACCGAGTGGAAGAGAAATGGGATTTTCAACAAAGGGGTGGTTGGCGACCTTGGAGAAAGCAATCAGTAGAGTGTAGGAGGGCAGAAACCAGATGATGGTAGACTGTAGAGTAAGTAATAATAAAAGCTGTAATTTTTCCATTGTCACACTTAATTGTGGGGAAAAAAAAAACCCTAGTGATAAGTATCATAATCCCCATTTCAGGGATGAGAAAGGCAAAGTCACACTGCTACTATGTGGTCAAATCTGGCCCCCTTCCACCAGTGGGTTATTAAAGAATTCTGTCTAACTGTATTCATTACTGTTTCTGGGAAGAGTTCTGATAAATTCCATTTTGGTAACCTCATCCCATTGGCAGTGATGTTCTTGCATCCTTTATAATTTCGGTGTTCCAGACGGCTGCCCGGCGGGGATAGATGTCCCTTCGTCTGGTTCTGCCTAACTCAGCCTCCCTGCCTTAGGTAAGCCCTTGGGATAAGAACTGACAAATTAAAGTGAGAGAAAAGCCATTCTCTCATTCATTCCAGTGCTACTTTTTGAGCTCTTTGTAAGAGCCTCAGCTACCGAGCCAGCCTTCTGAGACATGGATGGGCTACCAATGAAATGTTTTATAAATATGAAGTCAGCACTCCAAAAGCAAAAGAAAGTCTGCCTTATCTTCCTAAAGAGGGGGCCCCGACCCAAGGTGGAAGAAAGCCCCGCATCAACAAATGAAGCAATCAGGGTAATCACTCCGTGGTGATTAATAGCAATAATTCCTGGGTCTCATACACGCAGCTAGAGATATGTAGCTATTTCTAGCTCTCACTCTGTTCTAATGTCTTTGACCTTCAGTCAATCAGTTTGCTTTCCTGTGACCCACAGCGCCTCCCCCACTGAAAGGTTTCCTGAGAAAGGCTCGCCCTGTGAGAAGAACCTTGCTCGAACCTGCTTGAATTTTATCAAGCGACCACGTGGCCTTGTGGCTGGTCTCCCTTGCTTGGGACTCGGGCCTCCCCTGGGAGTCCAGCTGTGGTGTTATCTATGTGATCTCGAGTGGTTTATACTTTTAACCTGTATCATTTCCAGGTTCCTCACCTGGAGGAAAAAACGGGGATAATATTTACCTCATAGCATCACCAGAAATAGAGCAGGGAGAAAAAAATTGTATGTAAAAATATGACTGCCAAACTTCCTCATTCTAGGGCAGGTCAGGATTCGTCTCAGAGGTGCTTGGCTCATTTGTTGAGGAAAATGCTTCAGGAAACCTGAGTGGCTAAGAAAAGCGGCTGAGCACCCTCATGTTCACCCATTTTAGTTTCTTCTCTGACCCCAGATTGAGAATAGCCCAGAACGGAGACATTTGTTCAAGAGAACTCAGTGTCTTTGTGTACAAAGTCACAGGAAACTGCTGTTTCCAGGGAGAGGTGGGGAACAGTAGAGAGATGGAAGAGAGGGTATCTTGGGAGGGAAAGATGGCCGTGGGCAGGGCTCTGGACAGCTGGAGAGCCTGGAGGGAGGGCGCGAGGTGAGGGAGGTGGGGAGCATAAGTGTGGTGACTTCCCTCTGTGGCCTGCCCTAAGTGCTGCTACAGGCACCCTATCTCACCTCTGACCTCCAGTACGTCTTCCACACAAAATGGCCCCCTGTCCTTAGGGTCTTAGGGATAAAAGGAAGGAACGAAGACGTTCAGCTTGCTATGAACAAGAGTGATGGGTCAAGAGAATGACATTGTCAGGAGGCAGAGACAAGAGGTTGAATTCAGCCGAAATAGGAATTCATAAAGAAAAGTGATCGTAAAAATGTCAGCCTGGGTGGCTCAGTCAGTTAAGCATGTGCCTTTGGCTCAGGTCATGATCCCAGGGTCTTGGGATTGAGTTCAACTTGGGGCTCCCTGCTCAGCGGGGAGTCTGTTTCTCCCTTTCCCTCTACCCCTCCCCCCCGCTTGTGCTCTCTCTCTCTCTCTCTCATGCTCTTTCTCTCTCATAAATAAATAAAATATTTTTTTAAAATTACATAAAAAGAAAATGTCAGCTCATTCCCCAAGAATCTTTGAAAATCTTGGGGGAGAACACAGACATCCCACAAAATCTGGTATGGGGACTGGACCTATTTCAAAAACACACGATCTGGGAAGGTTGGTAAAAATCAGGTCACATAAGGATTAAATGAGAGAAGGTACATAAAGAGAAGGTACATAATTAGCTCAGGGCCCAGCCCTTGATAAGCACTGATTACAGGTAGCTTCTTACGATGATTTAGTGTGCAATTTCCTCTTTTCTTCACCCTTTTGAACTTCAGGGGCTCATGAGCTACTTGAAAAAGATGATATAGTCATTCACTCATCCTACAAACATTTATCAAATTCCTTCTGTGTATCAGGTAAGTTAAATAATCTCAGTGGTGGTCATCATGGCTGATGTCACTCAGGGGTCAGGATGGGCCACGTACCTTGCTCCGTGCCTTACCTGGCTCACCTGGTGTGTTTCATAGGATCCTCACAACACTCCTGGGGTCGCACTCCTAAGCTGCATTCCCACTTTATCAATGACCAGGCCGAGGCACAGTAAAGTTAAATGATGAGCTTAGATGACACAGCTGGCCGGTGGGGGAACCAATGTTTGAACCCAGGTAGTCGGATTTCAGTGGACTCTTTTTTTCTTTCAATTTTTTTTTAAAGATTTTATTTATTTATCTGAGAGAGAGAGAGAGAGTACAAGCAGGGGTGCAGGACAGAGGGAGAGGGAGAAGTAGACTCCCTGCTAAGCAGGGAGCCCGCTGCGGGGCTCGAAATCAGGATCCCGAGATCGTGACCTGAGCCGAAGGCAGACGCTTATAACTGACTGAGCCACCTGGGCGCCCCATTCAGTGGACTCTTTTAAGCTCTTGGTTGTTTTTCAATGCAACTTCTTGTGTGTGAGTTACGGCCTACAGGAGGGGAGGGATCATCGGGGAAGGGTCCTGGGGAGGTAAACCTACAAATAGGGGCAGGACTGTCTTGCTTCCTTCCTCCCGTTCCCTTTCTAGCTCTGAGCTTTCAACATGGGGGTGACATGGGGATCCCAACACTCACATGTGTTCAGAGCTCCTCATCCGCTGGTTCTGAGTTCTCCCATCCTGCCTGCGCCCACCAAATAGCCAGGGGAAAGGAGGAAAAAGAGAAGGAAAAGACCCATTAAAGCAACCGATAGACAATTAGAAGCTGGCTATTTTGCCATAATGCAGCACAACAGCAATAAATCAATCAATCACTTGGGGGGTGGGGAATGACTTTCCTATAATCAGCTATTAAAGGCTTGTACCACTAATTAGTCTATTAATTAGAACTGTTCTCGCCCTTCCACATGTTATCAGCCTGCCAAGGCAAAGAAAACTCAGCCCCAGGGGCAGGAGATAAGAGAAGTAAGAAAGGCGGAAGTAGCAGATTCAAACAGCTGGGCATGTGTGTGTTTTAAAAGCACAGCTTTTCGTGCCCGGGGCAAATCCACCTGCTAGTAGGGAAGGAACGTTTATCAAAAACCAGAGGGCTGTTGTCTTTGTTGAGCAGAAAAGGAAGAAACGATTTAATCTTTAAAGAGAAAAACCACCATAACCACACAGGGGGATCTGTGAAGGGCAGTTCCACTGGGTGTCCCCCGGGGCACTGGACACAGCCAGAAGCACACACGTTCCGTGCAAAGGCAGCGCCGCGAGGAGACTCCGGAGCACAGCCCTCCACACGCTGACGCTGAAGCAAGCTCATCTTGGGGAACCGACCCATTCTGAGTTCCTACTCCGTGCCAGGCGCACCTCTGTGCTTGACGTTGGTGACAGCTGGTTGGATGATTTTACCGACATTCTTAGGGCACCCTAGAGTTATTTCTGGGAGTTCTCAAAAAAGAGCCCCATAGGAGCTGTGGTCATCAAAACACGGCAGCTGGGCTCTTCCTCTCCTGTTCTTAATCTCAGTGGTCCATGCCCCCTGCCCGCCGAGAGCTTGAAAAGGCCTCTCATCATGGAGGCTGACTCAAAGGGCCCAGAAACTCACAGGTCATTCTCGCTCGAACAGTTCGCACAGCCTCTGAGCTCCGCCGCTCTCCCCATGTCCCCAGGAGGGGCCCAGAAGGGAGGACCGTGGCCTTCAGACTCCTTCCTTCTCTTTTCCAGCGCCTCTGCTCCCCTCCGCCCTCCCCTAGTTACCAAACTGACATGCCCAAGCACTCAAATGAAAACCAGCAGACACGGAGTGGGGTGCCGGAGGCAGGTGTCTCCACTAGCAACAGCCCACCAGCAGCTGTTAGGTTATCTTGTTTAATTCTTAGAACAACCGTGTGACGGGCTATCATCGATCCCATTTTGCAGAATGGGGGATCCGTGGCTCAGAGAGGTGAAATCATTTGGCCAGTCTTTCACAGGCGGTGACAAAGCACTTAGCAAGAGCTCAGTAAATATTTGATGACAGACGGTATTGGAAACATGGAGGCAATGGAAGTTCTCCAGTTTAGGGGGACCTCAGAGCTCTCAGGGGTCCAACTATGTGGTAAAAGGGGGCTCAAGTGAGATAACCCTCCAAAGTGGCACAAGAGCCAGAGAGAGGGAGTATAGGGTCAGCTTCAAGGTCATTTGCTCTCTACCCCACTCCTTCCTGCCCTAATACCTGTTGTTATAGATTCGCTTTCTAGCAACAATGCATCACTCCTCCCTCCCAAAGAAACCCCTTTAGAAATGGTAAGTGGTGACATTTTCCAGCTGTATGATCCTCAGGATGTCAATATGAATGGGTCCCAACTCTGCTTTCTACTTCGGGGGGTGGGAAGGAGGGGCAGTGGTGATGTATGCCTGGGGAAAGCCTGGGCTTGGGAGCCAGCGACCAGTCTCTGTTCCCTGAGGACTAACTAGGTGACCTCAGGCAAACTGCTTTGCATTAGCTACCCTCGGTTTCTTCATATGCAAAATGGGAAATGTCAGCTGCCTACCCCCAAGTGTTATTGTGAGAATCAAGTGAAGTAATACAACCCTGCTATTACATAGAGAGAGAGAACTTCACAATTACAAAGTACTTCCACACATCTCTCTGGCAGCCTTCGGATCCTCAACCCCGAGTATTATGATCCCTATTTTTCAGTCGAGGAACTCAAAGACTCAAAGAGATTGAAATTCACTAAGAGCAGTAAGCCGTGCAATTATTCAAAAGTAGGCTGCTTGGACCTACCATGCCTGACTTTCAGATCATGCAGCACCACTGCACTCTGAGGTATGTGTCACGTTCAAAGCCTTCATTCATTCAATAAATATTGGCTGTGTTTCTACCTGGCGCCAGGGATTGAGGACGCTTTGCAGAGCTCCCAGTGTGGCAGAGAAGCAGACGTCATATAAGTAAGGAACAATACTGTGTGATGAATGTTAGAGCACACTAGAAGAACAGGGGACTTAGGAGGAGACCACAGGGAAATCTGAAGAGTAGGGCATAGCCTCATAAAAAATCATGGAAGTGCGTTCTCAGCTCAAGGTGGGATAGGGCATGGTGTTTAGGACAACTAAAGCGGAAAGGGTAAGAAGAAAGTGACGAGAGAGGAGGCTGGAGGGTCAGCCGAGCTCAGATTAGAGAGGCCTGGCGCGTGGATAAAGGAGTCTGGACCTCATCTTTGGTGCAATGTGGAGCTACCTAAAGGTTTGAGTTTTTTGTTTGGTTTTGTTTTTTTGTTCTTGTTGTTTGCAACCTAAGATTTTAAACAGGGAAATGATTGAGATCATTGGAAGATTTTTCTGGCTGGGATGTGGAGACTGGATCTGAACCTGGCAAGACTGGGGGCAGGTAGAGCAGATAGATGGAGAAAAATGCAGAAATTTGGGCAAGAAATGATGGTGAGCTGAACTCCAGGTGGGGTCATGGGGATGGAGACAAGGGCAACCTTTGAAATAGATTTAGGAAGTAAAACCAAGAAGTGGTGATTGATGGGGAATGTGCATGGAGAAAGGGAAGTGAGAGGGAAGAGTCAAGGATGACATTAGCTTGTGCAGCTACTGGGTGATGGTTTCCCTTACTGGATAAGGGGACTCTGGGCATAGAATATGTGCTTTCTATCACGTGTAGTCTGCATGAACTTGTATCCCATCTTCGCCAGGGACCTCTAAATTACGGCCGCGTTGCCCAGAGGAGGAGGAACGGATGAAAAGATCCTGCTACCTTGAGAATTCCATTTGCCAGGCACCGAGGTATGCACGTGGTGGCTATATGTTGGTGGTGCAGCATCGGAGAGGAGAGGCACTGAGCTCCTTTGGACCAAAGAGATTCCTCTCCTGGCCTGCTTGAGTCTTCTGTTCCCTCAATGCAACTTCCTTTTCTTTGGTTTTGAAGAGCTCTTTGTCAAGGGCATGCCATATAAGGCACATTAGTAGTTGCAGAGGGGGAAACTGATCTTAAAAGAGTTTATTATCTACAAGGATCAATAAGACAACCAACCACAAAATAATTACAGTTCCATGTGTATAGTGTTAGTAGCCATAAACGGCATAAAGAACATGTTTCCAGAAAACCAAGGTCGAAGATGGCACTTCTGAATGGGAAAATCAGAAGGAAGAGGCCTCTGGGTGGGTCTTACGGGAAAAGATGAAATTTCTACAGGCAGAAAGGTGAGCTTGGGGTACAAAGGAGATACTCTGAAGGAGGGAACACCATGATCAAAGATGGCAGCGGGTACAAGTAATCACCAGCTCAGCGTCCTGCTGTCTTAGGGTATCTGCAGACATGGTTCTTAAACTGGGGTCCATGGCGCTTTGAGAAGTCTGAGAATGCCCTGACTGTGCGAAATTGTGTTTATGTATGCACGCGAACTTTACCAGAGAGAGGGCTCACAGCTCTCTTCCAATTCTCAGAAAGGTCTGGGTCTGAGAAAAGGTTAGCAAACAGCACTCCAATTCTCCCGAATTAGAATTTACAGGTGGGCTGGAGGTGCGCGTGCGCGCGTGTGGGGTGTGTGTGTGTGTGTGTGTGTGTGTGTGTGTGTGTGTTTAACAAGCTCCGGTTGGGAATTGACCGGTGCATACCTGGGATCTTTCTCGATAGGCCCAAGGAGGCCTTGGAATGCTAGCCTCATGAGCTTCCTGCCCTTTGCCCACCCCTCATCCCCCACCCCCTCTCTACAAGAGTAGTCGCCACCCGCGCCATAGTCTCCAGTGCCCTGGGAGAAATAAAGGAGGCAAGGTCAGAGGCCCAGAGGGGCGGAAATCCAGGAATCGAGCAAAAAGTCTGAAGCGCGTTTGGAGATAAGGTGGGAGGGGAGCCGTTCTGCCCCAAATCTGGAGACGGTCAGTCCGCCTGTCAGGTCCCCCGCCCTACAGCGAGGCTTTGGTCAAATTCTGGGAATTTCCCACTCGGTCGGCAGGGCTGCGGCAGATTTTCCCGGACGCGAGCGTGCCGTGCCCGCCGCGGCCGCTGGGTGGCGCGGCGCGGGGCACCGAGCGTGGGAAGCGCGGGCGCGCGGGCGGGCTGAGCTCACACTCCCGGGAAGCGGCCGCGGCGGAGCCGGGGTCCGCAGCGGCTGCGCATCGCGCGCCTCTCGCCGGGCGCTCGGGGCTGCGAGGTGGGCTGCGCGGTCCCCCGGGAGGGAGGAGGCTGCCGGAGGTGAGAGCGGGGCCCTGGCGGGGTGTCGGGCGTAAGGAGGGGGGGCACCGAAGGCCGGGCCTGCGGACGCTCCCCAAGGGCCCCGGTGCGGGGTGGGGGGGAGGGAGGGCGCTGGGGGCGATGCCGGGGGCCCCTCTGCGCTCGGCCCTTGCCCCACCCGCTCTGCGGTGCGGCCTCCGGGTGCAGCTGCCCGGGCCGCGTGTGTCGGAGCGGATCTTGGCGGGGAGCAGCTCCGCGCGGCCCCCGGGCTCTGGGGCCAGGGCTAGCCGGGCGGTGGCGGTGGCGGAGCAGCCTCCGGGCCCCGGCGCTGCAGCTCCTGCCCACTCCCACCTTGCATTTCTCGGCTCCGCAGTGGGCGTGGTGCCCCTTTGCTGCAGAGGGGGCGCCCGGAGTTGAGGAAGGCAGTGGGGGAGGGAGAGCGCAGAGACAGGTGGTTGAGGGGGCGAGGGCTGGTGCGCGGAGGCTCGTGATATTAATGCGTATTTCTTTCTCCCCCCTTCCTCAGGGGGTGCGGGGGTGCGGAGGTGCGTGTGGAGGAGGCGGCGGGAAGGCCAGAGGCATGGCTCGGGAGAGGGCAGGCTGCCGGAGATGCCACTGGGCTCTCTCTCTGATCAGTCCCCCCATCCCACCCCCAAAATTAATAAAGTGGTTGGGGTGGTGAGGGTGGAGGAGTTTGATGAAGACCTGGCCCCGAACTGCCCCGAACTGCCCCTAGCCGGCCGCCTGGCTCCCGCCTGCATATCCGGAGCCGCATACTCTGAGCACTCTGCAGAGGCTGGGGGGCTGGGGGGCTCGGGGGTGGTCTGTGAGAAAGCCCGAGGTTAAAGAAGCTTCAGCAACAGAGTCAGCTCCAGAGATAGGGGTTGGAGGGTTGGGGCTGGAGGTGAGGGGGAGTCTCCAGGCCTATAGCTCAAGTTTATAGGTGGTGGGAAGGGGGGTCTGTAGGGAAATAGGGTAATGTCCTTAGGACGTCGTCTTTCCAGCTTTGTTTAGAGCCGCAGACCAAAATTTGGAATTTGGCATTTGCCAATTGTGCTTATTTCTTTTCTCTTTCCCTTTTGGTTTGTTTTGTTTTTTCTTTTTTTCTTTCTTTTTTTTTTTTTTTTTTTAGAGGAACTGCAAATGACAGAGCAGAGGGACGGCTGGCCCAGCCAATCCTGTAGCCGCTGCAGCACTTGTTCCCCAAACAAACATGGTCTGGTGCAAGGACAGAGAGGAGGGGGCTGCTGGCTCCCAGGCCCTCCTGGGACCCTGGCCCCCTTGCTGCTCCCCTGGCTTAGGCTGCCTGGACAGAGCCTGCCATGGGCCGGGGCGGTGATGGTGCTGCAGCCCCTCCCTGCTGCCCCGCGTGGGAAGAAGAATGCAGAGCCAGGCAAGTCTCTCTCTGGGTCCTCTGGGGTGGCAGGAGCAGGTATAGACAGGGCTGGGGCAGCCGGGGCCTGGTGCTGCTTTGGCATTGGTGGTGAAAGGCCTTCACCTCCCAGCCCCTTGGGTGTGCTTGCACCCTGGCCCGTCCCTGGCACTCACCCCCTGCATCCATGTGCTTATTGGTGCCACCACGTTATATAAGGCTTATATAATCTCCCAGGGCGAGCGCTGTGTCTCCGCTCTCAGGTCACGCCGACACTGTGTCCCCGTGGGAGGCAGGATCTGTGGAAGCTTGCGGGTGGACCTTCTCCCCCGTCCTCAGCCCGGCTCCTCCTCCTGATCCTGGGCCTGGGAGGGAGGATGGGAGAACAGGGGCCCGTCCACACCAGCTGTCTGGGGCCAAGACAGAGGAGTCGACTGGGCGGCCTCCTCGCTGTCGTGCTTCCCTAGGCCCCCTTGTTCAGTGAACTGTCTGGTGGACTGGATGCCATCCTCGCGTTTTGAGGCCCCCGATTGTTCATGGGGGCCGCCTGGCATGGCGGATGGGTGCGGTGAGATGACCCCTAGGATGTCGTAGTGAAAGAACATGGTGCGTAGGGTTGGAGGGAGAGGGGCAGAAATTAACTCCGCCTCGAGGTTTTGAGCAGAAGTGACTAGAAGGATGGCAGTGGCGTTAGGAGAAATTTGGAGCAGGCCCCGGAGCCAGGGGATGGTCAGGGAAGGGTGTACAGGGAAGTGGATCAGACAGCGAAGATAAACATGGTGTTCTTTTACTGTACTCTCCACTGGGCTGTCCCTGGTTACCAGGGCAACAGAAGCAGTGATGAAAATCATGCCTTTCGTTCAGTGGAAAAATCTGGCTCCTCCTCCCGCCTCTTCCTTCTCTAATCGCCTGCGACCCATTGGGAGGTCGATGGCTCCAGGGATCAGAGACCCCAGTGTATCCCCATCAGGACCCCTGTTCCCCAATTTTTTAATCATCTTGCCCCTTCCTGCATCTCTTCTCTCCCCGCGGAGCTCAGCAGTGGCGCAGGAGTTGGATGGATGGAGGGGGAAGGGCACGGACGTCATTGCAGGGCAGGACGAGCAGAGCGTGGGCAGAGATGTGGATGCAGGAATGACTGGCGCACGAGGAGGGTCAGGCATTGATCGGCTAGATGGCACTTGTTTCTGGGGTGGTTCGAGCTGGGGGTGGAAAGGGTGGGTGAGGGCCTGCAGAGCCTGGCAGCGTAGGCTTCCCGTGGTAGGGAATAGGAAGGCCTCGAGGTTTCCTTTGTGGTCCTGGCTCCTGATGAAAGCTAGGGTTCATTCATTCATAGATACTGCATGCCTACCATGTTAAGTAAGGTTCTGGGAGCTGGGAAGACAGGACTGGGCCTTGACCTTGAAGAGACCATAGTAGATGGGAGGAAGGTAGGTATATAGGGGAAGATCTGCCTGGCTTCGTTACTAGCCTGGAGTCTGGGGCCCCAGTCAGGAGATCGGCCGTCTTCCAGACTGGAGGTGATGGGTTAGGGTGGAGCCTATCAGAATGCAGAGGAAGAGTAGTTCAGAGAGCCCCTTTGGCTTATGGATAGGACATGGGGAGGAGAGGGGCTACAATACTGGGTCTTAGTGATTGACGGAAGAATTAGAATTCAAACTTGTTCAAACTTGAGGGGCGTCTTGTTTGATTTGATTTCAGACATACTGCCTTCAAGACCATGGCAGGGTGTCCAGAAAGAAATGTTCCTGGTCACAGTTGCAATAGAAGTCAGTTCTGAGGGGAGACTTGTAGGAAATTGTATTACAAAGTCTCGAAGGCGCTAGGTTGCTAAGAACGTATACTGAGAGAGAGAGAGCGAGCCCAGGGTGCAGGGCATCAGCCTAGATGGGGTGAGGCTGTATGTCTTGTACTTGTTTTTGATCCCAGCACCCGCCCAGACTGCTGGACCCGTTTCTGCTAATGAACACGCACGTCCACTACCAAACCACGCCCCTTTTTGAAGTTCAGGTTTCTGTTTAAGTTTCCTTCTCCCTGGTAACTATCTCCAGGAGGACATGTCCTGGAAAGATAGATACAGACGCTTACTTTCTCCTTGCCCTTTGCTGTACCATTCTCTTCGAGATTACTGAGAGGCCCCAACGCGTACCCGCTAGAGTGGCGAGCTATAGGTCCTTAGCCTGCCGCCGGGACGACTGTTTCTTCTGGCTCCTTCCCAGTCTTCACACTAGAGGAGAAGGAGTCCTGGACAGAGAGGCAGGAGGCTTTTGCCAGCTGTGTGATCTTGGGCGAGGCACTCCCTTTTCTAGGCCTTAGTGCCTAGTCTAAGAGGTCTGGTTTCTCCCATCTCTAAAGCCTTTGGATTTGACATCCAAAGTTTTATCCACTTTCACCTGGGTTTCTGGTGCGGGCCAGGCTTTTTGAACAAACCACCCAGATTTCTTCGATGCTTTGTGGGAAGGAGTAACAGGGTGGAGGCCTGGTCTCCAGAGTAGGCCCCTGTCTCCAGAGTGGGTGGGAGCCCATCAGAGGGAGTGTGGCCCCTGTTCTTGGGAGTGTAGAAACGCTGGAAGAGTAGATTTTCCCAGTGACCAAGATTGGCAAACCACAACCCACAGGTCAGACGCCTGCTTTTGTAAATAAAGTTTTATTGGAACCCAGACATGCTCATTGTTTCTGTACGGTCTATGGCTGCTTTCCTGCTGCATTGGTGTAGCTGCACAATTGCAACCAAGACCCTCATCCGTAAGCCTGAGATACTTACTGTCCTGCCCTTTAAGAAAAAGTGTACCGTAGACCAGCAAAGTGCTCAGATCTCCACTGGGGATGCTTACTGTAGCCATTTCAGATTCTTAAGGTTCTCGAAGATTCTGCATTGGGCCTTCCTCTGCTATCCCATGAGAGAATGTTGGGGCAGTTGAGATAGGAGAGTATTAGAGTCAGCCCCGACATAGCTGTCCTGTGTCTGGGATTTTCCTTTCATTTCCAGCCCCTTCCCCGGAGCCTGGAGGTGCCCCCTCTCCACCCCGTGTCTTTGAGCCTGGTGACCCAAATTCCTCCGCAGGGATGGGTTGTGGCCTCGCTGTGACCGCCAATGCTCCCTCTCATCTTATTCTGCTTTCCTAGGCCGTGCAGAGCAGAATGGACCAGCTCAAACCCCATAAGGAGGAGAGGCTGGTTGGTTCTACCAGGTCCTGCCGCGCATTTCCCTTGCTGTCTTTGCTTTGTCACGTCCAGCTTCACTGCCCCCTTTTAGAGCCAGGGCCCCTGGCGATGCATTTGCTGAGGGCCTGCCACCAAGCCTTGTTTGCCTGCCTGAACCTGGCACTCATCCACTGCGTCGGAGCAAGGCTCTCCGGCTTGGAGCTTGTGGGGTGTGTGTCTGTGTTGGCTTGGGTCCAGAGTCCGTCGTCAAGATCCTTGCGGCCAACCTTTACGGTCTCTTCTTATGTCCAGGCTTCCACCCTTTGGACCTAGTCCTCACACCGGAGTCGTCGTGGAAACTCCCAGTTAGGAACAGGAGAAGCCACCTCCTCCCTCCTATAGGACAGCTTTGTGTCACGGCTGGTCAGGGCTGGGATAGGAAGTGAGGCACCAGGGTGGCAAGAGGAAGCCACGTTCAGGGAACCGTGTTGGGGGCCGGGGGTGACTGAGGTTTATTCCCATTGCAGCTGGAAGGGAGGAGGCTGGCAGTGGGAGGAGGGAGCAGACAACTCAGAATAGCAAAGGAGAGAAGCTAAGCACACTCAGAGCTGCTTTTAGCTGGTAAGGGTAAGGCTGGCTCTAGGAGTCTTGCTTCACACCTCCCTACACACATTTTCCCCAAAACCTGGCTCTCTGACTGTTTGAATCCCCCCAAAAAAAGAAAAAAAAAGGGTCCTCCTTGGAAGTCCTCTAAATACCTTTCATTTGTAGAACTTAGGGTGACCTCGTCCGTCCTACCTGGACTTGACCTGATGTTGACACAAGAGCACTGACTTGGGGAAATATTTGTTTACCGGATATTTATTAAGGGTGTGTTACGCGTAGGGCACTGGGTGAAGTTCAGAGGCTGCCGAGGAAAACACAGGATTCACCGTCTGGCCAGGAAGGCGTGCGGACAGTTGAACCCATTATCATGTGATCTGCACTGGAACCCAAGCTTCCCGAGAGCAGATCTGGGTGTGTCCCGTCCGTCGCTGTCAGCGCGGTGTGGGGTATTGTGCTGGGCACGTCGTGGGCACACACAGGTTTAACTGGTCGACTCGTCAGCATCTGCTATGCGGAAGCGATCTGAGTGGAGGAAGTGGAGGAAGAGGGGAGCTCAGGGCAGCAAGTGTGGCCAATTTAGGGGAAGATGGGACGTCCCTGGGCATCCTGGTGATGTGAAGGACAGAGGGTGTAGAAGAGGTAATGCCCTGTGGGCATGGGGATCCTTGGGTATCAGGGGACCATGAGATAGGAGAATGATCTGGTGCGAGGAGGTGGGTCAGCGGCAGCCCACCTCGGAGGAAACAGAGAGCTGGGGGGCTGGGCAGGAGAAGCAGCTGGTGGCAGGAAGGTAAGACGGGGCAGGGAGAGTAGGAACCAGCAGGAGAGAAAGCACAGTGGAGTCTTCCGGGCGGGGGTGAAGGCAGAGCTGAAGCATCTGAGTCCCAGAGGAAGACGATGGCAGTGACAGAGAAGACAGGTGTCAGAGCTGCTCCGTGGGTCTCAGAAACGACCGTGTGCAGACACGTCCCCCATAATAGCACATTTCCCTGTGGGGGGGGGGGCAGATGGGAGGAAATGAGTGGGCGTTGGAGATCACGGTTACTCTTCAGCGTTCCTACTATGGAAATGTTCCTATGTGTGTGAAGATAGAGTTAGTAGAAGAAGATTCCGTGTTCTCATCACAGCTTCAACGTGTGGCCTCTCTCATTTCATCTGCACCCCACCCACCTATTCCTTACTCCTCTCTTGTATTTTGTTACCGCGAGCCCCAGACGCCCTATTTCATCCATGAATTCTCCACTGTGGATCTGTTAAAGCATAGCCCCGTCGTTGGACCGTCCCGAAATCTCCCCAGTCACCCACCGGGCCAGCGTTTACGTTTCCCTGCTGGTCTCCATTTTCTAACAGTTTTGTTCGAAATCTGGTTCCAAACAAGATCCACACATCTCACTGAGTCAATGATTAATCTCACATCGTCTATGAATAAAGATTATGGACGTGCTTAAAAGAGTTTATGTTTTGCGGTTCTACCTTTTAGATTGCCTTAGCTGCCCCGCTCCGTGTCCCTTCAGCTGCCATCAGCAGCTTTCCTGAGTTCTGTTGAACCACTTTGTGATTCCTGAGTGTACTTCATTATTGCTCTTGTCTTTGTGGTTTAATAGAACCGGTCAGTTATTTCTGGAGAGCCCGCTCCGTGCCGGGCGCTGGGCCGGGCACTGGGCACCCAGCTGTGGGAGGTCATGCAGGTGCCCTGCTCCCCGAGGAGCTCACGGGCTAACCACATGACAGTGGTTCGGGTCTGCCTTTTGTCTCTTTCCCCCACGCGTTCACCCCCACCAAGTTAGGCGACCATCACGGTCTCTTCTGGGCTGTCGGCTCTGCTGCATTCTAGGGTTTGGCGTTCATGTTCTCATGCTGTCATTTATGTGGTTGACAAGAGGTACGTCTAGAACCATCCCAAGAGGCTGGGTGTGGCTCTTCCAGTGGGTCTCTTTCCGAGCCACGGGATTGGGAGTCTAGCAGTGTCACCGACAGATGTGGCATGGATCTAATTAATAATTTTGGCCTTGAGTGTCTATAGCTAAGCCAGTTAAGATGGAGAGCCTCCTTCCCTGGCAGGTGGTGGAGAGGCTGAATGAAACATCTGGAAGGTGCTCTGAAATGTTGAAGGGCTCAGCAAACACCAAGTGGTGCTAAAATGTTCTTTGAGCAGGTTGGCCGTTTCTATGATGTCGTGGATGTCAGGTTGCTTGGTGGCTTTTGTCTATTCTGATTAGGTTACCTGCCTCGTTACCTGCCTACTTTCTCCACTTCCGATGAAGATTCTGATGGTATAGTTCAGGTCTGGCTTGCTAATAAAACTGTTAACTTATTTGCATTTCTCTCTATAAATAAATAATCAGACTTAGGTTTGGACCCCGTGACACTCTGAGAAGGGTCTATGAGTCTTGTATTTTTTTCCATTTGCAGTTCAGATGCAGATATATTGGTTTGTGGCTTACTGTCTGAGCCTTTAAAAAAATCTCTATTAAGCAAATACATTCCCAGATATAAAGACTAATATTCTTGCACCTTTCCTAGATATTTTATTATAGATTTAAGATAATAATATAGAACTATTCAATGTGCCGTGATATTTATCTCCTGTCATTGAAGGATTCATAGGTCAGAGTTTGAGGATATGTTTTATTTTCTTTCAATTAAGTGGTCTTGGACTATTTTGATCAGGTAGCTGGCTGTATTGGTTAAAATTTTTGAACAGATCCCCGTGTGTGTGTGTGTGTGTGTGTGTGTGTGTGTGTTGTGCTGATACATACTATAAATACATAATATAAAGTATAAAATACAGAATGAAAAGAATTAAAAGCAGTTGTGATGCAGTGTATCCTCCACCTCCCCCCGTGTGCGAACCATTCACGGTCCTGACTGAAGGCAGCCCGCCTTCCTGGCCCCATTCCCACCCCCTCACACCCTCAGGACATTAGCGCTCCATTGTTCCCTCTCCTTCTAGCATCACTAGTTTCCCTCCTCTCTACTGGATCGCTTCCATATGCCATGGAACATGGTTTCTCTCAGCTTACGATCTTTTTGACCCCACCTCTTCCAGCTCCTGCCCCTTTCTCTGCCCCCAGAGGGTCTTCAGTGCCCCAAGGTTGCACTACCTCTCTTGACTCCCTCTGGGCAGGCTTGTCCCCACTCCTCCGGAGGGAAAGGGCTCTCAACCAAGCCAGCCATGACCACCATGTTTCTAAATCTAGCCATCAAGTCTGAGTCTTGGCGCAGCTGGCTGTACCCTTTTCTTTGAAGCTCTTTCTTCACTTGGCTTCTAGGACACGTATTTCTGGTTACCCGCCTGTCTCATTGGCTGTTCCTCTGCAGCAGCCCCTCTCCCTGACCTTGAAACATGGGCCCCCTCCTCTCCATCTTCTCTCCTTCTCTCTGTGACCCTCTCCCAGCCCTTGGTTTTCAGTATCTTCTATATGAATGATGTCTAGAATTTGCTTCAAAGTTACCTTGGGAGAGAAACAAAGATTGACCGTGAGTGGATAGCTGCCGGCGCGGGGTGATGTGTACCTAGGGGTTTATTATGCTGTTCTCTCTAGTTTATGTTTGAAATTTTCTGTAAGGAAAAGTTAAAAACCTGTATGCTGATGACCCCCAGTTATTTGTCTGAAGCCTAGCCCCTCTCCTGAAGTACAGACCTGTGTATCCAACTGTACTTAATATTTTAACTTGCATATTAATAGGCATTTCACACTCACATGCCCAAAACTGAACTCCTGTTTTTCCCATGCAAATATATTCTTCTGCAGTCTTCTATCTTGGCTATGGGAATGCCATCCTTCCGGTGGCTCATGCAAAATACCTATGGTCATGCTTGACTTCTCTCTTTCTCTTTCATTTCTCATTCAATTCATCAGCAAATCTTGTTGACTCTACCTGCAAATATATGTAGAATATGACTTGTTAGAACTAGTTTCACTGTCATCACCCTTGTCCAAGCCACCATCATTTCTCACCTGTTTCTCCTTGGCCCCTCGCAGGCGATGCAACCCTCAATGGTAGGCAGAAGGATCCATGATTAAGAAACCAGGCTCAAAACCCTGCAGTGGCTTCTTTTCTCACTCACTGAGAGTCATGGTTCTTAGTGTGGTCTACAGGATCCCATAGCTTCAAAATGCTGCCCACGGAAATATAACATGAGTTACTCATGAAAGGCACATATGTAGTTTAACATTTTTCTGGTAGCTAAATTGAGAAAGGAAAGAGAAACAGGTGAAATTAATCTTAATAATGAATTAATCCAAGATGTCAAAAATACTTTACTTTCTGATGCATCTTGCAGGGTTTTTCAAACTAAGCCACACCCATAGCACATCTCAGTTTGGGATAGCTGCACATCTTGGTCTCCACAGCCTCCTGGGGCTAGTGGCTCCCGTGGTGGAAACACACACCTCTGTGATCGGGTCTCACTTGGCTTCCGTGTTCTTATCTCCTACGACTCTTCCTCCGTTCACTCCATTCCAGCCCCACTGGCCTTTTTGCTGCCCCTCCAATAAACTAGGGATTTCCTCTTTTAGGTCATGTTCCCTGTGTTTGGAACGCTTTTTGCCAGATAGCCCTGTAGCGGACTCTTCCTTCCTTTGGGTCTGTGCCGGGATAGTACCTTTGCAGTGGCTCATTCTACCCCCGCACGTTTGCTGGCATCTCCTGCATCCCTTCCTGTGGCGTTTTTTTCTCCTTAACACCCTCACCCACTTAACATACTATGTATTTCTCTTACTTCGTATATCTTCCCTCTCTCCCTGCTGGAACGTGAGCTCCACGAGAGCGGGGATCTATGTCACTTTTGTTCCCTGCTATATTTCCAGAGCATGGAACAGTGCCTGGGACCTGCCAGATACGTAGATGTTGCTGAAGAATTAAATGGGATGAATTATTAAGAACGATTCTTTTTTAGTTAAGAACCATCCTGTTGAATGTACTTTATTGTGTGGTGTCATGTTCTTGCTGGCTAGCAGTTGGAAGGTCTAGTTCAAGTTAGGGTATTTTGAAAGAGATCTCTTTATAAAGAGGGGGTTATGTGTTCAATGTGTAATTTAAATGGATTCAAGACCCCCAGAACACTGCATTTCGTTCATTTCCTCGGGAGATTTTGAACCACGTTCGAACATTCTGTTTTAAGTGCGTGCACAGATACAACATTTCAGAGGTGATGTCCTCCCATTGAATGTGGCAACATCGTCACCTGATGGCAGAAATGATTTCCAAATGCCTGTTTTTTAACATGTTCTTGCTGTGACATCAGTCTCTTTCCAAAAGTAAAGGCTTTCTTACCCATTTTTTTAGATGTCACCTTTACCTTGAAGGGACAGATTGAATACCTGTTTAAAAATATTCATTAAGTAGCATTCTGCCGGCAGGCGCTCACTGCAGAGGTCAGGAGATTTTAGAACGATGATGTTTTCTGCTTTAAAAAAAAAATGTGTAATTCCTCTTGAAGTTCAGCACCTCGTTCAGGAAGTCTGCCGGGAACAATCGGTGTCAGTGCGGTCAGGTGATTTGGGGGTCTCACCCTGTCATTACAGAGGGCTGTCATTTGTTGTAGGCAAGCCGGTACCCTGAGATTTGCTGCCCTGGGTACAGTTGACTAAAGTACACAGACGACGGGAGTGTCTCCGACCATTCTCGAGTGTGTGTTGGATCTCCTGCTCAGGGGCAGGCGTGACAGTGACCCCCGGACACAAATGGAAGGAGTCGCAGCGGCGTCGATTCACATGTGGAGTAATAATAAGATCTCATTGCTTGTTTTCAAATAAAAATAAATACAGACATCCTACTAATTTCTTCTTCGTCCTGGTGGATCTTATACTTGCCGCATCCAAGGTGATTGCTCTAGTTGGTGCTTTTTTATTGACCTCGTTTCTCTCACTTTAATCCAGTTGAGGGTTGGGTCTTCTCTTCTCTGTCGATCCTGGTATCCAAGAGGGCTGGGCTGCGCCGATGTTTGTTGGCTGAACAGAGCCGGGGGATAGATCCGTTCTCTGACCTCAGGACCTTTGTCGGACAACAAAGTCTGGCAGCCAGATTTCTTTGGTAGCTGCTAGAGCCCTTTCTTTAACGATATGGAAGGCATGGGTGGCCTCAGGGAAAAGGGCACCGCGGCGCCGATGCTTGGTGAGCGTGTGTGTCTTCCATCCGCTTACCTGTGTGCCGAAAATGTTTGTGCGAGTATGCACGGTTATCCATGTTGTACACACATTTGTACAGGCACTCCTAGATGAAAGGCTCTGTCTTCTGGATGGAATGGGGTGGGAATAGGAAAGGAAGGAATATGCCAGTGTGAATGGGACATGGTCTCTGTCCTCCGGGAGCCAGAGGTTAGTGAGGGTGAGAGACTCCCCCCACTAAAACACAAGACAAAGCATAAAAGGGATGTGAACGGAGTAGAAGAAGGGGGTGTAGGAGCCAGAGGGGCCGTTGGGAATTGGAGGATAGCTCTTGGAACATGAGGAAGAAGATCTTGTCCTTCTTGTTCCTAGCGGAGTCTTCAGAGGCTAGCACAGAGCTTGGTCCCTCTGAGATGCTCAGTAATTACGTATTGGTTAATAATTGGGTATTGAAGGAGTAGGTGTTCACGCAAAGGTGCAATGCAAAGGCCCAGAGGTGAAGGAAGAAATGACTTCTTAGGAGAAACTAGTTGGTGTGCTCTGAGAGCTGTATGTGGCAGGAGATGAGGCTCTGTATTGCGGAATTAAGGGCATTCTTGGGAGAGTCTTGACCAACTTTCTAAGAATTTGATTGTGGTGGTTCTTAACCTCTTTTGCACCAGTACTCATTAGGAATCGCATGGAAACTATTAGCCTCTTTCTTAAAAAAAAAATCACAACACATGATCTGGCCTATACTACCAGAGGACTCCCAGATCCCAGATCCCAAGTCCTAAGACCATTCTCTTAGCCCAGGAAGCTGTCCGTGCTTACCAAGATCTCATAATGGATACAAGACATTGTTTTTCCCTTGGATTCTCTGGGAATTGACTCTGATGAGTGTGTATAGAGGTGTTCCAGCTTTTAAGGGCCCGGATAGGTGTCAGGTTCAGTAGAGATGCCAACAAGCTCAGGGAAACTGTGGAGAAGAGGGGAGAGGGCTCTCTGTGTGCATGGAAATGGGGAGATCTAGTGGTTGTTCCATTTAGCATGGGACAAAAATGCTTACCTGGGAGAAAATAGAAAAAAAAAATGAACCTTTCAAACTTACTAATTCAGACTATGGGATGCTTATGCTAACTTTTTTCTGTGACGTGGTTTCCAACTCAGACACCCGGCCAAGCAGTAATTACAGATATAGAGAAGCAATGTTTGCATTTTTGAGGAACGGTGACTGTGGAAAGGAGTCATTAGAGTTTCATATTACCTCGGTACAGGGTTCAAGGAGGGCCTTAGCTGTCCCGATCCATCAGAGGGAGCCGCCTGGAGGAGGTGGCCAGATTTCTCAGGCTGCTTCAAAAAGCAGAAAGCCGGGGCTGAAGGTAGTTTAAAATTGGCTTGTTTTGCTCCCGTTGTCATAAAATTCCTATGAAGAAAGACTATCTGTGTACCTTCAGTTAAAAAATATAAATTGACCCGACTTCCTGTCTGCCTTGAGTCTGTCGTATCCCTCATAGACAGGATATTTGGAGAATAGAAAAACCCAGTGTGGGCAGCACCGTGTTGACTGGGTGTGTCCTACGAAGTTCATCCCGTGGAGGTGCCGTGAGGCAATGCTTCATCCCAGTGAACGAGAGGGTTGAAGATGAGCCCTGCGCGCAGCCATGTTCCCTGCGGGCCCCGGAAGACACCACTGGGGATGGATGAGGAGCGCCCTTGAGCTCCGGCCCCAGGAGCAAAGCAGGGAGCAGGCTCGGGACCCCGTAGGAGCAGCCAGTGCTCTTCCTCCCCTCTGCTGAGGCTCCCCACTCGTGTACTCAGTGGGATTTTGCTTTGCGAGATGAGTCTGTGAGTGAGCTTTAAAGGTTTTTTTCAGAGGAGAGCCCCTCCTGTGTTCCCCAGAGTTGTGTTCAGACTGCAAGTCCAGACACCTTAATGGGGGGTGAAATCAATTTAATGGGCTGAGAACAACATTTTTTTTTAAGGAACATAATAGAAAATATTAGGCTGCCTAGTATGTGGTAAAGATGAGTATGATTTCATGAAGGTTTGTTTCAATTGTATGTATTTTATATTTATGTATATTATGTATATTTATGTATCGTTTTGTGTGCTTACGTACATAACTCTCATATACGACGTATACGTGTATGGGTGTGTACAGGGTCACCTTGTAAACTTTATTTCTTACTGTGAGTCAGGGTCCAAAAAGTTCGAGAAACCATCTCGGAAGCATATCTTGGCCCTTGGTGTAGACCGTGGGTTCCAGCCGCTTCCCCAGAGGCCATCTCTATGGAGACAGATGTGGTGAGAGGGCTTTTTTTTTTTTTTTAAAGAGCAGCAGAGTCAGGCTCTCACAGCATGATTCAGGCTGTCGGTGGCTGCTTACCCACTCCTGCCCACCCCACCCCACCCCCGCTTCCCTATGCCCAGTGATTCCTGCTGCAGTGGGGGAAGGGGCAGGGAAACCTCACCGGGGGATGGGAGCAGGGGTCCCCTTCCCATCTGTTTCACCAGGTGTGATTCCCTGGAGTGCAGCGTGTCCTGCCCTGTGTGTCTTCTCTGTCTCTTGACTTTATTAGCTATATCCACACCGAGGTGAGGGCAGAGAGAAGGCCATGCCAACTTATTATTTTGCCCTATTGTTCTCTTTTTCTCAGACTCATTGGGTAGGGATGCCAGAGTTTACACGATCTAGGGGAGATTCTGGCACATGGGAATGAGCCAGCCCCACTCAATGATTCCCCTTGGATTTGTGAGTCTCTGCCTCCATCTTTCCCCGAAAGGGGAGGAGTCTTTCCCGGATACTAGCTGCCTCCCCTTCCACCAGCTGCGCCAACCGGCCTGCAGAGCGCTGACCCACTTGTCGTACCTCAAATAGAGGTTTAAATTAGGACCTTTAATCTGTAAGAGGCTTACAGCCCGTTGGGTGGCCAGCTGCTGTCGATGTCCATGGGGCAGAGCTGGGCTTTGCGTGGCTGTTGTCGTGTTTAAGGAATCACAGGGGTCTGTGGCTTCATGGCAGGAGTGACCGGGCACGTGGACTTGCTTGTGACTTGTCGAGGACCAGGAAAGCAAGGTCCTGGGGAAGCAGAGATGTTTGCTTGATACTCCTTTGGCTGTCGGCACTTCCACAGGCCTTGGGAGTGGTTGGGTGGGGTCGCCTGAGATGGAATGGGGTGATGGTGTGTCTTTTTAATGATGGGGTGGAGAGCCTCGAATTCTTTGGGTCTTGGGGTGCTGGCCTCGCTTCTCTGGGCTTCTGAGCCCGGATCCCTGCCGATGTGCATTTAGTTCTGCTGGGTCAACATCTGTTTTCATTCCACAAATGTTTGTTAATCAGTGTGGTACTAGGGGCTGTTGGGGACACACAGAAACAGGAGAATCGGGGCCTCTCCCAAATTGTTCATTGTCTTTTTGAGACCAGACGAGGACATATTAAAATGTTCATTCACCCCACAGGCCGATACCTATTTGGCTAGCAGCTGTTCAGGGGAGCACATAATCAAGTTCCAAAGTAATCGGCACGGGGGCAGTGTTGTTGGAGGCCTGAGAGGGTGGTCCGAGCTGGGCCCTGAGTGGTGGGATTGAGAAGGATGGGAGAGGGGACCCCATCAAGGGTGGGAGGAGCGCCGTGAACAGGCAGGAAGAGTGCACAGTCCTCCTCCTGCGTGCAGTGGCTGTCCCCCCTTCTGGAAATAGTCCCAGTTTCAGGGCTAGAGAGACAAGAGAGAGGCAGCTCTTGGGTGGGCTCTCTTTTCTCCTCCTCTTCATCATGTTAATAACAAGAATAATGTTTCCTAACTTTCGTTGAGCACTTATTGCATACCGCTGTTCTGGCTGCTTTTCCGTGGATTTTCTCAGGAAGTCTGCTCAGCACCACGAATCTGCGCTTTACATGGACGGCACCACGGCGTGGAAAGGCTCAGTAACTTGTCCCGGTCCCATAGCAAGGGAGCAGTTGGCTCAGGAGTCCAGCTGGGACAACCCGAGGGCAGAAGCTCACGCTCTTAACCCACTGCTTCCTGAACTTGTCTGAGCATTGGAATCACTGGGGGATCTTTTGAAATTTCCGAAGCCCGGGCCAATTCCATTACACCCTAGGCTGCTTACATCATGGTCTGTGGGGCTGGGACTCAGGCATCCATCGTTTTTGAAGCTCCCCAGGTGATTTCAGTGTGCCACCAGGTTTAGAAACCACGAGGTTAACCTCTGAGTTTTCGTTAGGGATTGTGATTATTTGAATGAATATAGTTGTACCTCTGAGGCAGCGGGGCCTTCACCCCAGGCCCATCTGACGCTCACCCGCCATGGCACAGAGCGTGACTCTAGCCTCGTGTCTGAGGGAGCAGGACCCCTCACACCCCACAGCATCTGGGACCCCCAAGAGCGAAACCTGGGTGGGCTGGAGTGGGCAGAGGGAGGGGCGTTCTCCCGGGGTCGCGGCCATCTTGGGGCAGAGACCCTTTCAGAGCCCTGGAGACCTCCAAGTGTGGTTTCTCACGTCTTCTGCTCCCCCGGGCCCCTGACTTCAGCGGCGAAGGGCGAGGGTCACTCGAGGGCAGATCCCTTCTCGACAAGTCCCGCTCCTCTCTGCCTGTCCCTGGGTGAACCTGAAATGGACACGAGGAGCAGAGTCGTTTGGGTGGCTGGGAACAGCACTAAATTTAGCAAAACTGTCGCTGGTGGGGGGCCGGCCTGTAGTGAGCCAAACTTAGGCCCGAGTGGACGAGATTTATAGTCAGCAGTGCAGCCAGCGCCGTCTCTGCCTGGGCAAGTCTGTGGTTACACAGGATCTTTCCCTTTCTAAAGCCTGGAAGCTTGTGAGCCTGTCCTGCAGGATCTCCCTGGCGCTGCCCCTGGGACGCGTGGCTCCACCCCCAGCGCCCCTGGGGATTTGGTTCCTCCCACCCTCCCTCACGTGTCTGGAATCCTCGCTTCAGTACGTTAGCCTGGGCCTGCACATTCTTCCATACTTCTTGGCCCCATTGCCAGCCTCGATTCTCAAGGCACCGGAGAGCAGACGTGAGCTCTGGTGGATTTCTCTTAGGGCATATGGCACCTTTGGAGACCTTTTGGTCAAGATCATTGAGTGGAGCAAAGAGAGGAGCTGGGATGGTCAGCTGAACAAAGTTTTAAGGGACTCAGTCTTTTCCCTCCACGGGAAGCGAATCATGATGTGGAGGGATGGGCTGAGGGGGTGGAGAGAGCTGCGAGACGCTCTAGTGGTTGAGGATTTCTTCAGTTGCTTCCTGTTCTGCTCTGACATGGACCATATCTGGACGGAGGTGGGTTTTGTGAAATTGGAGAGTGGAGGTCTGCTGGTGACAGGTCACCTTCCCCTCCTGGACCTCTTCCTCCCACTTCTCAGATCTCATGGTGGCAGCTTGCCTGGGGGAGTCTCTGTTGGGCGATTAATGACCAGGCTACATTTTCTCAGCCCTTTCCAAAGTGGACGGTGACGCTTTGGCCGGGGCTGGGGTCTTGTCTACGTGACAGGATTTGTTATGAGTCTAAAGCAGTGGTTCTCCTCCAAGGGCATTTCCCCAGGGGACCTTTGGAAAGTCTAGAGACGTTTTTGGTCATCACAGTGGAGGAGCAGGAGGGGTGTTATTGGTGGCCAGGGATAGTGCTAAATATCATACCGTGCACAGGGCAGCCCTCACCGCGACTAAGAATTATCTAGTCCAAAACATCCATAGTGCTGAGGTTGAGAAACCCTGGTAGAGGGGGACAGTCTTATAGAAATGGCCCTGAGAGGTCATTTTTTTCTAGATCCCTGCTCCTATTAGAAAGGACTTGAGGGGCACCTGGGTGGCTCAGTCGGTTAGGCATCTGACTCTTGATCTCAGCTCAGGTCTTGATCTCCGAGTCAAGGGTTTGGGCCCTGTGTTGGGTTCCATGCTGGGTATGGAGCCTACTAAAAGAAAGAAAGAAGGGGGAAGGAAGGGAGGGAGGGAGGGAGGGGAAATAGAGACAAAGAAAGAAAGAGAAAGAGGGAGAAGGAAAGAAATGACTTGAGACCAAGAGCTGTCTGGCCATTGCTTTCTTCCTTTGTCCTCCAGGTTCCCCCTCTCCTTAGCACTTACAATGTCTTGTATGAATTGTGTTCAGGAGGTTTCCTGGAAGTTGCTTAAACCTTATATGGTATAGCTTCTCAAGAAAGTCTTGCCATCTAAGCACGTGTGTATCCTCCGTCGGTCCTATCGGCGGCTGGATGCAGCTGTGTCCCCGGTGCACCTGATTCAGCTGTGGTGTTAGTATATTTAGATGCTGATACCTTTGAGATGAATTTTCAGTGCGGCAGGGAAGCCCTTCCGAGCAAACATCATGCGGAACGGCGGAGGGGTCTCGCCTGCCTTGCAGAACTGGGTTGTGCTTGCTAAGTTCTCTTAAATGCAGGAAACATAATGCGTTGCCTTGGAGAACATGATGTTGCTTACCAGATACAACATCGAACCTGCTGCCAGGTAACCTCAGCAGCCGGGCACGTCTCTCATCCTCCGGCACCCACCCTTCTCCTGCGGTCGGCAGGGCCGCTCTAAGACCAGAACAAGGAAAGGAGAAGTCTCCCAAAGTGAGGACCATAGCTTACTCTACATGGTGGAGGGGGGCGGTGGCTGTGTACGGATTCTAGAATACACTGACTTTTTACAATTCAGGACAAGCTTCAAGGGCCTTCCCATGTGACTGCCCTACCTGACTCTTAAGCAGTGAAGGTGTGAGTGGAGCTTTGCAGTTTAGGGGGAGAAGAGGCGGTGAGAATGGTGTCAGGGCAGAAGCCCAGGGAAGCCAGCCAGCATGGGAGATGGACAAAGATACTCCCCTGGGTGCATCTGACCTCCTGCCCCCAGGTCACTTCTCAGCGTTATTTCTCTGTCTACTGACACACACACTCAATTGCCATGTGCTCTAGTGAGACCAATATATTTTTGGATGAGCCCAGGCCAAACAAGAAGGTAATTATACATGGGGGGGGGAGTAAATACAAATGATGTTGGGGTTCCCTGTTTTGTGTTTTCACCGAGAGTTTGCTCTCTCCCTTGGTTGGTGGAATTCGCTGGGAGACGGATTATAGGGCAGATCCTGATGTTCTTGGAGTTCGGGTTCACCGCTTCCCTTATTCTCATGTACAGAACCAAGGTGCTGACTGTGGGCTCAGGAACCCCAGGTTCTCGATTACTGCTCGCTTAGCAGGCAACTAGGGCAGTCGACACCAAAAACCTCCAAAGTCCTGCTCAGTGATGGTAAACATCTGAATGCAATGAACAAACGAGTGCATGTATATTTAGAATGTCACACCCCATCGAGGAAGAACCCCCCAGTAAGCCTCGCTGGCTCATCCCAGCCACAGGTCTGAGCACACCCAGGGTCATATCCTCTTATTCCATGATCAGCTGAAGTCACTTCCTTATGTACCCAACGCTACCCACACCCAGCCACTATTTCCTGCCCCAGCTCAGGAAGTGCCCATCACCCCTTTCATAACTTCTTGGTAGCATATTGCCATCCACCAGCATGCTGAGCCTTTCTGCTTAGCTGCCATCTTGCTTCCCGATCCTGCTCTTGTTTGAGGGCCCTTGGCTTCTGCTTGGACTCCCCGGCTTCCAGGCCCAGAGTGACTTCAGATGCCCATCAGTCACTGGAAATTTCAGCCCTGGGTTGCTGGTTTGGAGCTGTGTTGTGTCCTCAGTCTCGGTTTCTCACTCCCTGCACCCCGCCCTTACCACTTCTGTCATGTTAAAAAATCTTATTTCTTATAAAAATTACTCCTTTTTTCAACATGGATCTATAAAACCCAAATACATTTTCAAACTCCATCTCACAGAACATAAAGAACATAAAGCTTGATAAGTTTATTTAGAGTTTTGAAAACATGTTAATTTTATAAGGCTTTTGAAGTTTGATAGAGCAACTTCTCTGCCATTTATTAAATGGCAATGAGAAAGTGATCAGAAATGTGTATGTGTCTTTTATATTTCGTGAGCAGAGAGAGTAGACACAAAAACCTATTGGTGCTAGAGCAACAACCCATTTGGATAAAAGTTCATTTTTCCTAGGGTTTTTTTTTTTTTTTTTATCTTTCTTGTTAGTTTTTTTTTTTTACTATGTTTTTGCTTGATATATAACATATGTCCAGAAAAGCAAACACAGTCCTAAGACTTTAGCATAAAGTGTTTATAGCCTATAGCCAACATCCAGGCCAAGCAAAGAAATAGAATATTACAAGACCCCCACCACCGAAAATGCCTTGTGCTTCTTTCCAGTTACTAACCTGCCTTCCCAGGGTAAAGACTATTTTGACTACTAAAATTTACCGATCAGGTTGGCCTCCTTTTCAACTTTATATAAATGGACATTCTCTTTTGTGTCTGGCTTCTTTCACCTGTCATTTTGTTTGTGACATTCATCTACGTTGTATGCTCTTGCTGCTTTCCATCCTGCTGGCTGTGTAGTATTCCATGTTATTCATAGATCGCGATTTATTATCATTGTATGGTTGATGTTTGCGCCGTGTGGATATACACCTAGGAGAAGAACTGCTGGATCATAGTTTCAGTAGGTCGCGCTAAAGTGGTTATGCCAATTATATTCCCACTAGCAACACAAAAAAATTCCGGCTGCTTCATGTCTTTGTCAGTATCTGGTATGATCTCCCTTTTCCATCGTACTCCAGTGGGCATGAAGTGGTATTGTAATCTGCTCTGCATTTGCATTTTCATGATCCCGGCCATTTGGATATCCTTGTGGGAAGGGACTGTTCAGGTCTTTTGCCCTTTTTCGGTTGGGCTGCCTATCTTTTTTCTCATTGGTTTGTAGGAAGCTCTTCGTATATTGTTGGTTATTTGTATTGTAAATATTTTCTCCCTTCAGTAGCTTTTGGAGTCCATATCTTTAGGGATATCCCCAAGGATAGCCCATGTGAAAGCATTGGGATTGATGTAGTACTTTGTACAAGGATCTTTTTTTAAAGAAAGATTTTATTTACTTATTTGATGGAGAGAGAGAGAGAGAACATAAGCAGGGGGAGTAGGAGAGGGAGAAGTAGGCTTCACACTGAGCAGGGAGCCCGATGCGGGGCTCAATCCCAGGACCCTGGGATCATGACCTGAGCTGAAGGCAGACCCTTAATGACTGAGCCACCCAGCACCCCTGTCAAGGGATCTTTTATTCTTTGTTAGTGATGCTGGGCTTGCAGCTTCCTTCTGTCCGTACTCACCTACAAAGGCGCCGTTGAAATATTGGTCATGTAGGGGGGACAGGGATTCTTGAAGTTCTTGGCCTACTTAGGTACTGGCACCTTTAGGGTCCCCTAAAAATAAAAATTGTGATATCCAAGTGCCTTGTACATACACTATTGTAAGCATTTTGCATGGTCTCTTTCATTTATTCCTTAGACATGCTTATCTGTTAGCTACTACCCTCACCCCCATTTTCAAGCAGGGACGCAGGCTCAGAGAGGTTTTGTCCTTCCTGAGGGTCACCTAACTAAGACTCTGGCTGCAGAGCTCATGCTCCATAACCACTGTACTACCTAGAAAGTTACACTTCCTAAAATCGATGTTTTATGAGCGTGTCTGGAACTACGCCCGGCACATAGTAAGTGCTCAGTAAATACTTGTTGAGCAAAAGAGCTCGACAGTGCTGAGCCGAGCCGAAGTCTTCGTTGAGTGGAGAAGTTTGTCCTGGCAGTGGATCTGTTGGTACGAGAAGTAGTGTTCCATCCCACTGTGTGTCTTGCCTAGAGTGGTGCCCGTGGTGGTGTAGACATCACAGTGGGCGTCTGTGGAGTGAATGACTCAATCACAGACAGACTGTAAACTCTGCTTAGTGAAGGGGATGAACTTGGAGGACACTGCAGGGCCCAGGGCCAAGGCAGGCATGTCACGGGGGGCTGTGGGGATGGTCCAGGGACGATCCAGAGCGTGGCTAGCAGTGCCCTGGCTGTTAACCGCCCTGTGTGTGGAAACAGAAACAGGGTTCAGTGTCAGCAGCCGAGGCTGTCCCAGTTACAGGCTGTGAGGTCAGAAGAGGTCCCAGCAGCAGTGCAGGGCTGGCAGAGTGCAAGGTCAGGTAATCCAAAGTCACAAGGTTGCAAGCAGTAAAAGTTCAGGCTGGCAGGAAAGAGAGCCAGGGAGTGCTTGGAGGGAGTCGTCTCCTGGGCTGGGTTCCCCTCCTGAATGAGGCCTTTCTTCGCAGGCTGCAGAGCGCCTGCAAGGAACACACCAGACCTCAGGGCAGGGTGATCCAGAGACTTCTCCTGTGCCGGAGCCAGCGGCAGCCTTCCTGAAGGCCTTGTCAGCCTCTGTATTTAACAGGCGAGGAAATGGAAGCTCCGAAGCGCGAGGCTTTTGGGAGCCAGGGGTAGAGCCAGGGGTAGAGCCTGGGTTGGAACGAGGCACTGCAGTGTTTCTGCTTCCTCGGGAATTAAGGGGTGATGGAAGTGGTGATACTGGGAAGGAGGAAGGAAAGGTGAGAGCCTTAAAGAAGGGCGATGGGGAGAATGATGGGCTACAGGGAAGAAGGGGGAATTGAGCGACTGCAGGACACACCCAAGGGGGAGCGCAAGCTGTGGGATTTGGGGAAGGAAGCTGCTTGTGTGACGACGGCCATCTTGGCTCCAGAGGTAAGTTCCATGAGGACAGAATCTTTTGCACTTTTACTGAAGCATCCTGTATGGAGAGCTGCCAAGAGGGCAAGGGCTTCTTTCATTGTGATAGATACACGTAACATAGATTTACCGTCGTTTTTTTTTTAATTTTTAAAGATTTTTTTATTTATTTACTTGAGAGAGAGAACAAGAGAGAGCATGAGTGGGGGGCGGGGAGGCAGAGGCAGAGGGAAAAGCAGACGCTCCACTGAGCAGGGAGTCCGACGAGGGGCTCGATCCTGGAACCCCGGGATCGTGACCTGAGCCGAAGGCAGACACTTAACCGACTGAGCCACCCCGGCGCCCCTAGATTTACCATTTTCACCATATTTAAGAGTACAGCCCGGGGACATTAAGTGCATTCACGCTGTGGGCAGCTACCATCGCTGTCCATCTACAGAGCTGTTTTCATCCTGCAAAGCTGAAACTCTTAACCCGCTAACAATAACTCCCTGCTCTCCCTCTCCCCAGCCCCCCGGCAGCCACCGTTCTTCTTTCTGTCTCTAGGAATCTGACAACTCCAAGGACTCGTAGAATTGGAATCCCACACTCTTGTCCTTTTTGTGACTGGCGTATTTCCCTTGACAGAATGTCTTCGGGTTCATCCATGTTGTAGTGCATATCAGAATTTCCTTCCTCGTAGAAGCTGAATAACGTTTGTTATATGGATATACCCTATTTTAGGTATCCATGCATTCAGCAGTGCACGGACTTGTACATGGTTTTCTGATCAGTGACTAGAACATGTCCTGGCCTTGTGGGTGCTCAACAAGGAATTGTTGAATGAATTTTAGTTGTGTGGAACGTGAGGTGACAGTGGGATACTCAAGTGGACTGTCGAGCAGGCGTTCTAGGATGGGGAGGGGAGGGATGAAGCCAGTGGTGTGAAGATACTCCCCGGGGACGGGGACTGGGCTGTGGGAGCAGGCGTCTGGGCTCAGGACAGGAGGGAGCATCACCAAGAAAGATGCCGGACAGGGGGTCTCAGGGTCATGTACTTAAAAACAGGATAGCGGTTTTAAGAAGGGGATGCTGCTAAGTAACATCCACGTCAAGAGGATGAGGTCAAGGAAGGAGTGCTGGAATCAGCACTGGAACTCGGCTCTGTCTGACGTCACTTTGGAAAGAACTTTCTGTCGGGTGGTAGCGGTGGTCCAGGCCAGAATGGGCCACCAGGGGAAGCACACCTGAAGCAGCCAGAGAGCCGCTGACTGCTGAGGCACGAGCGCTGGCAACGGGTGTGAAGCAGCAGAGAAAGATTCAGGAAGCACAGATCGTCCTCAGGCCTCACGGAAGTCTCGAACTTGCGGGCGTCCTTGAAGTATGGCGGGGGTTCCTTGCTGTAAAGACGAGAGACGAGGGTACCCCAAGTGGAAGGAGCAGGGAGGGAAAGAGCTCCGGGGAAAGAATGGGGGTGTGCAAGGGATGATAAGGAGAGCAGATCAGCAAGGCAGAAGATTTGCAGGAGAATGTGGGACACATAGTTGGCACTTCTGTCATTTCCTCCATTTTAAAGATGATTAAGAGATGGCGGTTGGGGGAAGCTTGAGTAATCTATGTCTAAAGTAATGCAACCCAGTTACCGACACTGGAGAATCCCCAGGACAACCCCATTGCCCTGTGTAAGTATAGTAGAATATTCTGCCATGGACACCGGTGGTTGTAAAGATTCGGTTGCATGTCACGGACACAGCTGGCTCGAATACGGGGGTGGTGGAGAATTGGAGCCTCCATTCCGCGTAACCAGCATTCCCTGAGCCCCAGCAGAGAGGCACGGGAGAAATGCTGGGATAGAAAGACAAAAAGCTGTGATCTAAACAGGAGGAGGTGAGCCTGGACTACTCCTCGACTTCACCTGAGTCTCCCAGACTTTCCTTCCTGCAGAACCCGGGGAGATGCTGGACTGGAGACCGAGAAAGTGGATGGCACATCTGCCCCCATCTCGCTCTGGGAAGCCTCTCCGTGCGTGCCGAGCTGCCCACGCGCTGCCCTGGGCCCCGGCAGAAGTCTGTGTGCTCACACGTACCCCTTCTGAAAAAGCAGTTTGGTAAATTCATACGTACACCCACGGGGTTGGCCCCCGAGCTTAAGGAAATATTCAGAAATGACTTTAAAGATAATATCCAGATACCCCCACCCCCACCCCACTAAATTCGGCTGCCTAGAAGCTATTTATCTCAAGGAAAATGCCTGGAGCATCCCCACAGGATGTCAGTGAAGGATCCAAGCCTGTGGAACGTGAATCCTCTGTGCAGGAAAGCAGTCAGATGCTGCCCCCCCAGGGCGGGAACCCCGGCAGAGAGGCACCCAGGTTCTCACCGGCTTCGGAATTCCAGGCTTTGCCTGGCCGAGCTGAGAAGCGTGAAGCATCACCTGCCTGACTCCAGCTGTCTCTGAGGTGCTGGAAAGGAACCTGAGACCCCGAAGGAGGCTTTGGATCCCTGCAGCCTTATGCCCATGTGATCTGGGCACCGATGTTTGCTCCGGCCTGGACCAGGTTCCCTTTGCTGCCAGCCTAGTCTGGCCCAGCCCCTCAGAGACGAGGTTTCTGGGAGCCTTCCGTACAAATAAACAAAAAATAGTAATAGCAATATTTATCAAGTATTGACTGTTTTCCAGGTGCTAGTCTAAGTGTTTTCTGTTTATTAACTCGTTGAAACCTTGCAGTGACTCTGTGGGATCATTGTTGTTTGATAGATGAGGAAACTGAGTCACAGAGCGGTCGGTATATAGTACTTTTTCCTGAGATCAGCCAGCTAATACCAGGTGGAGGCGGAAGTCAAACACATCCAGAGCCAGCAACTCTTCAGGGAAGGCGGCCCCAGTGGGACATGTGGGAGCCACCGGAGGCCAGAGCCGGGAGGTCAGCTGTTGACCAGTCAGACTCCTAGATCCGGTTTCTCCCTGTTGGAGCCGGCTGCCCCTGTTGCTTCAGGGAGGGGACGGCTGCCTTGTTGTATGACCCAAGTTTGCCAGAAGGATTAGCCTTTTCCTCATGTCAAAACAAGCCAAGCAGGAAAAAAACCAACAAACGACTCATAACTTTAAGGAGAAAGAGCTCTGCAGCTTCTCCAGCAGGAGGGGAGACCCCAGGGCAGAGGCCCAGAAGGTGTCTGGTTATGTCCTCGTCAGAGGCATGTGTTCCTGAGAGGGACCCTGAGACCCCTTGTTTTACCGCTCAGGGCCCCGAGGCCCAAGCCACTTGGCAGTGAGGCTCTGTAGCAGCCCGCCTTCTCTCTGTTCCCCCATCACACCCTGTGGGACGTGAGTGTCCTGGGCAGCTCACGGGTGGCCCAGACACCTGTGGTCCAGCTCCCGCTCGGCCCCGAGCTAGCTCTGGGACCCTGGGCAATTCCAGCTTCCCATCTGTGGGACGACAGGATTGAACGTGAGCAGTGGTTTTCAAAAATGTATATATTTTTTATTGCAGTGGAATGTTTTCTTCAAATAAAACTTGACTGATAGCAACAGAATATGAAACAGTTAAAAGGAGAGGTATAAATTTTCTAAAGATAAACAAAGGGAAGAAAACCTTAGGCCAGTCAGACATCCTTCCAGATTGTTCCCCGAGCCTGCACAGTTCTGCTTCTGTGCTTTTTCACGCATCATTCCTGCCCCTTGGGTTACCTTTGTTCCTTCCATTTTTACTGGAAGTTTTGGATTTTTCAGATTCCCCCTTACCTTCTACCTCCCTCGTGGAACCCCTTTGTCTCTGGTGAATCCTCTTTCCAGATTCTGTTGCATTTATTAACTATTTTAATTATTAGGGTCCTCTGTATTGCTTACGGGTGGCTTAAAGGAATTTATGTGTATAAGGTATTTGTAAATAAACATGGCATTTACATATACTGTGTATACAAACAGCATATATTTGCATGCATTTACATATATGCAGGTATATACGTGTGTGTACGTATACGCATAGCTTTTTTTTTTTAAGATTTTTTTTTTTATTTATTTGACAGAGAGAGACAAGTAGAGAGGCAGGCAGAGAGAGAGGGAAGCAGACTCCCTGCCAAGCAGAGAGCCGAGGGGCTCGATCCCAGGACCCTGGGATCATGACCTGAGCCAAAGGCAGAGGCTTTAACTCACTGAGCCACCCAGCCGCCCCACACATAGCTTTTAAAGAAAGGCCATGTCTTTGTGTCCCACAGCATCTGGTATATAATAGGCCCCCCAATAAAATTTTAATGGTTGGGATCATCTTCTGTGTCATCCCGAGCATCTTGCCCCTGTCAGGTATGCAGTAAATACCAGTGTCAAATGATTGCACGATATGGTGTGTTGTACCTGGGAAGGCCTGGCCATGAACTTTGGTTCGGCCATAGAGGAACTGTAACCTTGGGAAATAGACTTAGTTTTTCTTATTGATGAGGTGGAAATGATAATGCATGTCTTCCATACGTATTTATTGAGTGCCTACTGTATTCCAGGCACTGTTCTAGGCCCTGAAGAGTCAGCAGTTTACGGAGTGGACAAGGCCCTGTCCTTATGGGCATTTACATTACAACCCGTCTCAGGAGGAGCCCCCAGAGCTGCTCGGAGGAGAGGGGGAGGGAAGAGTGCCTTCTGCGGGTCAGAGGTGGAAACGTTGTTGGAGGGGTGCTGCTCGAGTGCCTGGTGTGGGGCACAAGGACTCCCGGCTGGGATTTCTACTGTGAGTGAGAAGAGGATGAGAAAAGGCCGCCTGGATTGGCCTGAAAGGGCACCGAGTCTGTCTCCCCGCTCCCAGCCGCATTGCTGTGCCTGACCCTGAGGCCACACGCCCCTTCTGCACAGACGCAGCCCCAGGGAGCAGGAGGCCCCGCGCCGGGTGGGGATGCCCCAGGCTGAGCGCCCCGACTCCGCAGCCCCATCCCCGTCTGGGTGTCAGAGTTGTGCCGGCCTCGCGGCTGCAGCCCTCCTGGGTAGTGGGCAAGGTCTACCTGAGATGGTGCTGGGGCCGCCGGGCTGGGGCACGGACGTTCCCTGGCCACGCAGAGGCTCACAGCCACGCAGGAGCAGGAAGAAGAGGCCGTTCCGCACCCCCCAGACATCCCTCCTACAGCTTGTGCCGGAGGGGGTGCTGGAGTTGCGGACCCCCAACAGATGTGGGGTTAAGTTTGCCCGCTGAGCGGCCTGGGGTGAGTGCAGATGCTGAGGAGCTGTGTGGGTTCGGGTCTCGGATCACCTCTCCCCGTGACAGTGATTGCTGCCAGGGTACGAGTCCCCTTCCTGCTTTCGGCTTTCTTCCTAGAACGGGGGAGGGCAGCCGTGGGTGATGTTCTACCTGTCCCTTGCAGGCTTCTCTTTTCCAGGTGGGAAGCACCCACTCCCAGAGTGTCTGTCTGGGGAGTAGAGGGGGAGGGGTGCTGGGCAGCGGCCATCCCGGGATTTGGCCCCGTCCTTGACTCTGGTCACCACTGACTGCCCAGCCAGGCCTCAGAGCTGACACCAGCCTCTCTGCCAGGGATGCCCCATGTCCGTGGCTGTCTGTCCCTCACTTAGGGTGATTTTGAAGAAGTTTTACGTGCTCTGCTTCAGTTCTCTCATCTGTAAAATGGGACTGGTCATAACTGCACTCACTCACCTCATAGGGTTAGTGAAAGGATTAAAGGAGAGACTATAACGTGCTTAAAATAGCGTCTGGCTCACGGTAAGGGCTCTGGGTCTGGTAATCCTAGATTACTTGCCACATTTGTGTTGTGTCGGTGGGTTGGTTTGGCCCTAGGACCACGAGCTCTCCATGGGCAGTGTGTCCTAGGTTTTCCTGTGGTCTCGATGCCTAGCCCCATGCCTGGTCCATGGTAGGCATTTGGCAGACATTTGTTGAGAGAGCAGGGACCTCGGATTTGGGCCGAGGGCTGGGTGGGCAGATCCCAGGGTGCAGTATGGGAGGAACGTGGAAACTCACGTCGGAGGCGTGGATTGAGACCTGATGCGAGGAGGCCTTGAACAGTAGGAGAATGCCTAGGCAAGGCATGGGGGAACCATGGACGATGTCAGAGCAGGAGGACGTGATGGTCCAGGATTTCAGGGAAGATGCTGCGAGAAGGATCTCGAGTCTGGACGGTAGAAGAGAGAGCTTGGTGCTAGCAGGGCCACCGGCAGGGAGGCGTTGGGGACACAGCTGGGAGTCACGAGCTGTGTGGGCAGGCAGCGTGCTCTGTGCTCCTCCTCCCTCCCTTCTCAGCGCCCCGAGGAACCAGGCCAGGCCGTTGTGACCTTCCCCGTCCAGCCCTGACTGTTCCCAGCCCTGGTACTTGACTGCGCGCGTCCCTCTCACTCTGACACACCTGCCACAGGTTGCCAGGTTACCACAGCCCTGTGCTGCGCAAGGCCTTGTGCCACAGCTCCCATGCCACTTCACTCTCCTCCACCCCGCACTTTCCAGCCTCTGTCTGTGTGTTTATTATTTTAATCTTAAAGTGAGAAACAGCGAGGTTGCTGGAAGTAGGCCACAAGCTTCTATTTGCTCTTCTCACCAAGGACAGGCATGTTCCCAAGCCCTGGGAGCAGAGCCCCGGAGCCCCGGGGGAGGGAGGTGTGAGGCAGAATGCAGAGAGGAAGGCTTGGGTGCGCTCAGGCCGGCCCAGCCCCGCGGCCGGCGCCATCTTGCTTGTGGCCCATAACACCATGGGCTCCGGGGCTCTCGGACGGTCAGGGAGCTGTTCCTCAGCTTCCCCACGGTGGGGAGCCTGGGCCCGGCCTCCCCGGCAGCAGAGCACAGGTCCTGGCCATCGTGCACCTGTGTAGCTGTGGCCCACTCGGCCTGTGTCCTGTGAGTCTGTGAGTCTCGGCCACGGCTGTTTGTGAGAGTGTGGGACACTCTGTCATCCCTGTCCGGGCCACAGGGAGTCATAAAAATGACTGCTGTCGTGACTGTTTACTGGGTGTTGATCTGCGTGCTGAGTCCTTCGTATGTATTATCTCATTTAATCCTCATGGTACTCGTGTGTCACAGTTGTTATTAGCACTTGTTTCTGGATGAAGAAACGGGTTTGTTTACTGGCTCCGGGTCACATAGCCAGGGAGGGGGGGTCTTCCTGCCTCCCAAGCCCCGTCGTCGGCCCCAGGGCTCTGCCACCTCCCATGCTTGCAGTACGCTGTGCTGTCTGGGCGTCTGCGAGTCCGGGGTCAGTCAACACTACTCTGCTGCTTACCAGCTGGGCCATCCCGGCCAAGTCCCCTTACTTCTTTCATTTGCTCGTCTGTGAAAGGGAATAAGTGTGTCTACCTCACAAGGCTTCCAGGGGAGATGCGATAGGATAATCGGTCATAAAACTCCTTTGTAAACTGGAAAGAGTTACACATACATTGCACCTCATGTAAATGAGTTCATAGTAAAAACCTATTTTAAAAATACTTATTTACAAAAAAGACGCATGTATGTTTGGCTGCTTTTTCTTTTTTTTTTTTTTTAAGAAATGCAGTTAGTCCCACCTTGAGACCGGGGTTGTGAATCGTGAAAGTAGGGAGTAGTTCATTCACAAAGGACGGGTGTTTTGGGGAAGTTTTCTGAGAGGAAGGGATGTCACTAGCATGTCTAGCACAGGGGTGAAGAGGCTGGGCTTGTAGGTCTGGTTATTGGCTGTACATCCTTGAACATGCCTCTCAGTTCCTAACTTGTGAAGTGTAGGCAACAGTAGTCTCAGCTTCGTCCTACCATTGTGAAGAGCAAGTGAGCTGTGAGGCCTGCCAAGGGCCCAACACCAGGCCCGATGTATGACAGGTTTCATGGATACTGAGGTCCACGTTCATAAGGAGGAGGATGCTGTTTGCGTACACCAAAGGCAAGGGGCACCCGAGTTTGGGGACTTGGCCTTATTTGAAGGCTCTCTCAGGAGGAGGACGAAGGGAACATCCAGATCTGTGGCACGGAGGGCCAAGGCCACAAGGCGACCTTGGTAGGAAGCCAAACTGGTTAAGGGCTCTAAGCCGAACAGAGGCTCTGCTGCTATTCCTCATCTAGGGGTCAGCAGCGGTCAGGGCCGTGGGAGAGGGAGGTAGCCTCTGCCTGCAGTCCTGTAGGCCCCAGGGAGAAGGCCAGGTCTTAGAGGTCAGCTGGCCAGATTCCAGCTCGGGTCTGAGCAGGTTACAAATCAGCAGGAGGACGGATGCCTTCCGTGGTGTGACTTGGCTTTGTCATCTTGGCTGAGGAGCAAAGTTTACTCACAAAGAGTTTTTCTAACTTGTTACTTGGTTCTATGTGTGAGAGAAAGTCAGGGGAGCCAAAAGTTGGGGAGGGAGGTCAATGTTGGGAGTGGCTTGCTGGGACACATTTTTGTATGTGCACAAGGTGGTGTGCAATAGCTCTGAGTGTAGCCTCGTGGTATGAAGTGGTCGGTCAGTAGCCTCTGGGCATTTTGTGACCCGAAAATGAGAGGTACCCGTTGGTATTTGGGATACTTAGAAGTAGGCCCCAAGACGTTGTACCGTAATTCCCATTCTTGTGTTCGTTCGTCCTATTCAGCCAGCAGACGGTTTCTGGAAATGGATGTGCCATCATGGTGCCATCGAGCGCCACGAGACGCAGCCCAGGCCCACGAGAAGCTTCCTTGCAGTTGGGCGGTTTTATAACTGCTCCCAAACCGTGTTAGCTCCGGAAGCTATTTCAGGAACTCCTCTGGTTATGAACCATATCTTATATTTAATTTTGATTCTCTTTCTCCTCCTGTCCTGGATTCAGTAACAGCATCAACAAACACTGTGTGCCGGGCGTTGTCTTCAGCGTTGCAAGTATTTAGAGGCATCAGAGATAACTTGGTAAGAGCTCGTTCCTTCACTAGGCCCGGCCCGGCCTCCCAAGGACGTGGGGCCTTCCCCGCGTAGTCACCACTTTTCATGTCTCCGAGGACCCTCAGCTTTTCTGTCTGGAGCATATCAGTATCTGAAATATCTGGAGCTGGGCCACAAGGTGGAAGGCTCTGCCCCCTCTTCTCCTTGGTTGGTGATGTTTGTAATAACAGCAGGAATTTCGGGCTACCCCAGGCAAGCCTCCAGCTTTCCACCTACCTCCTGGGGGCTGCGGATGTCTCCCCTTTGCTCCTTTTCTCTTCATCTGCCACCAGATCAGGTGAGGACAACGTTCTACTCTTTCCTTAGCCAAAGTCTAGTTAATAGCTCTGGGGAACTGTTGGTCTCTGGTCTTTGAATCTCTGGATGCGGCTGGGTTTGACAGTGGTCTTCCCACCTGTGGGGTGAGGATCGCTGATTTCTGGGTCCTGCATTCTTAGCCTTGCTGGGGACACAGGGAGAACCACGGAATGGGTTCACTGTTTTAAGCCTGGCACATTCCTAGTACCGTCCAGCCAGAGGGCAAGGGGATCGCTGGTGTTTGTGAAACCACAAGTCGGATGTCCCTTTGGTATGTGCTTGGGAAGCCTTTCTAGAAACTGGAGTAAGATGGGTAAACTCATGTTTGACAAGTCTGGTTCAAAGGAAGGAGAGAGCAGCAGAAATGTCAGAGGACCAGGGCGTGCGGAAAGGGCCTTGGATGAATGGGCCCATTTCCAGCGTGTTTGTCAGGGACTCGGGGTGGTCGTGTTGACAGGGAGGCCTACTCTGTCCCCATCAGCCGGTCGACAAGGACTGACTCAGTGCCCCCCGGGAGTTGAGCTTTGGGAAGAACAAAAGGACTCCAAAGCTTGCCTGGGCCCCATCTTTGAAACGTTCACGCTCTATCTATGTGGTGGCACTGGCTGAGCATATGTGATGACACGTGACTGCACACTCCCAGGCTCTCACTTATAACATGGGCCATACCCGTTGTTGGTGTCTAGATGAGGGAGAACATGGTGGCCGGCATGTGGCCTGCCTGGAAGAGAAAGGAGAACAAAGGTGGATGTATTGCATCGTCTCGCAGAGACCACGGCCTCAGATTCTGGGCCAGCATCCGCCGTGTCCGAGCGCCTTCTCCTTGCAGGAGCTTGACCAGGAAGAATGGATCCATCCAGGGAGTGCTCAGGAAAGGGGGGCAGGTAAGCTCAGGATCATAAAACAGGGTTGGATTCCTAGCTGAGCGAAATGGAGCGAATGAGTAGACATAATACGTGTGAAAGCATCTGGCTTAGGGTTTTTCATATAGAAATAATGCAGCAAAGGTTCGCTCATCTATCCCTAAGATCGCGATGAACGTGAGAGTCCCCAAGAAGACACCGAGGGAGTGTGGAGTGAGGGCGGGAGTGGAGGAGCTGGGCAGCCGCACCGGGCTGAGCCGGAGAGGTAGTGGGGTGTCCTGGGGAAGGAAGCAGGCTCTGCCGGAGGCCACTCTGCTGCCCCCTGGCCTGTGAGGGCCCTTTCTGGAGCATCGTCCAGTTGTTGATCCCTATTAGGAGGGAAGATGTCAAACTAGAGCAAGCAGAGAGGAGCGGCTGCTGGCCTGCAAAACCTGGCAGTACTGATCCCGGAGAGGGAAAGGTTTCGGTGGAGCGGGTTTGCCGGGCGCGGCTTTGTGTGTTTAAAGGACTGTCACGTGATGTGGGTGTCGGGGTTACTGTGTGCGCTCCGGAGGGCGGCTGTGGGGCCAGTGGGTGACCGTGGCAGAGACGCTGAGGTTGGTGCATGGAACTTAAAATACTCTCCCAGCGTTTGAGCTGTAAAGGACGTAAGGGAGGGAAGGTGGGTGACCCCACGAGGTAGGGAGCTCTTTCCGTGGGGCCGACAGTGTTGCCAGGTAAGTTGAGGGGCCGCCACGCACGGACGCTGATAATAAAAACACGAGCTACCTCTCCATGGGCTCCTGTGTGTTACCGAGCACTTTGCTGGTAGGGACTCATTTGCTCCTCCCAGGAACACCGGGAAGGGGTATGGATAGCTCCTCAGCCCCCACTTTACAGGGGAGTAGATTTAGGCAGAGAGACAGTCACCCAGCCAGGGTTGCCCACCTTGGCCTTGAACCCAAGGCCAATCTTGTTATTGGTGAAAGGTGAGGCCAGATGACCTTGAGGGTACCTTACATCACCAGGACTCTAAAGGCTTTATCTGGAGGGTCATGCCGGGCCGTTTGCTTGGGGCTGGGTCACTCTATTGGGTCTGGGGCAGGGATGGTGTTACTGCTCTCGGGGTGACTTCACAAGCCGTGCTTTCGCCTGACTGCGAGGTCATTGGTCAGGCGAAAGCACGACCCATTGGGGGGCTCCTTGAGGGCTGTTCTGTTGGCCGTTAGGCTCGTGTCCAGTGTCCTCCACAACCCTCTAGTGACTCCGGGTTCTCGGAAGCATTAGTGGCACTTTTTTCATGTCACCCTATGCAGAAGCTTCTCGATGGTGTTGTCGGTGTACCTAGCCTGCTGGTCTGCCCCTGCCGCCCAGCTCTGCCTTTCCAGAAAGGCACCGAGTGATACATAACATGCCATGGCCTGGAGGGGTGGCAAGACTCGAGCCTCCTCATTTCAGAGGGGCCCAGGGTAGGATTAAGGAGCCAGTTGTCATCCTGATGCCCTGCTTTTGCAGATTACCAGCCTCTGGTGATCTGGGAAAGCCCCTGCTGGCCAAGGTTGAGTGCCACAAAATGTGCCTAGCACTGTGCCTGACGCACACACAGTAGGCCCCAGGCACACTTTCGGGAATAAATAAATGGTCCTTGTTGTAGGACATGGTTCTTGTAGGATAAGCCTCCTTTTTCAGTACTCACCTGGCCCCTGAAGGTTTTGAAGGTTTTCAGAGGGAGAGTGTCGGTGAGGTGGGCCGTTCCACTCACCTCAAAATTACGTGGCATCAGGGGAAACCTCCTAATGCGATCTTTTGTTTTTTAAGGCGAGCTGTTATTGCTGCTCTGTCTTGGGGGAGAGAACATTGACCTCAGAGGCCTGCCCCAGATCCTAACCTGAGAGTAACTGCTGCCCACTGGTCCCAGAGGGCTTCAGAAAGCAGAACCCTCCAGAAGAACGTTGCTCCAGCACTCTCCCTCCGTCAGTAAGACAGCCACAGGCCTGTCTCTCACCCCCAACAATTCTGGTCAACAAACCCTCCCCGCTCATGAGCTCTCTGTAGGCAGAGGATGTATTCATTCACACCATCAAAGATTTTTGGAACCTTACTTTGGGTGAGGTTTCATATTACGAAAACAATATCCTGAAATCGGAAGCAGTGTTATGAAAATGCATCCCAAAGATTGCCCCCAACTAGGACATGAATGATTACGTTTCGAACTGCCCCCCGGCCCCTCTCCCACCCACTGCAGCCTTGGAGACCTTGTCCCTGCTCCAACTCCTGGCAAGGCTCACACTCTGCGGAAAGCCCAGACTTGCACGCTGGCGTGCACGATGGCCCCAGGGTCTTTCCTCTTTCTTCTTGGGCTGCGGGGATGGGCACGGGCATGCCCCTGTGTGGGGGAGAATGCAGTATGGAAATGAAAGCTCAAGTCAGAGTTGTTTGGGGAACCCCCTGTCCTACCAGTGTCTGTGACTCCTGCCGTCTAGATCTGACTCAGCTGAGCAAAGCAATAGTTTGTTCTGGAGCAGGACAAAAACTTCATTTTTGAGCGACATGGCGCTAAGCTGTGTGTTCACACAAAGGTCAGTCCAGCTCCGTGAGTCATCGGCTGTCCAGATCTGCATACCCTAGAGACCGCTCCTCCTGCCCGGAGCTCCCCTCCTGGATTGAGACAGAGCACCCCGAGAGCGGCAGTAACATCTAAGGGTCGCAGCCCGTGCCGGAGGGCCCCTGGGCAAGAGCTCTTACGGCACCCCTACCCGGGCACGCCGGGCCCAGGGCACAGACCGACTGCACGTCCCACCGGGCAGGGGTGGGGGTGGGCTCCCTGCAGCCCACCTCACGTGGCCCAGCCACACTCCATTTCTCTGGAAATTATTTCCATCCGTTCACAGGGCCAGGATTTCAAGAGCAGCCGGCCAAGAGGGACGTTGGGTTACTCCCTGAGTCCCAAGCGGACTTTGTCCCCCTGCGTTTCAGGCGGCACCGGAAGCCCCTGGTCCAGAGGTTTCTAGGGGCTTTGGCTGGTGGAGTTCACTGGTTCAGTCAGCCTTGGTGCGTGGTCAGAAGAGCCGGTTGCCGGTCCCATCGTCAGCCGAGGTTTTGCGTGAAGCTGAGCCCGGAGCCCTCTGTGGCCGGAGCTTAGACTTCGTGGTCGGTGGCCCAGGACAAGATAGACATTTTAGCCTCTTTCACTTTCCCAGGAGGTGATGGGAACCAGCTTGGGCAGGACACTTTGGAGCCTGGACTTTTGGCCCGAGAGGCAGACTGAGCCAGTCTGCCCAGGAGAAAGCATTTACTTAAACGAACAGGGCATCCTGGTCCCAGCATGTGCCCTCTCGGGCCCGACATCCCCCCAGCCAACAAACACGCCCCGTCACTCTGTTTCCCTTGGGCACATTCCACGAGGGAGTCTCTTGTGGCGCTGGGGCTCCCTTCCATTGGTGATGTGAATTCAGGACCTGCCTTGGCCTTTGCTCCTCTTCCCTCAGCCCGCAGCCGTGGGAGGCCCGTGCTCTCGGGGACAGCCTCTGCCAGGCCACTTACTGTCGGCGGCTGCCTGGCTCCCGCTCCCCGTCCGTGGCGACATTCCGGGTCTGGATCTGCATCTCACCTCTGCCAGGACCTAACCTCCAGCACAGGCTGTCCCCAGCCCTTGTCTCGGATTTGCACTTGGCACGTGGTAGCGCATTGTGTCCTTGGGGTGTTTGTTGTCACTGCTGGGCCGAGTTTCACTTTAGCTTACCCACCTGGGTAGAAGTGCCACAGTCCCTTGGGTTGAGGATTTGAGGGGAACGACTCCTCACTGGCTCTGGGGGGATTGTTCTAGGAGATGACAAGACACAGTCTTCAGGGCTGACCGCATCATGGTCACTGTTATTGATTGAAGCTGTTGGCAGCACCGTTCCTTCCGGCATCTTCTCCTCATCAGACTTGTAATCTATGAGCACCGTGTCTGACGCCCACCCCCAGCCCAGCATCAATTGAGACTTTGTCTAATTATATAATATTTGCAGATCCTGTGTTTTTGTTTCTTCTTAAAGTATCCCAAGATTAGAAATTATCTTAATAAGTATTTGACTGTTACAGCAATTTGCCTTTTACTTGGCGCCTCTAACCTTTCTTCTTCAAGCCCTTCCTCTGCCTCGGCCCTACCACCCGAACGCACTCGATCTTATCTACTACTTTGTCTTACCACTGTGACGCTAGGCTGGCTGTGCCTGGTTTATATTTGGGTGGAAGACCAAGAATGCCAGGGACCGTAGGTCTTTCAAGGTGTTAGAAGGCCTTTCCTTCCAGTGCCCGATGTGTGCCATGCCCCAAATCATCATTGTCTGGCATCGTTGATGTCATCGTCATGATAGCTGGCACCAGTTTGAGCATTTATTTTGGCGTTTTTCCCCCGAATTTTAAAAAATCGTTATTGAAATCTAATTGACATACAATGTTGTGTTAGTTTCAGGTGTATAACACGCTGATTCGACAATTCTCTACATCACTCAGTGCTCACCACAAGAAGTGCAGTCACCATCTGTCACCATGCTCTTACAGTATTATTGGCTCTAGTCCCTCTGCTGTACTTTTTATCTCCATGACTTACTTATTTTACACCTGGAAGTCTGTGCCTCTTAATCCCCTTTATCTATTTCACTTATCCTCCCACTCATCTCTCTTGTAGCAGCCCTCAGATTTTTTTCCATATTAAAGTGCCTGTTTTTTCATTTCTTTGTTCATTTATTTTGTTTTTTAGATTCCACATGTGAGTGGAATCATATGGTATTTGTCTTTCTTTGACTTATTTCACTTAATACCCTCTAGGTCCATCCGTGTTGTCACAAATGGCAAGAGCTCACTCTTTTTTATGGCTGAGTAATACTCCATTGTGTGTATGTGTGTGTGTGTGTGTGTGTGTGTGTATACCACATCTCCTTTATCCATTCATCTGTGGATAGACACTTTACATATCTTGACTATTGTAATAAATACTCCAGTAAACTAGGGGTGCCTGTATCTTTTTGAATTACTGTTTTCATTTTCTTTGGGTAAATATCCAGTGGAATTACTGGATCATGTGGTATTTCTACTTTTAATTTTTTGAAGAACTTCCATACTATTTTCCACAGTGGTTGTACCCATTTACATTCCCACCAGAAATGAGTAAGGGTTCCTTTTTTTCTACCTCCTTGCCAACATTTGTTAATTCTTGTCTTTTTGACATCAGCCATTCTGACTGGTGTGAGATAAATATCTCATTGTGGTTTTGATTTGCATTTCCCTGATGGTTAGTGATATTGAGCATAGATTCACGTGTCTGTTGGCCATCCGTATGTCTTTGGAAAGATGTCTATTCATGTCCTCTGCCCATTTTTTAGTTGGATTGTTTGGGGGGTTTTTTAGTGTTGAGTCGTGTAATATATTTCATATATTTTATATAGTAACTCCTTACTGGATATATCAGTATCTTCTCCCATTCAATAGGTCGTCTTTTTATTTTGTTGATGGTTTCCTTTGCCGTGCAGCTTTTCATTTTAGTGTAATCCCAACAGTTTATTTTTGCTTATTTCCCTTGCTTGAGGAGACATATCCCTAAATATGTTGCTGAGGCTAAGAGATGACTGCCTATGTTTTCTTTTAGCAGTTTTATGATTTCAAGTCTAACATTTAGGTCTTTAATCCATTTTGAGTTTATTTTTGTGTATGGGGTGGCTAGTAGTCCATTTTCACTCTTTTGCTGTCCATTTTTCCAAGCACCATTCATTTATTGGTGGAAAGATTGATCTTTGTATATTTTTGCTTCCTTTGTCATAGGTGAATTGATCATCTATTCATGGGATTGTTGCTAGGCTCTCTGTCCTGTTGCATTGATCTGTGTGTCTGTTTTTGTGCCAGTACCATACTATAATTTTGATTACTTTAGCTTTGGGTAGCATAGCTTGAAGTCTGGGATTGTGATATCTCCAGCTTTGTTCTTCTCAAGATTGCTTTGGCTATTCTAGGTCTTTTGTGGTTCCATAGAAATTTCAGGATTATTTGTTCTAGTTCTGTGAAAAATGTTATTGGTATTTTACTAAGGATTGCATTGAACCTGTAGATTGCTTTGGGCCGCATGGACATTTTAGCGATGTTGGTTCTTCCAGTCCATGAGCACAGGATATCTTTCTATTCGTTTGTGTTGTTCGTCTTCAGTTTCTTCATCGGTGTCTTACAGTTTTCAGAGTACGAAGTCTTCTTTAACCTCCTTGGTTAGATTTATTCCCGGATATTTTATTCTATTTGGGGCAATTGTAAATTTGATGGTTTCCTTGATTTCTCTACTACTTCATTATTAATGTATAGAAACACAACAGATTTCTGTGCATTAATTTTAGATTCTATAAATTCTATAAATTATATTCTATAATTCATTCATTTATCAGCTCCGATAGTTTTTTGGTGGGGTTTTCTAGATGGGTGTTCACTTGTCAGGCATTGCGCAGAAGGCTTCTGTATCTCATTACAGCCTTACCAAGAAAGCCTCTAGGAACTATGGATAAAGCTGAAACTAGAAACTTAGAAAGAGAAATAAGCTGTTCAAGTCTACTTAACAAGTAAAGAGACTATACTAGAATTTAGATTTAAACCTGTCTCATTTTTTCGTCTGAGTTTTTAACCACTTACATGTGCTATGTTTGTTTAGTGGTATGTACTCACTAAATGTTTGTTGAATGGCAAGATTGCACCAACAGTTTCGTCTCCATTGTAGCACTGACCATGATGAAGGCAGCACCCAGCATCTTTTTGAATATTTACAGTGGTAGGCCCTGGACTAAGTGACGTACGTCACTTAACCTATTTAATCTGCACAGCCCGATGAGGAAGATTTTCCCCATTTTGAAGATTAAGAAACTGAGACTCAAGAAGGCTGAGTTAACTTGCCCAGGGTCACCCAGCTAAGTAGTAGACAGGCAGGATTTGGAGGCAGGTTCTCTCTCGCACTGTATGAATCTGTTCTCTTGATCACTGTGTTACTGTCTACAAAAACCAAGACTCATTTTTACCACTGTCCCTTGCGTCTCCCATTCTTTGTCTCTTTCTGCTCCTCTTTTTCCTTCTGAGAGGTCTGTACTGGGGCCATCTTCTTGAACTATGCCTGTCCACATTGAACTCACTTTGCAAAACTGGTTCCTTGATTTGTATTTTCTTCAACTTTACTTGTTGGCAAATCCTCATGTCAAAATCACCCGATTTAAGTTCAGTGCTCTGTGATACAATAATAGGCCTATTTATCTGTCTTATTTCTGACCAAATGAATGGAACAGGGAGCCCAGAAACAGACCCGTACGTATCTGGACACCTGATTGATGACAGAGGGGGCTCTGCTGAGCAGTAGGGAATGACAGTCATTTTAATAAACAGTGCCGGGACTGTTGGATAGCCACAAGGAAAGAAATGAATCTCGACCCCATCTCACTTCACACACAAGAATAAAGTCCGGAGACATCATCCCTCTACATGTGGGGGTTAAGACAAAGTAAAACTCCATCTACGAGATAACACAGAAGATCTTCATAACCTTGAGGTAGCCATACATTTTTTTAGGAAGACACCAAAAGCACTAGCTATAAAGGGAAAGATTGATAAGCTTGATGGCATGAAAAAGAGAAGCTTCTGATCCTGAGAAGACATCACTAGAAGAGAAAAGACAAGCTGAGTAGAGAAGACACGGGTAGTACCTATAACTGGCAAGGGGATTTGTAGCCAGAATATGTAAAGACTCCAAGAAATCCACAAGAAAAAGAACCCCTGCCCTCAAAATGGGCAAAAGAATGTCCCACACATGTAGGGTTGTGAGCTGTGTAGTTTCCCTCTCCCAGTTCAGGTTCCAGCCCGTTTGTCCCAGATCATTGGCACAACCTGGTGGCTGGCCTTGGGAACTCTTTAATCCCGTGGTTCTTGCTGACATTTCCCTTGTGCGTGGACGGCGGGCCCTTCCTTTCGTGTGTCCTGACGCACTCAGCTGTCCGTTTTGCCACGAGTGCCTCCTTTCTCATGAAGACGTAATGCAGAAGTCTCTTCCTCTTTTCCTTCGGGTTGTTCACTTTTGATCAGCTATTTTAAGAATATTTCTCTCCGGCTTCTTCCTCCCCGCCACCCCCCCACACCTCTTTTTTCATTTCCCTTTTTTGTACCTCCTTGTTTCGCCCTGTAAAACTTGTGGTGGTAAAAGTTATCCTGAAATACCTGAACGTGTTTGGGGGACTAGGGTTGATCTCACGGGTTTCAGGGGCAGAGCAAAGACTGGAGCCTAGTAGCCAGTTACCTAGAGGGAGATTTCATCTTAGTTATATTCCGTTTTCTGAGTCCTCCCGAGCTGGGATGGGAGTTATTGAACCAAGGCGAGGCGGGACAATGCCTTGGTCACCGTGTTGGGTTTTGAGGGCTCTGGGCCTTGGTGGGCAGCTGGATTGTCCCTTCCAATTTTACCAACAAAGCCCTGACAGACTCTTGGATGACATGCAGAGTAGCAGCTCCTAACTGGGAGAGAGGGCTGGGATGTTGGAATGACTCTCTTGTCTTTCGAGAGGATCAGGATGAGGCACAAATACTAGTGCTTTAGGGGCTCCTGGGTGGCTCAGTCGGCTCAGTGTCTGATGCTTGATTTTGGCTCAGGTCATGATCTCAGGGTTATCACTCTTAAGATTCTCTCCGTCTCCCTCTGCCCCTCACCCCCCCAAATATTAGCTCTTCAATGGTATCGTGTATATTTAAAAATAATTCTAAAGCCCCCTCCCGTTCATAGCCCTCCACATAGGGCTCGTTGACACCCACTGACCTGAAGGCTGAGATTGCGCTCACTTTTCTCTGTGCTCTCCTTTTCCTCCAGTAGCAGCATCTGGGAGGTGAAGTTCTCTGCAGTTACATTCTTCATTCCTTTATTTCATTTAAATCCTCACTCTGGAAGTGCTCGCCTCCCATCTTTTTCGTAGCAAACATATCGTACTTTGGATACGTTACCACAAAGAAAGCAAATTGTAAGCTCTGCAGGAATGTTTTGACTTCTAAAAGTTTTTGACAGTGTTTAAAAATTGAAAGTTTAATGTGAGTCTGGATTTCTGCCTTCGCCCCAACAACTGGACGATGTGGTCTCCTGGTGGCCTCCATTCGCAGACGGCCTCAAGCAGGCAGGGCTGGGCTGGGCTGCCAGTGAGGAGTGCTGAGCTCCATTCACCTGGCACACTCCCTCCCCAACCCGCCTCACACCTTTCTTACCCACCTAGACCCCAAAGGCGTTGGGGTTTGTGACTTCCTGAAGTGGGTCAAGGGGGCTAGCCTGGGAATCCAACGAGTGTGTTCAATGTTATTTCAATGGGAAAATGAATTCCAGCTTTTAAAGAGCAGATTTTCAGGGTGACTGGGTGGCTCAACCGGTTAAGCATCTGCCTTCAGCTTGGGTCATAATGCCAGGGTCCTGGGATCGAGCCGCATGTCTGGCTCCCTGCTCAGTAGGGAGTCTGCTTCTCCCTCCCACTTGTGATCTCGCTCGCTCTTACTTGTTATCTCTCTCTCAAGTAAATAAAAACTTAAAAAAAAAAAAAAAGAGCAGATTTTCAAAATATCAAAAATATCCATTTGGGGATGCTGATAAGGGTCCTCAGCTCGTATGCATAGGTCTTAGAGGGATGGCCTGTGTCTTCTCCTATGCTGTGTGTTGGCTTAGCACTTAGAAGGTACCTGATAAATGATTTACCTCATGGGGCCACTGGGGGCCTGTTGTCTGATGCCTCCCACGTGGTGAACCGAAACACTGTCTCACGGTGACCCACCTGTCAGTTTTTCTAGAACACCTACTCTAGCCCTAGACACTTGCATGGAGTTTGAGATCAGCCCCCTGCACAGCTACCCTGTCTTGAGAAAAACGGCTTCTTTCCTGATGAGAGGTCCAGTCCCCGTAGAGTAGGCCCGAATGAGGCAAGGAGAGGACAGAGGCCTGCGCTGAGCCTGCTTTCCTGTCGGATGCCCACCGACCCGGCGTTTGTGGCGGTGCCCGAGTGATTGCATTCCACACCCTGGACAAGGACTGGGGAAAAGTTCAGCTCCTTCCCTGTAAAGAAAATAATTCTTCATCTCTGGCATTTTGTAGTTTTGACCCAGATCAGTCAGAGGCCACAGCGAGCTCGCGTGGACTGTAGAGTGTGCGTAGCTTTTCCTGGGCCTGTCGCTGCGGAGAAGCTGGAGGGAGCCGGGGACCTGCTGGGCTCGAGGTGAAGCCCTGCCTTTTCAAGTTTGCCGAGGCCCGGCCTCCCCGGGCCTCACGGGGTGGACGGAAGGAGCCAGCCTTCTCCTCGCCCCGAAGTTATCTTTACCCCCTGAAATCAAACACTGCGTCCAGTGCCCTGTAAAACTTCCTTGTAGACTTGAGCACGCTTGCTAAGTAAACATCCTCCCGTGTTTTTAGAACTGAATTCATTTCTGCTTCCTGGTCATCCCATTCGGGTTTTTCTGTTGTGGGCACCACGCATAATCGGGTTAATAGAAGGAAGACCTAGAGCGGGGACAGACGTGCCTAAAATGACTGCTTCAATCGTAGGAAAATTGCGAGAAGAATAACACGGTCATGGGAAGAAAAAGCAAAGACTTAGACGAAAAGTGAAACGAAACAAAGCCTCCCCAGACATAGTGCTGTCCTAACGCTGTTAGGACTGGGGCCCGGTGGAGTCCCTGAAATGGGGACCTTTCTCTGCACGGACCCAGGCTCCGTTGTGCCGCAGTTGGAGACCACCACGGTCGGCCTCTGTCGGTAAATTCCGTGGCTGTGTGTGGCCCTTCTCTGACCCTCACTTGCTCCTTGCTCTGTCTCTCATGACTTATTTGCCTCATGTCTCTCACTTCCACCCACCCATGACATCTCCATCGCCATGGCAGTGAGCAGCCACGTCATTCACCAAGTTCATGGGGTGATGGGCCGACTCTGCCGAGCCCTCCTTCCCTCTGGTTCTCCCTCCTGAAGCAGGAGGCTCCCTGGCAGAGCTCAGAGCCCTTTGTTTATTTGATCCTGGGCCCTCGGATAAATCAGGAATGTCCTGACATGAACTTAGGCATGTTTTTCTTCCATGGAAAAGGAAACTATGGCAAACGGTATTTAAGTAGGCAGAGGACCATTCCGAGGGACCTGCTTTAGTGCCATCAAGTCCACATTCCTTTGGTCATCAGACCAGTAGGTGACTTCTTTATTGGCACGCACCACCCTGGAGCCCAGAAGGTGTGAATTTGAACCACTTTCCCCCCTGCTGGGAGCCTGGCACAGGTGCTCTGGGCTTCTTTTAAACCCGTGGAGTGCCACGGTCGTCTTCCAAGTGGTCTTCTTTCTGCAGGGTGAAACCTTGGCCCTGAGGAGTTGCCGGAAGAAGGCTGCTTGGGAGGCAGGGTGCGGGACAAGGTGGCCGCCTGGTCTCTCGTTCTCAAATCCTCTTCCCGGAAGTCGCAAGGTTCTCGATGTGATCTACCTTATGGGCCAGCTATCCTAGAACCTGAGTGTATCGCTCGCTTCTGGTCACGTCTAGGCTTATGTGGTGTCACTGGTCGTCAGAAAACTTTGTGGGTCTGCATTGTTTGGACATAGTGGTGTGGGGACCTGACACTCCCTGGGTCTTTCTGGGTATACAGGGTCTCGTGAATTGGCTTCTGAGCTGTTCCAGAAATATTTCTGGGTCTGGGGGTAGGAAAATGTTGGGAGCTCTGTGGTTAGCTGCAGCGGGGACCTGTCAGCATCCAAAAACAACCCTAGCCGGCCTTCAGAGCGCCGGTGGGAAAGCCCCGTCCCCGTGAGAGTTTCCAGGTGTGGGCAGGCCTCGTGCCACCATCACGGGGGCCGTGGGGGGGGAGCTGGCCGATGTTCCTCTCACCGGGCCGCCCACCCCGGGGAGAAGAACCCAGCCGTCGGCCACTCCAGCTCTAGGCTTGGCCGCTGCTCTGTTTTGCTGCTTTTCATGTTGTCAGAGGATCTTCTTGGGAACAAATGACTCAGCAACCTGAATCTCTGGGACTGAGTGGCCTAAGTGCCTTTTGAGAAGTGATCGGACATTTCCACCGAGGCCCTAAAATCCTGAGCCCGGAAAGAATCAAGATCCAGACTGGTTTTATTCTAGATTCTTCGGGCTGCGGTTCAAGTAGGCTTCTCCAGCTCCTGCCCCCATAAAAGGATAGCAGTCGTGGGGTCAGCAGGCAATGTTTTAATCACACTTTTGGTCCTTAGGAAATTCCAGGGAGAAAAAGGTCCTGGTGTGTGGCCAAAAAAGCAGAGAACAACACAAGTCAGCCACGGTCATCATTCTGGACGTGTCCGTGGCAGAAAGAGTTAATAGGACGGTGGTGTCAGGGTGAGGGCCTGTTAGTTTCCTGTCTGGGAGAAGCTCACACGGTTCAAGAAAAGACGAGGCAACACTGAGTGTGGGACAGCTCTGTCTGGGTCCCGGGCGCTGTCACTCAAAGAGTTAAGCTAGTCTGGTGGCTGGGAAGCCCTCGGGGAAGGCAGCAGCCTGCAGGGACCAGGCCCTCTCTGCCCCAGAGCAGTGAGGTGTATGGGGTAAGAAAATGGGCCGAAAAGTGTGGCCAGGGAAGTGGAGTGTAGGCCCAACTTTTTTTTTTTTTTTTTTTGCCTTGTTTGACCAGCCTTGGCACTGCCCTCCGGCTCTCCAGGGGAAAAGCTGCAGTTCTGCTCTTGCAACACAAGGAGCAGACTGGAGAATTTAGATCTGCGTCACAGAGCTCAGAGAGAGAGAGGAGAGAGAGAGCGCTCCGTCGATAGGTCTGCTAGCAACAGCCGTGCTGCAGCAGAGAGAGAGAGAGAAATCAAGAAACAAGTCATAGCAACACCGGGCACCAGGTTCTGCCAGCTCACTTGCCAAGCGTTCAGAAATCTGTCGGGGGCTGGAGGCCTCTGGGTAGCCCGGGCTAAGGAGATGACACGCAAGGTGGCACGGGCGGTTCCCGCGGGGGGGAGGTGGGTGGTGGTGGGGGGCAGGGGTGGGAGCAAGAGGTTGCGGGGCGATGGTGGAAGGTTTAACGGGACCGATTTCTGGAACATTCGGGACTGCGGCACCCTACGGCCAGACCGAGATTTGGGTCTGCGCAGGCGGCGATGGGTGGTCCGACGGGCTTCAGGACTTGATGGCGTAACCCCCTTCTTCCCCCACGTACGTATTTGCTGGGATCGGGGGCGATGTCTCTGCGTATGTGGGTGCTCTGTCTTTCTCACCTTCTTTCTCGCTTTTTGCTATTTTTTCTCCGAGAGAGGGTTTTTTTTTCCCCCACTTTAATTTCTTTTCTCTTAGTGTCAGCTGCTCAAGCCTGACCGGGGTAGAGGAGAGAGGAGCAAGCTGTCCCTGGCGTCCCACCTGACCTCCCAGCCTTTGCCCCCATTTCCTTCTCTTGGACAGACAGACAGACAGACTGGTTTTCCAGGTTGTCTGGGTGTCAGCATCTGTCTGTCCGTCCATGCGATTCTTAGGTGGAAGGTAGGGAGTGGGGAGGAGAGGTGCTGGGAGGAAGGTGAAAGGCACAGTTTTCCAGGGGTTGCCTTATTGAAATGTTCAGCCCTGGGCACCTGGGGCTCGTGGGGAGCAGGTGGGCAGGATGGGGCGTGGGTTGGGAGAAGTGGGGTAAAGCTGGTAGGTTTGTCACTGCGTAGTTGGGAAAAGTGGGGAATGGTGACGCAGTCACTGTTGCATCTTGTTAGGAGCTCCAGGGGGACAGGTAGTGAGGCTCCCGGCATCTGTAGGGCCAGCTGAGAGGGGTTAAGGATGAGCTGAGAAGGGAAGCTAGCATTTAGAGATTAAATGTCATCCTTTTGGCGTTGGAAAGTTGTTTACCTTGCGCTCTCTGTGTCTCCATGTTGGCACCCTTCCAGTTCACATGTGATGGCCTTCCTTGTACTGCTGCATCATTAACTAAGTGACTGAGCTGGCCTTCCATTGGCCAGGGGAGGGCTCTCACTCCAGACCTTTCTTCTGATTGGTGGGTGGGCCAATGGCAGGTGAAAACCTTTTTTTGATTGGTTGAGGGCAGGGTATCAAATCTGAATTTGCATTTCACTTGCTTAAAGGGGAGGGGGGAGAAGCCCAGCAGCTTTTTAAAATCTGTTGAGGGGTGTGCGTATGCTCCTGTGTCTGTGCCTGCTTTTGACTGACCAGTTGAAGCCTCTTCCTCTGCCTTTTTTATTTCGTGCACTCTAAGGAAGAGGAGCTCAGGGTTCCCCAAACTTTTTTTTGAGGGAGGAAAGGTTGGAGAGATGGGTGCGCAGAGAGTCGACCGAACTGGAAGGAGATGTGTGTCCTTTAGTTTGGTGTAGGAAGAGGGAATTTTCAATCTGCCACACCTCAGTGTTGCGGCAAAATAATTCTTGGCTCCCCTGGAAATGCACGGGCAAGGTAGGGTAGAGCTGCTGCTGCCGACACTGCCTCCACCGTGGGCTTCCTGCTGCCTCTGGGCTGCTCCCCGGGGACCAGAGATTTGCATTGACGGGGCTGTCCAGAGCTGAGCCCAGTGTGGGAAGGACCTGCCTTCTGGAAGCTGCTGCTCCCTGGTGCTGGGAAAGGTGAGAATGGGAACCAGCCCCAGGGTATTGCCCGGAAACTGCGTATTTGGTGGGATTTCCGGGAAAGCCACTGGGCCACGAGAGGTTTGGAGGTCCCAGGTTAGAAAGGTTCGTCATTCTGGGGAGTGAGGAGAGTGAGAGCAAAACTAGGGCAGCAGGCTGTTCGCCTGTGTCTGGGGGAGGGAGACTTGGAAAAATCAGGGTCCTGGCTCCCCGTCGGGTCCTTGTGGGAGGTCTCGTGTTTGCGGGGAGGGGGCTTCTGAGCCCTGCGCCTTGCGCAGTGGCCCCCGCCCGTGACTGCGCATCCGGGAACGCAGTGCGCCCTGGGTCGCCGGCCTAGGACAGCACCGCCCTTCTTATTACATAACGGAGGCACGGCTGTGCCTTCTCGGCCCTTCTTTGCAACCCTGCCTCCTGGCTCCCCAGGGCCCGCAGAGCTGGGGAGGGTCTGGTTGGGAGCGGTGGAAGACTTCGCTCCCTCGGAGGGTTAGCTCTTGTCCAGTCGGTGGTCAGAGCTGGGTTTGAAGACAGAATTGGTTGCTCTCCCCCTTCTTGGGGCGTTGAACGTGGAATGTCCTTCTGGATGCCCTGTGTCACCCAGGGACCCCAGGACCTCTCGGGGGCATGGGTTGATGCCCTTCATCCCCTCTTACACTTTCTGGGTTTTTAGAGGAAGTTTCTGATGGGAAAGACATGACAATTGTGAGAGTGAGGAAGGGTGGGGGGCGCCCAGTTGGGAGGTGGTTCACAGTTCATTCCACTTGTCACTGGCTCGCCTTTCCTTGAGTGGGTTGATAATATTTTTGGACTCCTTTTTATCCTAAGGCTGCCATTTTGGAGGCATTTCTGCTGGTCTCCGACATGGTGGCGTTGGTTTTTCTGGTCCTGCTGTGCCAGTTCCGCAGAGTGGGCGGGGGGCGGGGGCTATGACGGAGGAAGGGAAGGGGGGGCAAAAACGCAGCAGAGGCGGGCACACGGGTGGCTGCCGCAGTGAAGGTGGCCCCCGGGGCAGGACCGCCCAGTCCCACCCTCAGACACAGCCTTGGGTGGGGGTTCCTCCACCCGGGGTCTGGGCTTGGCCGGAGGGTGGGCATTGCTAACAGAAGGCCTGGGTCTCCCATGCCCTCCTCGGCTTGAGGCTTAAAGCAGTCCAGAGGAAAAGCTGAGTTTTTTGGGGGGAGAGTGAAGGCAGAGACACGGCTGCTCATCTGAGATGTGTCGGACCTGTGGTTTGTGTTCCCCAAATAGGCTCTGTCTCCGGCAGTCTCTCTATGGGGACGGGGGTGGGGTCCAAGGCAGATTTGTTTGATGGCCCTCCCTTTTTATTGTTTTTCTTCTCTGTTCCTTGTCATGCCCCCTGCCAGTGCCATGGTTCCAGCTGTAGTCCTCCAGTGAGGCTCCCTGCTGCCTGTCCCTCTCCTCCCCAGGCCCTTCTGCGTGCAGCGGCCATCTTGTCTTTTCTTGCTTAGAAATTTAAAATGGTTTCTCATCGTTTCCAGAGTAAAATTCCTTGCCTTTAGCACAATGCCAAAGGCTGTCTGTAACCAGCCTTAGCTCTACTAGTCAGTCTGACTTCTCTGCGTTTCCCCAGGTGGACCACGTAGTCCAGCAAAACCAGGCAACTTACTTTTTCTTGCTTTTCCGATCTCTCTGTTTGCACCACTGGTATTTTCCATGACTCTTGGGCTCTACCGCACCCACCTGCGGCAGCCCGGCCATCCTCTGTGGACCTCTGTGGATCCCCTTCACAAGAAGCAATCCTCGTAATCACCCCTGGCTCCCTCCGGCCTCATACACTCTCATACACTTCATCCTTCTTGGATGCTACTTTGGTTATCGTCTGGCTCTTGGTGTGTAAGTCCGACGTCACCTATTAGATGGTGAGCCCCAAGAGGCCGGGGAAGAAGAAGGAAAGCACTTACCTATTTGGTGCCTTCCGTTTGCCAGGTACCACGTCAGGCGCTTTCTCGGAGCTTGTTTCGTGTATTATTTTACCGCAGCGCTGTGAGGGAGCATCCCGCGTCTGGTAAGTGTTCTGCTCATTATTAGAACTCCTATTTTCCCCAAAGCCTTTGCCTTTTTTTACCTGTCAGTTCTCCGTGTCTGCAAAATACCTCGAACAAGGTAGATCCCCCAAAACGTGTCTATGTAAGGAAGTTTGTACATCCCAGTGCTATATGGGGGTTTGGGTGACCAACTTTCCTGCGCCCAGCGTCTAGGTCTTAGTCATTCCGTGCTACCTCCCTGTTACCTCGTTAACTTTCTCCTCTTCCTTTGCGGTCAGGTTCACGCAAGATGATGGCTTTTTTTTTTGTAGCTGCAGTTGGTGGATTAACAGACCTCAGTTATCCTGGTCACCTTCCTCGTAGAGGAGGAGGTGGAGGTGGGATGGTTGTAGCACCTTCAGAGCAGAATGAGCTCCAAGACCCAGAATCAGTGGAGATCATACAAGGCAGGGAGCAGAGAACCCTTGTACTTGGACCGCCCTAGGTTTGCATCTTGACCCTGCCTTATCTTTCTGGGTGATTCCTCTAGGGCTTTGTGATGTCAGTCAGTGACAGCCACCATAATCTACCACACAGAAATGCCTAATATATTGCCAAGCAGATAGGACCCCCGCAGAAAGTGATGCACGTCCCTTTCCCCTGCCCAGCTGTCTTATCTCGGGCCCTTAAGAAGGGAACATGGCAGGTGGCTGGAGGAGGAATGGGGGCAAGGGAGCTCGAGTGCCTTCAGTGGTTTTGGAAGCAGAGGCAGAGGAGGTAACCAGGAAGTACGCACCTGAAGCCCGCGAGGGGGTGCCTTTCCCCCACCGGGAGTGAAGACCCCCTTAATGTCTGTGTCGGGGAAATGCCGTGGGAGCAGAGCCATGAGGACAGGGTGGGCGGTGGCAGAGTGAGGGTTAACCAGTGGTCCTTCCAGGGAGCCTCGTGATGCCAGGTTAGTTTCCCTTCTTTCTGATGGCAGCGGTGGCTGCCTGCTTCCTGACGCTATTGTATCCCGTGGGAGGGCAGTTGGGCGCCCTGGAGCCCCTCGTCACCAATTCTAGGACTGCAGAACAGAGAGTGACGACAGCCCATGAGTCGTCAGCCGACGGCAGTGGGGACCCTGGTGACGACTGCTTTGTTGTTTTTTTCCTCTTTGGATGATGACTCAGTATGTCGGGAGTGGGGAGATGGAACGCTCAGCCGAGTGGCCAGGACGTTCTGTCAACACGAAAGCAGCAAGAACAGCTTGTCAGGGCTTGGAGCCGACCCTGGGGCCGGGGTCATTTTCAGGAAGGGCTGGGCAGAGAAGACCACTTCTGGGCATCAGGTGGGGGCGACACCGGGTATCCCAGCGGGGCTCTGTGGACTCTTGAATTTGAGAAACCGAACAGAAAATGCAGCTGCTTGTGTTATTATTATGATGCGCTTGGCAAACAGAGCCACTTTTCAAGCTCCTCTCACTTGTCCCCAACAAGAGGCATCTTCTCAGGGCCAGAAAACCCTCTGGGATTTCTCACCGTGGCCTGGTTAGAGGGTGAGTCCCATCTCGGGTAGGGTGGGCCCAGCAGTCCCTCGTGAACCCTGGCCTTCAGGGGTCCCGGGAGTAAGTGTCCATCATAGGGATGTGGCATCTTAAGTGTCCTCTCCTGGCGTCACATGAAGATGGCGGGTCCACATCACCAGCCTCGGGCTGAAGGCCAGCTCTTGGGCAGCCTGCTTTAGCCTCCCCTTTCCTTATTGTCCCAACTCAAACTTCTCTCCCCTTGCATCTTCCTCAGTTCCTTCTTAGCAGAAACAGTGGACCTCAAGTCCTTGACCTTTGTGTGTGTGTATGTGCGTCATCATGGCGGCTCAGGGTTCTAGGCTTTTCTCGAATCTGCAGCATTGCGCCAAGTGCGCGTGACGTTCCCCCCTTGCCCCGCCCGCCTGGCCCCGCCCAACCGTGCCCAGCCATGCCCAGCCATGCCGTCTCGGGAGCAGAAGAGACTTGGACCTCCATTGCCACCGAATCGCACGCGAGCCATTATCCTCAGCATTTGGCTTCCCGTCTCTCCTGCTCTGTGTCCTTCAGCCATGGCTGGGGACAGAGAAACCAACAACTTGTGGGTGGAGATTGAGGGACGGTGCGGCCTGGGACCACCCTGCCTACGTACCCCGTGTGCCATTTTTCAGGCGCATGCTTTCCTGTAGATGATGCTTAGCACGGACGTTTGCGACTGAGCACCTCCTCCTATCCCCCAAGGACCTCCCGGCATGACTCATTTGGGATCTTTTCAGGGAGTGGCTTTGGGGCCTTGGGAGCCAGAGGGAGCCGGGAAGACCTGGCCGAGGTCACAGTGGAGAGGTACGCAGGGCAAAGGATAGGAGCCAGCTGTCCCTGCCCAGAGTGCAAAGGCAGCCCCAGCCGCTTTGTGTCATATCTTTTTGAGCCTGAATAGAGAGCAACTTGACCTAAAAAAAATTGTACGCATGTAGTTGTTAGATCCTTTGTGTCTTTGTCCAGAAGCCGTGCATATGATGAGAGCCCGGATTCTGTACTTCAGAGAGCTCTGTTGTCTCTCAGATTGGTTTTCCAAAAGAAGTACTAGGCCCTCCTTGATGAGCCCCAGTGCCCACGGGGACTGGCCTTTCTTCAGGACAAGGGGCCCAGCCTTGTCTTGTTTCTGCCATTGACAAGTGAGCAGCCGCCGAGGACCCTGGTCCCAGGGCCACAGATCAGCCCCAAATGGGACCCAGATCGGGGCCCAAGCAATTCACCGCTCAGTCGGTTGGCCCTGAGAGCTGAGCCTACTGTCTTCTTTTCACTTCTTCCCCACAGAGAACTCAGACGAGTTGAGCTCCGTGAGTAGGTGACAGCCTCTTGGAGACACACGCTAAGCTGAGGACGGAACGGTGTGCAGAGGACAGCCATCATATGGCCGAATGGAATGGCCCGTTTGCATTTATTTGGAGCAAAAAAAAGGAGAGGCCCGTCAGCTTAGCTCTCTGCAGTTAAGTATCCGTCTGCATTGTCTTATTCCCTCAGACATTGGAAGTGATAGCTGTTCACGGAACCCGCCCAGCTGCTGTGCCTTCTCCTTCCTCTCCCCGCAGACCCCTGCACCTGGCCCTCCATCAGAGAGGACGAGGTTGATTTTCTGGTGCCGCCGGAGAGCGGCACAGAGGCTGGATCTCAGTATTCAGCCCCCGCATGTCACCCTCACATTCAGGAGAAGTCGATTTTCCCTAAAACTGAGCCAAAGCCCATGTCCCTCAGTGCAGTGTTATTAATGGGCCGACGGGAAGGGCCCTGCCTGCCCTCACTGCCCCCAGCAGGGAGGAGAGGCTCTCAGCTGGCTGGCTGGGGGAGGACGGTCCTTGCCAGCATCTAGCGTGGTTCTCTGCCAAGTTCTAGCTCCAAATCTCTAGGCCGCTAGGAACCTAGACTATATATAGCATTGTGCTAAGCAATTCTTATCGGACATGTCTGCCCTCCCCTGCGGGAGAGGAGCCCTTCTCCCAGGAAACCGGAACCTCGAGAGTGCGAGCCATCATCTCCAAGGGGCCTTTCATTCCAGGAAGGGCTGTGTGTCTGTGTCTGGTTCCGGAATGCCAGGCTTTCTTTCCTTTTCCTCCTTTCAGACGCTGATAGATCGGAAGGTCTGATGTGGGATGAGGGCCAGGTGGGGCTGATGGTTCTCGATGGATTTGGGGGCTTGGAGGACAGGCTAGAGGCTGGAAATGTGGCCGACGGCACGGGGTGGCCCGTGTCACCCACCAGCCTCCCACATGTCTTCTTGGTTTCCTGTTTGCCTTGCTTTGCCAAAGGATGTCTTTTGACCTCTGATGCTTCTTTGGGATCTCTTGTCTTCCCTGCCCTCCTCTACCTCTACCTCTTCCTCCTCCTTCCTTTGATTTTCTTTAGGCTCTGTGACAGCAGTCGTGGCTCGGGGCATCCGGGAACTGTGTCTGCTCTCCGCCCTCGCCCGCCGTTGGGGGTTTCAGGGAGATCTGCCTTTAGTCAGCTGTCCTCGGGAGGAACTGGGTGGTGATTGCGCGTGTCGTCCTGGGTGGTAGAGGGCAGAACGGGCTGGATATTTGCCTCCTCCTCTCGTAGGTGCCGTGGGGCCACCACTGTCGGTGGTTCTGTGACCCCAAGTGCCAACGGACAGGGACATGATCTGGTCTTGTCAGTGAATCATCTCCAGGCTGCTTATTGGAAACCAGATGGTGCAAGAAAATGAGATTTAACCCCTTCGCTGCCTGCCAGGTAAGTCAGGTGTGGGCCACCTCTTCTGGCCTTCCCCGAGTCCCCTTCCTTCTCATGGCGACCATTTTCCTTAGCTAGTAGGGAGTCCTCAAACATCTCCATTCAGAATCTCCCAAACAATGCCCTCTTCTTTCCATTCTCCCACTCCTGGCTTTTCTGTGAATGGGGTTAGTAACCAGCAAGGGCCTGGGGGAAGGGCCAGCCCAGGGGATCCTGTGGAAGATGGCTGGGATGCATTGTTGGGTGTGGCAGTCAGTCGGCAGAGCAGTGGGGCCTCCCACAGTGACTGGTCTGGAACTCTCCTTGGCCCCCAACATCCAGCGTGAGGTTCTGGGTAAGAGCCCCTTAGGTGCCGGGGGCGTGCGAGAGTTCCCTTCCTTGTGTACCCCAGTGGGCGTTTGCTCTTACTCTAGATTCCTTTAGACTCGCTAGAGTTTAGAGTATGGGTTTGGCGGTGGACTTCAGGGCTCTTGCTCTACTGTGGGGGGGGTTGTTTTTGGGGGGGGTTGTTTGTTAGTTTGAGTGAGTGAATCACTTTTCTTCCTCTGGGCCCTTACTGCCTTCACCTTAAAAAAAAATTCTGGGCCCAGTAAGTGTTGCACAGCATCTCTAAGCAGTTGACATAGAAATCTTTTTTCTCTGCCTCCCTTGATGCCGGTCACAGCAATAGCGACGGTGATTAAAAATGAAAGTGGTCGGCAGAACTGGAGGGTTCTGTCGCATTCTAGAGACAGCTCAGGAAGCAGACGGTAGGCGCTCGCCATGCTCCCTACCGGGAAATCTCTCCTGTGGAAGGCATTCCTGCAATGTTCTGGGTGAGCAGGGTCAGGCCGGAATTAGCCGACAGCAGATTTGTGTGGGGTCTCAAGATAAAAGGAACGATGCTGGGCAGTTTTAGGGATGTGCTTGGCTAATTTCCGGAGGCACCCCTGGGATCCCACCTCTGCTTCTGTCTCATGGATACCTCCCCACCCCACTCCCACCGCTGTCCGGGAAGGACTGGAGAATTCTGCCTGTCCGCATGTCGCCTTCTCTTCTCTCCATTTGAGATGAGTCTCGGGGTTGGCTGTGAGCAGCCGGAGGTCCTCACCGAGTGAGGCATCCAGGGCTGTTGGGAAGAGTCCAGAGTCTCTTCCCTAAAGGAGTTTGACAAGTCTCAGCCCCTCCAGCAGTAATGTAGGGAGGGATGGCTAGGGGTGTTGGGCCTGGAACACGAATAAAGAGGAGAGATGAGCTTCGGTGCAGCTGGGGAGATGAGGAGGAGCCGGCCAAGTCCCTCGAGATGTGCCGGCTAGAGTCTGGCCAGCGCCGGCTGCCGGGCTGGAGCCAGCTGGGGCCGCGGGCCGTGCTCAGGAGCCCCTGCTGCCGTACGTGCGGTGCAGCCCTGGGCCTGGCTTGGGGTCACCGCCGCTCCCATGCACGGCCCTGCCCTGCCCTTGGTGGGATTGAGATAACCAGAGTGGGAAGCAAAGGGAAAGTTGATTTGGCTCCCTGTGACGCAGGTGTCTCTGGAGCCTCTGGCATTTCCAGAATTGGGGGGGGTGGTCACTTCCCTGTTGATTTTCCTATTTTCGTTCCTTGTTTAGTTCTTTCCTCTCTGCTTACCAGCCTGACTCCCACTGACATGACATGGGCATTATGTCACAAGGCAAGCCAGGAGAACAGTTGGCACCCCTGAGAGGGGGACCAGGCCTAGCTGGCACTTGGTTCTCAACCCTTGAAGTCCCTGCGCTCTGGGAGCCGGGAGGCTGTGTGGGGCCCCTCCGTCTGGGGCCCAGCAGAGGTGAGCAGAGCGGGTGGCCCTGGAGCCGTGGCAGTGTGGCTTGGCCAGGAGGTGTTGGGGAGGCGCCCTGCCGGGGGACCTGATTGGTCAGCACCTTCTCTGTTCCACTGAATCCTGGTCTGGTCAGGGCTGCGAATTGTTTAATGCATATCTTGGCTCTGTCCCCTGGCACGAGGGCCTCCGAGGCTGCAGCCCCGGCTCTAGAGAGGATGTGTACCTCGTGCCGGTCACTGCTTTGGGCACGTCGCCTCCCTGTGAGATATGCAAGAGATACTGCCTTCTCCACTAGCTGGCTGTCCGTGGGAGGCCCTCCTTTTGCTTTGCTTTTCTGGGCCTTGGAGTGTCTGTGAAGAAAGCAGAGGCTGGGGTTGGTTTCTTGCTGGCTCCTTCTGCAGGAGCTGCTCGTGAGCTGATAAAGCCAGAGAACACCCCCGGGCCCCGAGGTCCGAGCAGAGCCTGAGGCTGTAGTGTGGAGCCTGGGCAGGGGAGAGCGGGGGCCTGGGGATGGGGAGAGGCACGCGGGGAATGGTCTTGCACCGTCCGACCACAGGACCGAGGCCAGGATCCTGGGGTGCGGGGGGGAGGATGTGTCTCGTGTTCAACCGGCGTGGCCTGCTGCGGCCTGGAAGGGGCCTGTGTGTGCATGGAGCCCGGGTCAGCATCGGTAACGAGGCGCGAGGGTGTGAGACGGGCATCAGGGTTCTCGGTCCAGCGCACAGTCCCGGGGAAGGGAAACTGACCTTCATTAAGGCTCTCCTTTTGCTTGTCTGATTTCATCCTCGAAGCAACTCCATGAAGTAGGTGTGATTTCCCTTCTCCGGTTAAAGAAACGGTCCATATTAAGTGACTTCACCAAGATCACACACTTAGCCAGTGGGATTGCCGGGATTTAAATCCGGGCACTTCTGATTCCAGAGCCGGTACTTGTTCTTCACCCTCTTGGGCCGAAGTCAGACATTTTGGGGGAGCTAAAAAGATCGTCCAAGATTAGGCAGCTGGCAGAACGGATGGTAAGGGAGTGAAAGGCCGGGTATCTCGGGGAACGTGGCAGTGGGCGGAGACGGCTGTGCCACCCCCCCTCGGGGGAGGCTGGGCAGAGGCAGCTGGCCGTCGGCGCCCGCGAACGGGCGGGGCTGAGCGTGGCAGATACCGCCCTTCTCCAGACCACGATTCAGCCCCTGCTGTCTGCCAGGGATTGTGCGAGGTGCCAGGGGTGCCGGGCTCCACAAAACCAAGTTTCTGCTCTCGTGAGGTGCGCTTTCTCGTGTGGCGAGAGGCCATTCATGATGATGACAGAGGGAGTTGGGAAATCTGCAAAGCAGACCTAGATGGAAAGGGGGGCACCCACACATATACGAAGGACCCAGGGATCTAGATGGTGGCCAGGGAGGAAATTTAAGAGCTGAGGAAGCCATAGGGGTGGAGCCCCCAGAGTTCACAGTGATAGAGGGGCTGACCCCTCTGTTCTCCTAACAGCTAGAAACGTACGCAAGGCCCCCATGACTTAAAGAAGTTGCAGTGAGTCAGGGATCAAGCCAGCAGTAGACATCGAGCCTCTGGTCACCAGCAGATGAAGGTTTTCCTGTCAGCCACCCTCCCCAGGTGCCAGCTGGCATCTCTGCCGCAGCCTCGTCCCTGTGCCCCTCTCTCGTCCACACCGACGGGAACACTCGGGTTAAATCTTCACTGAGTCACTGGTGAAGTAGGCGCCTGCAGGAGGCAGAAGTTGGCCCAGCCTCTCCGGCCTGAGCATGGGGTTCCCACATCCTCACGAGAGACAAGGGGTGGGGGCAAGAGGGAGAGTCCCCATGTGCCGGAGGCTTGGGCGAGTCCGGTGTCTTGAGAGGTTGAGGCAGGTTGGTGGTTGGAGGTGTTCCGGGGAGGGGGTGTGGGGGGGGTTTCCGGTGCGTGCGGCTGCTGGGCTCAGGGCTGGTTTACAGGGTAGGAGTGGGGCTCGTGGTGAGTCTGGCCACGTGATTCTTTCCTCTTGGGCCCCGTGGTCGAAGCCTGGCCCACCTGGACCTCAGAGGCTGCCACCTGGTGCCGGGGGGCTTGGCGGGGGGGGGGAGGGGCTGACGTCACGCAAGGATGAGCTGTAGTTGTGGGGGCTCAGAGCAAGTGGGCCTTATGTGGTGTGGTGTAGAAGACTCAGCAGGTCTGCGTTCTGGCCCCGGCTCCCTTGGTAAAATCTTACTCACTTTACCTCTTTGGGACTCAGTTTTATTATTTATAAAATGAGGGAGTTGAACCAGAACCTTTTGGAAGGTGCCTGCCCGTTCTGCCCTGGGGGCTCCCCAGGTGCTCGTGGAGGTATTTCTCGGGCAGAAGACTGAGAACAGCCACAGTCCTGTCTTCGGAAGAGATGCTGTCCCCATCAGTGAGGGCAGGCAGACGGAGAGCGTTTGCCAGGACCCCCGGCTGCGAGCGGGAAGGGCCAGAGTTTGCATGAGGGTGGCTGATGAAGGAAGGTCATCCGGGTCACAGAGGATGTGACCTCTGGCTCCCACCCAGGGGCTTGTCTGCATGCAGATGGGCAGTGTGGGAGCTGCTGGGGGGGGGCTCTCTGTGCCACAGGGGCTGACTGGAGATGCCGCCGTGCTCTAGGGAAGAAATTCTGTGCTTTCTGGCCCTAAATCCTGGAGAGAACGTGGGACTGCGGGTCAGGTATCCCAGGGCCTCCCCGTTCAGGGTCTGTGGCCCTTGCCGTCAGGAAGTTTTCCTTTCTATTTAGCCATCTTTTCTCATGTGGTTGTTGAAGCCCTTCTATTTAAAAAAAAAAAAGGAAAAGAAGACGACGGGCGAAAAGAAAAAAAACAAAAACAAAAATATCTCCAAGCCACCCGTTCCATTTTGGCTTTTTAGTCCTGAGTCACTCTTTAAAAGGTAGCAAAAATAAAGCACGTGCAGGCAAGCTCAGGGTTCCAGGGCCTCACAGACCAGCCTGGGACCGTGGTGGCCTCCATCCCCAGCGGCCAGCCCTGCTCCGAGGCTGCGTGGGTTGGGGGTGGGAGGTGCCGGGGCTGCAGGCGCCCGCCGCACGATCCGCCGAACAGAATGCAGAGTTTTAAAATTAGCCCCATTTCTTCAAGACACTCTCCACGTGCCGCTTTGCTGGACCCTTACGTGGGCCTCGGAGATGTGAGCCCACCCCCTCTCGCCCCCAGAGTGGTGTTGCAAACAGGGCTTTCGGCCAGGATTCAGGCAGGAGCCGAAGTGATGGGTGACCTATGTCTTGTGCGTGCCACGAGATGTTCTGCAGCTCTTTTCAGATTTGCTAGCTCATTTGGTCCTCACACCGCCTGCTGAGGGTAGGTGGCAGGATCCCCACGGTCATTGAAACTGAGCCACAGACAGCCTGGCTACGATCCACTGGCTTATACCTGCTATCTCCCACCCAGGTCCCCCAACTCCAGATGTCATTTCCTTGGGTTTTAGTTGTTCCACTGACCGGTGGGGCAGGGACAGGGAGTGGCCTTGGGCAGCGGACTTGATCTCTGTAGGTCGCAGATGTCTTTCCTACACACCAAATGGGGAAGGGAGCCTCCGAATGTCCAGGGTCTCCTGTTCTCGGATTCTTTCAGCTTCTTGGAGCTCTTGTGAAACCTGGCTTGCACTCCTTGGCCAGGAAGCCAGCCATTCACCATGTGTTTCTGGTGAGACTTCCTACATTTGGAAGCTTCTGGAATTATGCAGTGCTTCTCAAACCATTCTGACACATTAGTAGGGCACTACACACTTGCACATAGTCCTGTTTCTACCAAGTAGCTCACTTAGAAATGAGGCTTTCTTGTGGGATCTGGGAGACTGTTCCCAGCAGACTGGTAAGGGAGGGCCAGAGCTTTGCCCAGCTTGAGCGTCGTGTGGCTGTTCTCGCTTTGCTGGGTAACTAACATACAGCCCCCGCTGAAGCAGTGGCTAACGGACAGGGTGAGATATTGGAGCCACTGGCTTCGGCTCTGGATATTGCTTCCTGATAGAGTTGAAAAAGTGGGCCTTCCCCATGGAGAGGAAGGAAAGTCAGAGAACTCCCGGACGTCCGTGTTCCCGGATCCTGCGTGCAAGCCCTCTCTTTATGAGGGAGGTTGAGGCACAGCTCAGACTGCGCGTCGTCTTGTCTGTGCGGCCCTCTGAGTGGCCTTTATTCAGAGAGACCCAGAACCTGCATGAAGGGGCAGAGAAGTGTTTGTCTTTATTTAGAGCACACTAACACAAGATGGCCTAGGCTCTTCCCAGGCGTGAATCTCAAAGGATGGGGGCTGGACAGAGTGGCAGCATGCATCTGTCTGTCTGTCTGTATTTCCCAGATGCAGCCTTGGCTCGCAGAGAAGCTCTGTTTTGGGGAATCCACGGGGCCGTGGTTTTGCTGGACAAAGCCTTTGAGAACTGTTGTGTGAAGATTTGTCATATGGCGCCCAGATCTTTCTGTTCTCCTGGAGGGTGGGCAGGAGGATGGCAGAACCCAAAACCGGGAGGTGACCTAGGCCAGACTTCAGGGAGAACGGGGTGGCCCTCGGCTGAGGGCTTCCAAAGAAACACAGAGCCTCTTTATCTGAGAAGAGGGACTGGATGTCCCTGATGAGGTCCCTCCTGTCCCGAGTCTGTGGGACTCTGAGACGGTCCCTGGAACAGCACGAACTTTGGGTGCCAGGACCTAGGGCGGCCTCCGTCTTTTCTTTCTGCCTCGGAGGCCAGCCTGACCTGGGTGGGGGCACAGTAGCATCGGGCCTGGAGCTGTACCCTTGTTTCCTTGTGCAGACAGAACTTCTGGAACTGACCCTCTAGGATTGATACTTTTTGTAAATAAGAAAGAGGAGAAAGCCATGTTGTCCCCCATCGCTGTCTGGGAAGAGCCCTGAGCTGCTCTAATCCTGTATTTAACCACCGCCACCACCCGCCCGTGCTGATCCCCCCAGCCCTAGGGAGCTTCGAGAGGCCCGGGAGATGTGAAGGAGGTGGTGGCTGGGCCAGGAGGCAGGGACAGACAGGGTTTTCTGGGAAGAAGGTCAGAGGTAGAAGGAGGACCTTCTCAGGGCAGGTCCACAGCTCTGGGACCCCTGATGCTGCCTGCCATGCCAGAGGCACACACACGTGTCCCCATAGGCATACTATTTATTGGGAACCCCAGAGCCTGAAATAAACCGGTTAATGGCTGAATGAGGGTTGTTTTCAGGGGGAGAACCATATATCCTTTTGTGTTATTCCTGTCCGCAGATTTAGCGTCTGAAGGCCTGACAGGTTCGGGACCTTTCCCTGGGCCCTCTCGTCTGTAAGATCATGCTTATTTTATGTTGATTTTCTGTCCCCACTCTTTCCTCTTTCCTACTCTCACAGCAGTCCTTAGGAACACCTGACTATTTGGCGCACAATCGTGTCCTGTCTCCTTGGGGTACCGTTCTTCCAGGGTCTCTGGCATCATTGAATGTATTACTTTTCTTTCACATGTGAACAGACCACAGGCTCACTGCAGAGAAGAGCCACCTCTGAGATGGGGCAGCCGTCCCCACAAACCTCCTCTCCACCTCATCCTCGAGCGGGCCATCGGAGCCCTGGGGAGATGAGATCAAGGGCCTCTCTGCTGGGCCCAGCTCGGACTCCCATCATGCCTCCTATTTGGGGTGTGGGTGGCTCAGGCATGAATCCCCCACCCCCAACACTACTAGCTCTTTCTTCTTTTCAGCTTGAACCCTGAGTAGTGGCCTTGAAGGTCTGGGACCACATGTCATCCTGCTAGGTGAGGATGACAGAGAGGAACAGGGACAGAGGGGAAGGGAACCCATGCTCCTGGCCACTGGCCTCTCTCCAAGACAGGTGAACTCTGTGTCCAGAGAGGAACTCATTTAATCTTTTGGCCCTAATGAAAGTTGTTTGTATTTTCTCTCCCTCGCTCTTCTCCCTCCTCTTTCTCCCTCAACGCCCCCGCCTCCGCCCTCCAGCCTCCAAAAGAATTTAATCTGCTGGACAACAAACAATACTGTTATAAAACTTTGAAAACAAGAGGGTGAGGCCTCCCTGACAAGGAGAAGGGCATGCCGGGTAACGGCCGCGGGAGCCTTCCAGGCCCAGGACGGAGCCGGGCGAGGGCCCAGTTGGCCGGGTACCTGGGCGCCTGCCCCCGCCCAGCCCACCAGCCGAGCCATCCCCAGTCCAGAGGGGAAGGAACCGAAACAAAAGCAGGGGCAGAGAAGCTCCTGGAAAGGGGAAGTTGTATGTGTTCGCCTCTCTCTGATCTGATGGGAGTGTGCTAGACTGTGAAACTTCCTCCTCCCCCCTGTCCCCCACCGCCCCCACTTCGCCCTCCCTCCGCCTGCCTCCTCCCACCACTCTCTGTTCCAGGTTCTGAGACTGGCAGGCCAGGCCCCAATCACCGAACAAGGCTGGCCTGCACTGCAGGTATAGCCCCCGGCCGGCCGGCAGCAGGGGAGGCAGGCAGGAAAGGTGCCCCGGGGTTGGCTTTGGACTCTGGACATACCCTCTTGTGTGCCCAGCCTTCCCGCCCCCAGCTGGGAAAGTGGAACCATGTCAGGGGCCGTGGCCCGGTCCCTGTGCTCCACCAGCTGTGTGCCCTGGTATCGGGCAGAGCCACCACTGGGGGGCTTGTCCGTCTGCCCGCAGCGTCCTGGTGCCTGGGGGGGGGCCGTGCTCCGGGGAGACTGTGGGTCCTGGGGCCTGTGGGGGGGGGGGGTGCTGCTCTCCCTCCAGGAGGAGCGGGGGCTGAGCTCGGGAGCCGTGGAGCCTCCAGCAGGCAGGCACAGGGTCCTGTGAGTGGGGGGGGCCTGGTGGGCTGCTGTGTCTACCAGTTACTCTTGGCCATCGAAGGAGTGGGTGACCCAGCTCCACCTGGGTGAGGGGGAAGCGGGGCACTGGGCCACCTCCTTCCAGCCTTCCCGGTTAGATTTCACCTGAGATTGAAGTTTCCCCGCCACATCCGTCTTGACTGCTTGGAGCACATGGTTTGGGAGTGATGAGGGGGAAGGAGCAGTGGTCTGCTTTTGGTTGGAGGTTGTTTGGACCTGTGAGCCGTGTGGTGGCCATTGTGTTTGTGTAATGGGCTGTAGGTGTGCTCACGTTTCCTCTTGTGGGAAGCAGTTCCAGGCTGGGCCCATCGTCCTCTGCCTGAGCTAGCCACTCTCTGGGGAAATGTGGGGGCCCCCATGCTCCCTTCTCCGCCCGATCATCGCCCCTTCTCTATGCTCCCCGCGGTCTCCTGCTGCCCCCCACACCCTCCAGCTTCTCATCCTCGCAGCCAGCCAGCCCCCCATTCCGACCCTGGGCCTGTACTGAATCTGGGAGATTTCCAGGCGCAGGTCTTCATCGGAGGTGTCGAGGAAGGGACCGAGCACCGAACTTGGTGGAAAGCAGCCGCCTGGGCACTTCGGCCTCCGAACGCCTGCCCCAGGGAAAACCAGAGTTGCTGAGGCTGGGTCCACGTGAGCGGGGAAGGCCGTGACCTCTTGCCCTGTCACTTCCACAGACACTTGAGGGGCTCCGTGGATCTCGAGCATGCCGTTCCCGCTTCAGGATCCAGGGTCTGGGAAGTGCACTGGTCCCCGGAGGCTGAGGCCTCCTTCCGGGGGGTCGAGCGGCCAGGAAAAGAGCCAGCTCCACATTCTCCTCCTCCTCGGCCCCCCGTACACATACCCTTCATTTTATCACCCTTTCCTCTGATTCATTAACCACAGCGAGTTGGCACCAGGCCCCACCCTGACAGCTCAAGACAAAATGTCCAGGACACTGGTCTGGCCTGGGGCCGAGGGACAGGAAGCTGGGCCGGCCCCTCTGTGGGCACATACAATGGGCTAGGGCCGTCCAGGGGACAGAACGGTCCCCATCTTCAAAAGGGTCTTCCTCCCGGGCCCCTCTCTCAGCAAGATGACTCTTCCTCACTTCCAGGAGCCCCGAAACCAGCATTCCGGGTGGCAGGAAGACTGCCGACCAGGGCTCGGCTTCCGGCGCCCCTCCCCCGCGCCGGCCGGAGCTGGCGTCAGTCATGTAAGTAGCCGTGACTCAGCACCCAGCCCGGGCGGGAGGGAGAAGCTGCTGCCTCTCGGGAACCTTCCCAGCGCTCTGGATTTGAACGCGTCCTGGTAGCACAGAAGGAGCCCGCAGCATCAGCTTCCCGGGGGTGTGTGTCTCTTGGCTCCGTGGGTTTGCTTCTGGCTCTCATAAACCAGGATTCCTCCTCTCCTCCCCGTTTTCCTCCCATGTTACTTCGTGGGCGCCAGGCCTGGCATGGGATTTTTAGGACTTTAAAAGACACAGACAGCATCATTTCTAGAAGGCAGTAGAAGCTCTCTTTGAAATCTCCAGACTGCACTTGAACCCATGGCCCACGAGTTCTTTCTATTTAACCCTCCGATGTTTTCAGTTTGGCCTGCACACAGTTTTTGTTGATTTTTTTTTTAATGTATCTGATTTGCATGCCTTTAGACAAAACACAGCCTCTCCAGGTCCCTCCTCCTGCCGCACGCTGTCGCTGCTTCTGTCCTAGTTCCTGTCCCAGCCCTGGAGCATTTGAATGCACTGACACCAGGCCTTGGGAGCCCTCCTGCTTTTTAGAACTGCGGCCCATTCCAGGGACGTGCAGGCCTCTGCTCTGAGTCTGGGCTGAGCAGGAATTAAAGCCACTGTGTTCTGATTCACTGTGCGATGACCTTTCCTCCACCCTCAGTCCCTGCCCAGGCAGAGGAGTGTCCTCGGCAGGAGGGGGTGGAAAAACCTCCAAATAGAATGTCTGCCCAGAAATGGATGGGGGCCGCAGCGGGCTGCCCAAACCCTCTTCCCGCACACTGGCACCTCCCCGAGCTGACATACCCCCCCCCCCCCGCCCCGGCTGGGCGGTCTTCCTTCCCGGACAGCCCACCAAACCCTTCCCACCAACCAGTTTGCATGGGCCCATTAGGCCAGGCCGAGCCCTGGCGGGCTGCCTTCCTACAGATCGAGGTGGCCGTCGAGCTGGGTGCCAGGGAGCGCGAGCCCCTTCCAGCCCCCATCCAACCACGCGGCTACACCCAGCTCAGGAACAAAAACACCAGCTGGCTTCAGGTAAGTGAGTCATTGCTTGGCAGACTTCGTGAGAGAAGCCTGGTTCTCGTGGGAGGGCTGAGACCCGCATAGACTCTTGGATCCAGTGGGGTTGGAGGGGCAGAGGGATTTGGCACGAAGATTACTTTTTTCCCCTCTTCTTGTGTTGGAGTGTTTGTGGGATGTGTTATGGATGATGTCTCTCTTTCTCCAGAGAACCGAGTATGGTAGAACTCAGGCGCTGGGAGCCCGAACGCTGGGTCCTGGCCCTTAGTTCCCTCAGTGACAGTTGCTCCTCTGCCATGTCCCCCCCACCCCCGAACTCTGGGCTGATGCTCCCTGGGTAGCAGGAGAGACAGTCATCAATCACCCTGATGACCATGTGACATGCGTGCGTCCTCCAGGACAAGAACCAGGTGCTGTGAGAGGGTGTGACCGAACGCCTGGCCCACCCGGGGAAAGCTTCAGGTGGCCTGTGTTAGCTGGGGGAGGGTTGATGGGTGGTAGCTCTGGGAGGGGGGACAGAGAATGTTCCAGAAAGAGGGAGCAGTGTATGCAGAGGCCTGCTGGGGGAGGACGGGGGCCGTCTGGATCACTGAAAGACACCTGTGTGACAGCACGTTAGGAATGGTTCTGTGGATACTGGCAGTTGGAAGTGGCTAAGAAGGAAGAGTTCAGCTGGAGTCAAAGGCAGAAAAGCTAAGAAGGACCGAATGTAGAGCTCCAACCCTCTCATGGTATAGGACCCCCATGAAAATGACTATCGTTTATCACCAACTTCCTGACCTTACAACCCTGCAAGTTACCTGCTTCCTGGGGCCCAGCTGTTGACCGCAGGTGTCCTTGATCAGAGCCGCTGCCCTGCCTCCTATCAATGGCTGAGGCCGTGCAAAGGCCCTGGGCTCCGAGCCCAGTGCTGAGGTCAGAATCTGGAGTCCAGCACAGGCATTGTGGGCAGTCCCTCTCCAGTGCCTCCCCCTACCATAGCCATGCCGTGGGTGTGGGAGGACACGGCAGGCCAGCTCCCAGCACCAGGCCCCCTGCAGAACCAGCTGGGCTCCCGTCACGACCCAAGTTAAACGTGTTGTCAGTCACATCCACGGCCATGCACAAACATTGCCTAGGACTACCTGCCCCCCCCCCACCCCGCCCCAAGCTTGCTCACAGTTGAGTTCAAGAACAGAATGAGATGACAGACCAGCCATGGAGCAGGCACAGTGGGCCGAGGGGCAGGAACAGGGACAGTGGAGTTAGATCTGGGATCTGCACCATAGGTTGGTCACGTGGCCATGGGCAAGTTACCCAAGCGGGTTATGGAGCAGCTTCTCCTACAGGCGTGGGAACAGTACATGCTTACCGGGACTGACACGGTTAAAGCGCACACCTCAGTGTTCAGATTTTATTTCTTCCTCTTTCCTGGAGCAGCTCGTGCTGTTATTTCCAGGAGCTACAATAAGTACGGGCCCGTATCTACCGCAGAGCTGGTAGAGAGCCCGAAAAGTACCTATTCCTTGGTTGTGCTGCCCCGGGAAAATACAGACACGTTTTCTCAGCTCCAGACAACTGAAAACGACCCATTTAGGAGATGGGAAATCTAATTTGAAGACAGGATGCAAATCTTATTTTCAGACAAATTCTGAAAAAAAACACACACACAACTCTGTTCTCCTGTTAGAGGATTATCTACTTAACACAGCTTTAGGACATCACATTTTTGTGTGTCACGGCTGAGGATAAATAAGATTGCCAATTCTGAGCCTTTCATAAGGCGGGGAAGGAGGAGCCTGAGTTCTCTCTGAGCAGGGCACACGAAGGCTGCCCAGGGCCGGGAGAAACGCCCCTCTGCCTACTGGCTAGAGCCTCGTGGGCAGACAGGGGGCTTGTTTCCTGATGACCTGAGATAGGATCGGAAAATGCTTTGCGCACTGTGAAATATTTAATAAAGCAGGACGGTGCTAATGAAGATATCAATGCATTTTAATAATAGCTCTGGGAGACTTGATCTTATCCTATAGCTAATACTCCGTTAGGACCCGTTGTGGAATTAAACAGCATTAACTAGACTTCATGAGTTGTGCATGGCTACGGGGTGTGTGCAGCCGCCGCCGCGCCGTCAGCCCCCTTGCAGCAGCCCTGGGAGCTCTTCGCTGGGCCGTTCTCACGGATGGTGACGTCACAGCCCAAGTGGAACCGCAAGAAGACCTCCCTCCACCGGGCAGAGCCTGGGGCTTCCCATGGCATCTTCCTCCCTTCTTCAATGAGATCCTCTTCTTCTGGAAGCTGGTTTCACATGGTGGCTTAGATTTTTCCATCTTTGTATCTAGCACCATTTGAAATCAGTGTTTTAGGAGTAAGAATTGCAGCGCAGCGAAGGGCCACCTGCAGAGGAGTCCCCGCGGGTAGGACAGGCGCCCTCCGCCTGCCGCCTGAGCCGGCCCAAGAAAGGAAGATTGCAGACGAGGAGGCACCCTCGCGTATGTGGGCTGTGCAGGGGTGACGGCGCGGGGGCGGGTGTGGAGTTTAAAAGAAACAGCACCCGAGCAGGGGCAGAGGCGGTGCCGGCTCCCAGCAGCCCCCGGGGCTCACCTGCCCATTTGGCCTTGGAGCGCAGAGGTGGGGCCGTGCTCCATGCGGGGCTTGATTGTACCAGGGGAGGGGCGAGGCTGTGTGCCCGGAGGACTGTCCCATCCGCGTCAGCACTGCGCCTGCTCCAGACGCCCCGGAACCTTGCGCCGCTGTGGCCGTGCGCCTGGAATCAGACTCGCCACCTGCACGGCCGAGTGCGGGACCCCGGAAGCACCACCGGACCCATCTCTTACACAGGCTGACCGATTTCTCCTGGTGTTCAGAGTCTGTTTTTGTCTAGCACCATTTGAAATCGGTTATGATGTAGGGGGAAAAGCAGCAGCCTCGAAGCCTCGTGCCGACTCTGGGGAGCAACCGCCTGCGGTTTCCTGGAGGACGGACGGGCAGAGAGCGGGCAAGGACGATCGC
>CM052893.1:29879751-29896397 GCA_028534135.1 Potos flavus
AGAACACAGAGCGAATCAGCGTGAAAAGCAACAGGATACTCAGGAATGAACCATCCCCATCATTAAAATGCAGGCATGATTTATTATCTGTCCTTTCAGGACTTGAGCCCTTTTGTTTGACTTAGCACACAGCAAATCTAAACCAGGGTTCCTTTAATTTCTCCAGACTCAGTAGAAGACCATTTCTTGAGGACTGCATTGCAGGGTGTTGGTGTAAGCGTGGGAGGGTTTCGGGTGAGTGTGGTGGGAAGCAGTGTCCTTAGTGGAAGCAGGCTGCCCGGCTGCTGGAGATGTTGGCGTGGGCAACTTATGTAACCTACTGTGCCTTCGCTGGCCCATCTTAGAGAGGGGGCAATAGGATGAGTATAAGGACAAGTATAAGGACAAGTTAAATTGTACTTAGAACAGTAGAATAGGTCGTTTCCCTGAGCACCTCTCCTTCTGGTTGTTTTTGACGGGCAAAGCAAATAGAGGACTGCATGTATTATCTGATTGAAATCCAGCTACAAATCTAGAGCCTTTGACTAAAGAATCCTAAGAGGAGAGGGGAATGATAATGAAGACAACCATAAAGAAGATTCAACTATGAGCAGGGCTTGCAACCTAATCTTGATGTTCTGAGGCAAGTTGCTATGTGCATTTGGGGGGAGAAATAAAAATAACTAAAGAACATCTCACCTTGCCATCTCCCTCAAGTTTCTGTTACCGTGATGATGATCACTGTCCTTCTTGTTAAATTATAATGATAGTCTAATGAACGTAGGGAATGTAGGTAAGGAATTGATAAAGTTAAGCCATATATCGGGACCCACAAAATGGAGGTCCAGTGACCTGGCCCACATCACACATTTAACCCTAAGTCGGCCTGCACTTATGGGAAACAACGTTCGAGAACACTAAGCATACACGCATCGCCATCCTCAAAGCTTTAGGGAACTTTCCTGAGGAATTGGACCAGCTAGCTTTATAAGGAAATCTCTGACCTCCCAGCCAATCATGCCCTGTTTCTGAGTTGCCTCTTAGAAAGCTCTATAAACCTCCTTCTTCCTCCAGATCCCTCGGGAGGAGTGCTCCGTGGCATATAAGGCACTGTATTCCCTCAATCCATGGATTGTGTTCCCTTGAATAAAGGACATTCAACTCAAAAAAAAAAAAAAAAAAAAAGTTACAGGTAGTGCTGGATGTTTGCTATTTCTAAAATTATTAATACTATCACCACTTTTGTTTTAAGAAACAAGACGTAGAGTCTTTGGCTACCATACTTGGGAAAAAATAAAATCCCCATTTGGAGTTCTCCTTTGATAATGTTAAAATACTATTGCTAATAATAGCAGTAATGGGGAATGGGCCCAAAATAAAACAAGAAAGCGTAAATGTTTTGACATGAAAGAACTCAAATACCCTGATTAAGGGAAAGAGCTATCATTTAACCAATGAAAAAAGTTGAAGACAAGCATAAAACAACAAAGAAAAAAGTTACGATTTGCCGAGATCTCTGGAAGAAGTTGGCTGAGCAGAAAAGAATTTGAGCTTTGGTCTAAGAGTGTCTGGAACCGATAGAAGCGCTCATTCGGCTCTGGTGGTCGGTGTCACAGGTGCAGTGACGTGTCACCCATGGTCCTCAGAAGGTAACCATCTCGTAGGGAGTACGAACAATAACGACTCCCGCTATGGGGTTGTCTGTGGAAGAAGTAAATGGGGACCGTGTAGACACTTAATGCAGTTTTTTTTTTTTTAAGATTTTATTTATTTATTTGTCAGAGAGAGAGAGAGAGAGTCCAAGCAGGGGGAGCAGCAGGCAGAGGGAGAAGCAGTCTTCCCGCTGAGCTAGGAGCCCAATGCGGGACTCGATCCCAGGACCCTGGGATTATGACCTGAGCTGAAGGCAGAAGCTTAACTGACTGAGCCACCTAGTTGTCCCTTAACCCAGTTTTTTGATGACAGATGTCAAGAGCCACAAAAAGTGGCCCATCAGCTGAAACTGAAGCATGAGTGGGTGAGAGGGTGGGAGGAATGCGGGGTCTCTGGTCAAAGCTGAAGTTAATCGATGCAGGGAGGTCTGGGGTCTGGAGTGCTGACATAATTGAGGTCATTTAATGGACACTGCCAGGAACTGAATAGGGCTCGAGAATAGGATGCAAGAGTGAGCAGAGTGCTGGTAATGACGGGCTTTACAAGTCTGCTAGCCATGCTAAGGAGCCTTAGACATTGTCATGAGGGCATTGGGAAGTCATTGGAAGGTATGAGACTTGGAAGAGCTTTGGTCACTGTGTCCTATCAGCGTGACTCCGGCAGCAGTGTGAAACGTGAAATGAACAAAAGGTGGTGAGGTAGCTGAGGGGGCCTGTTCAGAAACACTGGTAGCACTCTAGAGAAGAAATGGCAGTGGTTTGAACTGGAGGGAAAGGTAGAATTATAGAGAGATGGAATAGGCATTTGAGTTGTGAAAACTATCTTGTTTGCTGGGCATGTGTGAAAACTGTCTATCTTGTCTGTTGGGCAAGAGGTCATACTCTGGCTTCATAATGTTATCTGAGAGAGCATGACACTTTCCAAGTGGAACCAAACCCAAATCCATCTGCCTGATGCACAGCAAAACCAATCACAGAGACATTAGGTATGCAGCAAGGAAAGTTTATTTGAGAGGTAACCAAAGGAGGCAGGAGAGCAGGCCTGAAATCCCCCCTCTCTGAAGGGAGAGAGAACAAGTTTTTTTGTAATTGTAGGGGTTGAGATTATATACATATTTATGAAAAGAGCAGGGAAACCTAACTTATTCAAGAGGAAAGATGGCTCTTGTGCCTTGAGTGTCATATATGCATACATCCCATGTTCCCTTTGGGGTGGATACTCAGCATCAGAAGGAGGCAGAATTCAGCCCCTGACCTCAGGAAGTTATCTCCGGGCAAGGAAAAGGGGCTACGGGCCTGCGCTGAGAGCCAGTATGACCTGGATTGGGTCTTAGACTTCTTATCTAGGGTAAAGAATGCACAGCCTTGCTTGCGCGTAGACTGGAGCCGTATGCATTGACTTTGATTCCCAGGCTTCTGCAGTAACAGCTCATGAGTTTGTTAGTAGGGTCTGAAAAGACACAATAGCTGATTAGGGGGAAACAGTTCTCTGAAAAAAAAAAAAAGGTATAAACTTTCTGCTAGTTTCAACCTCATTAACCCTATGGGGTACATTTTCAGGGAGGCAACTGAATATATATAGTCAGCACCCGGGAGAGATCGAGGATGGAGACCAGGATTTGGGACAGCTCTTCTCAGTGGTAATGAGGTCATGGGAGTGTGCACACTCCCCCACAGGGATGTGCAGAATGAAGTAACCAGGGTTCCCACAGCACCCCATTAGGAACGTCACATTATCCAACTGGGCAGAGAAGGAAGGGTAGCCAGAGGACAAGCTGCCAGCCTGGGTGGTGTGCTTCCCTGGAAATCAGGGAGAGAGCTTTTCAGGCAGGAGAGAGCGAAGAGACATCGATGGCTGCAGAAGTTATAGACAGAGTAACTAACATTACTGGGGAAGAAACTATTAAAATAAATTTACCAAGAAAGGAGTCAACTAATGACTTTTTTTTTTTTGAAGATTTTTTTTTAAGATATTTGAAGAGGGAACACAGGCAAGGGGAGTGGGAGAGGGAGAAGCAGGCTTCCAGCCGAGCGGGGGGCCGGACGCGGGACTCAATCCCAGGACCCTGGGATCATGACGTGAGCCGAAGACAGATGCTTAACGACTGAGCCATCCAGGAGCCCCAACTAGTAACTTTGAAAGTAATTTGACTGATTTTCATAGGCCCAGAAGTGAGTGGAAAGTGAGAACTACAAGTGACAGGTGTAAATATAAGAGTCTCTATTGGAGGAAGCAAAGAAAATATGAAGCTAGGTTGGGTGGCCATAGGAGACGTAGTGGGTAGGTCAGGTTTCATTGGGATTCCAGTTTGGGTCGGAGACCATGATTTTCTTTTCTTCTTCTTTTTTTTAAAGATTTTATTTATTTATTTGACAGAGAGAGAGAGAGAGAGAGATCACAAGTAGGCAGGGAAGCAGGCAGAGAGAGAGGGGGAAGCAGGCTCCCCACCGAGCAAAGAGCCCGATGTGGGGCTTGATCCCAGGACCCTGAGATCATGACCTGAGCCAAAGGCAGAGGCTTTAACCCACTGAGCCACCCAGGGGCCCTGGAGACTATGATTTTCTGAAGGTAGTGTTTTGGGCAGGGCTGTGGGTTTGTGCTGGGGTCAGAGAGTTATTTTAATTTTTGCAAGACTAGGGAGTACTTGTATGATTTTTGCACGTGTGGAGGCAAACAGTTGTGTTGCTCTATATAGTAGAGCACTGTTTCACTTTCCTGAAACTCCCCTGGAACATTGGGGAATTTTCTGTATGCAGACTGTGGTATTATATAATGGCATCTATTGTTAAGTATTGTAATGCCCAAGATAGCAACATTATTTTCCCGTGAGGATATCCAGAGTAGTAAATTTTGATATTTAAATGGTATCTAGTCACTTATGAGAAGCTCAGTTCACTCATACGAAACATGAAACGAAGTCCTGTATGAAAGACTTTAGTGCGTATTCATCTTGATCTATGAACTTCGTAATGCTTATTTAATAATTAATAATGCTTATTAGATAATGACTTGTTACTCTAGCATTTCTGAAGCATGCACTGGGTACACAGTGCAGTAGAAAAAAGACCTATGATCCCTGACCTCTAGGAAGTTGCCTTCTACAAGGAGACTGAGCCTGAAGTGACCAGTTATCATTAGTTTGTTTCAGACTATGGAAGAGTCATTGGAGTGCGGTGCTGTGTACTACAGAAGGCTTCTTAGAGGAGAGGCGAGTTTTAAAATGAATTTAGAAAAGAAGTCGGGGAGGTTGGATACCTATATATATTTTAAGATCATAAACATTGATTTTGTCTCTTCAATTTATTGTTGCATGAAAACTCAGCTTATTCCCCATCAAATAAAATGCGGATAGCCTGTTACTTAAAGCAAACAGGGCACATCCTCCATTCCTCCCACCACCTGGGTAAAAGCATGTAAGTATCATTAAAAGCCTGTCAAGGATCTTTCCATTTATTCTATATTGCCTACCTCCTGCCAGACCACAGTCCCTGGCTGGTGCATGAGATAAATACTTATGTGTATTTTTAAAAAGACATAAAAAAGCGTACCAAAAAAAATTTCATGTTCTTAATCTCTTATCCTTAGATGCCTGTGGTGAGCCACCAAAATATGAAACTATGGTCCTCAAGGGTACCCCTAAAAAATATTACGAAATTGGGGAGAGAATATACTATCAGTGTCACCCAGGATACCTAATGATGCGACCCGTCATGGCTTACTGTGAGCATAATCACTCATGGTTCCCTATTGAAGAAGCTTGTTTCAGTAAGTAAACAACAAAAAAACAACCGAAATTTTTTTTTTTTTGCTTTCTTTAGAGATTTTTACAAATTTTAGGGTCCATTTTCCACTACTACTTTTTACATTTCTTTTATTTTTCTTTAATTTCTTTTTCTTTAATTTGTTTCCACTACAGCAAGATTTTCTCATGTGAAAACTGGTTTCAGGGAGCAGTATTTTTTCCAGTATTTAAGAAATCCCCAGGGGATCTTTTTCTTGGCAATTGTTTACCAGGTTAAATGTGAATTTTAAGTTTGCATACCAGTTAGTTACAGAAAATGATATTGCATTAATTGCAGACAGTAGTACAGAATTTTGATCTTGATTTAAATCTGTTTTGAAATTGGTGTTAAAAAAAAAAAACAAATTTTGAAATTTTATTTTAGAAAAAACATGTAAAGATCCAGTACTCGAAAATGGTGAAGTCTATGCCCCAAATTACTCCTATCAATTTGGAAATGAAGCTCACTTTTATTGTGATGAGGGGTAAGTTGCTCCTTAGAGGAAATAAGGTAAATGTTACTAATTCCATTTTTGTTTTGCTTCACAAGCATTCCCGTAAATGTTGCACTTATAGCCAAATAACCCTTGGGCTTTTTATAGAGACTGAAAAGATGCATAATTATTTCAAAGAAATTTGTATTAAAGGAAAGCAAAATTGTCTAATACGTACATATCTAATAATAAGTTTATCGTAAGCATCAAAAATGTAACTTTACATTACAAAATGTAATCATGGTAACTTTCTCCTTGGCAAAGTACACCCTATTTAAAATGCCAACTGTCAAATTTGAAGGAGGACTCACAGAAATGTGTTCTTAAAGTCCTCTGTATCCTTACTTACATTATGTGGTGGTTCTATCCATTACTGTGAACTGGGTACTAAAGTCTCCAACTAGTAGAAACGACTTATATAGAAATGTGTATTTCTTTGTTCAATTCTGTCAGTTTTTGCTTCATATGTTTTGGTGGTCTGTTATCAGGTGGCATAAATGTTTACAACTGCTAAATCTTCTTGCTGTATGAACCCTTTATTAACATATAATGTCCTTTGTCTCTTGTAACCTTTTTTGATTTACAGTCTGTTTGGTCTGATATTAATATAGCCAACTTTACTGTCTTTTGGTTACTATTTGCTGAAATATCTTTTTGCAGTCCACTTACTTTCAACCTGTTTTTGTCCTTGGATCTTAAGTGAGTCTCTTGTAGTAGCATATAGTTAGATCATGTGTTTTCATCCATTCTACCAATCTCTGTCTCTCGCTTAGAGAGTTTTAATCCACTTAAATTTGAAGTAATTACTGATAAGGAGTGAATTACTTCTGTCATTATGCTATTTGTTTTCTATATGCCTTATAGCTTTATTTTGGCCCTCATTTCCTGCATTAGTGTCTTTTTTTGTTTATTTGACTTTTTGTATTGAAATGTTTAAGTTCCTTTCTCATTTCCTTTTGTGTATATTCTATGGCTGTTTACTACGTGGTTATCATGGGGATTATATTTAACATCCTAAAGTTATAACACTCTAATTTGAATTTGTACCAGTTTAATGTGATAACATTCAAAAACTCTGATCCTTTATAACTCCACTCCCACCCCCTTTGATTGTTTATTACACAAAATTACATCTTTATACATCATGTGTTCCAAAACATAAACTAAGTAGTTCTTTTAAATTAGTCCTTTAAATTATGTAGAAAACAAGATTTGGAGTTAAAAACCAAAGTTACAGTAATACTGCGTTTTACATTTCTTTTTTTTTTCTTTAATGTATTAGTCTCTTAGGTTATAAAGAAAACAAATATTGCACTTATAAGCCATTGTTACAATCATACAAGCTGTTATAATAGCTTTAGTGGGATATTTATTTCTCCATATGACTCAAAGATACTTTCTAGTGTCCTTTCATCTTACAGGACTCTCTTGAGCATTTCTTATTTCTTGCAAGGGACATCTAGTGGTCACTAACTCCCTCAGCTTTTGTTTATCTATAAAGTTTTAGTTTCCTCTTCACTTTTGAAAGATAGTTTTGCTGGATAGACGATTATTGGTTGACAGTTTTTTCCTTCTAGCATTTTTTTGAGTATACTGTCCCACTATCTTCTGGCCTCCAAAGCTTCTGATTAGAAATCTGCTGATAATATTATTGAGGCTCCCTTATATAATGACTCACTTCTGTCTTCCTGCCTTTGAGATTCTCTTTTTGTCTTTGTCTTTTGAAAGTTTATTATATGTCTTAGTTACTCTTTGAGTTCATTTTTTGCCTGGAGGTTGTTGAGCTTCTTGGATGTTTATATTCATGTCTTTTGTCACATTTGGGATGTTATCAGCCATCAGATATTCTCTCTGCCCCTTTCTGTCTCTCTCATCCTTCTGGGACTCCCACAATGTGTATGTTGGTCTATTTAATGGTGTCCCACAAGTCCCTTCGGTTCTGCTCACTTTTTTTCACTCTCTTTTCTTTCTTTTCCTCACTCAATAATTTCCATTGTTCTAGCTTCATGTTCACTAATTTCTTCTGGTGCTCAAATCTGCTTTCAGTGATTCTAGTGAATTCTTCATATCCCAGTTATTTTACTTTTATGCTCCAGAATTTCTTTTTAGGTTTTCTGTCACCTTATTGACATTTCCATTTCATTCATACATCATTTCCTTGACTGTCTCCTGTTCTTCCTTTAGTTCTTTGAGCATGTTTAAGATAGTTATTTTGAAGACTCTGTCTAGTAAATCTGCCATCAGGTCTTTTTCAGGAACAGTTTCTGTTCATTTATTTTTTCTCTTCAATGAGCCAAGCTTTCCTGTTTCTTTGTGTATCTTGTAATTTTTTTTGTGTGTGGAATACTGGACATTTGAATTTAATAATACAGAAATAAAATTCTTCCCTTTCCTTAGGGCCAATGTTTTATGTTATCATTCATATTTTAGTGATTATGGTAGGGTATCTCTGCTGAAGATCAGCCTGACATTTATTTCCTGTTAATTTAAAATCAATTTAATTAATGTATAGTGTATTATTAGTTTCAGGGATAGAATTTAGTGATACATCAGTTGCATTTAACACCTAGTGCTAACTACACCAAGTGCCCTCCCTAATGCCCATCACCTGGTAACCCCATCCCTCCATTAACCTCCCCTCCAGCAACCCTCCATTTGTTTCCTACAGTTAAGAGTCTCTTATGGTTTCTCTCCCTCTCTAATTGCATCATTATTTTTCCTTCCCTTCCCCCATGTTCATCTGTTTTGTTCCTTAAATTCCACATATGAATGAAATCATAAAATATTTGTCTTTCTCTGACTAACTTATTTCACTTAGCATAATACCCTCTAGTTACATCCATGTTGTTGCAAATGGCAAGACTTCATTCTTTTTGATGCTGAGTAATATTCCATTATCTCTACCTCTATCTATCTATCTATCTATCTATCTATATCTATTTCACATCTTCTTTATCCATTCATCTGTCGATGGACATCTGGGCTCTTCCCATATTTTATCAGCCTGACATTTAAACTAACAGTCTTTTCAGTCTTTTTTGAGACTTTCCTTGGGCATGCACACTCACTTCTTAACTTTCTTCACATATGCATTTGGTTTTGAATATTCTAGTCTTTAATGTCTGGCTCCGGAGAGGGGAAAAATGAAAAATGAAGTGGAGAGCAAATAGTACTGGATGTTTACATTCCCTGGAACCCGTTAGAAAGGGGCATACAAGAGTTAGGGGTAGGTATGACAACAGTGGCTGCCCACCTCTTCGAATGCTTCACTGTGATTGGAAGCAGAATTCAGCAATAAGAGCACAGATCCCCAGTATTTGGAAGACAGGATCCTTTTTGCCCACCCAGCTCCCCAAAACGGCTTCTAAGCTGCTCCAGGAACACATACAGAGCTGCCTGTAGCAGGTGGGAGACACTGCTGATATTGACTGAAATCAGTGCAATTTACCTGTCTAAGACTTTCCTTGGAAGTTGCAAGCCATCATCAGACTCCAGAGTTCCAAAATAGTTCCATTAGGCAGATTCTGCCATTGCAATTGTTGTCTGGTTGGAGAGACAGATTGTTAGTGCATCCTACTCTGTGTTTTCCCAGAAGCCTTCCCTAAATACCATAATGTGGAAAAAAGGCAACTGGATCCTATATAAACAGTTTCACTGACTATTTAACTTGATCAAGTAAAAATATTGGAACATCCAGTTAGTAGTTATATAGAGTGAGCCTGCTAGGCAGTTTGAGGGATACAAACAGTTTAAGATATATTCTCTTCTCAAAAAAGTTGTAGCCTTGTTGAGAAACACAATGTATAGAGAGGTGTCAAAGCAAAATAATAAATGAGAAGTAGCAAATAAATAGAATTATTCATGCTTTTTACAATAAGAGTCCAGCAGGAGAAGAGAGTACCGTGAATTTAAATCACAAGAAATATTTCATTGAGTAATATTCCTCAGTCCCAGAAAAATATTCTTATCTAAAGAATATTAACGAGAGCTAAAAATTGCCTAGCACTCACTGTGTACCAGATGCTAACTCATGTATCCTTGAAACAATCCCATGAAGAACGCACTGTTGTCCCCTTTTCATAGATGAAGAAGCTGAGCAAGGGGACCATTAAGGGACTTGCCTGAGCTCAGACAGAAAGTGAGTCATGGAGCTGAGACTCAGATCCACACAGGCAAGCTCTAGGGCCTAATCTCTCTACTCAGTTGTTGTTTTTACTGAGAAGAGTGGTGTGAACATAAACATAGAAATGAGTGTGCAATTTGATTTCTGGAGATAGCAAAAAGGCCAGACTGACAGGTACAGCAGATTTATTTAGACATCTTTGCTTTTGGTCAATGAGGGTTCAAATGTAGAAATTATACTTATTTATTTATTTAAGATTTTTTATTCATTTGAAAGAGACAGAGCACAAGCAGGGGGAGTGGCAGGGAGAGGGAGAAGCAGGCTCCTTGCTGAGCAGGGAGCCCGATGTGGGATTCGATCCCAGGAGCCCTGCGATCATGACCTGAGTTGAAGGCAGAGGCTTAGCCGTCTGAGCCACCCAGTCGCCCCTAGAAACTCTATTTAGTTAATAGCAGATATGGTTAGCACTTTCACTATATTATGCTATTTGAGAAACTTCTCCCTCAAACTACTGTTGTGTAGAAAAGCAACGGTATTAAAATTTTCATTTTTATGTGCATCTTGTTAACTAACAGAAAAAACAGTAAGTTTTTCTTTTCTCAGTTATTACTTATCTGGAAAACAAGCTGTACTTTGTGACCGTCATGGAGAAGATGTGTTTTGGGCTGATGACATACCAAAATGTAATAGTAAGTAAATTTTCATTTTAGAATTTAGACAAGCAAGCCTCAATCTTTTGGGCCTCAGATCCCCTTTATGCTTTTAAATTGACAAAGATCCCAAAGAGCTTTTCTTTATGTGGGCTGTGCTTATTGATATTCATTATACTGGAATAAAAAATGAGAAGTTTTAAAAATAATTATTCATGTTTAAGAATAGTAAACTCAATACATTAACATATGCAGCATTTTTTTATGAAAAATAAATTTTCTAAACCAAATACTGAAAATAGTGCAATTGTTTTACATTTTTGCAAATCTCTTTAATATTTGGCTTAAAGAAGGACATCTGGATTCAGTCTGTTGTGAAAGCACACAATTTGTAGCCTCGGAAAATTTCACTGTATGTTCATAAGGATGAAAGTGAAGAAAGACAATATCTTGGTATTATTGTGAATCACTCATTTAGCATATATATAGTTAGCATATATATATTTGCAAATGGATATATTTAAATATAAAGAGTTTCTCAGCTAGCAGTGAATTTTATTTTTAATCATAAGCATGTCTTCTCATTAAAATTTCAGTACCTTTTATGATGACTAGCACAAAACTTAGCATGGCCTTATAAAGTAATAATAGGTATTTCATATAGGTATTCAAGAAAATGAGTTTTGTGTTTTGAAAGTTTATTTGCGCATGGTTTGAATTTGGGATCATTCATTTTCTCATAGAAGCCTAAAAAGGTACTAGATTCACAGCTAGCTTGTAGAAATTGTTAATGAATTTACTGAAGGTAGTTCATAGGACTTTATATTGCTTTCTTAACACTTTTCCTTTTGCCCTTTATCTCCTCTTTTTATTTCCTTTTTAAGAGATTTACTGTAAACCACCTCCAAAAATAAAAAATGGAAAATACAGCAATAGTCACAGAACTCTGTTCGAATATAATGAATTAATTACTTTTACTTGTAATCCTTCAAATGGACCCGATGAATTTTCACTTGTTGGAGACAGCAAACTTATTTGTACTGACAATAACAAGTGGAGTAGTAGATCTCCTGAGTGTAAAGGTAGTGATATTTCCATTTATTTCCTTCTTACATTTGTAAATTTTAAACTTGAAAACATTTTGTAAATCGTTATATCTGTAAGTAAACAAAAGAGTCGTGTGTGCTTCCTCTTTCTGTTAAATTGACTTCTCGTGTAGATTAATACAGGTCAAGTGAAATCAGTTCTAGTTACGGAGCTCCCCATTCCTCAACCACCTGTTCTCAGCATTCTAGTTCACACATGGTAATCTACTGTGTATATGCGTGACTTTGGAATTTTTTGCTTGAAAGAACCCCAAAATTCAACACATCCTGGGTTAAAAATAAGAAAATCTTTTCTTATATTACAAGGTATCTGAGAGTTCTGGCTACAGAATAAATTGTAAAAGACTAACGCTCTAACCACCAAGATTGAAAAGCTTTGGACAAAACGTATTTAAAAAAATAATGTTCACGACACTGGAGAGTGATCAAAAGCAGAGAGGCACTAGAGGGGATTTGACTCTTAGAAAAAATGACCACTGAATAACAGCAAGATATTTACTCTTCTCTTTCTTACTTTTTTTTTTTTTTTTTAAGATTCTATGTATTTATTTGAGAGAGAGAGAGCATGGGTAGAGGGTGGGGAGAGGGAGAAGTAGGCTCCCCACTGAACAGGGAGCCTGATGCAGGGCTCCATCTCAGGACCCCAAAATCATGACCTGAGCCACCCAGGTGCCTCAAAATATTTACTCTTTTCAAATGTACATGGAACATTCTCTAAAATGGGCTAGATAATTTTTAACAAATTTCAAAATACTGAAATTATTCAGAATATATTAACTGATTACAACGTATTGAATATAGAAATAAAATGGTTAACCTAGAAAACCTTCAAATATTTGATAATTATGCAAGACACTTCTAACCAACCCCTGAGTCAAAGAAGAATTCACAAGAGAATTTAGAAAGTGTTTTGAATTGAATAAGAATGAAAACATGGCATATCAAAATATCAAAATTTGACATATCAAAAACAATGCTTAGAGGAAACTTTGTAACATGAAATAGTTATGTTAGAAAAACAGAAGTCTCAATAATCTATGCTTCTAAAAAAGAAGAGCAGATTAAACTTAAAACAAGGAGACAGAGGAGATAGTATCAATAGAAGTAAATCAATGAAATTGAAAAGAGAAAATTAATGAAACCAACACCTGGTTCTTGGAGAAAAATCAATAAAATAGGTAAAGTTATAGCCAGACAGAAAGAAAAAGAGAAGATACTTTATCAATATCAGGAATGAAAAAGAGACAACGCTAAAAATCCTACAGACATTTAAGGGATAATAGGGGAATATTATGAAAACAACTTTGTGCCTATAAATATGACAACTTATATATGAAATTGACAAATTCCTTGGAAGACACAAAGGACCAACCGAGGCTCACCCAGAGATATACATAACCTGAATCTTATTTTTTTTAAGTAAGCTCTATGCCCAATATGGGATTTGAACTCACAACTCCAAGATCATGAGTCACATGCTTTACCCACTAAGCCAGCCAGGCATCCCTGAATAATCTTATATCTATTAAAGAAATAGAATTTTTAGTTAAAAACCTCCCTACAATGAGAACGGCAGGCCCAGGTGGCCTCCCTGGAAAATTCTAACAAACATTTCAGGAATAAAGTACAGTAGCTCTACGCAAACTCCTGAAAACATTTAGGAGGAGAGAATACTTCTCAACTCATTTCATGAGAACAGCATTATCCTGATGCAAAAACCAGACAAAAACTTTGCAAGAAAATTACAAACAATATCTTTAATGAACATAGAACCAAAATTTCTCGAAATATCAATAAAGCAAATCCTGCCATATATAATAATAATAATACATCATAGCAAAGTAAGATTTATCCCATAAATGCAAGATTGGCTCAAATTTAAAAGTTAATCAGTGTAATTTATATTAAATATAAATTTAATTTATATCAAGAGACTATAAATAAGGAAAAAAACCCATGATCTTTTTAATAAATTTAAAAAAATTTAAAATTAAAAAAAAAAGCCCTTAACAGAATTCACCTTTTTCAGGATAAAATTTCTGAACTAGGAATAGAAAGGAAGTAACTGTCTCATCTGATAAAAGGCATAAACAAAAATCTCAGAGCTAACATTATATCTAATGGTAAAAGACTAATTTCCTTCATGGTAGGAACAAGAGAAGGAAATCCACTCTCACCACTCTATCCAGCATTGTGCAGGATGTCCTAGCTAACAACAAACCAAGAGAAAGAATTAGGCATACATATTGGAAAGTAAGAAGTAAAGTCTCTGTTCACTTATGACCCAATTGTCTGTGTAGAAGATTCCAAAGACTGAAGTCTTAACAAGGTTGCAAAATATAAGATCAACACAGAAGACAGTTATATGTCTGTATACTAGCAATAAACCATTAGAAATTGAAATTTTTAAAGAATTTACAGTAGCTCCAAAACATGAAATACTGGAGTATAAATCTAACAATATATGTGAAAGATTTTAAGGCTAAAACCTACTAACCACTAATAGAGGAAATTAAAGAAAACCTTAATGAATGAAGGGATATATGTTAGTTATGGTTTGGAAGATTCAATATAATAGTTCTCTGTAATTTATCTAAATTCAGCACAATCCTAATAAAAATCCCAGCAGAACTTTTTGTATAAATTAAACTGATTCTAAACTTTATATGGGAAGACAAAATAACTAGAATGGTGAAAACAATTTTGAAAAAAATTGGTGGATTCACTCTACCTGATGTTAAGACTATGTAAAACATATTTAAGGCATATAATCAAGACAATGTGCTAGAGGTGAAAGGATAGCCATATAGAGCAGTGGAATGGAATACTGAATCTAGAATTAGATGCTTGCCAATATATCCAGTTGATTTTCTTCAGGTGTACAGGTATATAAACAATTCAGTGGAAAAACAATAATGTTTTTAACAAATGGTATAGCACAGTTAGACATCCATGTACCCCCCCCCAAAAAAAAGGAACCTTGACCAAAGTTAGCCACAGAAGCCAACGTTTATTCAAAATGGATCATAGAGATCCAATAATTCCACTACTGGGCATTTACCTAAAGAAAACAAAAACGCTAATTTGAAAAGGAATGCACTCCTATTTATTGCAGCATTATTTACAATAGTTAAGATACCGAAGCAACCTAAATGGCCATCAGTAGATGAATGTCTAAGGAAGCTGTGATACACACACACACACACACACACACACACACACACACACACGAATATTACACAGCCATGAAAAAGGATGAGATTTTTGCCATTTGCAAAAACACAGATAGACCTAGAGGGTACTATGCTGAGTGGAGTAAGTTAGACCGAGACAGACAAATACCATGATTTCACTCATATGTGGAATCTAAAAAAAAAAACAAATGAAGAAACAAACAAAAGCAAAATCAGACCTATGAATAGAACAAACTGATAGTTGCCAGAGCAAAGAAAGGTGAGAGATGAAAAAAATCGGTGAAGGGGAGTGAGAGATACAAACTTCTCATTATAGAATGAATAAGTCACGGAAATAAAAGGTATAGCGTAGGAAATGTAGTCAATGATATTGTATGGTGACAAGTGGTAGCTACACTTGTGGTGAGTATAGTATAACATATAGAGATGGTGAATCACTATGTTATACACCTGAAACTAAGGCAACATGTGTCAACTATACTCAAATTTTTAAAAAAAATTTTTTTTTAATTAATAAAATTGGGGCGCTTGAGTGCTTTAGTCAGTTAAGCGTCTGCCTTTTGGCTCAGGTCATGATCCCAGGGTCCTGGGTTTGAGTCCCACATGGGGCTCCTTGCTCAGTGGGGAGGCTGCTTCTCCCTCTCCCTCTGCCACACTCCCCCGCTTGTGCTTGCTTGCTCTCTAATAAATAAATAAAATCTCAAAAAAAAATTAATAAAATTTAGGGGGAAAATGGACCACAGATTTATGTGTAAAACCTAAAACTGTAAGACTTTTGCGAGAAAACAAACAAAATATTTGTGACCTAGCCAAAGTTTTCTTAAATAGCACCTATAAAGTGTGATCTTTAAAAAAAAAAAAAATTGGATGTTCCAAACTCAAAACTTCTGGTCTGCAAAAGAACTATTAAAAGAATGGGGAAAAAATGAGCAATAGACTGGGAGAAAATATTTGCAAAGCACATATCTAATAATGGACTTCTATCTACGATACATAAAGAATTCTCAAAGCTCAATAATTAGAAAACAAGCCAATTTTTAAAAAATGAACAAAATATTTGAGTAGACCCATTTCAGTAAACATGCTATATGGATGGCAAAAAAGTACATGCAAAGTTTCTCAATATGATTAGTAATTACAGAAATGTAATTTAAACCCACAAAGAGATACCACTAAACACCTATTAGAATGACTGAAATTAAAAATAAATGACTAATACCAAATACCAGCAATGGTATAGAGCAGTTGGAACTTTCATACATTGCTGGTAAGAATACAAAGTGGTATGACCATTTGGAACCTATTTTTACATTTATTATAAACATATACTTACCATACAGCTCATCAATCCAAGTAAAATGAAAACATGCACACATAGAAACCTGTATGAGAATATTCAGCTGCCCTAGTTATAATCACCCCAGATTGGGAACAACCCACTTGTCCTTCAGCTGGTGAAATGGGTAAACAAGTGTGGTACATCCAGACAGTGGAATACTACTCAGCAATAAGAAGGAGTGAACTCAAATCCATGCAGCAACAGGAATGAATCTCAAATGCATTATGCTGAGTGAAATAAGCCACAGTCAGAGGCTGCGATCCCATTACGACCTTCTGGAAAAGCAACCGTATAGAGATAGGAGACAGATCAGTATTTGGCTGGTTG
>CM052893.1:29896897-29911941 GCA_028534135.1 Potos flavus
TTGTACTTGGTGAAACTGTCCTAAAATTGTGGTGTACATTTTTCTGGCTTCCTAGGCAGACTATGCCTGCCTAACTACTTTTTTCTACCTTCAGCTCCAGAAAGCTGTTTCTGGAAGCTTATGATTTCAGGATGCCTCTAGTAGGTCTTCAGGGACTAGAAAGCCTTAAGTCAATCTTACTTCTCTAGGGCTTCTGTCTCTTTCAGGCTGTCAGCTCTAAAAAGAATCAGTAGAGTGACAAGAGGGTGCAAGTCAGGGCACCTGGGTGGCTCAGTCAGTTAAGCATCTGCCTTTGGTTCAAGTTGTGATCCTGGGGTCCTGGGATTGAACCTGGCATAGGGCTCCCCGCTCAGCGGGGAGTCTGCTTCTCCCTTTGCCTCTCCTCCTGCTCATGCTCCCCCCTCCCCCACTCTCAAATAAATAAAATCTTCAAAAAAAAAGAAGAGGGTGCAAGTCCTTGGAGTCAAATTGACTCGGTTAAAAATCACTTTTATTACTAAATAGCCATATATTTGCCATGTTTGTTGATTTTTCTGTATCTCATTTATCTTACCTGTATATTAGAGATCACAGTACATCTAGCTCGTAAGATCGTTCATTCCCTAAATATTTATTGAGAACATATTATGAGCTATTTAATTCTGGGTACTGGGGACACAAGTGAAATAGACAAAAATCCCTGCCCTCATGGACCTTTTATATATCTATATGTATGCTTAATTATAATCATTAACTTGCTCAAGAGCTCATAGAATTAAAAGAATAAATCTAAAGGACTCAGAGAAGTCCTTATCATAACGGAAGCACTAAAAATGGATGGATATTAGTTCTTGTTTACCACTCATAATATATATATTTTTTTCTTCATCACAAATACAATAGTATCCAAATAATACAGAAATATGTGAAGTAAAAATAAGAGTCCCTGTAATTTTTCTCTTGTAATGTTAAGAATTTGGCTCATGGGGCCCCTGGGTGGCTCAGTGGGTTAAAGCCTCTGCCTTCAGCTCAGGTCCTGATCTCAGGGTCCTGGGATCGAGCCCCGCATAGGGCTCTCTGCTCAGCAGGGAGAGCCTACTTCCCCCTCTCTCTCTGCCTGCTTCTCTGCCTACTTGTGATCGATCTCTCTCTGTTAAATGAATAAATAAAATCTTAAAAAAAAAAAAAGAATTTGGCTCATACCTAGATGTCCATCAACAGATGAATGGATAAAGAAGATGGGGGGTATATATGCAATGGAATATTATGCAGCCATCAGAAAAATGAAATCTTGCCATTTGTAACGACATGGATGGAACTACAGGGTATTATGCTAAGCGAAATAAGTTGATCAGAGAAAGACAATTATATGATCTCACTGATATGAGGAATTTGAGAAACAAGACAGAAGATCATAGGGGAAGGGAGGGAAAAATGAAACAAGATGAAACCAGAGAGGGAGACAAACCATAAATCACTCTAAATCTCAGGAAACAAACTGGGGGTTGCTGGGATGAAAGGGACGGGATGGCTGGGTGATGGACATTGGGGAGGGTATGTGCTATGGTGAACACTTTGAATTGTGTAAGACTGATGAATCACAGACCTGTACCCCTGAAACAAGAATACAATGTATGTTAATTTAAAAAAAAAGGAATTTGGCTCATAATTTATTTAGTGGACTTCTCTTCCTAGGACATCTGTGAAATGAAGTCTCAGGATGTAATAAGCCAACAATTCTGGCTATAATCAGTATTCATTGAGGAAGCATCAAGTGATTTCTTGTCTTTTTTTTTTTTTTTTTTTTTTTTTAAATTTCTTCTTTGCCAGTGTTCTCTGGAGAGCAAAATTGCTTTGGCTGAGAACTACTGATTTTAAAAAAAATATCCTGAAATGTTCTGGTACATTCCTTTCCAGAACATTTTCCTGTGATCTAAGTTTTTACATATTTATAGCATCTTTCTCTCTAGCTAATATTTCAACAGTGGAACAAAGTAGTCAATATATGTCAACTTGTACAATCATCGCAACCACCATCACTGCTATGAACTTGAGAACACTATTAACCCTTCATTATATTTGCACAGAGATCTCATCTGGCTAATGTCTTCGAATTTACTTTTCCAAGTATATAAATTCTGAGACAAATTTGTTGACATTTTATGATTTTTTCTATGCTATCAGAAAGCTCAAAACGTTGCCCTACTTCTAGCTGTTTCATAAATATTCTTACATTTTACCTTAGCTTTTCCGCGTTCACTTTTTAAACTTCTCTTTATCCCATTTGGTATTTATTATAAGATAAAAAGAAAGGGTCAAAATTTCTTCAGTGCTACCTTATAGCACTTGGTCATCTTTTCCCTTCCCATGGATTGATGTCTGTTGTTATGTTTTATCTGCAAGATACTTTTATATTTATTTATAATAGCCTTTATTTTATTAATATCTGCTTTGTTCCACTTATAAAAGTAAGATTATTTTTTGTGCTGGCATAAAGTGATTCATGTATTGTGACTTTCTATTTTGTTTTACTATCTGGTAGGGTTACTCCTCCAATTATGTTAATTTTCTCTCTTCCTCACAGCCACATCTTCAGAATTCTCTAAAGGCATCCAGTCAGTTCAACAGTGAGATTTTTGGGGGCGCCTAGGTGGCTCAGTGGGTTAAAGTCTCTGCCTTCGGCTGGGGTAGTGATATCAGGGTCCTGGGATCGAGCCCCGCATTGGGCTCTCTGCTCAGCGGGGAGTCTGCTTCCCCCTCTCTCTCTGCCTGCCTCTCTGCCTACTTGTGATCTCTCTCCTCTCTGTCAAATAAATAAAAATAAAAATCTTTAAAAAAAAACAGTGAGATTTTTGCCAAAGAAGTAAATATAATTTGACATTAAGGGAGTGTCAAATTTATAATTTGGAAATATTATGTGAGTCAGCTTAGTTAACATGTTTAAGGGATTAACTATAAAAATACATCTTGAACAATCTTAGTATTCAATCACGTATCATAACAAAGAGTTATAAGAATTGTGGAGAGCAGCTTCGCACTAATTTCGATTAAGGATGATTATACACTGTTAATTTTGCTCATCATCAACTTAACGTGTACCAGTTTAGGGTTTAGAATTTTCCATCTTATAGTACTCTCTAGTTGTTAGCAGAGGGCTACTCTTCTACCAAGCTCAATGATACATGCTTCTTTTTTTTTAATTAACTAATTTTTTAATTTAAATTCAATTTAGTTAGCATATAGTGTGTTCTTAGCTTCAGGGTTAGAGTTTAGTGATTCATCAGTTGCATATAACACCCAGTGCTCATTATACCAAGAGCCCTTCTCAGTGCCCATCCCCCATTTACCCCATCCCCCCACCCGCCTCCCCTCCAGCAACCCTCAGTTTGTTCCCTGTAGTTAATATTCTCTTATTTGCCTCCCTCTCCATTTTTAACTTATTTTATTTTTCCTTCTCTTCTCCTCTGTTCATCTGTTTTGTTCTTCAATGAATAAAGAAGATGCAGTGGAATATTACTCAGCCATCAAAAGAATGAAATTTTGCCATTTGCAATGACATGGATGGAACTTTAGGGTATTATGCTAAGAGAAATAAGTCAAGGAAAGACAAATACCATATGATTTCACTCATATGTGCAATTTAAGATGCATGATTTCTAAATCTGCTCTATCCAGCCGTACCCGCTTGAAATCCTGTAGTCTACACCAGTGAGGGAGACCAACTATCTTGTCTCTCGCACCTTGGAAATGCTCCCTCACTCATGTTGAAGTATTCTTGAAGGCCTGCTCTACCACTGATATGCTCCTGACTTCTAAGGCCCACGGGCTATAAACAAATCATTACCATGCCATGCAATCAACAATGGAGTAATGTAGACAAGAAAAGTTCAGAGGGGTTCCTGAGGAGAGATGGATGGGTTGAGCAGTGTGAGAAGAGCAAGGCTTGCCTCACTTTCATTGCAAGGGCCTTCTGGAAAGAATTAGGAGCTCCTGTTGTACTCCTTAGCTCTTAGCAAGTCCTATAAACATCTCAACATATTCAGTGACAGTACAGAGGAATGAACGAATAGTAACCATGACTAAGGAAGGACCTACATGTCTTGCAGCTCCATATACTAGATGTACATATGGCCAGAGGAGGGTTCCATGTGTCATCTGCCTGGCATTGGCTCCGGGGACTGCCTTTCAGAGTATACCCATCCTCACACTCGAAAGTTATATTATCTCCATAGCGATACACTTTTCTCATTTCCAGCTCCTTCCGGATTCCATTCATAAACTCTGGGAGGATACATTTTACCTCTGAAATTAGAAAAATCAGAAGGAAATTGATATTTTATTATTAATTGTTAATTGAAACTGCCGTAATGGAGAGATCTATGACCCCAACCTGCTTTGCCTTCAGCAAAGATGTCATGTTTTCATTCAAGAATTGTTGACACCCACTCAACATCTTAGGATTTTAAGTTCTCTGACTTTCATTTCTTGGGTAAAGTCAGAGAATATGGAATGTATTACACATCCACTTTTAATTATTGACACCTCTGCAACTGTGGAAAGACTGGGAGTTATGATCACCATGTTCTAACCCTGGATCCACTTGGGTCACCCCATAAGGAAACTGGAATATCACATTAACTCTCCCTAGGTATACAGCACATACTGGTATTTTGCTTCTTGATTAAATGCATGTTTTTGACTCATTTCTATGCATAGAACAAAGAAGCTAGTAAATCATGACTCTAAATTTAAAACAGATTTTTTCTACTTTATTTTATCTCATTTAGCTTATTCTTTGTTTTGCTTTCTTTCTCTGCCCAGCTATCGATACCTTCTTCAGCTTCAAGCAAAGCCTGCTTTTTAGTTGTAATTATCCAAATATGAGGCTAGATTATTCTTTTCTGTGTAGGAATCAACAAGGTAAAGTGGTATTTCCCCAAGTATGGTCTGTGGTCTTCCTACATCAGAATATGCTGATGGGTTTGTTAAAAGTAGACCAAACTCAGCTTAAAATGTCAGAGTCAGAGTTCTTAGGAATGGCGCTTGAAATCCTAATCTTAACAAGGTTCCTGGCTGATTTTACTAATGCTAAAGACCTAGAATGACCGCTATAAAGCACATTCGAAGAGGACAGTTATTAAGACAAAATGAATTTTACTTGAAAGCAGCTGCTAAGAGAATAGAATATTACCCTTTTATTTTCAGGAGAAGAACCTTCCCAGAATCTTAATTTGAATACTTAATCTTTGAAGTATTCCCTGAACCTTCCTAATCCTCCATGCAACTAAAGCAAGGAGGGGTAAGCGTTCCTATTTCTGCAGAGACACAGGGACTCCACAGTTTATGCAGTCCATTCTTGTAAATAAATGCAGGAGTGCCATTTGCCATCTCTGTAGAGGACCTCATTTTCTCTCAAATCAGAGTGTGACTAGCTGAGAACTTCTGAGACTTTTCGGTTGGGGGGGTGGCCTCTGGCCCTATAACCACCATGACAGCCATAGGACTAACTGCTCCTTTACATTTGAAACACAGGCATGTCTGAAGTCCCTCCTACCTCATCCCTGCCCTTAGTTTTCTAAAAAGAAGAGAAGAGAGACAAAAAGCAAATTGCTAACTTACTGTTGTGCAAAATCAAAGAACCACATTTGAAAGGAGAAAGAATATAGTGCAGTGTTTAAAAGCATGGGGTGGGCAGTAGCCCAATGCGGGCACCACCGCCCACGAGCTGTGTACCGTAGACTAGCTCTCTCTTTCAATTTCCTCTTCTGTAGAATAGCAAGAATATCCCATCTCATCAGACTCTTTTGGAGACTAACAAATAATTTTTATTAGAGACCTCGGTGCCCTGCTCAGTCACAGAATATTATTTTTAATTCCAAATTTTGTAGTTTTTAAGGATATTACCAACAAAAGATTTTAAGTCTATGCAAACATAGACAGGAATAAAGGCAGTAATTCCTGGCACTTGTTCTAGGGAAGAGATGAACTAAGCACTTCACCTTTGGTGTTGGAAATTATAATAAGGACCCATATTCAGTAATTCCAGGAATTAATTGCTCTCGACGTTGCTCCATGCTTCAATTTTCCTTACCAAAAAAAAAAAAAAGTGTGCTTCTAGCAGCTTATTTAAGGTATTTGTGAGGACCACGTGTGACCCTCTGAGGTCCTTCAGAGCTGAGATATATTGTTGCCTATAAATCATTTTAAATTGGTGTTTGATGTCTACTGTATTACTGGAAATTCCATCAGTTCTTCCTACTACTTTGGTAGAACTGAGAATCCTTGGATAGTCCCCTTCCCGTCTTTTTTCCCCCCTGCTTTTCTCCCCCTTCTATTGACACTCATTTCACAGTCTTCTCAGAAAGATCTCTTAGCCTTATCAGCCCCATGCATCCATTTTCAATTAAAAAACCCAGCGAGAATAAGAAATACCTTTGCAATAATGATCAAATTGGCTCCAGGTTCCCTGGTATGTGCAGAATATGAAGGCTCTTCCCACCAACGAGTAGCCTGGGTCACAAGTGTAGTTGATGGCCATCCCAGGAAGATATGGAGACACATGTCCTTCAATGTAATGCCCGTTGTGGATCTTGGGCGGATGTGGACATGCTAAAAACAAGATCCCCCCAAAACACAAGAAAAGACATTCAGTTAAACAAAGAAGTACAAATACGCCAACATATCTAATAACATCTTTGACTATTAGAGACATAGGAAGACCCATAGCAGGCACTACTTATTTACCGAACAGTGGAAAACTGATTCCTTAAATGTAGACCTTCAGCCTTTAAATAGGATCGCCTGTATTTTCTACCTGCAAACTGCATCAGATGGGAGGACCACCGGGGTCTACAAAGGACCACTTCAGTGCTGTCTGTCCTCACTGGTGCACAGAGCTGATGGGGACAAGCACGGCCACGAATGAGCCCCCGATTGTCAGGTACTGTCATTTAATGCCAGACTAATATGTGAAAGGAAGGAGTTGCCGAGAGCACAACCTTGAACTCCACTTCTCTAGGGCATCTTGAGTTCCTGTTGCTAAAAGTGAGACGAAGCGTCCACAAAATGCAGTCACAGGCTGAGCAGAACACTTAGAAGGAACAAAGGCATACAAATGCCTGCATTGGGGTTTCTTTAGTTGTTTCCATCGCATCAAATCTGAAGTAAAATACAGCCGTCAACATGTGCTTTTTGCTCTGCACTCCCATCTACCCAATAGAAATACAACTTTTTTTTTTTTCTTTGAGTAGGCTCCATACCAATTAGGGAGCCCAATGCGGGGCTGAACCCACAGCCCTGAGATCCAGACCCAAGGTCAAGAATCTGCCACTCAATCGACTGAGCCCCTCAGGCGCCCCAAAATACAATTTGTAATAGAGATGGTACGACAGAGTGTTTTCTTTGGCATTTGTTTTTAGTGTTTCAAAATAGTCTCTACAAAGTCTGGGCCTCACTGATTCTTCCCACTCTCTCCCTCCTTCTCTTGTCACGATCCCACACTCCTCACCCCAGCGGGAAGGGCCATCATAGTACCACCAATTGGGACACGGCAAGGCTCATCTAGAACCCAGCTGTTAATCGCCTGGCAGGTAATTTTGTGTGTCTTACTTTTATAAGAAAGCCATGTTCCCAAGCCAAAATGACTGTCCCCATAGAAATAGAGAGGTTCTCGCCTAGATATTCTGATCTATACGGGACATAGGGAAATGTGCACTGACCTGCAGGACCGGCAAGTTCACAGCGAGGGGCCGGGCCGCTCCAAATCCCGTTCCCTTGATCGTCACTTGTGCAGCGGATGGTGCTCTCCCCGATGAGGCTGAAGGTCATCCCTCTGGCTGGGTGGTGGTCACACGTGTAAGTAATTTCCTTTCCGTAGGGAACGTCTCCCTGAGAAGTTCCAGAGTGGTGCCCGTAAAGGATAGAGGGAGGATTTGGACAAAAGATTTCTAGAAAGAAAGCAAGAGCTTTAGGTTCCATTAGAGTTCAATCAAAATGATCAAGCCGCCGTGGTGCCCTGGGGCTGTATTTTTGCCCTGAGAACACAACTAAGGTGGGTGGATTTAAATATGTAAGACTTTTTCGGAGAAGGAACTGAAGAGAGACTTTAAATCCAGTTTATTGTGAAAGTCTAAGACCCTCCAGATAGCTAAGATTCAATTGGATAGATAACTAATTTGTGTTTTAGCTACTGTTGTTTGCCTGCTTGATGTCTGGCTTTAATAAAGATCCTGGGCTGACACTGGGGGCATAAGACAGATAAGGTTGGCCCTCAACGATCTGAAGTTGCAAAGAAATCTTAGTGTATCTTTATTAAACATAGACTATCGTTTTCAGCAGATGTAAAAGTTTCTTGATGATTCATGGCCATTATCATCTGCATCAATACCAAATAAACAATAGTGTCTTCAGAATACAATGATTCCTGTCGGGCTCTTCAGAGCCAGATTAAGTGGCTCTAGGAGCCTTTTCTTCTGTGTTTTTCTTTCTTCCAAGTGACAGGCTGTCATTTCTTTCTGCTTTTAGTGCATCTGTTTCTAGCAGCTCTCTCCCTAAAACCAATCTGATGCTTTGAATCCGATATGAATTTAGGAATAGGTATGCAAGCCTGTCAGAATTGTGTGAATAAACAAAGTGAAGGCCTTCATACAACGAACAGTGATTGGCGTCTCATATCTGGATTTTATCTATGTGTTTGTATTTATCGAAAGCTTACTTATGTATCTACTTTCAGATTTATATGTCTCAGGAAGGTAGAGTTTGTAGGGTATCTGTGTTTTATTCAGATTGGATGTTCTTATAAAGTTCCATCACAATTCCATCAGATGTCCTAATAGATTTCTAGCAAGATATTTTAACAGAATCCAGATTAAAAGGGTGATTTATAACTGAACGAAGGTGGTTCTATACATTACATTTCTACCCACCTGTGCTTCAAAAAGTAAGTAGATAGAATCTCGGAGGTTGCTGTGGATCCAAGGGAGTTGGAATCCAAGGGAATGGCGGGGGGGGGGGGGTTGCCCCACCCACATTTGCTGCAGCTGAGGGAAAAGCAAAACTGGAGAGAGCCAAACGTGGTGGACGCTCACCAGAGATAGAGATTTGCAGAGGTCCAGACAGCTTGACGGGAGAAGCAGGTGCCCTTCCAGACTGGACAGTGAGGAGTTTGGAGGCAGAGGAGAAGGAGGGTCTTGAGGAACAAGCTCCCTCTTCAGGGCCAGAGACTTCCCTCACAGAGGAGGTAGAAAGCAAAAGTGCTGAGTGACTTACTGGACCCATTTCTCTCCAGCTGCACGGATTTCTGAGAAGGGACCTCTGCGACGGGGTCGGGGGGGGGGGGGCAGAGAGGAAAGAGAGGGAGAGGCAGACAAGAATAAGGAAGGGCATTGAAGGAACCTGTTCCCTGGCCATCAGCTTTGGGATTTCAGCAGTGGGTTTGCCCTCAGACCTCTAGGAGTACCCCAACTTGAGGATTCCGCCCTCCTGTTGGGTTGTGGGCACCTACAAAGCAACAGGTGCTAAACCCCACCCAACTCTGCTATCAGCTTTTTCTACACCAGCTTTTTAAAACTAATGCTCCCCAGGGCAGCCCAGAGCCAACGCAGGTAAAGAGAAACCAAAAACTTGAGCTATCACGCCACCTTCTGGAAATCAAAGGGATGGTTTCTAATTGCAAGTATGTTGAACTGCAGTAAACAAAGGTATGTGCTACTTTAAATGGGATGGCAGAGACATATTTTGTCAAACACTATGAAAAATCACAGGAACATCTTATGGCAAAGAGGAAAAGGTCATTCTCCAGTGATTGATCTCAAAGGCTTGGAATGTTGCAATCTAAGTGATTAAGGATTCAAAACAGTTGTTATGAAGAGATTCCTTGAGCTACAAGAAAACTCTGAAAGGCAATTCAGTGAACTCGGGAATAAAATTAATGAACAGAAAGAGTTCTTCACCAAGATGTGGTGTGTGCGTGTGTGTGTATAAGTATAAATAGAATATTATTCAGTCATCAAAAAGAATGAAATGTTTCCATTTGCAACTATGTGGATGGGGCTAGAGTGTATTATACTAAATGAAATAAGTCAATCAGGGAAAGATAAATATGGTATAATTTCATTCTTATGTGGAATTTAAGAAACAGATGAACATACGGTATGGGAAACGAACAAAAAAGGAGATAGAGGGAGACAAACCATAAGAAACTCTATTTTTTTTTTTTAAGATTTTATTTGTTTATTTGAGAGAGAGAGTGAGAGAGAGCATGAGCTGGAGGAGAGGCAGAGGGAGAGGGAGAGACAGACTCCTCGCTGAGCAGGGAGACCCATGCAGGCCTCGATCCCAGGACCCTGGGATCATGACCTGAACTGACGGCAGACGCTTAACCGGCTGAGCCACCCAGGTGCCCCCCCATAACAGACTCTTAAAGACAGAGAACAAACAGGGTTGATGGAGGGAGGTGGGTGGGGATGGGATACATGGGTGATGGGTATGAAGGAGGGCACTTCTTATCATGAGCACTGGGTATTGTATATAAGTGATGAATCACTGGATTCTACTCCTGAAACCAATATTGCACTGTATGTTAACTAAATAGAATTTAAATAAAACTTTGAAAAAAAGAAAGTTCTTTATTGAAGAGATTGAAATTTAAAAAAAGAACCAGATAGAACTAAACCACCCTTTTATTTATGCACAATAAAGTTTTCTATTTCTCTAAAACAAACAAACAAACAAACCAGACAGAAATTCTGGAGATCAGAATTCAATGAATCAGATGAAGAGTAGATTAGAGAGTTTAGGAAATAGGACAGATCAGATTAAGAACAGATTAGTGACCTGGAGGATAGAAATTTAGAAATAACTCAGAAGACGAGAGAGAACTAAGATTTTTAAAAAGCGATGAAACCTTATGAGAGGTATTAGATATGAGGAAAAACAAATATAAAAACAATTGGTCTGCTGGAAGAAGAAGAGAGGGAGAAGGGAACAAGAAGTGTCTTTAGAAAAATAGTAGCTGAGAACTTCCCTAACATGAGGAAGGAATTAAACATACAAAGCCAAGAAGCTAATAAAATACCCTATTATCTCATTGCAAAAAGACCCTCCCCAGAATATCTTGTAATGAAATTGCCAAAAACCAATGATCAAGAAAGAATCTTTAAAGCAACCAAGGGGAAAAGAAAAAAAGCAACCTACGAAGGAAGCCCCATTTGGTTACCAGTGTATTTCTCAGCAGAAACTCCATAGAACAGAAATGATCTATTCTATGTGATGAAAGAAAAATTGTTGGCCAACAATATGTTTTCTAGCAAAATTAGCCTTCAGATATGAGGGAGAAATAAAGGCTTTCCCAGAAAAACAAAAACTGAGGGAGGGTCACCACGCTAGACCTGCCTTACAAGAAATGTTTAAAGAATGCCTTCAGCTGAAATGAAAAGACCTCAGTGAGTGACATAACAGCAAGTGAAAGTACACAGTACTCTAGCAAAGGTGAAAAATAAAACAGAAAAACCGTAACTCTATTGGAATGGCATGTTAACCACCTAATTATAATGTAAAAACTTACAGAAAAGAGCATTCATTAGAACGGTATCTACTATGATTTCTCAATGAATACACAGCATGAAAAGAGGTAGACTAACAACAAATATAAAAGGGGAGGAGTAGAAGGCTGGAAGGTTTATAGGTGAATGAAGATAAGGCGTTATCGGCTCCGAAGCCTGCGAGGTCCGGAAGTGTGGGTAATCCAGGTTCTGCTTGGAGAAGCCACGCTTCCCAGAGAATGTTTCAGAAAAAGTGACATGGCACAGGGGCGTTTCTCAGACTCCTCAGAGACCTTCAGAGACGACATGGCTTCCGGAGAAAACATGCCGAGGACAGACGAGTGCTAAGACTAAGTCAGCGGGATGCAATTGAACTTAACAAGGCTCTGGAGCAGCTGGTTTGGCCCCAGTTTACTCTCTGTTTCATGGATTTAAGCCAGGTCCCTTCGCCCACTTTGAACCAGAGGTGAAAGGGTTCTGTGGCTTCTCTTGTGGCGATTCACCATTTACCCTAAAAATGCCACTGTGGGGCAGCCCATTTTGCATATTCAGTACACAAACGATGTTTCCCGGAAGCCCAGGCCATGGCTAGAAGAGCGCTGGTACCACCTGTTTCGAAACCACCGTTTGGAGTCATTTGGGAAAGCCAGGCAGTGTGTAAATATTGTGGTTGGACTTTTTTTTTTTTTTTTTTCTCCGTGGTTGGACTTTTGAAATTAGGTGGGCTGATTAATTTCCTGATTTTCCTTCAGGGGGCAAGTTTGCAACTTTGACAGAATGTTCCCTAGGCATTCGTTCCGTATGTCGCAAGCCCCGAAACAAAACATGAAGTTGGGCTTTGAGCACATGACCAGGGAAATTCTCTGGCATGGTTTTGCCGAGTTTTGGATTTTTCTCTTACTACTTATTAATATCCAGAAGTCGAAAGCTATGTGATCTTCATGGTGTATTCCTCTTACTGGTGCTCCTAACAGTGACAATACATTAGCCACCAGTGGCCGTGGGCAACGTTCTATGTGTGGAGAGTGTCCCCCATCCCCCTGCCCATGCCTCACACCATCGGTGAGCATATCTTCTGTTACTGCTGTGTGAAGAGTAGTTTCTTATTTCACAGGTATTTTTCTTGTCCTAAGTGTGGCACAGATGTACATAGTCTGCAGCCACTGAAATCAGGAATTGAGATGTCAGTAGTGAATGCTCTTTAGAAACTTAAGATCGTTTCCTCTGAGAAAAAGTATTATGTTCAAATCCTTAATTATTAGTCATCCTAAGCATACTGCTTAGGTGTCTTTTATAAGAGGATGTACTTCTTAGCTACCGTCTTCTGTTCCTTTCCAAGCATGACAAGATTCTAATCACTAGAAACCACATGATTTGAATATATTATGTAAACAATAATGTTTATTTTTAAGTCATTCCATTCAATTCTTAATGTCGAGAATAATGGACATTTTTTTGTCAGACTACTAAAGATGCTCTTTCATTTTGCTACTTCCTCGAAAGAGGTTAGAGTCTAAAACAATTTTGGAGACTCTGGGACGAATGTGTATTTATTTTGAGATGGAATTATAACATCATAATCTGACAATGATAAGACCCTGGTGTTCTGAGCTTTTAAATTCTAGTGCCCCAGCTGTAATTTTTAGCTTTTCTCTAAACGCTGTTTTTGAGGGGTTCGGTTGGCTTCATTCTCAGGCAAAATGATGGCTACCAGAAGCTCCAGATGGATGTTCTGCCAGCTTTCCCATCGCCCTGGAGTGAGAGCTGCTTGCATACTAGTTCCGGCTAAGTCTAGGACCTCACTGTCATTGGTCTGCCTGGGATTACACATTTGTGCAGCAGGACAGAAAAGGACTACTCTTGATTACTAGATGTGTACCTCACGGACCCATAGTAGGAGAGCAGGCAGTTCGCCACAGGAAACTCAGGTGCCATTAGAAGAATAGTGGATGTTGGGCAGCTAAAAACAACACATCCCTACTAGAGTCTACATTTGCCTTTTTCGTATCAAAAGTCTGTATGCATTCTTTAATTTTACCAATGATCTGGATTGATCAGGACATAAGTAACTGAATGGTTGACTTAGATTTCAGATTTAAAAGGATTAAATGAATCGACATTTTGTTATACCAACAACAACAAAAAAAGATAAGGCGTTATCAACATAAAAAGGACTATTTTCTCTATGAGACGTTTTGTATAAGCCACATGGTAAGCCCAAAGCAAAAATCTAGGATCATGAAAAATAAAAAATGAGGAGGATGATCAAATCACCATAGGAAACCACCATTTTGCAAAGATAGAAACAGAGGGGAAAAGAAACAAGGGAGGAACGAGAGGAACAAGACAAGCAGAAGGCAAATGATACGGTGGCAATAAGTCCTTATGTAGCAATAGTTACTCGAAATGCAAATGAATGAATTCACCAATCACAAGGCACAGAGTAGCTGAATGGATAAGAAGTAAGACCCGACTATGTGCTGCCCACAGGAAACTCATTTCACCTCTGAAGACACACACAGGCTCCAAGTGAAGGGATGGAGAAGGATATTCTGTGCAAATGGAAATCAAAAGAACGTGGGCATATCTATACTTTATATAACACAAAATAAACTTCATGCCAAAGATAACAAGAGACAAAGAAGGTCATTATAAAATGAGAAAAGGGTCAATCTATGTGAAGACATAATAATCATAAGTATATACATACCCAACATCGGAGCACTAGATCTATTAGGCAAATATGCAGAGATCTAAAGGGAGAAATAGACAGCTATACAGTAATAGTAGGGGACTTCAGTTCCTCTCTGTGAGCAATGGATAGATCAGAGAGAAAATAACAAGGAAACATTTGAATTGAACCATACTCCAGAACAAATGGACTTGACAGATAGATATAGAACATTCCATCCAACAGCAGCAGAAAACACATTCTTCCTGAGTGCACACAAAACATTTTCCAGGATAGATCATATGATAGGGCATGAAACAAATCTCAGCAAATTTGACTGAATTTAAGATAACTATTTTTTTCTGACCAACATAGACATATTTTTTTTTTCTAGAAATCTACAACAAAAGGAAAACTGGAAAATCTATGTGGAAACTAAAATCTACATGGAAACCAAACAACCTGCATCTGAACAACCAATGGATTAAAGAATAAATTAAAAAGGAAATAAAAAAATGATCATGAGACAAATAAAAATGGAAATACAACATATCAAATCTTATGGGATGCTGCAAAAGCAGTTCTGAGAGGAAAGTTTATAGTGATAAATGCATATAGTGAGAAATTGGAAAGATCTCAAATATACAACCTAACTTCACACTTCAAGAAACCAGAGAAAGAAGAACAGATTAAACCCAAAGTTATCAGAAGAAAGGAAACAATAAAGATCAGAGTGGAAATAAATGAAATAGAGAACAGAAAAACAATAGACAATATCAGCAAAACTAAAAGCTGGTTTTATGTAAAGATAAACAAAACTGACAAACTTTTAGTCAGACTAACTAAAAAGAGAG
>CM052893.1:29912441-29989939 GCA_028534135.1 Potos flavus
AGAAAATCTGAAGGGACCAATAACTAGCAAAGAGATAGACACAGTAATCAAAAACCTCCCAACTGGGGCGCCTGGGTGGCTCAGTGGGTTAAAGCCTCTGCCTTCAGCTCAGATCATGATCTCAGGGTCCTGGGATCGAGCCCCGCATCGGGCTCTCTGCTCAGCAGGGAGCCTGCTTCTCCCTCTTTCTCTGCCTGCCTCTCTGCCTACTTGTGATCTCTCTCTCTCTGTCAAATAAATCAACAAAATTAAACAAAACAAAACAAAACAAAACCTCCCAATGTTGAAAACTCTAGGGCTGATAGCTTTACTGATGAATTCTACCAAACATTCAAAGAAAAATTAATACTAGCCCCTCTCAAACCTTTCCAAACAACTGTAGAGGTGAGAATATGTCTAAACTCATTCTATGAGACCAGCATTAGATTACCCTGACACCAATGTCTGATCGGGACACCACAAGAAAAGTCAACTATAGAACAATATCCCTGATGATACAGAGGCAAAGTTCTCAACAAAATATTAGGAAGCCCGATTCAAGAACACATGAAGAGGATCATACACTATGACCAAGGGGGATTTATCCCTGGGATGCAAGGATGCTTCAACATACACAAATCAATAAATATAACACATCCCATTGATAATGAAAAATTTAAAATCATAGGATCATCTCAATAGATGCAGAAAAGAGCATTTGACAAAATACAACATCCTTCATGATAAAAACCCTTGGCAGATTGGGTATAGAACATACCATAATGTAATAAAGGTCATATGTGACAATCCCATGTCTCACATTATAGTCAATAGAGAAAAACGGAAAGTTTTTTCTCTAAGATCAGGAAAAGGACAAGGGTGCCCACTCTTACTGCTCTTATTCAATGTGGTACTGGACTTCCTGGCTAGAGCAGTTAGGCAAGATAACAAAATAAAAGGTGCACAAATTGGGAAGGAACAAGTAAAACAGTCACTATTTGCAGAGGATATGATTATGTAGAGTGAAAAATCCAAAAGACTCAAACAAAAATACTTGAAACTAATCAGTGATTTCAGTAAAGTTACAGGATATCAAATCAAGATACAGTAATCAGTTGCATTTCTATACACTAAGAATGAAACATCTGGAAAAGAAATCAAGAAAACTTTCCCATTAACAGTAATATCAAAAAGAATAAAATACTTAGGAATAAACTTAACCAAAGAAGTGAAAAATCTGTACAATGAGAACTACAAGACCTGGCTGAAAGAAACCAAACAAGACCCAAACAAATGGAAAGACCATCTGTTTTCATGGATTAGAAAAACAAATATTGTAAAAATGTCTATACTACCCAAACCCACGTGTAGATTCGACACAATCCACATCAAAATACCAATGGCATTCTTCCCAGAAATAGAAAAAACAATCCTAAAATTTGTTTGGAACCACCGTGTAAACACAAATCAATACACAAAGACCCAGAGTAGCCAAAGCAATTTTGATGAAAAAGAACAAAGCTGGAGGTATCAGACATTCTGATTTCAAACTACACTACAAGGCTACAGTAATAAAAACAGTATGGTACTGGCACAAAATCAGATACATAGGCCAACAGAACAGAATAGAGGGCCCAGAATGAACTTCCTGATCATACAGCCAATTAATAGTTGACAAGAAAGCCAAGAACACCACTCACAAAAATTCACTCAAAATGGATCAAAGGCTTAAATATAAGACCTGATATAAGACCAGAAGAAAGTGAAGAGAGGAGCGTCCTGGACATTGGTCTTGGCAATGACTTTTTGGATAAGACACTAAAAGCACAAACAACAAAAGCAAAATCAACAAATGGGACTACAAGAAACCTGAAAACTTTTGCACAGCAAAAGAGACAACAAAATTAAGAGGCAACCTATAGGATGGGAAAACATTTTGCAAGTGATATATCAGATAAGCGGTTAATCTCCAAAATGTACAAAGGACTCATACAACTCAATAACAAAACCCAAACAATCTGATTTGAAAAGGATAAAGGTACACCTATCTTGCTGAGCACTGAGTAAGGTATAGAATTGTTGAATCATTTATTGTACACCTGAAATTAATATAACACTGGAGTTAATTATACTTCAATTAAAAAATGGGCAAACAAACCTAAATATACTTTTTTCCTAAGAAGACATAAAAATGGCCAACAGATACATGAAAAATGCTCAACATCACCAGTCATCAGGGAAACGTAAATCTACACCACAATGAGGTATCACTTCATGTCCAGTGGAATGGCCATCAGCAAGAAGACAAGTGTTAACAAGTGTTGGTGAGGGTGTGGAAAAAGAAGAACTCCTGTACACAGTTACTGCAGCTACAGTGGAAAACAGTATTGAGGGTCCTAAAAAAAATTAAAAATAGGACTCCCATATGATCCAGTTACCCATATGATTCCACTTCTGGGTATTTATCCAAAGGAAATTAAAACACTAACTCAAAAACATATGGGGCGCCTGGGTGGCTCAGTGGGTTAAGCCTCTGCCTTTGGCTCAGGTCATGATCCTGGGGTCCTGAGATCAAGCCCAGCATCAGGTCCCCTGCTCAGTGAGGAGTCTGCTTCTCCCTCTCCCTCTGCCCCTTCCCCTGCTCATGCTCTCACTCACACTCCCTCTCTCTCACAAATGAATACACGAAGTCCAAAAAACATATATGTACCCCATCTCATTGCAACATTATTTACAACAGCCAAGATTTGGAAACAACTGTGTTCAACAATAGATGAATGGATAAAGGAGATGTAGTGCCTACATACAATGGAGTATTACTCAGCCACGAGAAAGGAGGACATCCTGCCATTTTGCTACAACATGGAGAGACCTCAAGCACATTATGCTAAGTGACATGAGTCAGAAAAAGACAAGTACTATACAGTATCGCTTATATGTGGAATGTAAAAAAAGAGAAACTTGTAAAAATAGAAAATAAAATGGTGATTACCAGGGGTTAGGGTGTGGGGGGACAGGGCTGATGTGGATTAATAGTACAAACTTCCAATAGTACAAACTTCCAATAGTACAAACTTATTATCCCTTAGAGGGATAATACACAGCACAGTGCACATAGACAATATTGTATGAGGAGCATCAAATGTGCTAAGAGAGGAGAACTTAATTATTCTAACTACTAAAAAGAAAGTATAATTATGTTAAAGTGATAGAAGTGTCATTACTACAATGGCATCATATTACAATGTATGATAGTAACAATGCTATATGTCAAATATATTTCAAAAAAAGAAAAGGGAGAAAAGAAATGTAAAAGATAAGGCATGATAAATGAAACATTCACAGATTCAGAGGTAAATGGTAAATGATTACTATGTTCTATCATCACATAATAGTTTTTAAATACTTGTGAAAATGCCTACATACATGTTCACATGCACATATATGGCTAACCAATACTGACTCAGTTAAATGTGTATTGCCCTATAAATATAGATGTGGAAATATTTTTCATGAAAGATGTCCCCCTAGAATATTGATATAGTAAATTGATAATATTTTCCTAATTTGATTTTTTCATAGAATTTTAAATTTTTGGCGGGTAAAGGAGGCACTTTGTATATAACCCCTCGTCTATTTCTTTGAATCGTTAAAAGCCAATATTATCTTGTTTTTATCAATACTTGTGTATATAACGAACACATTTCTTAGAAGAAATTTATAAGATATGGACAAAGAAAGAGAAGAAAAGGATGATGGTCCAAAAAGAACTATTTTTAGCAACTTAATGTATATTGTTTCGGATATGTTTGTGTGCATATGGTCCTGTGGTTACGGGTATATTTTCTACGGTATCATCTCTGGTGCCTATTAATATTCAAGCATGTAGATACATAAATACACTGTCTGTTTTCACTTGGGTGAGGCATCTCAATCTCTAATGCTCATGGTATACTTTCTGCCTTTCTTCAAAACTTATCATACTTATTTCTTCCATTAGCTGTTTTCCAATCATGCTGAACATTTAGATTCTTAACATTTTCCACTATCCTAAATATTGTTGCATTGAGTGCCTCTGAACCAAAATCATGGGAAAATTCCACGATTATTTTCTTGGGATAAATTCTGAGAAATAGAATTACCAGGGGAAAGGGCATTCATATTAAGGCTTTTGTATCTATTGCTCATAAGCCTTCCAGAAGTTTGTGCCCACTTTCACTGTCATCAATTCTGTGTGTGATCCTGATTTCTTCCAGCCTTAATATTTTACCAATTTGCAATCCGTCATTCATCCATGCTCCTCAAAGTTTTGGAAGTTCACCTTACCACATCCCACCGAAAAGGTGCAGGGTCAACTAATCAAGAACAAAGATAACCAGGCATGAACCTGGAAGGATTTAAAGAAAGGATGAAGTGCAAAATGACCAGAGACTTGGGGCGATCACTAAGATTTGAGATCTCGTTTCATTTTTCAGAGTAAAAATAATAAGGAAGGGAGTAAACCACTTCTTGGGCTTATAATGTGCTATTAAGAGGTGGCAGAGACAAATTTTATTTTCTTCACTGTCTTTTACATTTAGTCATGAGGAAAATCTTTACCCTGGAGAACATTTATTATCAAAGTAGGAAAGGAGGGCAATTTCGTCTGAGTTCAGATCCATAGTTCCAGAGAAATAACCTCCTAAAATAAACACCTGGAGGACTATGCCGCACAGGACTCCAATTTTCAAATATCTGAGAGACCACTCTCTGCAAGATGGACTGGATTTCCTCTTCGTAACAAAGGGCAGATTTGGATGGAACAGAGGGAATTATGGGAAAAACCCACATCAACTCACCCTCACACGTAGGTACTTCCTTATCCCAAGCGACAGTACTGCCCAACAGGAGACAGGCCGCGGAAGGGGAGCCAATGAGTCGATACCTAGAAACGAAGAATGGAAAATTATACTCTACGCTTATTTTCTACTTAAGTCACTATGAAAAAAGAGTTGTAGGTAGATGTTACAAATTACAGGCAGGTTAAAACATGGGAGATGTCAAGGAAGCAACCTCGTCTCCATCTCCATCCAGCAAATTGGTTCTTTACTTCTAACAAGGTTACATTCTCACCACTTTCATCCATGTTTATTGCTAGTCCCTCATCACTGAATGCAATAACGCCCTTCTTCATCAAGGGACATTTTGTACTTGTCTTTAGGGAACTTCAAGAGCTAGTCTCTCATGTGTACTTCCATCCAGGAAATGATAAGCTCCTTGATTAACGGGGAAGATGAAATATTTATTGAAATATTTACATTCTCTAGCACCTTACCTAGACACTTTTGACCACGTGGTACTCAAAAATGTCTGTTGAGTGAATGATAAGATGATGGCTTTGCTAAGACAACTCAAATGTAAAAGGCGGGAGTACTTACCTATTGTGCCATAAAATCATTCAAAGTAGGTCACAAAGATTGGAACATTTCATCATCACTTATTTTTTATTTATTAGGTACCTATACTGTTACCGTAAGAAATGTCACGAAGCATATTCAGTTAAGCTATTCACACATTCCATGTAGAGTAGGGTTAAACTTGATGAAGTAAAAGATAAGGGCTATAATGCAATATCATATAATAGTGAGTAGTTACAGGAATAGCTCAGAACTTTGCTTCTTGATTACCCAAGACATGTGATCAGGGCAGTAACCATTTGTAGCAGAGTCTCCTAGAATCTCTAGTATCTACTTTCCTCTTTCTCATTAGTGATGGAACCCTGTATTTTTAACTGAGCCATGGGGCACCTTCATTAAAGGTTCCCTATGGTTGTGTATAGCCATATGACTAAGTTCTGGCTACAGGGATGCACCTAGAGGGTCTTGTGAAACTTCTGGAAAGTGTCTTTAAAGAATGGGTGTTCCTTTCTTCCATTGTTTCTCTTTGCTGGCTAGAGTTGGACCATGGAATGACACAGAGTCTCAAATGGAAGGATCTCAGGTTTATGTGGATCATGGAGTCACCCATTAGCTCTGGATTTGTATATTTTACTGTTTTCTTGAAGGACTTTCCCTGTTGCTTAACCTGAGAGGAAAGTAAACTATTATCTTGTTTAAGCCTCTGTTATTTTGTTTGTTCTGTCTTTTATAGCTTAATCTGATCCTAACTTATATACCGGGTCTTCCAAAAACAGTGATATAAAGGTGACGGAAACTATGTGGGTAGAGCAATGACAGGGAATACTTTTGTAGACTCATTGAGTCAATTTTATATTGAGTTTTACTTATTGTTACTTGTTTTTTTTTATCGAGTATTTTGTAAAATCTTTTCAAATGTGCCAACAAATATTTACTCCTCAAAATTTCTTCAGAGAAACAATTTGAGAAGCACTACGTATTTCCTTCTGCCTTTCTCCTATTATACATTTAACAGTTGTCTTAAGAGCACAGGATCATGGGTGTCCCCTGACTTTCGACTATAGATTTGCTCTTAATGTGTTCACTATAACTAAGTTAGAGAATTGGAGTAAAAAATGTGAGGCAGGTTCCAGTCTATGTATGGCTGTAAAAAAAAGGGAATATTTTTGAATGTATTACAAGACACTAATATGCTCCAGTAGCAGTTATGTTGTAATTTTTTCTGACTTGATTTCCCATCTCTCTGAAATTCTTTTACTCAAGCCTACTCCTTAGCTTCCCTGGACATTAGGAATTCAGGTAGCCATGAAGCTAAACCACTGATCAAGAAAAGCCCTGAGATTCCCTTCCCTATAAGCAAAATACACACTGCGCAGAAGCATGCTGAGACAGACATTGGAGAGGCCGTTACATAAGGTCAGGGATGAGAAATGTAAGGGCTGGAATACGGTGCTACTTCTATCCTTCCTATTTGTTCATGGACATTGAATTAGTCTGGAGTGGAGGGAATCTATGGAGACATTCAATAGGCTGCAAATGATTAAAAGTAGCTCATAGATACAATTCTACCGCACATTCAATTGTATGTTAAACTTTGTATCTTACAGAGAATGTAAGCTAGGAGCCGTTTATAAAAGTTGTAACATATCACTCCTCAGAATGTACCTCAATAAATTTGCACATAGGAAAAATCAAAACAGCTATATGCTCTCATTATAATACAATAACACTAGCAATTAATAATCACAGAATAAATTCAAAATTCAAAGGTTGGGATCTTGGTCACAGACAAAAGTAAAACAGCGATTGCAGATTACGTATAGAATAAGAATAACGCAAGATCAGTGAGTCATGTGCTCCACTCTTCAAAGTGTTTGACATAGATTCACTTACTTAATCTTTAAAATGATGCTTTGAAGTGAATAGTACGCCTAGCCCCCATTTTACAAAAGAGAAAACAGAGTTTAACAAATCTGCCCAGATTCACATGACAGATACTGAGGTTAGAATTTGAATGCCAGTTGGCCTCATCAGCCTGTAGTGATAAACCTGATATTCATTATTCAGTGTCTTCATTATAAATGCTGATGCGAATATTACTCTTTGACAATTTCTGGGATGCTGATGCCAAAATTGTCCTTAGAGAAAAATATTTAATACTTTTGTTTTATTTGACAAGAAGTTCAGTGGTGCCTGGGTAGCTGGGTTGGTTAAACATCTGATTTTGGCTCAGGTCATGATCTCAGGGTCCTGGGATCGAGCCCCATGTCCAGCCCTGTGCTGGGTCGGGAGTCTGCTTGTCCCTCTGTCCCCAACCCCCATATGCTTTCTCTCGCAAATAAATAAATAAATAAATAAATAAATAAATAAATAATAGATAGATAAATAAAATCTTTAAAAAAAAAGAAAAAAAATTTCAAATAATGAACCCAACATTTCACTTCAGATGTTTTAAAGACTATAAACATGAACATATGAAGGAAGCTGGTCTGAGGAATTGTAAAATAAATCAATAAGTATGAAAAAGATAGTAGAAATGATAAGTAAATCTAAGAGCAGTTTCTTTAAAGTGATTAAAACAAACAAAAAGTGGCCAGTTGTAACTTCACAAAATAACAAATCTACAGATACACATGAATGAGATAATAGTTACCATCATAGATATTGAGGAAACTTTATAAAGTACACATTATAAAGTACTTTATAAAAATATTATGGGGGCACCTGGGTGGCTCAGTGGGTTAAAGCCTCTGCCTTCGGCCCAGGTCATGATCTCAGGGTCCTGGGATCGAGCCCCGCATCGGGCTCTCTGCTCAGTGTGAGCCTGCTTCTTCCTCTCCCTCTGCTTGCCTCTCTGCCTACTTGTAATCTCTCTCTCTCTCTGTCAAATAAATAAAATCTTAAAAATAAATAAATAAATAAAAATAAAAATATTATGTCCTCTCTATCCCAATGAAATTGAAAATATCTGTGAGATGTGTCATTTTGTAGGAAGAATATAATTTATCAGGATATACTTAAAAATAGGTAGAACAGCTGATAAACCTGTATCTGTCTGAGTCCCTGTTTTCAGTCTGTTTGGATACATACCTAGGACTGGAATTGCTGGGTCACATGGTAATTCCATGGCAACTTTGGAATCACCAAAGTGTTTCCCACCGCGGCCGCACTAGTTCAGATGCTCGCTAGCAATCTCACTAGCAACCACAAGGGTTCCATTTTCTCCACATCCTCCCTACACTTTAATTTTTCATTAAAAAAAAACACAACACAACCTATTATTAGAGCCATCCTATAAAGTGTAAAGTGGGTTTGATGTGTGTTTCTATAATGACTAATAATATTTAGTATCTGTTCATGTGTTTCTTGGACATTTGCTTATCCTCTTTGGAGGAATGTCTATTCCAATCCCTTGCCCATTTTTTCAATTGCACTGTAAGTGTTTCTGTTGTTGAGCTGCAGGACTTATTTATATAATCTGTATATGAAACCCTTGTGAGAGAAATGATTTACAGATATTCTCTGCCATTCTGTGGGCTCTCTTTTCACTGTCTTGATAGTGTCATTGATGTTGACTGGGACTACAGTCATTTGAAGGACTGATGAACTGAGAAATCAGAAGTCCTTATTGGGGGCAGGCGGGCAGTGATGAGGGCAGAATCGATGCTTTCCAGATATGGCATTAATGCTTGTGTCTAATTTAACCAGCTCTCCCTTCTAAGGGCAATTGAGCTCAACAGACATCTGGGTTACATGTAAATTTTCAGATAAAAATCCTAGAAGAATTCACAGCAAAATATTAATTATGATGCGTGGTAGAATGTTGGATGTTGAATTTTTTGATCTTTGTGTTATTCATGGCTTCCAAATATGCCTAATGCATATATGTTGACTTTTCTAAGCCAATAAAATTCTGTTTTTTTCCTCTGAATTTTTGCAACTGAAAGTTAGTACACATTCCTTAATTGTTCCCTCGAGGCAATGGTTTCTAGCATGATTCCCTGTGCCAATGAAGAGTTGAGGGCAAGAACTCCATGAATGTTCCCACTCAGATTGCATGTTAATATGTACATTTCCCAGAGCTACTACATTAAGACTTCCTCTCCAATCCCTACTTCAAGGTCCTCCAACTCAGCTATAGTACTTGCAGATCTTAGTTAAGAATGTTGCATGCAAGTTTCAGCTAGCATTTATCCTTTCACTCATTTAGTAGGCTGGTCCTTTTTAACCAGCGAATATCTTACCAGGTTCCACATATACTATCTTTAGCAGGAACCTGGTGCCCTCCCCTCATTGAAATACAAATACAAATTGCTACTTCTTTCTTACATTCCTTTGGTCATATCCCAATGTTCAAGCTACCATTTCTATCCAGAAGTTCTTTTGCTAACTTTTTGAAGTGCAGGTGATAGTCTCGTTTGCCTGTGTCAGACTAGGTCAGAGATAGTATTGTTGTTCTGGAACTTACATCCTAGGGATAGTGCTCACAACTCACCCTTCGTTACAAGAATAACGAACTGATGATCCCAACTGGGTATCTGTGTTTAGATGCACCATGCCATTGAAGGGTTCTGGTGGAGCTCCACATGATTTTCCTGTGGGAAAGAAGCAGAATGGGGGGCTAGGTGCAGAGTTCAGTTTGGTTTTTAAGATTCAGCCTGGAGTGTGGCATACTGAACAGCCTACACACTTCTGATTGCTTCATAGAATTGACCACTTGGGGAAATTCACCACACAAGCTCAGAAGCAAGCAGCTACGGAGCACTGCTTTTTAGGACTATTCCTGAATCTCCAATAAAAGTCATTTATGGATAAAGAATTGTTTTCTTATCCCATCACCCTAAATCAAAGAGCTCAGAATTTGGGATTTCACCTCCATCTGGGTTCGCCAAGCACCATTCACTGTGACCTACATAATTTTCTCTGGTGTCCCTATTTCATTCATTTCTGGGTTTTAGCCATCAAAGGTCAAAACCAGTGAATGGAAATTTCCCCTGGGCTTCCTTGTGTGAGACGTTCCTGTGACATGAACATCGGGTCAAGGCACAGACTCCAGGCAATAAGAAAGGCTGACCGACAAAGTCTACCCTCCATTTAAATGCCTTGGGCAAACCTCGATGTCTTGCCTACAAAAGTTGAACAAATTAAATTAGATCCCACAGATGCTTTGACATACATGAGTTAGCTCCCAGGATGGTGTTACTCACGCCTACAGATGCCTTCGGCTCTTGACCAGACCAAGTTTTCTAAGCAGGTGATAGAAAACGTAGCCTCAAAATACCCAGGGGAACATTCATAACTCAAAGATGTCCCAATTGGAAACTGAGACTCATCAGTCAGGATTGTAGGCTTGGCAAACGGAAACTCTTCTGGGGCTTTACAGTAACCTGGAGAGCAAAACCACAGGAATGCCACAGTGAGCAGAGTGATTTCCACCCGACCTCCTCATTCTTTTCAATGAAGCTGGTAGATGGGCTCGGAGAAACAGAGACTTACAATAATGGCAAAAGGTTTTCTTCCCCTTCAAGTTACCTTTGGATGGGGCTTCCCAATAGCATCGACTCATCAGGACGTTTTTTACTACTTGCAAGACTATTCACCTTCCAGGCCTTTCTGTTCTTGTTTCACCAAAGCAAGAATTTTAGCTAATGGGTTCCTGTGTCAGGCCTATCAGACTGCCTGCGTGTAGGGCTAACCATTCATATCCTCATTTCTTGGTGTTAATACACTCATGTTTATCAACACATATTTTGCCTTCTCTCTCCATTTATTCCTCCCTCTCTCATTCTCAGGGTGCCCACCATAAGCAGCCTCTCTGCCTCTAAATAGCAGTCACTAATTGTAGTGGGTTGAATGATGTTCCCCCAAAAGGTATATCCATCCAGGACCTCACCATGGAAACTTACTTGGGATAAGGGTCTTTTCAGCTGTATTTAAGGTAACACTCTCAAGATGAAATCAGATTTTTGAAAGGTATTTAAAAATTGTTTACTTCCTTGATATATTCTATTTAAAATCGATTGATATTTATAATGCTACTGCTTTTGGCATAAATATTTATATATATTTCCTTTTCTTTCCATGGATTGCTTTTGCTTAATGTTTTGTAAGGAGCTTTCAATAGTGTGATTGGGAGAATAAAATTTCTAAGGAAAAAATGAAAAAAAAAAAAAAAGGTGAGATCATCCTGGATTACCAGGGTAGCCCTAAATCCAGTGATGCATGGTGTCTATAAGAGAAAGGAGAGGGACATTTGAGACACAGAGACACAGGGGAGAAGGCCACATGAAGACAGAGACAGGGATTGGAATGATGTGTCTACAAGCCAAGGAATGCCAGGAGCTACCAGAAGCTGAGAGAGGCAAAGGATTCTCCTCTAGAGTCCTAGGAGGGAGCCCTGGCAACACCTTGATTTCAGACTTCCAGCACCCAGATCTGTGAAAGAAGACATTTCTATTGTTTTAAGCCATTTAGTTTGCGGTAATTTGTGTGGCAGCCCTAGGCAACTACTCACCACTCTTCTCATTCTGATGCTAAGCCAGATATTTAAGAACAAGGACAAAATGGGCATACTTTGAGTCAAGGTCTTAAGCTACCAAGGTCGAGTCTTTTTGGTTACTTAGCCTATAGGACTAGCTAAAGCCTCAGCTAAATACTATCCATGTTGCCAGTTGGATCCTTTGCATGCCCCTGAACCTGCGGGGAGTGTGTATCAGTTATCCTGGCATTGGTTACTGTTCGTAGCTAGTTCTCCTGTCCTCTCCAAAGAATACATATTTCTTGATTTATACACGGTGCTTACTACCTTCCCCTCATCCTTCCCTCTCTCCTCTCACTCCATTCTGTTCGCCACGGCACCAGCAAGAAGAGTTATTCACATCTTACTATTCAAACACAGCTTGGACTCATCTGTTTTAGCTATGCATGCAACTCTGACACTTTGACTTGTGACAATGTTGAACTCACAAGCAAACACCATATCTTATGGAACTGTCAAGGGTCTTGGCCAGATGTCCTGAATCCATTCGGGGTACATGGGTACTAACCAGCAGGACTAGCAAGTTCACAGCGAGGGGCCGGGCCGCTCCAAATCCCGTTCCCTTGATCGTCACTTGTGCAGCGGATGGTGCTCTCCCCGATGAGGTTGAAGGCCATCCCTCTGGCTGGGTGGTGGTCACACGTGTAAGTAATTTCCTTTCCATAGGGAACATCTCCCTGAGAAGTTCCGCTGTGCTGCCCATTAAGGATAGAAGGAGGATTTGGACAAAAGATTTCTGGAAAAAATCCAAGTGCTATAAGTTACATCAAAATGTTTATATTTTAATCTGGGTTAATTCCACAATTATGGGATGCTGTGACTGTGTTGCCAATTAAATAATTAACTCTCAAGGAGAGTATGAACCACAAAATAAATATATGAGGTCTCTGTTGAGATGCTTCTAAATGAAATGGCACTGAAATCAAAGCCCAGAAGGGACTTAATCATCTTGAACTCTTGGGAGAATTACTTCTGAATAACTGAGAGCTCATTCTTTTAAAATAGACAAAAATCTTCTTAACCCCACTGAGAAGAAAATTACCCACTTAATAAGAAAATTATCCATCAATTCAACAGGAGTTTTTTGAGGACCTACTCTGTATCAAGTACTATTTTAAGTACAAGATAGAGAAAATCTTTTTTGACATCAAGGATCTTCACACCAGAGAAACCTTTCAACATATATTATACATTTACTATTTGTCTATCACTGATTTAATCTCTTCTTGATGACTTGTGGCTGTTATACTCAAAACCAAAATGGATAATTATAGTAATGCCATTGCAATGAGTGAAACATCTCCGTGGTCCTATGCACGATCCAGAAGATGCAGAAATGTCATGACTTTTGAGACACTTATGGGTTTTTACAGGGTTTTTTTCTCATTAAAGAAATGTACATTTCTTCTTTTGAGTGTAACTGTCTGGAGATACTCCTTTCCCTTTCTGATTTGATCTGTATTTGGGAAGAGGACACCGCAGCCTGAAAGAATTATGAATAATCACAAGGTGGAAGAGCTTCACCAATGTTTACACTCTAGTACGTGATTCTTGGTGTACCTGGGTTCGTGGGAGTATTTTTTTTTCTTTCCTTCATGCTTCTTAACTGTATTCCAGGAAAGTTAAGATTTTCAAATAGCTGACTTCCAGATATAAAGGATGTAATTATCGAGTTTCATTACATAAATCAATACAAAATTTCCAGACAACTTTAGAGCAAAATATTCCTTGGAGAACATTCTATTATAAACAGGTATTTTTCAATAGCTATGATCAGAAGACGAAGCAACATCTTGTTTGATTTCATGAAGAAATAAATGGGCAGATTGAATATATTAGTAGTGTTTCTGTATTGGACACATTATATTCCTGTCCTCTTAAAAACAAATATAAACAACAGGAAAGCAAAGTCCGAGTCTGTCTCGTTTACAGGTGTTTTCCCAATGTCTACTTATTTTATTGCATTACCCTATTTTTCTCATAATAACATTTGGTATTATCTGAAATAGTCTATTGTGTTTGCTTGTCATTATTTTTAAAGATTCAGTTATTTCAAGGGGGAGGGAGGCACAAACAGGAAAGTCAGAGGGAGAAGGAAAAGAGACTCTGAAGCAGACTGAGCTCAGCTCTGAGCCTGATGTGGGGCTCGATCCCATGACCCTGAGATTGAGACCAGAGCCTAAACTGAGAATCTGACCCTTAACTGACCTTGCTACGCAGGCACCCCTGTTTGTTATTTTTTTGTCTTTCCCTCTACACAAGACTATAAACAACATGAAAGCAGGGTCCTAGCGTGTTTCTTTACAGGTGTATTCCCAGTGTCCAGAAGCTAGGTGGCACCTAGCAGGTGCTCAAAAAAATTTGTTGAAAGAATGAGGCTAGGAATGAATCGTTGATTGAGCCAAGGGTAGAAGAGCTATCATTTTTGACAGGAAAAAATGCTTTAGGCTCTAAATTTCCCTCTCTTCATTTGTAGCACACATTATGCTTATAAACGTTTATAAGATGATCCCCCAAACACGTGATGACACAATCCTTGCAAGAGAGAAAGATGTCGATCCAAAGTGAAGATCAACAAAGGGGCAGATGTTAGGTAATTTTATAGGCAAGACACATTAAAGGAACCAACAAGCAAACAAAACGAGGAGGGAGGTGCCGACCTGAGCAGGCATTCCTTGTACTCACGTTCACACGTAGGGGCACTGTCATTCCAAAGGCTCTCTGTTCCAACCAAGACGCAGTAACTAGCAGAACTGCCCTTTAAGTGGAACCTGAGGAACAAAAGCAGCGGTGATGGCGTGAGCGCAACGTTTCTCTCTCCCCTTCTGCTGAAATATGGCTTAATGTCTGAGTTAAGTCCCAGGTGAAAGAGCCCAGCTCATTGGCTTTCTCAGCCAATAGAGGCTCCGAAATAAAAATATTTGGCAGGATTGCGGTTTCCAGTGAGGACAGAGCAGTGACACGGTCTCTGGTTGTCGACCTTTGGGGGTCATCTGTTCCGCCTGCCCTCTGCCAGCTCCCTGTCTCTGTAAGCATCTCTGTTCTCTAGGGCACACCGTAGCACTTTCCTCTCTGGTGACTCAGGAGGAAAACAACTCCCCATTCAAGTTGGTAAATCAGAGAAGGTGAGGAAAGACAGCAGAGGCTGCTGTTTTTGGCCAACACGTTCAGAATGTTCCAGAATGTTCCAGACTGACACCTGTGGCACATTCCCCAAGCCAAATTTTCTGGGAAAGATAGGAAAAGGTGAGAAGAGAGGATTCTTTGGAGGTCTGGCTTATTGTCATAGCAGCGGCTGCCTGGATTGCCTCCAGGTCTCTGTTGGTTGACAGATATTTGCTGCCTGCCAAGGGATCCTCAGAATATATGGAGGACTACTGCTCTATCGTCCATGCTTTTCACCAGTCAGTGCTGTTGGAACATAACACCAAGGTCGTTAAGATTCCCATAAAGAGGTCACAACGTTACTGCAAACACGAGCATCAGTCTCTATGCTCCTTCAATACAGCCTAATACTAATTAGATGACATAAAATTAGATGGAAAAATACTCCTATTGACGCTTTTGTTCCTATTCCAAATTCCACTATTGATTGGGTTAAATTTTTCTTGAAACAATCCCTCGATATTACTTATAAATAACTTCCTTTGCCATCCCAACGGTTTTTTAAACGACCGCTCTGCAATATTTATCCCTTCATGCCTGCAAGTTACTTTTCATTCATACATGTAATGCTTCACCTAAATATTTATTATCTGTTGTTATACTTCTGCTGTTTGGTGGATTTACCGTTTTTCCTTCTCAAGCACCTGTGCATGGTTCTATCTGGGAACCATACTTCCCAATCACTGTTTCAGGTATCAGTCCTTTCTGGTACTTCTTCGCCATTAGGCAGCTTGCCCTTTGGAGAGACCCCCATTGCCCCCAGTGTCAGCATAGCAGCATCGAGTACTGAGTCCCCCGTCTCTCTGCCAGGTCACACTCACCCCTCATCACAAACGAAGGACACTTTAGCCCCAAGCTGGAAATTCAGTGGAAAGAGCACACGGCCATTAGGGAGTTGGTCCCGGAAGCCTGCACATGACTTCACTAGAAAAACAACAACAAGAAAAATCAGAAGGAAGATGGTCATGTGAGGACGAAGAAGACTGATCTGCAAACAGATGAAAGTGTAGGCACCTGCACACCTCGGGGCTGCTGGGCTCCAGTCTCCCTGGGGCGTACAGCGCAGAGAAGCTGCCCCTCGGAGATCATAGCCAGGCTCGCAGCTGTAGAACACTTCGTGCCCCGGGGAGAAATTGGCTTGGGCGTCTGCGCCGTGCTTACCGTGCACAATTTCCGGAGGCGGCTGACATACTGTGGAAAGAACAGGTGCCAAGTACTAGTCAGTTACGGGGAAACATCTTTTGCTACATTCTAACCCTTCCGAGGAGTGACGGGCTCACCTTTAAAGGGGAGGTCAGGTGTAACAAGGGAAATCAAATGATGCTCCCGCCCCCTCCTTATACTGATATGGAAGTTCAGAATAAGGAAGGGATGTGGCCAAAGGCCTCACACCCAGTAAGAGGCCGATCACTGGAAATTGAGTTCTTCCCAGCACAAGGTCGAATGATGACCAGGCCCCTGGGGGTGCTTTCTCTGGTGCTGGCTAGTCAACATGGAATTATTAGTCCTATCGTAAAGGAGTGATGTGAAGAGTAGATGAGATAAGGCATTTAAAGTGCTTATTGCGGGGTGCCTGGGTGGCTCAGTCGGTTAAGCCTTCTGCTCAGGTCGTGATCGCAGGGTCCTGCGATGGAGTCCCATATCAGGCTCCTTGCTCAGCAGGGAGCCTGCTTCGCCCTCTGCCTGCTCTGCCTGCCGCTCTCCCTGCTTGTGCTCTCTCTCTCTCTGACAAATAAATAAAATCTTAAAAAAAAAAAAAAATAAAGTACTTATTGCACAGCTGAGTAGAAAGTGCACCTCAGTCTTCAGGATATCGGGGAGATATTGGAGCTGGTATTTTGCCCTGAGGATGTTCGATATGAGAGTCCCAAATGTCTCCTTCCTCGATTGATTAAGCTCCTGCTTTCAAAGTGAAGGCACCTGTACATAAGTGCACACTCGCATACACACACAGACACACACACACGCACACACACACTTTCTCAATTTCATGCTTCATCTCCCCACATTGTTCCCACCATGCATCCTTCTCCCAGAACAAACACTGACCTCCTGATCCCCTTGCAACCCATGCCCTTCGTCGGTCCCTTCAAAGCCTCAGTCAGACTCACCCCGAGTGCAGCTTGGCAACTCTGGCCCCCATTTGTTTTGGGCTTGGCATTGCACGCTGGAGGGTCCTTTCAGGACAAAGCCGGGCTCACAGATAAACCTCACGGTTTCATGTAAGGAAAATAAGGTTTTGTTCTCAGATACCCTCATTGCATTGTCAATGTCTGGAGGTGTGCACTTATTAGGTATGATGCACTGAGGGGGAGGGCTGCTCCATATGCCAATGCGATTATCTTTGCTGGTGCAATATATTGATGAGTTGCCCACAAGCTCAAACAGCTTTTTCCCTCTTGGTCCGGATTGGCAGTGATATTTCACTACGATTCCATAGGGAAAATGTTCTCTGTAGCGGTCAACGATGTTTCCATTGGCAATGGCTGGGGGTGGCCCGCAAGGAATTGCTGGGAAAAGAGATGGCAACTTAAATAATAGTGAATCAAAATAGCTAGTCAGAGAAATGCAATGGGTAGAACTAGTTTTACCTTGTTATTGGTTTTTAATCTTTGTTAACATGTAGATACATTTCTACAAGGTTGTAATTTTGGTGGGCATAATAGCATGCCTTCTGCCTTTCCTACTTATACTATTTCCTATGAGCATATGCATTTTTTAAAACAATCCACATTCCTTTCATTTTAGAAAGCTCTTTGATCATATTATCACACCATAGTGTACACAGTTTTCGCGTACTCTTTTCCATTTGCCTTCTTAATTTCCATTTTGTTATTAGCTCAGGATAGCTTTCAAAAATTAAAAAGACCCTTGCTAAAAGAAAAATGGAAGGGGAGAGAAACAACACAGATACACCAGAGTAGGAAATAGAATTCAAAATATTTGCATGTGTATAAGAAAATTATATGAAACTGTAGACTGATGTCCTGTTAAACATTTTGAAACTCAATTATATGAATGGAAGTAGAAATTACCAATATTCATTCAAGAAAATTAAAAAGCTATTATGGACGAAGAAATTTGTCAGAATAGAGAAATATTTTACATAAATGTTCTATCAAGTTACTTTCAGGTAATACACATTTCCAAATGTAAATTTCAAATGTTTCAGGAGTCATAAAAGATAGAAAATTTACCAACTCATTTTTTCAAGCTGAAGTTTGATATCACAACATGATACTCATGTAGACATGATCATATATTAGTCCACAAAACATCCTCAATACATTTGAAAATGTAGTTGGAGGACAAAGTACATTGTATTACTATAATACTATATAACTAGAACTAAGTAACTTTGTCCAAAATTCCCAAATACGTGAAATTAAACATAAAATTTCTTGGGGTTCCTGGGTGACTTAGCCTGTTAAGTGTCCAATTCTTGGTTTCCACTTGGGTCATGATCTCTAGGAGCTCTTAAGATTGGGCCTGGCATTGGGAGTTGTGCTCTGTGCTCAGTGGGGAGTCTTTTTGAGGATTCTCCCTCTGCCCCTCCCCCCCAACTGGCTCTCTCTCTTTAAAAAATCAATTAATCAGTCTTTAAAAAAGCAAATAAAAATAAAAATTCCTAAGGGGGCTTCTCCTTCTGGTAAGGGGAATCTTAATAATTCAAATAAAAAATCACTCTTCTTCCATTTCCTCCCCCCAAGAAAGACTATAGATGCTGGATAAATTATAAAATATATCTGTGAGGGGTGCTTGGGTGGCTCAGTGGGCTAAGCCTCTGCCTTTGGCTCAGGTCATGATCTCAGGGTCTGGGATCGAGCCCCGCATCGGGCTCTCTGCTCAGCAGAGAGCCTGCTTCCCCCTCTCTCTCTGCCTGCCTCTCTGCCTACTTGTGATCTCTCTCTGTCAAATAAATAAATAAAATCTTAAAAAAAGAAAAGATTGGCTTTAAAAAAAAAAGAGTAACTTTCCTGATATGTAAATTATATCTCAAAAACATCTAAAATATATTACAAAGGTCTATTAAACAACATAGAAGAATTATAAAATATTACGGCCATGTAGATTTATTTCAAGAATGTAAAATTGGAATTCAAAATCAGTTTGCTTTTCAAAAAGTAATGAAAATAATTCATTACATTAAGAGAGTAATGGAGAAACAGTATGATTATTTCCAGATATGTAGCCAAAGTGCTTGATAAACTTCAACATGACTTAATGACAAAAAATTCTTAGCCATGAAGAATATTAGGGAATTTCCTTTACCTGAAAATGGGGATCTACAAAAAGCCTATAGCAAATACTAGATTAATGGTGAAATATTTCAATCTTTCCCTTTGAGATGGGGAACAAGACAAGGACACCTTCTATCCCCATCAATGTTAAATATTTTAGTGGTGGTCCTAGCCAGTATATGAAAGAAATAGAGAGTGGAAGGAAGGGAGGCAGGGAGAGGAGGAGGGAGGAAAGGAAGAAAAGAGTTTGTTGGTTGGTTGCTTCTAAGTGCATTGGAGGCTTAAACAGAAAGAAAATGCTTTAAATTCCTGCTCAGTGTCTGGCTCTGAAAGCTTCTATTATCTGCCCTAAAAGAAACTTGCACTCTGTAGCTACAGAGCCCAGATTTCTGACGAGCAAATCCAACATCTAAACCTGTGACTGGATTCCAAGGTAAATTGACTTCGCAACTTAACAGGCACTCTTATGTTAAAGTTTGAGCGTTGACTGGGCGAAGGAGGACTCTAACAATTGAGATGGAGAGGGGTGCCTGGGTGGCTCAGTCGTTAAGTGTCTGCTTTTGGCTCATAGTCATTTTTAACATGACTCTTTCCTTCCTGTACTTTCCAAATCATAGTTGGAAACATTTAGGTTACTTTAACATTTTTGCTATTATAAAGAATGAAGCAATGAAAAGTGTGTAGTGAACTGCTAGTATAAATCTGTGTTTATTTCCCAAGTATAAATTCTAAGAAGTGGGTCAAAGTATATGTCCATTTTGAGGCTCATGGTACATGGTGCCTCTCAAGTGCGGAACTCTAAGCATGTGAAAGTGTTGATTCATCCACACCTTCACAAACCTTGGAGAGCATCGCTTTAAAAAAACCTTGACTAATTTGCCAAGCAGAATGATTGTTATACTGGGGATAGCACAATCAACATAGTTCTGAATTAATTGAAGGAAAACTAAAGTTTGAAGGCTTTTATGCATTGAGTCTCCAGATTCAGAAAAGGCACAGGATAAGGAAAAACACAAGGAAACAGTTGCCAGAAACCCCATAGGTTTTGAGGGCTAGAATGCACAAAAGGAATCCAATTAAGATTTGTAGAACTTTAGGGGGAAACCTAGAATCTGTTGGTAAAGGTAATAGCAAAGACTATTTCAACTCACTCTCACAAATAGGTGGGTCGTCATCCCAGCTGACAGTCTTGCCTGAGATGACGCATGCAATAGAGGTCCTACCAATAAGTCGGTATCTAGAGGGAAAGAAGAATGAATGTTATTTTTCCTGTTCATTTTCCTACTTAAATTGCTACTTACAAGAGAGTGCAATCTTGGAAAATTCAGAAGGACAATTTCCATTTGTCACAGTACTATCACTTTCCCAAATTTTACGTCTTTATTCAGACTTAAATTTTTCTTCATGGCTTCTGAGCTAAACGGGTTCTCTGCTCTTTATTACTTTAAGCTACATTTTTGTTTAAGCCTAACGTGTTTAAGATTCATCAAACTGGAACCAAAGGAAATCCAAGCAGAACAAAAAAGTTGAACACAGATGTTAAAGGCAAAAATTTTCACTTAGTATGCCACAAACTGTTCAAAGTGTGCCATAAGCCTTGGGAAATTTACATTTCCCCCATGGACAATGTCTTGCAAAACTATAGTAGAATATTAAAACCAGGATACTGACATAGGTATGATCACCAATTTTATTCAAACTTCCTCAGTTTTGTTTGTACTAATTTGTGTGTGTGTGAATCTGCTTAGAAGTATTTTTTTTTTAAAGATTTTATTTATTTATTTGACAGAGAGAGAGAGATCACAAGTAAGCAGAGAGGCAGGCAGAGAGAGAGGGGGAAGCAGGCTCCCCGCTGAGCAGGGAGCCCAATGTGGGGCTCGATCCCAGGACCCTGGGATCATGACCTGAGCCGAAGGCAGAGGCTTTAACCCACTGAGCCACCCAGGCGCCCCAAGTATTCAACTTTTATACAGACTATTTTTAAGAGCAGTTCTGGTTTCACAGTAACATTGACCAGAAGATACAGGGATTTCCCATATACTCCCTTTCCCTACACATGCATACATCTTCTCACATTATCCACATCCCCCACCAGACTGGTACGGTTGCTTGCAACTGATGAACCACATTGACACATCATTATTCCCTGTAGTCCACAGTTTACAGTATGGTTCAGCCTTGGTGTTGTACAGTCTATGGGTCTGGACAAACATATAATGACATGTATCCGCCCTTACAGAATCACACAGAGTAGTTTCACTGCCCTAAACATCTTCTGACCTCTGCCTATTTGTCTCTCCCTCCTCCCAACCCCTGGCAACTATGGATCTTTTAACTCCATATTTTCTTTTCCAGAGTGCCACTTTCCTGAGATCATACAGTATTTAGACTTTTCAGAATGGATTCTTTCACTTAGTAAAATGCCTTTAAGTTTCCTCCATGGCTTTCCATGGCTTGATAGCTCATTTGTGTTTTCCAGAGTGCGTCTACCAGTTTATGTTCCTATCAGCAGTGAACGAGTGATCCAGGTCCCCTACCTCCACGCTAGCATTTGGTGTTTTCACTAGTTTGTATTTTCACCACTCAGATAGGTGTGTGGTATTGTTCCATTGTTGTTTTAATTTGCATTTTCCTAATGGCTAACGAGGCTGAATATCTTTTCATGTACTTACTTTCCATCGATATATTCTCTTCAGTGAAATGTCTGTTCGTGTCCATACCGGGTTCAATAGTGTGCCTCCAGATTTCTGTCCTGAAACCTTAGAATCTGACTTTTTTTGGAAATAAGGTCTTGGCAGATACAACAGAGTTAAGATGAGGTCACACTGGATTAATGTGGGCCCTAATCCAATGACTGGTGTCCTCAGAAGAAGGAACTTTGGACAAGGAGACAGAAAATGTTAACACATATGGAGGCAAAGCCACGTGAGGACAGATGCAGAGATAGGAGTGATATATTTATAGCCAAGTGATGCCAAGGACAGCTGGCAACCACCAGAAGCCAGGAGAAAAGCATGAAATGGATTCTTCCTCAGAGCTCCCGGTAGAAACCAACCTGATGACACATTGATTTCAGACTTGTTCAATTCTATTCCTAACTTGCTGTGAGTTTGTATCATAAATTGATATTGGATTTTTCCAACTGCATTTACTGTCAATTAACAGGGTCACATACATTTTCTTCTTTAGCCTGTTTATAGAGTTGATCATGTTGATTGATTTCTGAAAGTTGAATCTGTCTTGTATACCTGGAGCAATTTCCACTGTGGTCATTGGATGCAATTCTTTTAATGCATTGTTGGGTTTGATTTGCTAATATTTTATAGATGCCAAAAAGTCTTCAATAAAGCATAGCAAACCAAGTCCGGGGGTGTATAAAAAGAATCATATACAATGATCAACTGGGATTTAATTCCAGATATGCAATTACTATTTTGACAGAGACAGAATTCACAGTTAGTAAGTTCTTTTCCTTCAGTACTTAAAACAGGCGGGCCACTTCCTTCTGGTCTCCATATTTTCAGGTAATAAATCCACCACCATTCAAATCGTTCTCCTATAAGCAGCATGTCCTTTCCCTCTGGTTGCCTTTAAGATTTTTTTTCAAGGGAATTTGTAATTACTTATTGAAGTGATTTTATGACGGCTGTTTTAAAATCTTCGTTAGAGAGCTCCAGCATCTACTTTCTCTTGGTCCTGGCCTCTGTGGATTATCTTTTCTCAATGGAGTTGTGATTTTCCTGGTTCTTGATGGGACACGTGATTTTCTATTTTATCCTTAACATTTTGGATATTATGTTAAGAGACTCTGGATCTTATTCAATGTATTTTAGCATGTAACCGCCCTCTTTAGGGTAGTGTGTAGATTCTGGCCTACTTTCATGGGCTTTGGTTCAATGATAATTTAATTTTCCAGTCTTGTGGTGCTGTTCTGGTGCTTCATTCCCCTGGCTCCTCTTAAATTCCTGATGCATCCCTGCTGATGCTGCCTGTGGACAGTGGAGGTGCTTCTCTGAACTGCCTGGTGTCAGTAGGTGAGGAATGGGAGATGTTGGGACCTTAGATGGAGAGTAAGCTCTCCGGCCTTCTCTGGCTACCTGGGGAGGGTGGAGATCCCCCTTCATTTGTGTGGTTGCTACCGGGGGAGGGAAGCATCTATCCGGGCTGCATTTTGCTGCGGGGTGGAGAACTAGGAGACATGGGGCTGGGAGGCTTTCTCCTACTGGATGGAGGATCCAGAAACTCCAAACATGGTTTCCCTTCTGCTGCTGGGTTGATGGCTCCCTGCCGTGGGTGTAGGGTCAAAGGATGCTGGGCCTGGAATGTTTTCTGCTGCTCTGTGGAGGGCTGGGATGCTGGGCCTTCTGGCATCCGTGGTGTGAGTGGAGGAGCCCTCTTACTGCTGGCTTGAAGTCTAGGTGTCACCACCTGAACTCTGTTGACACTGTCACTACAGGTAGAATAGGGCCCATTGCTGCTGGCTGGTGTGGGGCATGAGGTAAATTTGTCATTGGGACTAAAGCCCAGGTCCTCCCATCGATACAACTGCTGGTGGACTGGGACCTGCTGCTTCCCAGCACTGTGGGACATGAGAAGGATAGACTGCCCGACCCCATCCCTGATTTCTGCTTATGCTGTTCACGTGGGCAGACTGGGCCACTGGAGTCATCAATGTGTCTTCCCACTACGTCCTCACTGAGCTTCCCTTTTCCCAGTCCTTTGACCAGACTTCACTCTCCCTGTCTGTCCTCTGCCTGTTGACTATTCAGGGTTGCATTTCTTTCCAACACCCAGTCTGAGAGATAAAAAGAAAACCCAGGGACCTCACTACAGTGTCATTCTTTAAGTTCTGAGGTCCCCAGTTCACCTTCTTTCCACCTTTCCAAGTCTTTCTATGCTTGCATGTTGAACAGTTTCCAGGGTATTTAGTTACATGTAGGGAGAGACTCAGGGAAAAATGAGTCTGCCCATATTGTCCTGGAACTAAAACTTCTAGCAATAGCTCGTTAAATCTGAATTAAAAAGTTAATATGTATACATCATAGTCAAAAGTGAGATGTACAGAAACTCCTAGTAATGAAGAACAAAAATACCCAAACTCTATCTTACAGAAATTAGCATAGTTCTAGTTTAGGGCAGGCCTTCTCAAAAGTTTTATGTGCCTCAAAATCACACGGGGATCATGTGAAAATGTGATTCTGATTCAGTAGGTATGAAGATTCTGCATTTCTAACAAGCACCCAGGAGTTGCTGTCCTTGCTGGTCTGTGCATCGTACTTTGAGTGACAGGGACTTAGAGTCAATCCTTCAGTCTTTCGTATAAAGAGATAAACATATAACAAGAACATCAGCTGTCCTTCTCCTACATGAGTTAATTTTTCTATAATTGTTAGCTCAGTTGGAAATTATATTTAAAAATTTTTATCCTACTGGGTTAAATCCATTAAGATACATATGAATTTGTTTTTTATCATTTTTTAGGTCAAGATTGAGTCATTGAACTACAATGCTAGCCATTAAAAATTTTTCCTTAACCTCAAGCTTTCTATATTGATTACACAAATTCCTAAGTGAATGTGATTACATAAATTCAATGTACTATTGAATATATTTGCAAATTCCAATTTGTTAAAATTTTCTTACATCCATGTGTTGCATGCAGGGAGATAAATGTAGTGATTAACTTTAACATTATTAAAGTATACAAGTTAAAATTTCCAGGGTAACTTCTAACCTAATAGAAATAGAGACCCTAATTTCGAAGCTAGTGAAGGAAATAATGGAAAAAGGATATAAAACCTAATCAACACGAAAGTTAAGGAAGTGTGAAAACATAAAATTGGTATAAAGAGAAAACACAAGATAAGACAGTAGGCATTCATTTTAAATATTAGTAGTTACATTAAAGCAAATGAATTGAACTCTTTAGTTATAAGGTAGACATTATCAAACTGGATTAAGAAATCTAATATATAAGTTGTTTATCAGAGACTCACCTAAGACATAATGATACAGCAGAGTAAAAAGTAGAAAGATTTAAAGAGAATGGGCAAATAATAAAAAAGCAATATAGTTATAGTAAATATATAATAAGATTATAAGTATACACACAAAATAGACTTTGGCTCAAAAAGCACTATTAGAAAGACAGAGCAATCCTCCATAATAAGTTTTAATGCTCTTGGAAGTATTAAATGTGCATGCACCTAATTACACAGCCTCAAATATATGAAATAAAACCCAGAAATACAAGAAGAAATTGAAAAAAAAAAAGATGGATAGATCAAGCCTGCTTTGGAAAAGAAATATGCTCTGCTCATTTTATAAGGATTAATTGGTTGTAAAGCCAGACAAGGACAGGTTGAGAATGGAAAATTATCAAGCCTATCATTCTAATGAGAATAAGAGAAAAAATGTGAAAGAAGATCTTATAAAACAAATCCAGCAATGCGGAAAAAAGATTTATTATACTTCTAGACCAAGTGGGGTGACTCAAACATTTCAGGCTTAATCTGTTACCATAATTCGTGATATTCAGTCCTCCTACTTCATTCATTTGTATTTGGTTGTTCAGTTGCCCCAAGACCGGTTGTTGAAAAGACTATTCTCACACCATTGGATTGTCTTGGCACCTTGCTGAAAAAGAGTTGATCCTAAGGGTATGGGTTTACTTCTGGATTCTCAATTCTATTCTCTTGATCTATACATTCTCTCCTTATGTCAGGACCACATATTCTTGATTGCTGTAGGTTTAGAGAAGTTTGAAAGTGAGACTTCCTTCTTTTTCAAGATTGTTTTGACTATATGAGTGCCTTGCATTTCTATAAGAATTTTAGGATCAGCTTGTTGATTTCTGCAGAAGAATGCTGAAATTTTATAGGTATTATATGAAATCTGTACAATAATTTAGTGAAATCAATATTCTATAATTCTATAATATTCAATATTGTTGCAATGTTAACAATATGAAGTCATCCAATCTAGGCATATGGGATGTTCCCATTTATTTAGATCCTCTTTGATTTTGTTTTCAACAATGTTTCATAATCTTCAGTGTATAATCTTACATTTCTTTGGTTCAGTTTATTTTGAAGTTATTTTATTCTTTTCAATGTTACCGTAAATGGAATTGTTTTCTTAGTTTCATTCTCAGAGTGTTCATTGTTAGTGTATAGAAATGGAATTTAATTTTGTATGTTGGTCTGATATCCTGAATCTTGTAGAACTATCTATTATCTGTACTGGGTTTTTTGTGGGGGGTGTGTGTGTGTGTGTGCCTTCCTTAGGATTTTCTATACATAACACATCATTTGCAAACAGAGATTGTTTTCATTCTTCCTTCCAATTTGGACATCTTTTGTTTCTTTTTCATGATTAATTGTCCTGGCTTGAACCTCCAGTATGATGTTGATTAGAAATGGTGAGACATTTTTAATACTTTATATAAATGTGTGTGTGTTTTGGGGGGGCGGCTGGGTGGCTCAGTTGGTTAAGTGGCTGCCTTCGGCTCAGGTCATGATTCCAGGGTTCTGGAATAGAGCCCCGCATCGGGCTCCCTGCTCAGCAGAGAGCCTGCTTTTCTCTCTCCTTCTGCCTACTTGTGCTCTCTCTCTCTCTCTCTGTCAAATACATAAATAAAATATTTTAAAAAAATGTGTGTGTGTGATGTGTATGTGTGTATGTATTGTAAAATATATTTCTTAGCTGTGGATCATAGCAAAATAAGTGTGAAAACCACTGTCCTAGAGAAACTTTTGCATATGCACACTAGGAGACACTGGGCATGCTTGTGATAGCCAAAACAAAACAAAGAAAAACAAATGACAAACAATCCAAATATAACAACCAAAAAAAAAAAAAATAAATTGTGGTAAATCCACTCAAGGAAATACTCTGCCAAGTGAAAATGAATTAACTACAGCCACGTGGATAATTGTCAGAAACAAAATGTTCAATAGAAAAGCAAGTTGCAGAGATGCATATAATATCATGCCATTTACATAAAGCTCAAAATATGTAAAGCTAAATCTAAACTGAGTAGGCCTACGTTGGCTTCATCATCCTAAACAAGTCATTCTTTCCCACTTCTAAGTCCACCATCTCCAGCTCTTGCTGCTTTGGGGTGAGAATATAGGCACGGATCCACTAATGTTTGTTCCGTTTGCTTCTTTAGAGAGCTGGTCCTCCCCATTTAGTGAATGCTTCCCTTGGTTTTAGGTGCATGAATTTGGTGTGCCATAGGCATCTTTCCTCCCCACCCCCACGTTTCTAGCACAGATACAGGTTTTTCCTATTTTTCAAATATTTGTTTAGCCATTTCAAATGTAGTTAAATACTTGGATTCAAGCCACCACCTCTACTTAGAAATCCTATTGCTGTGTTCCAAATGGACAGGAAGACTTTCTAAGATTCTTGTTTAGAGATTGGTGCTACAATTCTGGGACCGTCAAGCCAAATGATGCTGCTGTCAACTCACCCTTCATTGCAGGCATAATTAACAGTTGATCCAAACCGGGCGTCTCCGTTAACGGTCATTTTGCCATTTCTGAGTTCTGGAGGAGTTCCACATGATTTACCTATGGGAGAGAAGCAGAAGTGAGGCATTGGGTATAGAACACTCCGAACTTCTCTCAGTACATAAGGTCCCAACCTGGCTGGAGCTCACTGAAAAGCATTTGTCGTTCTGCAGGTTTTGCCACCTCGAAGAAACTAACAAGACTGCTTCGGGGTCAGCCACCTACTAAGCTCCACTTCTAAGAAAGCCCCCCCCCCCCAAATTGATCTCATCCCCGTATTGTGCCTCCCAGAAAAATGTAAACTTATTACCAAAGTGGTTATTTTCTCATTCAATCGGCATAAATCAAAGATCTCAAAGTCTGGGATCCTCTCCCCACCTACATTTTTCTTCCCTTTTCTGAGTCATTCGTGACCTAGTTTCAATGGTGACAATGCGAAACCCCTACTGAATGGAGATTTTCCCAGCATGGTGCCTTGTGATGGTCATTTCTCATGAAATGAACTTGTAATGAAGGTGCCAGGAAGTCAGAGCAGTAGGAAGACGGGATGGAAAGAATAACTATCACATGTGGTCTACTTGAGGCAAACTTAACAATCATACGTGTCTCAGTTCCCAAATCTGAACAGTTGAATCAGCTCTTATGGATGTTTGATTGACACAGAGTTCTCAGCCCAGAGGTACTTACGTTGACACATGTTTTCAGCGCTTGACCAGACCGAGTTGGGTAGGCAGGAGATAGAGAACACTCTCCTGTAGTAACCCGGACGGCACTCATACTTCAGAGATGTCCCAATGGGAAACTCATCCTTGTCAGTCGGATCTGCAAGCTTGGCAAATAGAAGGTGTTCCGGGGCTTTGCACTGACCTAGAGGCCAAGACCACAGTGACATCCGAGTTAACGGAGAAATTTCTATTTACTTCCTCTTTTTCTCCAAGATGCTTCATAGATGTGATCAAAGAAACAGAACACCTTAATAATGTTAAACGTTTGTTTCTCACAGTAATGAACTTAGAAATGAACTTTTTGTTTTTAAGCTTTATTTATTTTGAGAGAGAGAGAGGAAGAGAATGTGCACGAGTGGGGGGAGGGCAAAGGGGGAGAGAGAGAATCTCAAGCAGATGCTCCACTGAGTGCAGAGCCCCATGCAGGGCTTGATCCCAGCAATCTGAAATCACGGCCCAAGCTGAAGTCAGCTGCTTAACCAACTGAGCCACCCAGGCGACCCTGTTCACAATTCTTCACAGTGGGATGTGGACCACTGCTTAACTTCTCAAACCTTAGAATTGAATTGTAAACCACCACCTCATTTCTTATTCGACGATAGTTTTCATTTGATACTTTTATCACAGCCACTTCTAAAAACCCAGTTTTGCAAAGATTTGTTGTCATCAAGAGGAACCTACTGAAAAAAAATAAAAATAAAAGGACTCTATTGCAATCTAATGTAGCTAGAGGCTATTGGGAGCTAGTAGTTGCATAATATCTGAGAGATACCAAGAATTTCTGTTCCTCCAAAAATTTAAAATGGCCCATGAGTCTCCTGTGAGATCCTGGAGGTTCCCAGGGCATATCAGCCGACAATTTGGGAAACGCAGCGCTCTGCTAATCTTTGTCTGCAAAGTGGAATTATCTATTTATATTTACTATAATTGTTGATGTAGTCACGATTAGATCTATCGTCTCATTATTTGATTTTTATTTGTCCTTTCTTTCCTATGTTCTTTATGCTCTTCTATTTTGCCTTCATTTTGATTATGAATTGTATATATTATATTTTACTGTTATTTCCTTTTGGAAAAAAGATTGTATTTATTTATTTAAAGAGAGAGAGAAAGCATGAGCAGGGGGAGGGGATCAGGGAGAGGGAGAGAAAGAATCTCAAGCAGACTCCGAGCTGAGTACGACCTGAAATCGTGGCCTGACTGGAAATCAGGAGTTAGATGCTCAACCGACTGTGCCACCCAGGAGTCCCTATTGTTATTTCTTCTTATTAGATTATTTGTTACACTTTCTTTTACAGCTCCACTAAAGATGACATGCATCCCTACCATGTTAACGTGCAATGAACAATTATCATTTCCCCAGCAATGCAAGAACCGTAGAAAATGCTCCCTCCATTTACTTCCTTCCTGTCTTTTCTATCATGTGTAGGTTTTTAAATTCTACATATATTTTACGCTCCCATTAGCCATATTCAATGTATACACAGCCGGCTGCTTGCTGGGCTGCAGCCATTTGCTACTAAGCTGGACCCTAATGGTAATGGATTCCATCAGCAGGCTCAGCTAGGATTTTGAAAATCTGTAGAAATACGTGGTTGCCTAAACAATGAGCTCCCAAAGACCTCTATGCCCTAATCCCCGGAGTCTGTGAATGTTACCTAATATGGCCCCAGGGCTTTGCAGATGTGGTTAAATTAAGAATCTTGTGATGGGAAGATTATCCTGGGTTATCTGGGTGGTTGGCCCTCAATGTAATCACAAAGGTCCTTAAAGGAGGGAGGCAAAGGATCAAAGATAGTAGAAGGAGATTTAAAGATATTCCAGTGCTGGCTTTGAAGGTAGAGGAAGGCGGCCATGAGCCAAAATATGCAGGCAGCCTCTGGAAGAGAAAAGAGCAGGGAAACCTAATCTCCCTTTGAGCCTCCAGAAGAAACACAGCCCTACAGACCCATTTGAGAATTTGACCTCCAGAACCGTAAGACAATACAATTCTGTTGTTGTAAGCGATTAAGATTGTGGTAATTTGTTACAGCAACAGTAAGAAACTAATACAAAAGATAACAATACATGGTGTTAGAAACTGGATTCATAGAGAACTGAATTTGAACCTAGTGTCTTCTACTTACTGTAAGGTAAAAGTAAAAATGTAAATTGGGATAATAGGTGAAATAGAAAGAAACATATGAGCCTTCACTAGAGAAAGCTTGATCTGGTTTCCTTTTCCTCCTTCATTCCCAATCCCTTAAATTATAAGAAATATATTAATACGAACTCCATAAACTCAATACCTATCATAGTTTATTTAAAAAAAAACACTTCTGCATAGCTTTATGATATATTAAATACAATAGTTGAAAAATATTTAAAATATATAATTTGATGAACTCGACATATATGTACACCATGAAACCATTATCACAATCAAGATAACAAACATTTCCATCGTGCCAACAGTTTCCTCATTTTGCTTTATAATCCATCTGTCTCTCTACTCCCTTCTCTAGGCGATCTCTGACCTGCTTCCTCTTACTACAGATTAATTTGATCTTCTGGAATTTCATATAAACCAACTCACTTGGTTTGTACTTTTTTTTCTCCTTTTGTTGGTCTAGCTTTTACACAGAATCATTACTTTTGAGATTCATCCAGGTTGTTGCATATATAAAATATATATATATATATATATATATATATATATATATATATATATACATTTTTTTTTGCTGGTTGATAATCTGTTGTACAGATATACCTTAATTTAGTTTGCCTATTTGGCTGTTGAATGCCATTTAGATTATTTCCAGATGTTGGCTAGTACACATAAAGTCACTATGAAAATCCATGCCCAAGTCTCTGTGTGGTCAGATGCTTTCATTTCTCTTGAGTCCATACCTAGGAGTAAAATGCTCAGTTATAGGATACATTTGTGTTTAGCTTTTTAAGAAACTGCCAAACTGCTTTCCAAAGTGGTTGTATCATTTTACCAAGGAATAGTGATTCCAGTTACTTCACCTTATTGCCAACACTTGCTATGGTCAATTTTTAACAGTTCAGCTATTCGAGTGGGTGTATATTGTCATCTCATTGTGGTTTTTGTCTTGGGTGAGTGTACGTTGTCATCTCATTGTGGTTTTTGTCTTGAGTGACAGAGGCCATTTGGAAGTACTCCTGACTCAAACCTTCCATTCCAGGCAGATGGATTTATTCTGTGCTAGAAGCACAATTTACTTATTACTTCCATGTCCTTGTTAAAACCTAAACCATCAACCTGGAGTACACTCTGCTCTCCATTCTGCATATTCTACTCTTTTATGAAAAGATCTGTAAGTGTTTTATTTAAACACCACTATCAGTTAAAGAAAAAAAAGAGCATGCACTTTCAAAAATTTTATATTTTTAATGTCAAAAATCTTTATGTATTCATAACATTATTATGCTATATATTATATTTGGTATATTATATAATCTAATTTAATATATAATAAGATATCTAGGAATAAACCTAACTAAAGAGGTAAAGGATCTATACTCTAGAAACTACAGAACACTTATGAAAGAAATCAAGGAAGACACAAAAAGATGGAAAACATTCCATGCTCATGGATTGGAAGAATAAACATTGTCAAAATGTCTATCCTGCCCAGAGTAATTTACAGTTTCATCACCATCTCTATTAAAATACCATTGGCATTTTTCAAGGAGCTGGAAGAAAAATACTAAAATTTTTATGGAACTAGAAAAGACCCCGAATCACCAAGGGAATGATGAAAAAGAAAAACAAAGCTGGAGGCACCACGTTGCCTGATTTCAAGCTATATTACAGAGCTGTGATCACCAAGACAGCATGGTATTGGCACAAAAACAGACACATAGACCAATGGAACAGAATAGACACTCCAGAAATGGACCCTCAACTCTATGGTCAACTAATCTTTGACAAATCAGGAAAAAATATCCAATGGAAAAATGACAGTCTCTTCAATAAGTGGTGCTGGGAAAGTTGGACAACTATACATAGAAGAATGAAACTGGACCATTCCCTTACACCATACACAAGAAAATTCAAAATGGATGAAAAACCTCAATGTGAGACAGGAATCCATCAAAATCCTAGAGGAGAACATAGGCAGTAACCTCTTCGACACTGGCCACAGTAATTTCTTTCAAGACATGTCTCCAAAGGCATGTGAAACAAAAGTAAAAACGAACTTTTGGGACTTCGTCAAGATAAAAAGTCTGTACAGCAAAGGAAACAGTCAACAAAACTAAGAGGCAACCCACAGAATAGTGGATGATATTTGCAAATGACATTACAGATAAAGGGATGATATCCAAGATCTATAAAGAACTAAAACTCAACACTCAAAAAATTAATAACCCCGTCAAAAAATGGGCAGAAGACATGAACAGACCCTTCTCCAAAAAAGACACACAAATAGCTAACAGACACATGAAAAAATGCTCAACATCACTAGCCATCAGGGAAATACAAATCAAAACCACATTGAGATACCCCCTTACACCAGTTAGAATGGCAAAAATTGACAAGGCAAGAAATAACAAATGTTGGAGAAGTGGAGAAAGGGGAACCCTCTTCCACTGTTGGTGGGAATGCAAGCTGGTACAGCCACTCTGGAAAACGGTATGGAGGTTCCTCAAGATGTTAAGAATAGATTGCTATGATCTAGCAATTGCACTACTAGGTATTTACACCAAAGATACAGATGTAGTGAAAAGAAGGACCACATGCACTCTAATGTTCATAGCAGCAAATGTCCACAATAGCCAAACTGTGGAAGAAGCTGAGATGCCCTACAACAGATGGATGGATAAAGAAGATGTGGTACATATATACAATGGAATATTACTCAGCCATCAGAAAGGATGAATACGCGCCATTTGTATCAACACGGATGGAACTGGGCGGGGGGATTATGTTAAATGAAGTAATCAAGCAGAGAAAGACAATTATCATATGGTTTCACTCATATGTAGAACATAAACAATAGCATGGAGGACCATAGGGAAAGGGAGGGAAATCCAAAGGAGGGGAAATCAGAGAGGGAGATGAACCATGAGAGACTATGGACCCCGGGGGAACAATCTGAGGGTTTCAGAGAGGAGGAGGGTTGGGGGAGGGGGTAACAGGGTGATGGGTATTGAGGAGGGCACGTGTTGTGATCAGCACTGGATGTTATACTTAACAAATAAATCATTGAACACTACATCAAAAACTATGTACCTTATAGTGGCTAACTGAACATAATTTTAAAAATTTATGTATTTATATTTAATGTTTAAACATATTTATACATTAATAATGTTAGTATATTATATATTATATTTGGTATATTATATAATCTAATTTAATATATAATAGTATATATTCTAACATATAACTTGGGATGTTATATATAACATTAACTTATTACATTACAGTATATATTATATATTTTACAGATTAATGTATATTATAAATTATAAGCCACATAAACTATGCCAACTTAATATTGTAAATTAAATTATATTATTATTATATAGCTTAATAAAGATATTAAGTATCATATATAATGCAGTTATATATGTTAATTATATAACAATGAATTGTAATATATCATGTCATCTAAATAAATATTGCATAATATATACATATAACACTGTTATATAACAGAAATATAACTATTTTATATTACATGTAATATGTATAGTAAAATGTTAAATATATTTAAATATCTATATTTACTAATTTTGTATTTATAAACATGTAATTTGTATTATATATAAATAGAAATTTAAAAATATGATACAGATGAAATAAACATTTTAAGTGCTTTGCTAATCATGATGATTTAATATAATCATTAATTAATATCTACAAGGACAAAATAGTCACAACGAGTTTCTCTGTTCACAATAGTGGATGTAAAGCTATCATTTCAACTAGTTTTGATACTTCCTGAATTTTTTGTTTTTGTCAACTTTTGGTCACTTGTGATTAGACTGACAATGTTTCTTCCTCTTCATGTCTCTGACAAAGAGCCTGGATGTGTGTGTGCGTGTGTGCGTGTGTGTGTGTGTGTGCGTGTGTGTGTGTGTGTGCGTGTGTGTGTGTGTGTGTGTAAGGTATGGTCAGCTATGCTGTTTTATTGTTTGCTTAAGCCGGCCTTATTAGACTCATCTTCATTCTGTTTTTATGCAGAAAAACTTTGAAGTTACTTGTCCAATCATAAAGTCTATATTAGATAAAACCGGGTAATATAAACCGTAAATCTGCTCATCTGCGCACATGTGAACCAAAATAGGTGGCAAATATAGAAAGCGACTGGCCTTTCCGTCCCTTCTACCTGGCATCTCTACAGCGGGGCAACAGCGGGGCATCTCACCCAAGGACCAGGTGAGGGCGCCAGAAGCCGCCCTACAGTCTACACCATCCTAGTAGGCTTAATAGGCCAATCTGTACGTAAAATAAGTACCCCTGTGAATCAACCTGCCCCATCATTTCTGGATTCAATCCTTACGTGTTGCTAAATCCACGCTCCTTCCCGCTCAAGCCTTCTCTGATCACTGAAGCTGAGATGTCCCCCTTTACAGCCATGCGGTGGCCGTTAGACTCTTCTTGAGGGAAGCTCCTACGCATGGCTTCATATATCTGCATGGGGATTTTCAGGTTTTGAACTACTGTCACATACACTACGTCATTTGTTTTTTACGGTAATCCTCTCGGATTGCTGGATGTCAATTATGTTCAATTTATATACACGGACACTGAAACTCAGGGAACTTATTGACTTGCCGGGCCCTAGGCCCATAGCTCCTAAGTAGCAGAGGCTGAAGAAAAGCAGAACCCTGGCCTCCCCATGAAGGAGATGTCACGAAACTCCACCACCCAACTGCTATGTGCGTGGGCCTTGAAGACACAGCTCTCTCATAAAGTCCAAAGTGCTTTAATCAACATTCCATCAGCACCTTCTGTGTCTACATTCCTTTAGCAAGTAAATTACCAGATAGTTTAGCTGTTTCACATTTTGAAGTTATTATGATAACCTTAGTAAATGTATGTATATATATTTTTTGCAATTAACATTCCAGTACAAAGGGGACCAGATACTCAAAAGGTCCACAAACATTTCTAAGCAATGACAACAGATTGCTTAATTTACTTGGCATGCCTCTCTTCTAAAAATAAAACTTTCAAGTTTTATTACGTTTCTTCACCTAACAGGTTACTTTACGATATCTAAGGAGACAAAATATTAATAACAACTTTTTTTTTTAAAGATTCTGTCTATTCACTTGACAGAGAGACTGAGAGAGAGCACAAGCAGGCAGAGCAGCAGAGGGAGAGGGAGAAGCAGGCTCTCCTCTGAGGAGGAAGCCTGATGGGGGGCTCGATCCCAGGACCCTGGGATCATGACCCCAGCCGAAGGCAGTCGCTTAATTGACCGAGCCACAGAGGGACCCCAATAACAACTTTTAAAAAAGATTTTACTTATTTACTTGTCAGAGAAAAAGAGAGAGAGACTGAGCAAGCAGGGGGAGTGGCAGGCAGAGGGAGAAGCAGGCTCCCTGCTGAGCAAGGAGCCCGATGTAGGGATCATGACCTGAGCCGAAGGCAGACGCTTAACGGACTGAGCCACCCAGGCGTTCCTAACAACAACTTTTGTGGAAACATGGTTTTTCCTTGTTCCTTCCTCTCTTAGAAGAGAAGGTACAATCAATAATGAATGCGAAATGTCTAGCGACAGTAGAGAACGAAATCAGTTGTCAAGAAGAGGTTGGACAAAAGCAATTAAGACTCTCATTTCAACTAAGATGTTGCCAGTGAGTCCAAGCAACTAAGAAGACTTCTTGGAAGGCCAAAAAAGAAGAGAAGGATTCTAAATGAAGATGTTTACCTATTTAAAAGGAAGGAAGGAAGGGAAGATGCCACCACAAACTTTCCAAATAGTTATAACGGGCTTTATTTTGTACTAACCACATGACCAAAATGCCACGCTGTGTAAACGTCTCTACATTTCCCTTCGGTCTGCAACTTGTGACAGCAAGGGCTCCGGAGTTTCCCTCGCCCTTCTAACCCCAAGTGCCGCCGTGGGATTTGTGTAAACGAAGGCTCTCGGTGAGCGTCTGTGGTGGTCTGGGGTGTGAGTGGGTGAATGCAGTCTGATGCAGGGCAGTTTACGGTGAGAACTGCACCCCCAGGGCTGCTTGTCCAAACACCCTGGTGAAGGGCAGAAGTAACGGCTGGGGGGTAGAACTTGATGAAGGACAGGCTCCGTACTAGACCCCGGCACGCTTTATGCCGTTCAAGTATCACCATCACGAGGTAGAAATCAGTGTTTTCCACCGCACAGAAGAGGAAATCCATTCGGACAGGCGTAGTAACTTTCCTCACACTGAAGAACTTGTTAAAATTAGAACCCAATTTAATCGCATTTCCCACCACCCTTTCTTTCGCTGCGATCAGCACTCCACTCTGCTCCGCGGGGCTTTGTTAACGCACAAAAGCAGGTAATTGCCGGCGCGCCTGCCGAGCACCTGCGCGCTCCCGGCTGGGACCACACCAGCGCCCCATCCCCGCACCCCGGCAGAAGGCAACTCCACGCTCAGCCCGAGGCCACCTGGGGCCCGGCACAAACGGAGACCCCAGAGCCCACCTGCCTCCGCGCGCCACCCGGGGGACCCGAGAGCCCAGACCCGCGTCTCACCCCAGGCGTCCCGCAGCGCGAGCAGCACCACAACGGTCAGGAGGGCTGCCCCGGAGCTGGAGAGAGGGGGCGCCGGCGGCGCGAGAGGCTGCGGGCTCCTCCGAGAAGACGCTGCCATCGTCCGCAGGCACCTCGAGTAAGCAGATGCGACCTCGAAGGAAAGCGCAGGGAGCGAGGCGAAGAGGTGAGAGACAACGCACTCCGCGCCGAGAGTGGGAGCGCAGCTGCGAGGCCGGAACGGAAGCCTTTGACCTCAGCTTCCCCTTAATGGGCGAGGTCTTGTTTACTCCTAATTTGCACTGTTTCCAGCGAATCTGGCTCCCACCGACCACCTTAGGGACCCATCTACAGGAGCAAAACTAGGCGATGCTTGGGCTCCTTGATGCAGTCCGCACCGAGGATGGGCAGCTTCGGTTAAAGGCGGTGGATTCTCCCAGTTTAGCTTTCAAAGGCCCCTTTGTGGCTTTTCCCCTTTACAAGAATCCGCGTGGGTAGGTCAGCGAACCAAATGCCTGCTCTCTGTGTTAAAGCCACAATTTTGGGCAAATATGTGCAGCGTAAAGGAAATAGGAAGAACCAATTCCTTTATGTTGAATTGAGATATACCAAGCCATCGAAAAAAAAATTTTTTTAAAGAGTGACTTAATCAGGTTTGCATTATTAAAATAGAGTTGTCTATACTACAGGGAGACTGGATTGGAATAAGGCAACGGTGAATGGGGCTGACCAATAAGGAGGTTTTGCCATCATCCAGGTGAGATTTGACGGTCGCCTTGACCGGAGAGACAGAATCAACAAAACTTGTTCATGCATTGGATTTTGGTTACTCCCCCCCCCCCGCCTTTTTTTTTTTTTTTTTAAGATTTTATGTATTTATTTGACAGAGAGAGAGATCACAAGTAGGCAGAGGCAGGCAGAGAGAGAGGGGGAAGCAGGCTCCCTGCTGAGCAGAGAGCCCAATGTGGGGCTCGATCCCAGGACCCTGAGATCATGACCTGAGCTGAAGGCAGAGGCTTTAACCCACTGAGCCACCCAGGCGCCCCAAATTTTGGTTACTCCCTTTCTTAAAGTGAGTGGTGAGGAAAAGAAAGGAAGCAGCAGTGAGCTTCAGGATTCAAAATGAATAACGGTGCTATTTATTGATATAAAATGTAGGGGACAAATTTGGAACAGAGGGTTAAGCATTCAAAGATGAGAGAAATGGGGTTGTGTGGTAGGCTGAATAGTGGCCCCCGAAGATGTCCAGATCCTAATTCTAGGGCCAGTGACTATGTCTTCCGTGGCAAGCGGGGTTTTGCAGGTGTGATCGAATTAGGATTTTGAGATGGGAGATGATCCTGGATTATCTGGGTAGGCAGTGTATCGCAGGGGGCCTTATGGAAGAGGCACTAGATCAGAGCAGGAGAAGGTAGTAACTGAAGGATAGATTGGGGACTTGCTGCCATGAGCCAAGGAATGACATCCACCTCTAGAAGCTGGAAGAGGCAAGGGACAGATTCTCTCCTGGAGCTTTCAGAATGAGCCAGACCTGCCAATACCTCAGTTTTAGTCCTGTAAGATTCATTTTGGACTTGTGACCTCCAGGCTTATAAAAGAATAAATCTGAATAATATTCCATTGTGTCTATGTACCACATCTTCTATATCCATTCATCTATTGAAGGGCTACCTGAACATAATAATAATTTAAAAAAGGATAAATCCAAGTCATTTTTGGCTACAAGGTAACTCGTTACAATAGGAAACATGAAAGAGAGAGGGTAACTTGAGTAAGGGAGAATGTCAAAGGACTTTTTTTTTTTTAACTGAGAAAGACTTGGGCTCGAGAAGGATGGAATTTTAGAGCTAGAGAGGCATGAGAATGTTCTAGGAAAAGATTGGGAATATAGTTTGCTGATTATGAAACTGGACTTCCAGAAAAACAAAAAAATGGGCCCTTTGAAAAGGAAATGGGTGGAAGAGAGTCAAAATCTCAGGACCTAATGGTACTATTAAGTGAGAACACATAGAAAAAATTACAGGAAGACCAGAATGGAAACATTTGGATGTGGTTCATGGTTTTTAATATTTTTGTGTATGGCGGACCCCTTTGCTTCTTTGGTCAAGCCTATGGACCCCTTCTCAGAATTAGTTTTTTTTTTTTTCCAGAATTAATTTTTTAATGCATAAAATAGAGTACCATAAAATAGATTACAAAGGAAATGGGTTATACCGAAATCTAGTTCTAGCCATGAACCTTTGGAGGTCTGCGGCCCCTAAGATAAGGACCCCAGATTTAAATGTTAGATAAAACAAGAGTCCGTTGTGCGTAAAGTAAGAGTTGGAATGAGTTGTGTGGAGAGTGGAGTCATTGCAAATGTCACATGCTGTAGAGAGGGGAGGAAGGGAAGGAATGGGAAGGTATCATAGCAGATATTTTGGTAAACATGTTAGCCCTTTTTTCCCTCCGTGCATAGCTATGATTCATGGTGGGGAAAAGATGCTCAAGGTAGAGAACTACTCTCCCTCTCCTCAGTTCAGCTTCCCTGATGGAGACCCACATACACACAGTCCAGCAAACATATACCACTCAGCATGTATAGCCACAGCTCACACATTCTAGAATATGGTTTTACTTCATTTAGCCCTCGTACTCAAGTCTCAGCTCCTATCCTCACTAGTTGAGAAAGGGCAGTGCCCCCAAAACCAGGTATGTTTCTCATTTCCCAGCAGTTTCCACGAGGCTCTCTCCCAAGATTCTATTGCAAGAAATATTTATTTCGATCCTTATCACATCTCCTTTTTAATTTATCCAATACCAAGCTCTCAAGGATCTGCTATCGTCCTTTTAAATTATTCCCCACAAAGCAATGGAAGGAGAAGCCACAGCATAGAAGGCTGAGGATAAGGGAATAGAAGATCCAACTCCCCGGCCTCACATCACATGCTATCAGAACACACACTCATTATCACTTTTTGCACCGATCTCCTGACATTTGCTTTCCCCCCTCATTCCTTGAAGGTCAAGTTCCCACCTCACAACAACCTTCTCTTCTCTTACCCCTGTCACAGTCCCTAGACTCACAGAAGCTAAGGAAATTATACAGGCTGGAGATGGGTATTTGGGTGAGCGACAGTGGGGGAGGGAGAGGAGATTGAGTGAGGTACCCTGTGGTGTTGCCATCATCTGCTAAGAGAACGAAAGAGGATAGAGATGAAGGTAAGATGGAGTAGATGGCTTGAGGTGAACAAACAGATTAATTTAGAGGAATGAAGACAGTTCTGATTATGAATGAATAAAAGATACTGAACAGCGTCCCCCTTCTGGGTATGTATCCAAAAGGATTGGAAGCAGTGTCATGGAGAGCTATTTGCACAACACTGTTCATAGCAGCATTATGCACAAGAGCCACAAAGGGCAAACAGCCCACATGTCCACTGACAGAAGAGTGAACTAAATGTGGTCCATACATGCAATGAAGTATTATTCAGTCTGAAAAAAAAAAGGAAATTCTTCCCCAGGCTACAACATGGAGAAACCTTGAGGACATGATGCTAAGTGATATAAACCAGTCATAGAAGGACAAACACTGTATGATTCCACATATACGAGGTATCTAAAGTAGTCAAGTTCATAGAGACAGAAAGTACAATGGTGGCTGCTGGGTGAGGGCTGGAGGGAGAGGGGAATGTAGAGTTACTGTTTAATGGATATAGCATTTCAGCTTTGTAAGATGAAAAAGTTCTGGAAATCTGTTGGACAACAATGTGAATATACCTAACACTTCTGAACTATACACTTAAAAATGGTTAAGATGGTAAGTTTTATGTTCTATATATATTTAAGAAACCCAAAGATGCCAAACAGAATTGTCTAGGAGAAGATGGTGAGAGAAATTTGTGGTAGCCAGTGAGCAAGATTTTATTTTCTCAATAGTATAAATGGTAGAACAAGGAAAATTGGCAGCTGGATTTTGAGGGTGGTGGGAGAGGGCTGGGGAAAGGTGTTGGAAGAACAAATAGAAAAGAAAAGCTTGAGGATGAGGGAACTGAGTCTGTGGGTTGAGAATTGCCTAAAACAACAAAGTGGTGAGATCCAGAATGCATAAATGTTAAATCAGGAACTCTAAAAACCCTCACTAAATGGAATTGAAATAAAAACATAAAAGTAAAAACCCTAAGAGTTCATTCACTCTCGGAGAAAAAAAATCATATAAGGCAAGTGTTTTTGTTAAAAGATTAAATTTATTTGAGTGACTACTATACACATCTTTAAAGGAACCAAAGCTCTGACAGAACTGCCAAGGAAATCTCCAAAGCCTGAATTTGTACACCAAAACCGTACAATTAAAACTTGACTCCCATAATGGAAAAAAAAAAAACTGTGCAAATTGTAATTACTGATTAGGGAAAAGGCAGAGTATATATTGTGAAAAAAAATAAAAGCTCTCACACAAAGTGGAAATAAAAGAAATGTTTAACCGTATGAGAGCAAGATGCTACAATTAAAATAAAATTAGACTTCTCAACAAAAGTATGGCCATCATAACAACATGAAATATTCTCTACTTGGCTTAAATAATTAAAACCCACACTATGACCAGAAGTGTGTGATAACAGTAAGTATGCTGATTGCAAAAGGAGAGTCGAGATAGGAGGACAGCTCTTTCTAGTGCCTTCCTTAAAATGGTGATACTTTTGGAGTTATGTGCTTATAGCTATAGCCCGGCGCCTTGCGGGTGAGGCTTCAAAAAGTCCAAAAATGTGGCGGTGGAACTGGGCTCCCATCTTTGTTATCAAGCAAACTCCCTTGTTCTGCTTGAGAATAAGTGCATATGGGAAGTTATAGCTTATGAAGTCATTTCAGTGATGCTGAGACCATCCACCTAGACTTGCTGAGATGAAAATGGTTTCTTCCCAACCGACGTTCCAAACGAGAAGGCATACTGAAATACAGAATTTCTGTTTAGGAGGCAGCACGAAGAGCAGGGGCGTGACTCAAAGTTTGAATAATGGGAGTGTTCACCTTCTGCGTGTACCAACTCCAAGTGCCCTAACCAATAGAGCATCGAGCCAATTACAAGATATTCTATTACGAGGCCCCTTTCTTCAGATAACACGATCTGAAGCAAATAATAAAGTTTATATTGATAAATACGAAAGGTAAATGAGGGAGAAATCGAACGAAGCAAGAGCCACATTCTTATTCACGCATTCATTCAACAAATATTTAGGTACTAGCGTTACTTCAGGCCCCCCAGTGGTTTGGGTTTCGACATCACTCTGGCCTGGTCTCCCCTGTTCCCTTTCACTTTCTCGCTCCCCAGCACCAGGTGATCTTGTCGTCCTCAGCTACCACAACAGTTTTTCTGTGTCTTGTTTGTGGTAATTATTCTTACACTATGACGTGTATGTGTCTATGTATTTTTTTTATACTGAAGTGAGTTCCAGGAGGGCAGAGGTGGTATCTTTATATTTTATGGACTATGTAAGAGAAAGTAGTTTGAGGGCAGATTTGAGCTTGAATTCAAACCTTTCCCTATTACTGATTCTGAGACTGTGGCCAATAAGTTAGCTTTCGTTTTCTCATCTTGGATGTTATATGCTCACCTTGGGCTAATACCTTTCGCTGTGATAAAGAGGGCTGAGGTAAGGCAGGAGAAACGCTCAGCACAATGCCTGGGCATGGCAGACCTCCAAATGCTCACCTCTACTCCTTCTGGGGACCTCAGGGGACCCCTCATGTTCCCGGTCATGTTTTCTCTACTCCTCATCATTCAGTCTTCAACCCCCATGGTGACTCTTTAGTGCCTTCTCCTTTCTCCTTAAATCCCTACCATCTCCTTTCCCAATCTTCCCTTCAGGCGACTGTTTTGCTTACTACCCACTGAGAAAACGGAGTTGTCAGAAGACAACTTCCACATATGCATTTGCCATCACGGCTCCCCCCCCTGCCTTTGTCTATACCCGCATCTTCTACTTTCTCTCCTGTTAGGGAGGCCACACTCTGATCTAAGCTCTGTACCCCCAGCTGGAGCATTTGTTCCCCTCCCTTCTTACCCAGATATTGTTCCAACAATTCTTCCTTTTCCTTCCTGTCATCATTCCGCACTTCCTACTAGATCATTCTCATCAGTGTATGGAAATGGTGGACTGGCTGCTGATTCTCCATTCTTAATGGATAGTTCTTTTGACCTTACTTCTTAGTCTTGCCATCTGTTCCCTCTATCTGTGCCTCTTTGTAGAAAACCTCCTTGAAAGAGGTGTCTTTAGTTGAGATCTTCAATTTATCTCCTTTCATTCTCTCTTAAGCTGACTTCGATCGGGAGTTTGCTTCCTTCCTCTTCACCAAAATTGTTCTTGTCAAGTTCACCAACAAATTCCGTGCTGCTAAACACAGTGGTCAGTATTCACTACTGCTCTTGATCCATCAGCAGCATTTGACAGAGTTGATCACTCCTTCCTCCTTAAACTTCTTCTTTCACATGATTACCACACCATGCTCTCGGGTGTTTCCACCATATCAGAAGCTGCTTCTTCCCCCCTTGGTTGGTTCCCTCTCATACTCCATGACTTCTGATGTGGAAGGACACAAGGCCTGGCACATGGACCTTTTCCTTAGCCCTTCTCATCCCCTTGCTCATCTTATTTCATCTCATTATTATAGGCATCCATATGCTGACAAGGCCCCTACCTATATCTTAAGACCTATTCTCTGAAACAGACTCGTACACCCAGCTGCCTTCTTGACACTTCTTGGATGTCTATTAGATACCTCATTTCTAACATCTCCAAAGTGAAACTTCTGTTTTTTTCTCCCTAATCTTGCCTTTTCACATTGTCGGTCATCGTAATGACAATTCCATCCTTCCGTTCAGTAGACCAAAAAACCCTGCCATCATCACTGCTTCCTGGCTTACAAACTGTCAGAAAAACCTCCTGTAACTATCTTAAAAATACATGCAGAAGCTGACCTCTTCTCGTCAGCCTACTTGTAGCTACTCACAACTTCTTACCTAGATTATTGTGATAAAGTCCTCATTGGCTCCCCAGGTTCCACCTTTGGTTTCCTACACTCAATTCTTCACACAGCAGCTGAGGTGATCATTTTCCTCTCTGCCTAAAATCCTCCATTGGTTTCCATCTCAGAATACAAACCAAGCTCATTACAATGACCTAGCATACTCTGTATGATGAACCTTGGCCCCCTCCTCCCCTTGCCTCTCTGAGTTCATCCCTACCTCACTCTCCCTTGGTCAGTCCATACTAAGCCACGCTGGTCTCCTTGCTGTGCCTCTGACACAGCAGGCACACACCACCTTATGGTCTCTGCACCTGCTGTTCTTTCCTTCTGGAATGTTCTTCCACCACCAGTAAGGTCAGTAAGCTACCAGTAAGCTACCAGTAAGTAGCTCCTTCCTTCATTCTAGTCTTTGCTCAAATGCCATTTTCTTAGTGAGGACTTCTCTTCCAACTGCTCTAGCTCCTTCTCCTGCTTTATTTCTCTTCAAAACACTTATCATCTTTTTAATTTTATTCTTAATTATTATGACATATAGTTAGTATTTGTTGAATGGACGAATGAATTAAAAAAAAAACCAGGGATATTAATTGGCAATATGAAGCAGGGTAAGTTAACAATTTCTGTGCATGATTACTAAAGATGTGTGCAACAGAACCATACATATTTAGCACTATGAAAATTGATAAATATAAAATGAAGACATTTTGACATAGAAATGAATAAAAATATTTCAATTTCGTTAGATACCAGTTTGTCTTCTGATTAGCTTGCTGGGTTGTATGGATCAATAGAATATACTTCCCGTGTTTCTAAATGGAGATCTCCTTCTTTAGAGATTTGATTTGTATAATAATTGCTAAATGGAAAAAGAAAAAAAGTAAACTCTTTACTCATTGGCCATGATTACTACAAACAGGTCGCAGTTGTTTGTTTTCCATAATTCCCATCACATGATAATTAAATACTTTTCATGAATGATTTATTTTGTTATCTTAAGTATCATATAAGATAATCACTATAACCGCTATTATTTGGAAAGGCCCATAAAAATAATTTACTAGGATGCCAAGAGTCCAAGTCAGAAGTTGATACTAGGTAGCTTTACCTCAAATCCAAGACCTTCAGTGACTTATCACCATGACCCTCAGCTTGAAAAATAAATCAAAAAGAAGCTTTTTTTTTAGGATATGACCACAAATTTACCTTTTGGGGACATAGTCTTCCAATGTGACTTAAAGGGAAGTTTTTATATCTGATATTAAGTTCAGAATCCTTACATAGTCTGATAGCACTAAAAGCTTGAAATAATTTTTAAGACGACAATTTTACTTCTACTCCTTGAAAACCCATATGTGGGTTTTCATGTGCTTCTAAAACCACTTAGCCAAAATTAGCAAAAGACAATAAAATGCGATTACACTATCACGTATAACTCTGAAATAAGGTATCACAAAATTACTGAAGAAGAAAGATTTCTGCTAAGGGTACTTAGAGCATGTTGCTCATACATATTTAAGAGGTCAGCTTATAGGTAGGTTATAAGTGGTGTACGTTAAGAGTGTTGTCTCTCAAATGTTTGGGTGGCTTTTAAAAATATTTTGTTACTTAGACAAAATTTCTAAGTGACCGATTACTCATCTCATTTACAGAAAGTATTTAAGGCAGCTCAGATATCTATATCAACTATCAGAAAACAAATTGAAGTCAGTTACAAATTGGAAATAAAACGAGTGAGTAAAGCTTAGGAATGTACCTTAACATACATGTTTAGTTTAAATCAATGGAGGCACTTAAATATAGTATTTGATATAATCATATTCATAAACTTAATAATCTGCCAGGAACATCAAATTATTTGAGCTCATGGGCATTCCTAAAGTTTGCCAATTCTCCTACGTGAGTAAGCCTTTAATAACAAACTTAGTAGCATAAAGGAAAGAGATAGAGACCACATTTTCTATTTATTTAAATTTTTAATAACTCAGCTAAAATTATCTTCTGACTTCCTGTGAGGAAAGCCATGTAAATGACATCCCTATTTTCTTTTCCTTAAGACCCTCTTCTCCCTTGAATTCTATGAAACTTCTCCTTCCTAATTCTCCTCCTACCTCTGACTGTTCCTTCCCTCTCCTCCCTTTTAAGCATTACTGTCCTTCTCAGACCTGTTCTCATCCCTATTCTTACCTTTTTTGTTCTTCTTGGCCCCAAACCTTCAAATGTGAGTTAAATGTCACCCACCTGAGTCCAGGCCCCTCTCCTGAGTCCTACATCATGGGTGCCCCAAAGTAAGAGGGCAGAACTGAACTCATCTTTCTCTACAAAACTGCCCCTCTCCTCTTTTTGGTGAATCACTGGATCGACTCTACACAAATCACTCTTTTTGCCCCTTCTTCCCGCATTTGGCAAGTCACTAAGTCCTGGAAATCCTCTCTTCTTCATGGTGAGACTACCTCCTGATCCCCACCACTGCTGCTGTGTTGAAAGCACAGTCTTGCCCCTCTTGTTGACAATGCCTATCTGGACATATTACTACTTTGCTTAAGACCCTACAGGATAAATCCCATCTCCTTGTCATGGCATTCAAGGCTTTTGATGATCTAGCTCCTGCCCATCTTTCTAGATTCCCCAGTGACTGTTAAATGAAACATTAGTTCCCTGGGATGTGAATGCATTATAGGAGAAAAAGAGTTCTGTGGTCCAATTAGCGGCCCAATTAGCTTGGATTAAATAGGCTTCTTTATTGTAGGACTTTAAATATACTCTTGGTCACTGTGAATCTTCATGAGAAAAATACATCATGTAGTACTTCCCAATCTTATTTGCTCATAGGACACCCTTCTTTCCCGAAGTCATTCATAAAACGAGGGTTATATGGTACATCTTCTGGTCAACACTACAGTCTAAAGTATATCACAACTGTAGACCCTTCTAAGACCATTGTATTATACGAACTACATAAGCAATTAGATATAACTGTGATGGCACCTGTGAATTGAGGTGCCCAGGTCTGGTGGGCTTAGAACAAACTCCTCAAGTTCACAGGTGCCATCATTACATAGTTTCAATGTAACCCCTTCATGTCGAATGTCCACACCAGGCGTTTTACAACTGTGAACAATGTGCCAGATGGCACCGATGCATTAGCCAGGTGACTTGGCATGTTAACATAATTTTGCTGGCGTTTATGGGTGACATGTTTGGGGTGACATGACTTGGTCACCTCCCACTGGAAGTTACCTGAGACTTGGTAAGGCTTCACCTGATCATCTCCCTAATACTAGCATGTACAGAGATTCAAGAACCTCTGCACACAGAACATTCCCAGGCTGATTCCTGATGATCTCATTTGCTAAAATAGTATCCTTTGCACTTATCGGAATATTCTGACACAGGATTTATGGATCGAGGGGTCTTTGAGGCCATCCCCACACCCAAATCTATACCACCCTCTCCTTCAGTCACCATCACACACAGTTACGTCAAATTGCTTACATAGTTCCTATGATACCTGATGGAAAGACAAGCCTCTGCGTCTTCACTCAAGCTGCTCCTTCCACTTGGAATACCTTTTTCTCCTTGTCTACAATCTCTTGAAGCTTGCTTGAGACATTTCCTTCACTATGGAATTTTTTTTTCTGATCAAAATTGCCCATTACTTGACCACTTGCTTTGTGTCTCCACCAAATATCACATAACTTACTATGGTAATATTACTTTATAGATTAAAAGGTTTAAAAAATTAATGTTTGGGGCGCCTGGGTGGCTCAGTCGTTAAGTGTCTGCCTTCAGCTTGGGTCATGATCCCGGGGTCCTGGGATCGAACCCCGTGTCAGGGTCCCTGCTCAGCAAGGAGTCTGCTTCTCCCTCTCCCTCTGCCCCTCCCCCTGCTTGTGCTCTCTGTGTCAAATCAATAAATAATTTTAAAAAATTAATGCTAAAAATAGAAATGTGTATCTTATTTCTGCATAATAAAACATAATATAACAAAGCATAGAAACCTAGTAATATACTTAAATAGTCATGAAAACAACAACCAAGTGAGAGAAAAGATTACTTCAAGAAATAGAAAGGCCTCAGATGTTTCAGAATGGAACACATTACAGAAAAGATATCAGTTTCTCACAGACTAATCTATAGACTTAAATGCAATCATAACATATGTTTTTTGGAAATGCCAAATGATCTAAAAATCACGTGGTTAGAACAAACAGAAGAGAATAGAAAGGAAAATCCTAAAAAATTATAACAAAGGAATTCTTCACCTACCATATATTATAACAGTAGAAAGTTATATTAATTAAATAAAGTAATTTGTGATAAAAGGACAAATCAATACAGCAGGAAAAGAAGTCCAGAAACACAACATATCAAAATATATTAATTATTTGACATAAGGTCAAGTTAGAACAAACTTTCTGGGAAGTCATTTGCCAATATTGATTAGGCATCTTAAATGTTCATACTCTTACCCTTAGTAATTCTAGACATTTATGCTACAGAAATAAGTAGATGTGGAAAAAAGTTTATTCAAAGGTGTTTCTTGTATCTTTATTTATTATCAAAATAAATGCGGAAGCAACCTAAAATTTTCATGATACAGAAATACATAGAACAATATACTATTACATAAATAAAAAGAAAACATAATATAAAGATACAGGAGACAAAAGCCAAATTAAAAAAAATTAACACAGGGGACTATCATGTCAAAATTTCAGTTAAAAAGAGAAAAAGATAAAGAATATAAGATCAAGATAGGAATATGCCAAAATACCTGCAGTTGTTACCACTGGGGTTTTAAAAATTTCAATTTTCTAGATTTTTTAAATATATATCCTCTGAATAAACATCATTCAAATAAAATGAGTGCTTGATATTTTTTAAGTTCTCACAGAGAGGGCTTCCTTCTGTTTGGCACAAGATCTCTTACTCCACACTATCATGTTCATGTCATATGACTTGTACTTCTGAGTTTAGTTTCAGGCAAGAAGCCAAAATCTTTTGTGCCCTTTGCTCGAGGATGCATTGAACTTACCGTTCTCTGTGTTTTAATATTGTGCATAAAGTGACTCCAATCAAGAATACAAGAAGTACTGAACCTGCAGAAAGACCTAGAAAACAAAGCAGCAAGTATCAAATGCCAGAAAATTGTGACCTATATTCCTTTGAAGTGATTGTGGGGCTATTCCCAGTGGTGGGGAAATTGTTACGGGACTTTATACTTATCCTTTGTTAGCCATATAAATGTTACATTCCTAAATAATCATACTTGGGCTTAAGTTTTTTTCTGAGTCAATCCAGCCCACATTTAATCTAAAGCACCAAGCATTTGACCACAAGGCTCCAGTCAAGTTTCTCTTGAGCTTCTCTTTCCCTTTCAGTTTTATTAATAATATTCTCGTTACTGGGGTGATATTAGGAACTCGGGACACAAGGATCTCACGACTTGGCATAACAACATTTAACTCTCATTTGGAAAATATATTTTGCTGCTGCAGAATAAGTTAGCCTGTTTGATAGTACCAAATCATGCAAAAGATCAAAAGTTAATATAAACTCAACTTTCAACTGAAAAACTGGAAATAGCTGGCTTTTTAAATCATTTATTCAACTCTATCCAAAAGTGTCAGTTTGCAATATGAAGTACATATTAAAAGAGCCTTAAGACACCAAAAAGGATAATTTCCCAGGAGTTAAAGTGAAAAAGAAAAATAGCAGGATATAGGGCCTCAAATTTGATATGTATATTTTATAAAACATCATTATAAATTTAATTCAAATATTTAAGAAAACTTACCACTAAGAAGAGGAGCAAGTGAGGCTAAGGAGAACACAAAATCACAAAAATATTAGTCTAGTGGAATACTTTAGTGCGGCCCAAAGTCCCATGGTAATATCCCCAAAGATAACGCGCAGCTCCTTTCTCTCAACGTCTTAAAAAGATGTATCGGGACCCTGGATTGTATGCACTCTTCCTTCATTTTTTATGTAACAGTTCACTGGACGTTTAAAAAAATAACACTGTAAGTTGGGGTAGTTCACAAATGAAAAAAAAGCCAATATACCCAACTTTACAATCAGAGATTTCTCAGGTTAGAAGGCAAGTAGTAACTGTTACAACAGGTTGTTCACCATATTTTTTGGAGGTCCCTGTCCATTTGGTAAGTACTTATAAATAATCAAGATTCAGCAAAGGAAATCTCAGCAATGACTCCTTTCAAAATATAAGACTGTTAGCTCGACACCTTGTAAGTTAGTACTCCTCTCCCTTTATTTTCTTCTTTACTTCCCCCATCCTCAGAAAGTTTTGCTTTTTCTAGAGTAAACCACTAACTTCAAATTCATCCGTTACTGTAGCACTGGTCACAGACCCACATCCATTTAAAACCTAGAAGTCCCTAACATTGACGGATACTCCTCACTCTCTTCTCTCCAGGGAGCCGAGTATGAGCACGGAAGCCTTTCACAGTTACCTGGTGATTTGCAGACCGCCAGGGGCGGGTTCCATCCCTGATCGTCCTGACACTGGCTCTGGGGACTGCCTTCCAGGGTGTACCCCTCTTCACACTCCAAAGTGACGATCGCACCATACTGATACATTTTCCCAGGCTCCAGCCCCTTCTGGATTCCATTCATATACTCTGGGGAGCTGCAGTTTACCTCTGAAATGAAAGAAAGCAAATTGAAGCTGGGTCGTATTTTAGGCTTTTCTCAAGGAAGTAGATACTTCCCTGAAAGGAAAGGTTTAGGAAACCAACTAGGTTCATTCGCAGTAAGGAAAGCCTCACTGTGATAACACAATAGGACATTCTACGCGGAGTCTTTCTGTGTCAACCATCCATCTCAATTACCTCTAGGTAATTTAAGCCAGAATCCTTCTTTGTGCTTTAGTTTCTAAACTAACAGTGTTGGATAATTCTAATGGCCTCTTAGAGAATGGGTAATATTAAGAATTCTGAATGACTCTCATTTACGCCATTGTTACTCTATAATGGTCCATACGTGAATGTACTTTCTCATTTTTTCTTTCATCTTGAAGCACAAAGGGGCAATAGTGGGAGATTTTAAATATGAATCATGACTCTAGGACTTCCCCCGCTGTGTGACTTTGGGTAGGTTACAAATCTCTCTATTCTACAGAGACCTCATCTGTCATACAGGAATAATAATGGCACCAACTTCATCTGGTTCTCAGGAAGATTAATGAGATAATACATGCAAAATGTTGTATGCAGTTTCTGGCTTTTAGTAAAAAGTGCTCGATGAATATTAGATATTAACTCACTAGCCCTATTTCACATGCATTATGTTAATGAAAATGAAATTCTGAAGCTTTTATAAAAAAAAATACCCATAATTCCACCACCACTTAGAGGAAATACACTGACAAGATCATTGTGCTTTTTATCAGTATTTTGTCAAATGCACACTTATTGTAACTACAACCACAGGTAAATTCAACCTGCACTTCAGTTGTTTAATTTGTATAAGTACTTCAATTTTCTATATTTAAAGGGCTATATCAGTGATCACTCCTCAGATAAGCTACACCCTAAGTCATTTTTTATTTTGTGGTATTTAGACTAATTAATGTATTCACCTAATTGAATCAATCCAATTAAATGCATTTAATTAAATGATCCAATTAGTGCATTATTTGGCTATTTTAAGTTGAAAGTACCTAACTCAATATCTATTTGGGAGAAATTCGATTTAAAAACAGGAGAATAATAGACACCACACCTTTACAATAAGGGGCAGATTGGCTCCAGGTTCCCTCATGTGTGCAAAGAAGGAATGCCTCTCCCACAAGCAGGTAGCCTTGGTCACAGCTGTATAGGATTGACATTCCGGGAGAAAATCGAGCTATATCTCCACCGGTGTGATTCCCATTGGGTATCTTAAGCGGAGGTTGACATCCTAGGAAAGCTTAGACACCAATAAAAAAGGATCTTTAATTTAGCACAGAGGAACATATAGTCAACACTATCTGTGGGTGACAACAATACTGAAAGACAGTAGGAAACAAGCCAACTAATTGGTATCCAGAAATATTCATTCCACCTAAACCAAGTAGCACTGGGCAGAAATTTGCATTACCTACATATATCGTATTGGAGCTGAAGAGCAATGTCAAAAGTGACATAATGAAACGTCAATGGTCGTGGCTCATGATTGTAATCTACGGCTAATAGTATTCTTTTCTTTTCCCTTTAAATAGCAAAGAGGCTATAGTTTAAGGGTCTCACGCTCCAATGCCTTCAGAAACCAGAAAGTGAAGCCACCAGATATGACAAATCAGAGAGCATCTGTCCTAAAAATGGCAGCTATTGCCTGGTTCAAGATACAGGTGTCTTGCAGGAAAGCAAAGGGGGCCCCTCACTGTATTACATATTCACTGTTTATCTCGGGCTGTGCAGATGGATTTCATTTAGGCTGAGACTACTGTGCTAGCCAAAGAAAGCCATTCTGGGGAGTTGAATTCAGTTCTTGGGGCACCAATTGGCAGCCTCTGTTGTAGATAGTTACCAACAGGAATAAAACTGCCGAATGATAACTAAAATGACAAGAAAGACAAATCGATGGGTTTGAAGACCAACATTCCTCTCCAAAAACCCAAAGTTCTCTTTCTGGCTGGTTTCGCAGCCTTAAATATCCAATTATCAAGCAATATTATTGCCAAACACTTGCCCTCCCAAAAGTATGTATTTTTTTTTTACTTATAAATTAGTAAAAAGAATAAATTTTAGAGACTCCATAAATTTGGAAATTAACCATTATCTTCTCACATACTTTTGCTCAACACATCTAGAAAGGGAAGGGGAAAAAAATCAGATGAGAGGACAAGGAAAGTATCTTGTAAAACAATGTGATTGCCTTCACTTTTACATGTTTTCTGTAGTTTGAATGGTCAGTGTAGATTCAAAGCCCTTTTTCTTCATTCTGGGCAACCCCCATACTTTATTCCTTAGAGTATTTTACCTTTTTTGATACAAGTCGGTACACCTGGCACCCATTTGTTATTGGTATGACATTTAATCACGTGACTGCCATTCATGATGAAGCCGGGATTGCAGGCGACATATACTGTGTCATTGTGGGAATATGAAGAACGAGTTTTGTTAAGCTTGTACCCATGTTTGACTTCTGGGCTAGGGCAATGAATCACAGGAAGAGATTTTAAGCACTTTGGGCGAGGTCCAGTCCAAGATCCATGACCTTCAGAATCACTTATGCATCGTATAGTTTTCTCTCCCTGAAGAGAGAATCCTTGGTCACATTCATAAGAGACTTCATTTCCATACAGAAAGGGTTCTGCCGTCACGCCCCTGGGCCTTCCATGGTCAATTGTGGGTGGAGGCTGACAGTGAATTACTGCAGAAGAGATTTAGGAAATTCTGCTTCAGCTAGCACACCAAGGTAGACAGTCTTCCGTCAGGCACAAAAGAAACTAGGCAACTGCACGTACTGCACGTAACCATACAATAATTTAGATTTTTAGAACCCAGATGATGCTTCCTTTAAAACAGTGTTATTAAATTTTCTATAAGAGGAATACATACTCATTTCAAAAAAATTCAGAAAATGAAGTATTAAGAAAGGAATAAATATAGCTATGTTCCCATAAACTAGAAATATAGGCCATATATATAATTTTTTCTTAAATCTTGAGCAGATGTATGGCAAATACTCAGTTCCTGCTTGACCACTTTATTTCCCAATGCCAGTGCTGACCAAACACAGAAAGATTTTTCTTATGTATAGATGAGATAGAACACATAGACTATTGAGGTAGTTATGAGGCTAGTTCTTTAGTGGCCTTCCCCCTCTAGCTCCCTCCCTCTCTACCCGACCAACAGTTTTTTTTGCTAACTTACCTTTACAAAGTGGAATCTTTTGGAACCAAACCCTATTCTCAGCATCTTGACACTTCTGATAAGTATGTCCAGTCAACCGGTACCTAGAGAGAGATTATAATGCATTTTCTCTTCCCAGTATCACATCTCTGCAACCTAGCTTCGTCAAACGCAGATACAGGGGCACTTCTAAATAAGAGCTTTGGCAGACAAGAGCTAAAACTCTTGGTCCTCCAAGTAAGAAAACTACTTTAGACACAGAGTTTTCCACAACAAAGCCATTTCCATGCCAAGAAAGGACTGGAAAGTGACAGAGATGCTAGTTAGACCTTTGGAACCCCACCTTCTCTGTGAGTGTGATAATCAGGGACCTCTAGAGGGTGTCACCAAGACAAGTAGAGGGTGTCACCAAGACAAGTTGAGGACAATTTGAGAATTAATGCACAAAATGAGGTGGAGATCCCTTTTCAGAAAATGGACCATCTCATACTCACCCCTCTTGACAGGATGTATTAACTGGTATCACATGTGAATGAATGGGAAGCACTTCAACATCTTCTCTCACAGGTTGACATGGTGCTTCTAGAAGAGCAAAGTTTGAATTATTTATGCATGCCTGATATCACAGAGAAAAACAACTCTGCAACCGAAAGTACCTTCACACTGAGGGGGAGAAGGACTCCAATTTCCGGAAGGCATACAGTGAATGGATTTGTTTCCCACAAGCAAGTAGCCAGGGTCACAGGTGTAGTCTACGGCCATCCCAGAGACAAAGAGGACCCTATTTCCACCTGAATGCTGACCATGATGGAGCCCAACAGGTGGCTGGCAGCCTGAAGAGAAAACTCCCCACATAAATACCACCACCGACAACAGGAATTTATACTCAAGAACATTAAGTATACAACATCTGACAGCAGACAATCTGAAACTTTTAAGCCAAAGATTATGAAGCTCTAATTACTAAATGTTTTCTGCTCTTTTGCAGGAACCAGGCACCTTTAAAAAGGTCCTCTCGAAAACCAAGAAACAGACTCTTAACTCTAGAGAACAAACTGATAGTTGCCAGAGGAGAGGTGGGTGGGGGATGGGTGAAATACCTGGTGGGGATTAAGAAGGGCACTTGTGATGAGCACTGCGTGTTGTATGGAAATGTCGAATCACTAATATTACACTATATGTTAACTAACCGGAATTTAAATAAAAACTTGAAAAAATAAAAAAATTAAAAAGTCCTCTCATTATCTACCCTGAATACATCCCTGATCAAGGGGACATTTACATGAAGAACATATAAAAACATATAGGACATTCGATCACAGAATGAAAGAAATGGGATAGTAATCTGTGCACCTTTGCCTTTTTCTATGACTCTAGTTTTGGGTTGGAGCTAATAAGCAAGAATAAATAAGTAAATACCTCATTTTCCCCCTTGGGTCTTTACCTTTTTCACAAACTGGTATTTCAGGATCCCAGGTACTATCAGCTTTGCAACGAATCTGACTGCTGCCCTTCAAAGTAAATCCGTGATGACACTCGAATGTCACACTGTCATTGTAGAAATATGGGGCTTCCTTGCCAGATGTCTTGTATCCATTTTCCACCTGGGCAGGTGCACACTGAACAGCAGGGAGGGAAAGTTTACAGACAGGGGCAGGGCCACTCCAGATGCCCCTATCTTGGTCATTGCTCGTACAACGGATGGTGCTCTCCCCAATGAGGTTGAATTCCACTCCGCTCTCTGGCCCAGGGTTGCATGTGTAGGTGACCGTGGTTCCATACGGAACATATTCTGAGGAACTCTCTGTGTGTTTCCCATTGTAGATGGCAGGAGGTGGTGGGCAGGTGATTTCTGGAGAGATGAGAATTTACTGTAGAATTCTGCTCCAGTATTACACACCAAAGAAGAGAAGATGAGAGACACCAAAGAAGAGAAACGAAGACATGAAAGAAGACAAATGAAGCTGGTTGCGAACCTGTTGTTATCAGGATTCCTGGAGGATATGGATGAGTTTTGATGATAGGAGTCACATCAAAGCTCATGATGTACGTAAAACTCGATTTAAACAGATATCATAGCAAAGATTTTTGTAATGGAAATCTTTGTTACAAGTGAACATGTGCTCGGTGATGGGTATTAAGGAGAGCACGGATTGCATGGAGCACTGGGTATTACACGCAAACAATGAATCATGGAACACTACATCAAAACTAAGGATGTACTGTATGGTGACTAACATAATGTAATAAAAAATACATAAAAAATAAAGTAAAAAAAAACCCAAGTAGATAATAATTAAAAAAAAACTGAACATGTTCATCAGTATCATATTGTGAGGCAATGAAGTCCAGTAGTAAATTGGTAATTAAAATCATTGTTTTTTAAAAGAACCAATACATGAATAAAAGGCACGGGGGCTGGGTAGAAGTAAGCTTTTCTGAGTACCATCTTTGTGCTGAGATGATATGATAGGTTAGCCAAGAATCACTGTCAACTGAGCATCTACTTTTACAGGTAATTTTCTCATCTACAAAGTAGGGCTGGTACCATTTAATTTTAATAACATTGAAGTCTGGAATCTCAGTTTAACTTTCCAGATAAGAGGCTGGAATTTCCAAGACATTACATAAATTGCCCCAGCTCAAATTAACCAATAGAAACAGAGTCTTAGTTCAGATCCCACACCAATCCCCCCCTCCACTAAACTACAGCATTCCCCCAAATTAAGGATGGTGGCTCATATACTCATTGTCCTCATCGTTCTTAAACTCCTAAATCACAAAAGAGAATCAGAAATACATTTAAATTGATCGGCATGCTATGTAGTCGGAAGAGATGACAGCAGAAAGATAGCAAAACTGTGCGACTAGAACTGTTGACAAAGTTAATTGAACAGAATCTAATCTTCGTATTCCCATAACACGACCTCAAACAGAAATCTCCCAGGAAATGCATACATCTCACACTGTTTCAGGTCTTCCATCACTTTTGCTACTCACCTTCACAAAGACGACTCTCCATAAACCAAGGAATCACACCTTGGCACTTCTGATAAACGCTCCCACCTAACCGGTACCTAGAGGCAAAGAGTCATGTCATTTTGCCGTCTGGTGACCACGAAGCTAAGCAAGGCTGTTGGCTCAAAGCAGACTCACCACTTTTAGGACAAGAAAAAATAGGGACAAATATGTAGCCAGCGTCAGAACCATCCATCCATCGCATAGGCGGCATTTCCATGCACACAACAATAGCGCAATCAAACCTTCTGCGAACAAGTGACAAGGAAGGCTCTTTGAGATAAATGCAGACAACAGAGCTTGTAGTGTGCACTGATAAGCCAGACCTGGTTCCGGCTGAGACAGCCCTCACTCACCCTTCGTCGCAAGAAGAGTTAACATCTGGTCTAATAAATTGATCCTGGGGTTTGTTAAAGACTTGCCCTTCTATAGGTTCACACTCCGCCACTAAAAAAAGAGACCTGGATGAGAAATCAGCTCAAAGCAAACTCAAAACCGTAGAACATCTACATTCAAAGCCTGGCACCTTTGCATTTGGGGGCAGTGGGTGTCCACACCCCCTCAGAGGTACAACGTATGGATTCTTTCCCCACGAGCACGTAGCCAGGGTCACAGCTGTACTTTATAGATGTTCCTGGGTCAAAGCGGACCATGTGTCCATCATCCTTTTGCCCATTGAGGATTTTAGGAGGGACTTGGCACCCTGAAGGAAAAGAAAAATTTTCTTATATAAACAGAAAGAAACAAGCAAAGAAATTATCATTAATGTGTAGCTCAGTTTTGGGTAATTTTATTTTTTTTATTTTTTTATTTTTTCAGTTTTGGGTAATTTTAGATCAGTGGTTCATCTTTTTCTCATTTCTGCACTCAGGCTGCTGAAGACTTCGTTTAGTTCCTACTTGGGGTTCTAACTCTTCTCCTGTCTCTTTTTTTTTTTTTTTTAAGGAATCATCGCCATGTGTTTAATGGGATATATCCCTGGGGTGGGGGCTTTGCTGACTTCCCTTAAAAAAAAATTACTATTGAAACAAACAGCATTTTTTTTCCCTAAAGGAGGAGGCAACTCTGTGATCCCTAACGCTTTTCCCCCAAGGATACTTCCACAAAATGAAATAACAGTGGAGGGGTGATGTTAAGAAAAGCTATATAATTTACATTCACTGTATGTAGTAGAATTGAGGGGACTAGAAACTGGAAAAGGCCCTGCTTAAATCCATAACCCCATCCTCTAACGCTTCGAAAAAAATGAATCAGTAGCACCTTCTCGGAGTATTGGAACACCCACCCTTTTCGCAGACTGGGGCTGATGGCTCCCATGTGCCTTGGGCAGTACATCGGATTGCCTTGCTGCCCTTCAGGGTGAAGCCATATGAGCAAGAAAATACCACGGTGTCATTATAGGAATATTGTTCCTTCTGCCCAGATGATATTTGGCCTCTTAGGATCTGGGGAGGTGGACACTGAACGGCAGACCTAGAGAGTTCACAGCTTGGGGCAGGGTCACTCCAGATCCCAGTCTTCTGACTATTGGTGATACAACGGAGAGTCTTATTCCCGATGAGGTTGTAGCTCACTCCTTTCTCTGGGTCCGGGTCACACGTGTAAGTGACTGTGCTTCCATATGGCATGTTCCCTGAAGAGCTGCCTGAATGTCTTCCATTGAGAATAGAAGGAGGTGGCGGGCAAAGAATTTCTAGAGAAATTAGAGAGAAATGACAAGATTGCAGCTATACTGCAAATGAAGAATGCCTCGGATGTTGCTTGTACCACTGTGCCCTCCTAGGCTCAGGGACAGGGATACTTGAATCTGTAACATACAGATCAAGGCAGCTATAGCAATACAATGTTAAAATTATGATTTAGAACTTTGTTCTTGAGTATATCTACTGGGGTGATCCTTTGATTTCTCCTACTGAATATACAATCCCCTTTCTGTGCCCGGCCTGGCTGGCAAGTCTACGGAGCTTTCAGAGAAAGAAGAGCCTAGGAACCCTGTTTCACTTGAGTAAGCAGAGAGTAAGGAGGTGGCTGAAGGTTGCTCCAGTGGAGACCATTACCCTTCCAGATGTCTATGTGAGATCTCTGCTCTATAAGATTCTGTATAGTAATGACTGAACCAAAAGCTTTTAGTTAAACCGAGAACAAAGTGTTCTGTTCAAGGACCACGCAAGTAGCTGCAAGCCACAGTTTTCTAACCTACCTCTGCATACGGGCATCCTGGTCCAAGAAGCCCGCTGTCCAGCAATCACACATTGACTGGAAGGTTGGCCTTGTAACCGATACCTAGAGACAGAGGGGGGTCATTCAGGACTATTAAGCAGTGGGCGTTGCAGAGCAACAACCTCCACTTAAAATCCAAGACAAATTCACTTAATTGATGTGTACCAACCCCCTTCATAAGCATTCTCTCTCCCAACCTCACCGTAGGCTATCCCTGGATTTACACAGAGGAGCCCTCGGCAGGGGTCACAGGTCACACCACGCATGCAGAAACCAGATGAATTAAATCTCCAAGGCCCTCCTGACACTCACCCTTCGTTACAGTCAAAGTTCACAGTCGCACCAACCCGAAGACTTGGAGGGCCCTCTATCTGTCCATTAAGAAGCGGTCCTGGAGGTTCACACTGTGCCTCTAAGGAAATAAGCCAAAGATGAGCAAAGTGTGGCAAATAACAGAATAGCCCAAATTCTTTTTTTTTAATTAATTAATTAATTAGTTAATTAATTAATTTAAGAGAGAGTGTGTGCATGAGTGTGGGTGGGGGAGGAGCCAAGGGGGAGAGAGAGAGAGAGAATCTCAAGCAGGCTCCACACTCAGCATGGAAACCAACTTGGGGCTCAATCTCACGACCCTGAGATCATGATTGGAGCTGAAATCAAGAGTCTGGGGCTTACGTGGCTGAGCCTCCCAGGTGCCCCAGAAGAGCCCAAATTCTTAAAATCAGTTGTAAATGTAGGTACCTTTACATATGGGAGTAACAGCACTCCAGTTTCCCGAAGACAAACATCTAATGGTCTTTTCTCCAACAAGCAAGTAACCAGGTTCACATCTGTAAGTCACAGATACTCCTGGGGCAAAGGAGCCAACCGTCTTCCCTGTGTGAGATCCATTGGAGACGGCGGGAAGCGGTGGACACTCCCGGGGGACATCTTTATGCACACACATTAGGAAAAAGGCCATCAGATGATATGTCCTTCACGGTCTAGATTTTGACTTACACAGATCCAAATATATGACATATGATCTATGGTAACCAGTCATCATTAATTTTCAACTCAACTTTTTAGAGATCAGACAGGTGTGGCTTAAGTGCATACATTTTATACCACAAATGGTACATTTTCATTTTTAGCTACATGAATTACATTTGCCTTGTAAAAAATTTCAATTACCAAAAAAAGCTCATTTTCACCCATACTTTCCTCCTACCCATAGCATATTCTCCACACCAAAAGTAGCATGTTATTATTTAGGGGGTCATCCTGCCAGACATTAGTTATATACCTTTTGGGGATCCTATATGTGATACATATATACATAGACAGCACGTGTATGTACATGTACTTGATACATATTATTCTATGCCTTTTCTTTGCTTAATAATCTGTCCATATTTTTCCATGTCAATACATATAGATCTATCTAAACCTTTCTAAAGGTTTAATTGTTTTCCATGGTCACTCCATTTTGTGACTATCTTGAGATGTTCCCTACTTCTAAGATTATAATACGTATTTATAGATAGATCCATATTTTTCTAATGATTTGACGGCCTTTTCAACTCAAATTGATTTAGAAGTGATCAATACTGTTCTTTATTAAGAAAACAGCTAATTTTGATGGTATCATTTTTGTCAAGTATTGCCAGTCCCTGTTAATTGAATAATTGAAATTCAGCTTTAGGTTTCAGCAGCAACACAAACCAAGCCAAATGATAAGAAAATGAACTTACAGTGGCTCCTATTTTCAAAGTCATTTGATCTGAAATGCTATGACTTCCTAGGTGACTTGGATAATAGTGGACCACTTCAGAAAATATTTATAGAGGCCACAGATAACAGGGCATCATTTCTGCCAGAATAGCCCAACAACTATTCAAAGATGAGCTTTAAATCCATTGGGTGTATTTTGCTATTAGATCCCACATTTCTTCTCAATTTAGCAGTAACCTGGATATATAATTTAAAACCATCTGATTTCCACATCCCAAACAACTCTGACCCCCAATCTTGTGAGACTTATTCCATTCAATTATTAGGTATGTTCAGTTACATTTTCCTATTATTCTTTATTCTATCGATGTTTGTTGAATGAACACTTATATCCTTCTAGGACTGAGGAAAAACAAGAAACCATCATTTTCACCCTTTCCCTCCCCTCCACTCCCACCATTCACACATCCACACTGTTCTTCCTTCAGAATAAAAACTTGATCTGCACTGAAATGCAAGGTTCCAGCCTCCCCACTTAGCTTTGTGTTTGTTTTTACTTACCACTCTCACAGATGGGTAGTGGTGTTGGTCCCCAGTTTTTATTTGCTTGGCACCAAACAGATTTGTTTCCTTTCATGGTGAAGTTGGTATTACAGGTAAATGTCACAGAATCACCATGTCTGTATGGTGGTCTAGATTTTTTATTTCTGTATCCTCCTACTACTATGGGCTCAGGGCAAAAAGAATCACTATTAAAAAATTCACATACAGGAGCGGCTTTATCCCAGATTCCTGTCACTTGATCTTTACTTCTACAAAAAAGGATTCTTTCTCCAATGAGGCGGAAGGCACCAAAACAAGAGTACTTTACCACAGTGTTAAGAGGTATGGGACCAGAAGAATAACTATTCCAACCATTTTTGATAGGAGGAGGAGGGCCACAAGAAATCCCTGAAAAGTAAACAAGGAAATAGGTAGTCATACTAATTCTGAAAATGAAAAGATTTAAATTCAGATGAAAGGTCCAAAAATAGGTCATGTCACTTTTTCAGAAATAGACTTAGAAATTTGAATAATTTACTTCTTACTTATAGTCTGTGCTTATCTCCAGCCTCTTAGGTCCTTACCTTTCTCTCGATCCGCAGCAAACAAATCAACTGGTCTATATACACCATGTTGACCAAACAGTAACAATGAAACAGAATTTATTGAATAGTTTAGAGTCTCATCAATTTTCATAGTGAAACAAAAGGCAAAGAGCACATAAGAAGAATCTTAATAATACGTTAATCACACAGGGGGAGGCACCACGCACTAATGAAATTTGGGCTTAATAGAATTAGTTTTAAATCCCCACTGTCATTCAATAGCTGTGTGACTAGGCAAGTCTTACGCTCTCTAAGCCTCAATTTATTTGCCTATATTATAATCCAAGCTAGTTCATAAGGTTACAAGAAGAATCCAGTGAGGTAAAAGTACCTGAAAGTTACAAGTATGATACCCGGAACATACTAACTATCCGATGCCTGTTTCAGACATACAACTTGGGCTACAAGTGGTGAGAACACATTTTGTGTTACTACTGAAGATACTGCAGCCTCACTTCAGATCCTTTGTTATCCTTTGATGTTGGACCCCTTTGATAAAGCCCACAGGAAGTGATCAGAGGTTTTGGATAATGACCTCATAGCCTTTATTTACTTGTCCTAATACACATGAAGGATATTGTTACAGCTCTGTTGATAATATGCACATCTTTCCTGAATGAGTCTCAGAATAAAGGGAAAACTGCCAACATCCAGAACATCTGGTTGATTTCCACTGAGCTCCAAGAGTTGCTCATCAGCAGAAGAACTGGCATAAGAAGACACAGCCAAGGCATTTCAGCACATCAGTGCTACTCAGTTTCAGTACGGAGAACGTCAAGAGCATTTATCTTTATATATATAGAATACTTGATACAATATGTAGTCAATTCAATGAATTGAGTTTTGGTCTGCATCCTAGATCATACAGAAGACTGGCATACATCTCTTCAAAGTATACATATGAATAAGATGTTATGCATGGGAATACACCAAAAATCAGAGGACAAGATCTATACTTTATTATTTTTGTTTTCTACTCACGTTCACAGACAGGAAACGTATTATTCCAGAGTACTCTCATTCCTTCTGAGACACACTGACTAGAAGATTGGCCATTTAACCGGTACCTTAAATAATAAGGGGTAGCAAATCATCACCAGAACAAATCAATTTTCAGCTGCATGGAATTATTCACTTCTCTCAAGTATGCAGTATTAATGGCCTCTATTTTTTTTTTTTTTTAAGTCATTTCTGGCTTAAGAAAAAAGTCCAAGATTGCGAATCAGCTCAACTATGTCATGACTTTGGACAAAGTAAAAAGCAGAAAAAAAAAAATCCTAATGATCATATTCTCTTTTTGAATTCTCCCTTTTCTCTTTGGCATCCAAATGTCAAAATCCTCTTGACCATTTAGAAAGAAAAAACCTCAGTTCCTACTGAAGAAAACATCAAAGACTTTGTTACCTCAGATCATCCCAAAGAACCCCCCTCTTACCGAACCCTTATTGTTCTTCATAATAGGAGCCTTAATTTCTGACCTCAAATTTTGGTTTTTCACATGATGAAAGGACAATTCCTAGCTCTCTCTGGCCATGCACAATACATAGAGTTGGACAAAAAGCAATAGGATTTGCTTAATATTAGAATTATTAGTCATACAAGGTAAAGAAAATAAGAGGAAAAAATCAGAAAGAAAAAAAACTTAGCTATCTTTAGAGATCATTTTTTGCAATGCTTAGCTATGGGTCATAGGTCTCAGTTCGGGCTCTCTCACCTCACACTCACCCCTTATCACAAACAAATGAAACCACTGCCCCAAGCTGGAGATTGGGAGGAGCCACCACATGGCCATTGAGAAGTTGGTTTGGAATGGCATCGCATGATTTTGCTAGGAAAAAAGAGACAAGGCTGGCACATGAAGAGTCAGGAAACAGTTGAGTTTCCTTAAGATGGAATAAAGCTTTAGGCACCTTCACATTCAGGGGCTACATGGCTCCAGGCTCCCAAGGATGTACACTGTATAGGGTTAGTTCCAATGAGGGTGTAGCCAGGGTCACAGCTGTAGGACACTTCCTGTCCAATTGGAAAGAATTCTTTATCCAAGCTGTTATAACTACCGTGGTTGATATGTGGAGGTGGTAGACACCCTGAGAAGAGAACAGGACCAGAGGCCTTTTATTTCTGAAATAAGAACTTTCTCCTCTACAACCTAAGCCATCTTGGGGTTGGCAGGGGTGGGATGAAGGTGGTTATGTCAACACTTCTAAGTGTAAGGCAGAGACTCCTTTGGCTTGGGTAGAGGTGAAATGGGACTAACATGTTACTTTTTAGATATGATGAACCATGAAACTATCTGCTTTCCCTGTCTTGATCTATGCTGGGAAACATTACACCCACTCATCAATTTCCATTTCATTTAACTAAAAAAGGTCTTGGATATTCTCTCACTCATATTGTAGCCAAGGGAACCTAAATATTGTAATACATTTTCACCATCAAAATGTACCTCTTTCTTCCTGCTGTCCCCAAACTAGGTTGGTAACATTTCTGAGCCTCCCAATGTTGCCAGACTTTTAGTAAGTTAGACATTTCTTAATAAGAGTAGGGGAAAGAGGGAGAATGGGGAAGTGACCCAGTCTTAATTCTAGCCTTGTTCCATAAAGGCCACATTTTTCAATATGAGAATGTATAATGTCTACAGTATTTTTAATCAAATTCTGACATCAGCCAATTTCCAATAGGATTGAGAGTTTATTTTATCCTCGTTTAAATAAAATTGAATCATATATATGTTTTGGAAAAAAAAACCTCTCATCATTGGTTCTTTCTTTCTTTCTTTCTTTCTTTCTTTCTTTCTTTCTTTCTTGTCTTCTAATTTGCCCTACATTAATGCAGATCTTGTACTGTCCTAGAATATAGTAAATTTCCTACTTCTTCAAAATTTAGATATTACTTTCAGAGTTTACTTTAAAATTCTTTAACCAGCATACCCAACTACCTATACTATCTTCCCCCTGATCTTCCATTAAGTACCATGTGTCTATTTCTCTAAAAGTTTCATTTTGTTTCTAGATCCCCAAAGTTTCAACAGACTCACCCTTAAAGCACTTTGGCAGTGGAGGATTCCATTTGCTGTTTAGTTGGCACCATACTATGTTGCTGCCTTTCATGGTAAAGCCAGGCTTACACCTAAACATCACAGTATCATTTAAAGAAAATGAACGTCCAAATCCAGATTCCATAATTCCATTTTCAACTTCTGGAATTGGGCATTTGACTGGAGGAATACACTGAGGGGGAGGGCCACTCCAAATGCCAACTCGATTGTCTTTGCTGGTGCAATATATTGACTTCTCACCCAGGAGGTCAAACAGCTTTTTTCCATTTGGTCCAGTGTGGCACTTATAAGTCACCACCATTCCATAGAAAAAGTCCTCTCTACTGCTGCTGTAAAAGTCCCCATTGGAGATGGCTGGGGGTGGCCCACAAGGAATAGCTTTTGAGGGGTAGGTGGGAAAAAAGAGAAGGCATTTAAAGGTTATACCTTCTGGGAATTTTGTCTTCACTCTTGCAAACCAAACTTCAACTCAGCCAACAATTAACCCAGATTGTTGAAATTCTGTATCCTCATCTCAAAGATGATTCTAAATAGGAAGTATCAAGGTAGAAAGATTCATGGAACTGGCCTGATGAAAAATCAAGAAACTATGATCTGGTCACCGTTCCTCCCATCCCCCACCCCAAAGGACAGATAAACTGTTGTGGGAAACACCTAGGATGGCCAACATTTTGCATAGAATAAAGATGGCAGTGTGTAATCTCATAGCATATTTTAGATTTAAGTACTTATTCACTATGAAATAACTTATCATCAAAGAACAGTAATCAAAGGAAAGTGCGGTGGGATTGGGAGATGCAGTAGAAGAGAAACTACAGCTCTGTGCCCAGAACTATCCAAACCAAGTGTAACTCTCCTGGGTACTCATTTTGATGTGTAGATGCCCAATTTCCCCCTAGAAGGGGACAAGAGGAATTACATAGGGTGCAACAAAGGAATCATTTTACTCACATTCACAAAAAGGCATGTTCTTATCCCAGGTTACAGTATTTTCTGAGATAATACATGTAGCAGATGAAACACCAATAAGTCGATATCTAAAGACAAAGAGATGAGTGATCATCTCCCAGCTAGATGGACATTTTAGGAAATCTTAGTTCTTTTTCTACGGAAATGGCAAAGGATAGAATATCATGTATGACAAGTAATGATGAAATTTGGCTCCTGGTCAGGAAGGGTGGAGACTTAAAATCAGAAGAAGAGTAGCCCAAATTTCTTTCTCTTCTATAGAAGTGGGTAATCTTAAAGAGTTGTCTCTGGATCAGATCAGGGTGGCAATTCTCTTTTTGCTTATCTATTTTTAAGGGTAGGTGGCAATTACTTGGATTTCTTTTGAAGAACTGATGGTTTGTGGTTGAAACCACTATTCTAATACCCATGTATTCTGGAGATATCTCCTGCCAACTCACCCTTGATTACAAGAAAATGTAATTGTTGACCCAAGCATGACACCCATGGGTATGAGGACAGAGCCATGGAGGAGTTCTCCAGGACTTGCACATGATTTACCTATAATGGAGAACAAAACAAAACAGAATTTGGGACTGGAATTTGGGGGACGTTCTGTGTTTTATATTAAATACCAACCTGATTGGACTTGCCAGCTAACCTACTTACACTTACTCAAAGACAATTTTGACATTTACAAAACTTCTGTCTTCCAAAGGATCAGTCAACTTCAGAACACTATTTAAAGCATGCACTCTATATTTCTGAGCATGGATGCAAACATTGTTAGTGGTCAATCATAATTTATAATCTCTATTTCCCCTTTTTATATTCTGTCAGTTGATGGCATCATTTACCAAGTCTGTGGCTTAAAAAACCTCATTGTCATCACTTCCTTTCTGTAACCCATCCTCTACCCACTGCTCTTCATTCAAATGGTAATCAAATTTTAGTGACTAGATTCCAGAAATCTCCCTTCAAACCAACTATTTAGTCATTGCTGAAATCTCTGATTGGATCGTTGAATAGCAAAATTTACCTTTCTAACTTTGGTCTCAATTGGTCTAGTACATCTCCTATACCAAATATATATTATATTTCAGAAGCACAAATGTGGCCATGCCTCTTCCTGCATTTAAAAACCTGCAGTGACTCAATCATTGTTTATTGGAAGAAAAAATGCATGGCCGATCACAATTAAGCTTCAGTCCACTTAACTAACTGCTATTCCCCACCAGGCAGCTTATACTCCAACCACATTGAATTATTATTTTTTCCAAAGACTCCCTGTTCTTTTGTACCTCTGTGCTTTTGAATATGCTGTCTCCTCTGCCCGTAATGCCTAGATTTCCCTAATTCTCCAAGACAGCATTCACTATTTACTTCTCTATGGTCTCATAGAACTTTATCTCTATAAATAAAAGAAATTACATCAGATACAGCATTTATTTAAAAGCCAATCTTCACAGCTAGTACAGGAGCTCCTTAAAGGCGGAGACTAACTAATTTTTATGTGTATCCCCATCCCTATTATCTAGCCTAATGCTTCACACCTAGTGGTTACTGAAAAATATTTCTTGAATTGCATGGGATAAGAATGAAGTGACATCAGTGTTCTTTGTAAACTAACTTTTAATCTCACTCTAACACAGTATAGAGACCATAGAACAAAGTTATGGATCCTACAGGATAAACAGGGCTGGCCAGCTGTGATGACCTAACCCCAATACCCAAAGTTCCTATGAATAAAAGAAACATGGAGAATCCAGGAGCCCCCTTAATTTAAGATGATTTACTAAGATGCTGGTCTTTTATCTTGAAAATAATAGGTTAGCTCATAGAGATACACTGATAGACCCAAAGATGCCTCTTTTATAGATTACTCACGTTTACAGAAGTGCTGAGCATCTGACCACTTGGAGGTCTTTAGGCAGGTGATAAAGAATGACCTCTTGATATACCCAGGAAGGCATTCATATTCCCAAGACGTCCCAACAGCAAACTCAGATTGATCACTCTTAATTTTAGGCTTAGCAAATTGATACCTTGGCAGAAACTTACACTGACCTAGAGACAAAGACCACAGGAATATCAAAACTAGGAGAGGCTAAAACTTCTACTCTGCTTCTGTTTTGTCACCAATTACCCTGACAACTTTGATCTTTAGAAAGTAAACCTAAAATCCAGCAGTATTTTCTGGGACAAACAACAGATCTTGCAGTATGGGTGCATATACAGAGATATAAGTTCAGAAGTTCCAAGACTTTTTAGGATAGACTTAGAGGAAGAGCTAGAGAAAATACTTTTTTATAAAATTCCATAAAGATCCTGGAGTTATTTAATTTTCTTACAGGCTCCTTACAGAAAACTAAAACCTTATAAATAAAAACCTTCCTGGGATATAGTACAGGGAACTAAAGTACATTAGACACCCCTAAGCACAGCACATGTGTGATCCTGTAAAGTTATTTTAATGAATTCGCATTACTCTGTTAATCATTAAATCTTTTGGTCCTAGCAAGATGAAAATATGTTCATTATGCTTCATTATTTTATTCCATTAATCTAGTAGAATCGTATGCCCCCTAAGAGAGCATAGTAAATTTGATGGGTACTAGGTAAAAGGAACTAGTCAATTTGAGACAGTTCCCTATGATTAATAATATTATTATTACTATTAATGAAATAAATATCCTAGGAGATGAGTAAGAAACTGTAACTCCCATATACTTGAGGATGTACCTGGAAAAGTCATTTTTCTGGGGAAAGAGAGCTTCGAATATCAAATTTATGTCTCCTTTTCAAACAAGTTTGAGACAGGTACAGGTGAAGGTCGAAGAATGAACATGAACTAAATGAACGACCGCAACAGAGCCCCCAAGGTTGCAGTCAGACTCAGTCTTCCTGCAGCCCGACACTTCTGTTGGAGAAGTCATAGACAGGACCTAAGAATAGCCATCACTGTTGGGACCCAGATATCACTGTAGGTCTTCTTCTATTTCTCGCCTCAACTCCTTTGATTTTCTTCATTAACCACTGCAAACCCAATACCCAAAGTGCATACCTATGCAAAACAGCAAGACTATAGGGAAATAAAATGTTTGACCTCAAAGAAGACCAATTTCATGATCCTGGCATTACTTGTGCCAATTCATCCTGCTCAAGTGATCTAATCTACAGTTACATAATGTGAATAAGGACAATACCAAATAATTCTCCACAAGCAGGAAGACCGATTTAAATTTGTAATGGTGAGTAGCAATGATATGGACGAAGATGAAATGGAGACCTAAAAGCAGCAAGAGCAGAGGGTACTTTCTTATGTTATCTTCTGAGGTGAAACGAGATGAGAATCATACTTTCTGGATGAGAAATAATGGGAAAATCTTATCCCCAATAAGACTTGAGACTCTCTCCTTTTGAGGGACAATAGTTCTTATTAAAATGAATTGCCAAAAATCCAAGTCGCAAGAATTTCCAACAGTCATGTTCTCTTCCGTATCAAGGAAAGGAGGTTAGTCCATGAGCCATTAAGAAATAAAACTTTTCTTAAGGGTCACTGCACCCTCTTCACATCATTCTACAATCAAAAGGAAAAATAAGAGTAGATCATGGCTAGGTCTAAAATGGAAGACAGTGGTAAGACACTAACATATGCATTCTTCAAACCATGTTAAAAACTGATGAGGTAAAGCAGTTTCTGGAGAACCGGGGTACATTTAACTCTATTTGGGGTTCAAGAGGCTTTACCTGGAATGGCTTAGAAATCCATTTGAAACGAACGAAGGATATATAAGGTAATAATAATAAAACTGAAAGGTCAGAAAGCAGATAGGAGAAAAATTATGATTGAGAATGAGAATTATAATCAAATGCCTTACCACTGGGTTTTCTGGCTCTTTGGTCATTTTTTGAATGACAGTTACGCATTTTAACCAAGGTACTGTCCCAAACACAGGAGTCTACTGCAAACATTAGAAACAAGGTTCCCACCCTCATGGAATTTATATTCCTATAGAGGGAGACAGGGGCAGATAAATACCAATAAATAGATGGTATGTAAAGGAAATACACAGAGTGATGTGTCAAAAATGTAATGCACCAAGGTGGGGGGGCAGGGAGGCGTATGCCTTCAGCTATGATGGTTGAGGAAAGCCCATGAAGAGGAGACATTTGAGTTGTGACTGGAGGACAGCCAGTCAGGTAAAGCACTGAGTAAAAGCATTTTAGGCAGAAGCCTAACAGCAGGGATGAGTTTGCTGTGCTTTAGGGATAGACAGAAGGCAAGTATGGCTGGAATGTAGTGATCATACCAATGTAGTGGTGGGAGATCAAGTTAGAGAGCTAGCAGGAGGGATCCTATTAGATTTCTTAGGCCACAGTAAGAAGTGGAAGTGGAAGTCACCGGAGTGTTCAAGTGGGAGAGTCATATGGCCTGATTTACCTTTTAAAAAGAATAGTCTGGCAAGTGAGTGAAGAATGCACTGGATTTTGTTTTTAGAAGCCGGAAGTGCAAGTCTGGAGACTATTATAATAGTTCAGACAAAAAAAAAATGAGGCTTGGACCAAATGGAGACAGTGAGAAGTGGATGAGTTCGGAATATATTTTAGAAGTAGAATTTAGAACAGAAACTTTTTGTCGTATTAGATGGGGGGGGGGGGAGAGTAAGGAAATGGCAAGATTTAGTAACATCTTCCAGGCTACTTATGGTGACTTGAGCTACCTGATTGACGGTAATACCATGTCCTAAAGATGGGAAAGCACCAGTGTGTGTGTCGGGGGGGGGAGGGGGGTGCAGAATTGGTTCCATGTTAGAGTTGGTTTATTTATTTATTTATTTATTTATTAAAGATTTATTTATTTGACAGAGAGAAAGAGATCACAAGTAGGCAGAGAGGCAGGCAGAGAGAGGGGGGGAAGCAGGCTCCATGCTGAGCAGAGAGCCCGATGCGGGGCTCAATCCCAGGACCCTGAGATCGTGACCTGAGCCGAAGGCAGAGACTTTAACCCACTGAGCCACCCAGGCGCCCCAGAGTTGGTATATTTAACACACTAAATGGGCCCCCACATGGACATGCAGGAGGGCAGTTGGATGTACAAACTTTCCACTCAGGAGGGAGTTCAAGACTACAGATAATAAATGAGTCATCAACATATAAACAGTATTTAAAACCATGAGATTGGATGAGACCTCTTAGGAAGAAGGTATGGAGAAAACCAGAAGAGCCCCAGGGCTGAGCCCCAAGACCTTACAATATTTCAGATAGGGCAAAAAAGGCCAAGAGTAATCAGAGAATTAGAGGAAAAAAAAAAACACAACAAAAAAACAGAGAAGAGTGGAAGTCAAAAAACAGGAAGCCCTGCTTTGGATGATAAGAATGAAAATGGTTTCAAGAGAAAGGAAGTAGTTGGCTTTTGCTAAAGACTGCGAAGATAAGGAGAGAAAAATGACCATTGGATTTGCCAGCATGAAGGTCAGTAGTAACCTTGCTTAGAGTAGTGTTAGGAGAATATGGGGGAGAGAGGCCTGTCTGGGGTGGGTTAAGGAGATAAAGAAATGTGAGCAAGTAGTGAGTGAGAAGTTTTGAGAAGAGAGATGAGAAGGAAGAGAAGAGGGTCATGAGAAGCCCCCTGACCGGCTCCCATAAAGGATACTCTGGAGCATATTTAACTGCTGGTAGGGATCATCCAAGAGAGAGATACAAATGGGTGACAGAAGATGGGGTAGCTGCAGAAATCAAGTCCTTGCACAGGCAAGACAGGATGGAATGCAACCTTAATTCAGAAGGAGGAGTTGACTGTTGCTGGGAGAAATGATATTTTTTCCATTGTTATAGGAGTTGTTACTGAACCCCTCATTATGTGCTAGTGTTGAGGGATTCATCAGGCAAGAAACCAGATAAAGACCTTGCTCTCATGAACTTGTATTCCAATGAGAGAACAAACAATGAAGTAAAAAAAAAAAATGAACAAGAAGGTTTCATATGGTGAGAGGTTCTCCATGGAAAAGAGAACACGGTTGTGTGATAGAGTGTGACCAGGGTTCAGACTACTTCCGATGAGTCAGAGAAGGGTAGCCAGGGAAGGTGAGACCTGAATGTCAAGGAGACAGGCGAGAGACGATATGTAGGAAGGGCACTTCGACAAACGGAACCCCAAGTCTAAACAAATGTGACTGTGTTCAAGGAACAGAAAGAAGGCCAGTGTGGTGGGAGCAGAGGGAGTGAGGGAGGAGAACAGAGAATTTCAGAGAGAGACAGAGACCTATAGTCAAGGTTAAAGAGCATGGATTTTGTTCTAATGTGATGAGAAGCTGTCGGTAGGTTTTAAGCAGGGGAGAGAAAAGATCTGATGTCAGATGAAGGTAGACAACTGGTATATAAGGGAATTCCTATTTAATGATTTTGTTTTCTTAGTGTAGGATGAAGTGATGCTGTCAGTCTAGGCAAGAGTGAAATTTAAGAATGCAGGAAATTAGAATCGGTTTATGCAAATAAACAAAGGGAAAAAAGTGGGAAAACACTCTAAGAAGAAAATTTGCTTCCCATATGACTTTGCTTATAGCAGTGTACCCTATAGACGCTTGCTTTAGAATCTTCCAGAGTACTTGTTAAACTCAGGTTCCTGGGCCACACGCCAAAGCAGTGAATCTCTGAAGAATGAGATGGAATCCAGGAACTTGCATTTTAAAAGGCATCTCAATTTCTCAAAAAATTAAAAATAGAACCACCATATAACCCAGCAATTCCACCTCTGGGAATATATTGAAAGGAAATGAAAACACTAACTCAAAAAGAGATCTGTACCCCCATGTTCATTGCAGCATTATTCACAAGACATGGAAACCACTTTAGTGTTCATCAATGGATGAAAGGATAAAGAAGTTGTGGTATATATACGTACAATAGAACATTATTCAGCCATTAAAAATGACAAAATCCTACCACCTGTGACAACATGGATGGACCTTGAAGGCACTATGATAAGTGAAATAAGTTACACAGAGAGAGACAAATACTGTACGATCTCACTTATACATGGGTTCTAAAAACAAACAACAAGTCAACAAACCAAACACCCCAAACCACACCAAATTCATAAAGAAAGAGATCAGTTTGTGACTACCAGAGGTGTGATGGTGGGAGAACAAATTGTAGAAGGTGGTCAAAAGGTACAAAGTTCTAGTTATAAGATAAATAAGTACTAGGATATGATGTTCACCATGGAGACTAGAGAGAATACTGCTGTATGATATGGAGGGAAGTTAAGAGATTAGATCCGAAGCATTCTCATCACAAGGAGAATTTTTTCTTTTTTTTTTATTGCATCTAAATGAAATGATGCAGGTTAACCAAACCTATTGTGGTGATCATTTCACCGTATATGTAAATGAAATCACTGTAGATGTACACCTTAAACTTATACAACAATATGTCAATTATTTCTCAATAAATTTGGAAAAATAAATACACTTTGTAAAAGGTACTTCAAGAGTTGGTTAAGCATCCTCCAAGTCAGGAACTGGCCAAGAGTCAAGGCATGGTCTAGGGAGGGTATAGAGTAGAAGCAAAAGTTAGGAGGGGTGTGTGGGCAAAGCACGAGCAAAGGACCATGGGGGATAGTCAGGCAAGAAGATGAACAGTGCATTCATGGTTAGGAACAGTGAGGAATCAAGGGGGGGGCATGTTCAGATGGGATCCAACTACGAAAAGCATGAAAGGCTGAAGACATTAGACTTTTTTAAAATCCCACAGGTGGTAGGAAGTAAAGGAGTAGAGTAATGAAAATATATATTTTAAAATTTTAGTTTTCGCCATTGGCAAGTTGAAGGCTGGTATCAAGACTGACCTTTAAGAGAGGAGGTTGTGACACAGGTATTCACAATACTTACAAGTAGAATATTGCTGTAAGAATGCTAAGACAAATGACAGAAGCACATTAGCTGGAATAATTGACAGGTAAGCCCTGATCGTTCAAGAGTCTGGAGGTCAGTGACCAGAGGGTGGTTTGCACACTGGAACTGAGAGGGGATGAAGAACTGGGCAGGGCTGGTGAAACACCTGATTTTCAATTGATAATATCCGCTCTAAAACTTAGAACTAGGTAGGGAATGCTGATGAGACGTCAGGTCTTGAACCGTGCCATACAGATGGGTTAGGGAAAGTTGTGAACATGCACTTTTTCAAAGGAAGTTAACACGTAGGAGAGAGAGAGAAAGATACTAGTCTGGGGAAATGTTCAACTGATAGGGTCAGGAGAAATCTGGATGCAGGAAGCAGACAAAGTAAGCTGGAATAGAACCAATGTCTCTAAAATTAAAACGCTGGGGGGATTATACTTAAATGCTGGCTTCACAGAAATGGGTCTATATGGTAGTCTTAGGACTGATATTTAGTAGTCACAAGTAACACCCAACTTTCATTTGCTTAATTTCATCTCATATTCAAGGCAGCTCAGGAAGGTGGTAGTGCAGCTTACCACTAGCTTCATTTTACAGAAGAAGAAACTGAGGGTCAGGGAGCTACAAGACTTGCCAAAAGTCACTCAGTGATTGAGGTCTGCAGACAGTAAACTTCTTAACTAGGACATCACTGTATTCTGGATATAATTAGAAAGTCAGATCCACATGCAACCAAGAGACTCTAATCTTAACAAACTACTATACTTCTCTAAAATTAAGCCAGTTGGGGGGTGGGGTGGGTGGGTGGGGTGGGGTGTTAATAAACGTTGAACAAGACCTTCTGGAGCCCTTACCATCAAAGGACGTAAGTAACACGAAGATGACTGTAGTTTTAATTCATATTACCAACTTTTCTCAATAGCTGCAGGTGTTTCTCATTTAGAATCTCTTTACCAGCAACACATCGAAGTTCAAAAACCATGAGAACCACGCCTTGGAACCAGACATTATTCTTAATTTGGGGAAGGCAGCGGGAAGTCTTTCACACATCAGTGGTGGGTTTTGGTTACTTGGCTAGCGTTAGCGCTTGCAGACCTCGGGCAGAGAGCGATGAGCATCTGCTGCGTCCCGGGAGCCGAGAGCCCAGACAGAGCAGAGCGAGTGGCCCCAGCCCCCAGGAGGAGCGACCAGGAGATCGTGGGGGTCCCCCAAAGCGAGCAGAAGGCTGTCAAGCATCCGGCACTGACCCGACCTTCTCGCTTATTCACTCTGCTTTGTTTGCACCGCCCGCAGAGAGGCCGTCCCTGCCCCAGACCTGTCCCTACCTCCGTGCTCCCCCTCCCAGCTCACCGAGAACCCCCGGCGCGATGACAGCCAAGAAAACGCAGAGCAGGCCCGCAGCGCCCATGCCCCGGCGGCAGCCCCAGCGGCGGGATGCGTTGCGAGACACTCGAGCCTCGGGCAGGTCCGGGAAAGGAGGGCTGAAGCAGGAGGCAGCTGAAAGCCAGGGCACGGGGGCCCTTAAATAGAGTCTGGCACCACGTGCTAGCTTTGCGCGCACACCTGCAGGTTGCCCGGGGCGGGCGCCAGCGCCTGTTCGGTTGGCCGGGGCTCTGAGGCGCCGGCCGGAGGGGGCGAGGCGCCCGGGGGCAGGGGGGCGGAGCGACTATGACCCAGTCTTTGGCTCTGGCTCTAGCCCTTAGCGCTGTGGCTTTCCAACTTTTTTTTTTTTTTTTTTTACCGCGCAACGTCCTGCACCCACTTTTGTCTCTCTGGAGAAATGAAAGAAGCCTCACAAAATAGTACTCACCCTTAATAATCTCTAATGCCCTCTCCTATTGTCCTGTTCTATTCTATTCTATTCTATTCTATTCTATTCTATTCTATTCTATTCTATTCTATTCTATTCTATTCTATTCCATTCCATTCCATTCCATTCCATTCCATTCCATTCCATTCCATGCCATGCCATGCCATGCCATGCCATGCCATTCCATTCCATAATTCTGGTTTGGATCCAATAAATTCATTTCAAAAGCTATTAATGTTTCAAATCCTCAGTTTAAAGAAACAGTTTACTTATAAATTTATAAATAGCAGCCACCTCTCCTCTTATGCCCTTTTTATTTTGAAGCAATTTCTACAGAAAGTTTCGAGAATGGTGCAAGGAATTCCCATATATCCATCATCCAGATTACCCAATGTTAACATTTCACTATATTTTCTTTATCATTCTCTCTCTCTTTACATAGACAGAGATAGATAGCTATAGGTGTAATTACATATAGAGATCTAGATATATACACATATACATATATATGATTATATAATTTTAATTATATAATTGTTACTTTGGAACTGAGATAAGATAGAGGCATGATACTTCTCGAAGTATTTGGTACATTTCTTAAAAACAAGGACATTCTCTTGCATAACTACCGTACAATGAACAAAAACAGGAAACAAACATTGAAATATTATCTAAGCAACAGGTTATATTCACATTTCCCCAATAATCTCAATATCTTTATTATTGCAATCTCTCTTTCTCATCCTTTCATTTTTCCGGTCCAGGATCATTCAAGGATCACACATTATATTTGTTATGTCTTTTCTTCCTCATTTACCTGGAAAAGATCCTTGGTCCTTTTTATGTCTTTCATGACCTTGACATTTTTGAAGAGTACACAGCAAGTGTTTTTATAGAATGACTTTTAAATTAGTTATCTCTTGCATAGTAACAAATTACCCTGAACTTATTGATTTAAAGCAAGAATAAGTATTTATTATCTCACACAGTTTCTGTGTGTCAGGAACTCGAGAGCAGCTTAGCTAGGGGGTTCTGGCTTGGGCTCTCTTGAGGTTGCATTCCAAACATCAGCCAGAAGTGCAGTTATCTGAAGGCTAGACTGGGACTGGAGGATGCCCACCCAAGAGGGCTCGCTCATGGCTATTGGCTGCAGGCCTCATAGCCCCAACATGCAGACCTCATCATAAGACTATCTGAGTCTCCTTGTGACGTGGCAGCTGGCTTCTCCCAGAAAAAGAGAGAAAGGCAGAAGCCACGACGTCTTTCATAATCTATTCTCAGAAGTCACGCTATGTTATTTCCACAATATCCTATCAGATACTGTGATGGTTAATTTTATGTGTCAACTTGAGGGGACTATAGGATGCTCAGATATATAGTCAAACACTATTCAGAATCTTTCTATAAGTGTGTTTTTGGGTGAGATTAACATTTTTTATTTTTTATTTTTTTTCCCCAAATACTTTTATTTTTTCAGTGTTACAAGATTCATTGTTCATGTACCACACCCAGTGCTCCATGCAATAGGTGCCCTCCTCAATACCCACCACCAGGCTCG
>CM052893.1:29990439-30016777 GCA_028534135.1 Potos flavus
CAACTTCTTCCTAGAAATATCACCAAAAGCAAGGGAAGCAAGGGCAAAAATGAACTATTGGGACTTCATCAAGATCAAAAGCTTTTGCACAGCAAAGGAAACAGTCAACAAAACCAAAAGACAACCAAGAGAATGGGAGAAGATACTCACAAATGACATAACAGATAAAGGGCTAGTATCCAAAATCTATAAAGAACTTCTCAAACACAATGTGCTGCTCTTAATCCATATTAGTTCCCATGCTGAACTTACACATTTGAACATCTAAAGATTTTTCAAAAATTAAGTACCCATATTTAAAATAAGGTACATTTGTAACATTTCTTCATATTATCTAAAGTTTTCATAAGTCAATGTTATTTTGCATCCTCATTCTCTCAACCAGCTCTGGTTATTCATTCCTACTTCATATCAATCACAAATTTTATACACAAGCCACCAATAATTCTTTCAAGTTGCCGAGAGGGCCAAAGTCAGGCTTCTGTTTAGGGTACAATTATCACTTGCAAGGAATCATTATTTTGCAAGGATTAAAGTAAAAGTAAAACGAGTTTAACTTAAGCACAAACTTGTAGATCATGCATGTGCTTCCTGATCATGCATATTCAGTAATGTTTTATAGACATTGACTATATTTCTAAACATATGGACTTTAAAAGGGTTTAATCTCCTCTATCTGGAGTTGGTGAGTCTTATTACTATTTTACTCTAGGCATTCTCTGGTTTATCTGACTTACATAATTAAGTTCACTTCCTCCCTTCCCCCAGGGGTTTTACCTTAAATTCTCATGAGCGTTCCCGTAGGAAATAGGAACCAAGGTACATTGCATCTGCTTTTCGATTCTTCTTTTTCTGGTCCTGAGGTTAAAGATTGTAACAACATCGACTCTGAAAGTTGGTTTTAAATCTCTGTGTTTTTGTTAGCGAATAAGCTAATGTTAGGAATAATCATATCATTTGAAATAAGACTAAATATACAGTCTTTAAACCAAAATAAAAAAGTTTTCTACTTAGTGGCACTTAAAGATAAAGCTCATACAAAGCTAGATTCAGAGTTCCTGTCAAAATCTGAAGACCCCTTTCTCAGTCCCACGTTGTTTCCATCTTATCTTAAAATCACTGTCAACTTTTTCTTTTCTTTGGATTCCTTTTGCAATTTTTATAGTTTCCACCATCATGATATCTAACACAGTCTTCTACAATAGCTTCCCAACTTATCTTTCTTTTTCCCAGTCGCCAAAAATCAGATATGGAGGAGAATATAAAATGATAAGGAAACCTTGAAATCAATATCATAAATAATTACATTATTTTATGGTAAAGTCTACCATATAATTATTATACAGTAACGTTTCAATACAGTTACTTGCATCTAAATGTTATTCATACAGAAATTGTGAAATAGCCCCTTCTTCCTTTTTTAAGATGAAAAGGTAAAGTAAGGGAATGTCTTAATATCTTTAAATTATTCAAAATCCACACATTAGCTCCCTGAAATGTAAATTTCGGGTCCATTTACTTCTGGTTTGTATCTCCTTCTTCCAGCATTCCAGCTGGGTCCTTTGAGATGTCTAGCTCTAGAAGTTTGTATTGAGGAGTTGGGAAGTCAGAGGCAGACTTCTTGTCTCTCAGGGCATCGGCTGCCATCTGTGGCGAATTATTAAAATTACTCGGGAGGGTTTTGTTAATACACAGGTTCCCACGCCTGACCTGAGAATGGCAGGCTGGGAACTTATGAATTTAAAAAGCTCCCCAGGTGATTTTGATGATCAGCCAAGGTTGTGAGATCACAGCCTTAGGAAATTAGCAAATGGGCAAGAGAAATCTGAATGCCATTGAGAGGAAATATGCACCCTAAATATAAAATTTCACAGTTGCTACTGGTTGACGATATGTAAATGAACTCTATGAGAATTGATTCAGAGACTGAACATGCAAACCTATCCCTTGTGGATTTGTTTTTTTGTTTTTTATTTTGATCATATAAACCCCACTATTAGGGTCAAAAATGATAATTGTCATTACCTGACTTGAAGAGTGAGGTTAATATTTAGCATGGTTTCAGAGTAGATAATTTCAACAAACTACTTCCTTGGTAACATCCTAGACCTAATTTATGTCATCATATCACACCACTTCCAAAGTCACTAAGTCAAACATCCTGCTCGCTGTCTATACCCCTGTGTTGAGCTTACTTATTTAATGACTCACTCTTGAACTTTGTTTGACCACATTATGGCCTCTATCACCCCATCCCCCAAATCCACCTGCCCACTCTTTCATCAGTTCCTTAATCAGTGAAGAGACCATAAGCCACAAATTCAAAAGCCCTCCTGCCAATAACACAAGCACATTGCTTTTCTGTTTTCCTACTGCAAGTGTTTAGAAAGCCCTATTTTCCACTTTCTCTGCACCGTCTTCTTCATCAACTGCAGGTGGCAATCATGGATAAATTCAGGGTAACCAACTTCAAATGGGTTTTCTACCTTGCATGGCAACCTTAAGGTTGTTTTCTTCCTCGTTCTTTTTTTAAAAAATATTTTATTTAATTTGAGAAAAAGAGAGAGAGAGAGAGAACAAGCAGGGGGGAGGGGCAGAGGGAGAAGGAGAAGCAGACCCCTTGCTGAGCAAGGAACTGCCGATGGGGCTCAATCCCAGGACGCGGGGATCATGACCTGAGCTGAAAGGAGATGCTTAACCAACTAAGCGACCCAGGTGCCCCAATAATATTTTTAAAAGACCATTGCCACCCCCCTCTCTTTTGCCAATCCATTAATCTATAATATCTTTAAAGACTTGCCATTGTTTTTGTTTGTTTGTTTGTTTGTTTCAGAGGTAGAATTTAGTGATTCATCAGTTACAAATAACACCCAGTGCTCATTACATCGAGTGCCCTTCTTGATGCCTATCACCCATTGTTCTTAAGCTAAAACCCCAAATCCTTAAAATCCCTGAAATCTTTGGTTGGGAATTGTCTGGCTCTTGCCGATCTTTCTAGCCTCACCTTCTATCACTCTCTTCCTAAGTCATGCCACAGAGCTGTTAATATTCTTTGGAATGGAGAAATGATCAAGGTTCCTACTGACTAAAGACAGAGGGATAGGGTCGGTGTAACAATAAGTAGGACAGAAAAGGTGTATTGACAGCCCTGCCAAAAGAAAGCAAACTGTTTCGGGTGGTTTGTACTAACAGGTAGAGAGAAAAATATTTTCTGGATCAACAGCTGTGTAGCAGATAGAAGGGGTAGTGCTGATTGGCACCACCGACTGGAGTTATCATGTCTTAAGTTAATGCTAAGCCAATAATATCATTTCATGACCGTCTTTCCTATATAGGCCGAACAGGTGAGATGAATGAAGATGTAGAAATCATGAGTTCTGAATCCTTCAGGTCTTTGATGGTTGCATTTATCTCTGCAAGTTCTCCGGGAAGTGAGATTGCTGCTGGTTTACTCTTTTGGTAAGTAGTGGCATTTCTAGGGGTTTCCAATAGCCAGTTTTCTGATTTTCTTACCAGGATAGTCCTCAGTACACCACTCAGAGGAAGAGCACTTCTGGTGCTCTTCATTCCTTTGTACAGGTCAGTACTTCCATTTTTCTTGAACAATTTCCTTTAACATTTCTTAGAATATAAGTCTGCTCTTGATGAATCCTTTCAGTATGTCTGAAAAAATATTTGTTTTGCCTTTATTTTCCAAAGCTATTTTCATTGGTTGGAAAAATTCTAGTTTGACAGCTTTATTTTAGCACTTTAAAGTTGCTGTTTCTCTGAATTCTTGCTTGCATTGTCTCTTGACAATAAACCTGAGGTCACCCGTTCCATGATTTCTCTGTCCATAAGATGTTGTCTCTGACTGCTTTCAAGATTTTATTTTTATAATCAGGTTTGAGCAATTTGATTATGGCATGTATTAGTGTAGTTTTTTTTTTTTTCTTCATATTTCTTGTGGTTGGGATTCATTAAGCTTCTCTGATCTGTGCATTATGGTTTTCAGGAAATTAGTAAAATTTTTGGCCATTATTTAAATTTTTATGTCCTCTTATTCTTTTTGAGAACTCAAATGACACGTATTAAGTCACTTGAAGTTATTCCACAGCTCAAAGATTCTCTGCTCTTTTTTTCTTCTTTGTTTCATTTAGATAGTGCGTAATGCTATGTCTTCATGTTTACTGATCCTGTTTTCTGCAATGACTAATCTGCTGTTAATCTTATATCTTATCTACTATATTTTTCATTTCAAATATTATAGTTTTCACCTCCAGAATTCAACTTGGGTCTCTCTCTCTCTCTCCATATATATATATATATATATATTTTTTTTTTTTTTAATTATTTGAAGTGGGGAGGGGCAGAGGCAGAGGGAGCAGGAATCTCCAGCAGACTCCCTGCTGAGCACAGAGCCCAAGGGGTTGAATCTCATGACCCTGAGATCGTGACCTGAGCCGAAATCAAGAGTCAGCCACATAACTGACTGAGCCACTCACATGCCCCAACTTGGATTTTTTAAAAAATACTCTCCATGCCTTTACTTTTCCTTTTGCGCATACAAATGTGGCTATAATAACTGTTTTATAGTTCTCGTCTGCTCATTCTAGCATCTGTGTCAGCTCTGGGTAGGTTTTAATTGATCGATTTATTCCCTCATTATGGACTGTATTTTATTGCTTTTTGCATAGATGATAATTTTTTACTGAATGCTAGACATTATGAATTTATGCTATACATTGGTTACTAGATATTTTTGTACTTCTACAAATATTCTTGAGTTTTGTTCTTGGGCGCAATTAACCTACTTGAAAACTGATCCTTTTGCATCTTAAAGTTGTTGTTTTAGATGGGATGAGAGCAGTGCTCAATCTAAGGCTAATCATTCTTACTACAGAATCAAAATCTTCTGTTATTCTACATACTGCCTCATGAATCTTGAGGTTTCCCCATAAAGCTTTTGAGAACGAGAACTGTTCCTACCTTTTTGGGAGCAGTAGACACTATTACAGTTAGTCTTTTTGGTGGCTCTTTCCCTGGCCACCGGTACTGTTTGCATATGTATATATTGATTGGTAATTAGCTGAATCTCAAGAAAGAGAGATATTGAGATCCAGAGATCTCTGGAGATCTATAGAGGGACCCTCTATAGATCCCTCTATAGATCCCCAGAGTCCTTTTTTTGTGCAATTCTCCCTCCTTCGTGTCTCTGTCCCATGAACTCTAGCTTCCTTGGATCCTATGGTCACCCCTGACTCAATATGGTCTCCTCAACTCATGGAATTTACTGCACTCCACATCACAGGGTCACTGTCCTCTGTTCTCTCATGTCCAATGTCTTCTACATCCTTATTTTATATATTTCATCCTTTTTTTTTTTTTATTTTTACACATGGGAGGGCAAATCCAGTCCTGTTTCCCCATCTTTCCTGGAAGCAGAAATTTCTTTAGTGTTTAGATACCTTCTTCTACAATAGACCAAGGAAGTGCTGGCATCTTAATTTTATTCAGCATGAGCCACCTTCGAGTTTAGGGTTAAGTCAACCAATGGACTGAACTGTTAGAGCCACTCCTAGTTGCCTATGTGACTACATCAAATTCAGAATCTCTTGTTAGTGCACCCATGTTAAATCTGGCAAAATATTACACTGTATTTCTTCTGCCTCAATCTAACTTTGTTAGGATCCACTCCCATTCATATTTCCCAGGTTTCTGTGGATATAAATTGGAAAAAAACTTAAATTCTTTTCATGCATATGATTCCTCCTCTTGGGTCACATATGTACCCAACCCTGGAAACTGATAGAATTTGGAAATGTCATTGGTCTAGCAGAAATGACAGCTGGTTGAGGTGGGTCTTGGTAAGGATCAGCATCCATAATTTCTTTGGGGAGTTCATTAAGGCTTCTTCAAAATAAAGGTTTCTCATTGCAGTGTAACCTGGCTACCCTTGAAATTTGACTTGATTTGGTTTTTCAGAACTTCTGACTCCTTGGCTCTAAGAGATAGTTTCTTTTCACAGAATTAAACATTTTTTTCTTATTCCCTATACTAACCTTGAATTGAGAATTTAAAGCCTTGAGCTTATAATTTTCTTTCTCCAAGTTCTCCAGTACACTTGGAATCAGTCAATAGACCATATAGTCCTTAAGAGTCTCTTCATTTCCATTGAAATTAGCTCTATATGCTGATGCAAAAATAAGAAATACATTTATTTCTTCCTCAGATGCATGAGGCCCACGTTGCTTGGTCACAAATCTCCTAAACTTGGAGTTGTTTGGCTCTGTCCAGTGCATGCTAAGGGCTGGAGTTTGCAGCAAAGTTACCCAGGTATTTTCTTGTGGAGTTACTATCCTGCTCCAGTGGCAAAGTCATTTAAGAACATGCATTTGAAAATCATCACAGTGACCTTGCCTGGGGTTGACGAGCTAACTCCCACTAGATTTTGAAGCATAAAATTAATGCCTTGAGTTATAATGTTTCGGTTTAGTTTAGTTTAGATAAGTTTAGTTTAGATTATGATCTCAGTTACATAATTAAAAGCTCTTTAGTCATGGTAAAGATTTTGTCTTTTGAGTTTTCTGGAAAGAGAACAATAAATTCCAGCTAGAATCCCTGACTCAAGGACATTTTGGAAACTTTGTTACCGAATGCAAATCTTAATAAGAAAATGTATTAGCCAACACTACAATAATGCTGTGTAGCTGACTACCTATCCTAAAATTCACTGCCATATAAACAGTATTTTTTCTTATGCTCATGCTTCTGCAGGTTGACTATAGTTTGGCTGATCTAGGATGGGCTCAGCCTGGTGACTCTGCTTTAGAGAGTCAGCTGGGCTTGGCTCTACACTCTACTCTGGGTACAAGCCTGCTCCCCATGTTTTTATTCTAAGGCCCAGTCTAAAGTTCGGTGGCCAGATAGGGCATGCTCTTTTCATGGCAGATTATCAAAATGCAAGGAGGCAAGCCCAAATGTAGAGGTAGGTTTCTGCTCATGGCAATGTGATAAGGTTGCGCTGAGCAAAGCAAGTCATGGGGCCAAATCCAACAGCAATGGGATAGTATGGGGATGAGGATTCTTCTACGGTGAGAGGGTGGTGAATGTTTCCTAAATCATTCTCTATCAAATAATTCTGCTTCTACAAATCTATTCAAAAGAAACAACCCAGAAGTTACCAATCTCTTCATTTGTAGTAAAATTAAAACAAAACAATAAAATACCTAACTAGTCAATGATAAGGGATACTTAAGTAATGTAAGATATATCCAGGGAATATTATGAAATATTGAGAAGTAAAAAAAGCAGCATGAAGCAGAAAGAAAATATTGTCAGGTATGAAACCAAATACCACAGTGGCTGAGTCAGCATTTTAAAGGAATGACAAAATTCTTCTTAGGGAAAAATTACTCTTCTCTTTAGGAAAGGTGGAAGAAGGGGGTTCTCTAGCTCAGAAAAGGAAGGCTGCAGGCCAGTCTAGATGGGAAAAGTTTAGGAAGATCAGGAGCCAAATTGTGCAGCATAATAATGTAACAAGAGTTTTCAGTTTTTGCATTGGCAGCTTAAAAAGATAGAATTTAGGGGCACTTGATCAAGAAAGAGAGAAGCAAAAAGAAGGTCAACAATATAGCAGTGCCAGGGACTAAGGAAAAGTTGCTTTTGTAATGAAAATGAACATCTAATTTCATAAAAATACTTGATCTTAATTTTTAACTTTACATCATATGTATTTATCTGCATATTTTTTAGTTTTGAAAATTTCATTTTGTCCTGATGAGATTTTTTATTTACTCCTTTACAAACTTGCAGTTTGTTACATAGTAATAAGAGCATGATAAATGCTGGAAATCAGTTAACTTTTGGATAAAAACATGCTGGTGGCTTTACCCATCAGTTGCAGAACTGGGGGCCAATTGGCTAAGCACTTGGTTGTATTTAAACCTTAGACCTGCAGGTTAGTATATTTGAGTAACAGTAACACTTGCTATTTGTTTTTAAGTCATCTCCTGTTTTGTTTTTTGTTTTTTTTGTTTCGTTTTTTTGCAATAATATCCCTCTGCTATTGCTAAACCTTTATAAAATACTTTTTTTCCCCTTAAATCATGCAGCAGTAATGTAGTTTTGGTGTTTTGGAGAATACTGGAGTGGAAGTTAGGTGACAAAAGAAATGGTAACAGGTGTAGTAGAGGAGTCAGATGAGTTTAAGGATCCAGAACAGTACCATCCAGAATTTTCTAGAATGATGGAATGCTCTGTGTCTGCCCTGTCTGATGTTATCTTATGCCTCTAGCCACCTGTGCCTATTGAACATTAACAATGTGGCTAATGTGACTGGGGAACTGAACTGTTAACTAATTTGAATTCGAATAGGCACGTGTGGTTAATGCCTATCACATTGGACAGCGCAGAGCAGGCTAGAGAAAACTTGAAATCATGGGTGAAAAAGAATCAGAAGAAAGTAAGCAGGTTCTCTGTCATTCAGTAATCGCAGAACTAGGGCAGAGGGCACTAGATTTCTGGGAATCACATGAAATAGAAGCTTAAAATATTTTCTTTAGTTATTTAAAAAAGAGTGACCCTAAAACGTTGAACGGCAATATATACGTTGTATGAACTTAAAGTTGCAAAGCAGATTTCTGTGTTCTGAGAAAAATTTAGAAGGATATATTTCAAAGCCTTTTTTGCTGTGAAGGATGTATTTCACACCTTTACAGGGTGTGATTATAAGTAATTTCTCTTTTTTCTTTATACTTACTGTATTTCTCAGATTTTCTCCATAAGCATGGAGAAGTTTTTATTTTTGTTTTTGTTTTAAATTGAATTGGTTGTTTACCTGGATCATATTGTGAAGTATTAGTGACACCCACCCTCCCAAATTTCCCCATTTCCTTCCCCATTCAATTGATGAGGTTACTGACTAACCGGGCTAACTTGCTTCTGGGAAGGTATGTGGTCAGCAGGAAGCCAGAAGTTCTCTGCAAGATTTCCGGTGTTTTGTTTGGGTGTGTAAAGGTTTGCAAAAATTTTAAGAGAAATTAGGGGTTTGAGAAATTGAGGGTTTGGAAGAAACAGAAGGACGACAGGGGTGAAACTTGCCCCCCAGAAAGCAGTGATTTCTAGGGATTGAGAGAGGGGTCTGTGCATTTCAGAGGACAGGGACCATTTCAGTGATAACCTGTGAGGACCAAAGCCTCAACCCCCAATACCCTGTTCCTTGGAGTTTGATACCGTCCTGGGGTGGGTGTGGAGGGCACAGGAAGGAGTGAAGAGGAATTGCCACCAGCTGGGAAGGAAGAATTGAATTAAATTAATTAAATGAAAATTAAATTGACTTAAGAGGTTGAAAAAAAGAATGAAGAGAAAACAGAACCCTTATGCATTGCTGACGGGAATGTCAAAGCGTACAGCCACTAAGGAAAAACAGTGTGGCAGTTCCTCAAAAAGTTAAACACGGAATTAGCATATGATCCAGCAATTCCACTTCTTGGTGTATACCCCCAAAGAATTTAAAGCAGAGACTCCAGCAGATACTTGTATGCCCACGTTCACTGAAGCATCAGTCCCAATAGCCCGAACGAGGAAACGACCCAAATGTCCATCAACAGATAATGGAGTTTTAAAAGGTGACATATACATACAATTGCATATCATTTGGCTTCAAAAAGGAATGGAATTCTGATTCATGCTACAACACAACATGGATGAACCTAGAAGACATGATACTGAGTGCAATAAGCCAGACACAAAAGGACGGATGCTGTGTGACAGCACTTAGATGGGGTCCCTAAAACAGACAACATTATAGACGCAGAAAGTAGAACAGAGGTTACCAAAGACTGGAGAGGGGAGAGGATAGGGAGTTCTTGTTTAATGAGCACAGCATTTCAGTTTGGGATGACGAAAAAGTTCTGGAGATGGGTAGCGGTGATGGTTGCACAATATGGTGAACATACTTCATGACGCTGGATTGTATGCTTAAATGTGATTAACATGGTAAATTTCATGCTATTTTACCACAGTAAAAAAAAATCCTTAAAAAAATTTTTATTTGTGTTTTTGTGTTCTTAAGTTTTATTAAGTGGGTTCTGAACAGTCTTTAAAGTTAACTTAGGCTTCGTGGTAAGGCAATAGCCTTTTAGGTTTCTACCTAATGCCCTCAGTGCTGTGGTCTCTCTACCCTTGCCAGGGATTGTTCCTAGCCTCGCTGAGCCTTGGAAATTTTCTGCCTTTGTCCTTCTGGTGCTCATTTCTCCTGCTTCGGATGATTTCTCATACGTGTGTAGCAAGGACTCAGCGAGGTGCTTGAGAGGATCCCTCTGTTGATTTCTGAGCAGCTCGTCTTCTCTCTGATGCTCAGCCCGGGGATTCTAGCCAGCTTGTGCGCCCCCCAAACTCCAATCTGCCTGTTGACTCAGTGAGGCTGCTGGTTCCCCGCACTGGAGCTGGGCGACTGTCTCCAGGTAGCGAGCTGTTCCTGCGGTAAAGCTCACCTTGTCTTTGCCCTTCTCACGAAGATCGCGGTCCAGCGCTGCTGCCTGTACAATGTCTCAGGCAGGTGACCCTTTGGGGATTCCTGGAGCTATTTCTGTGTAGCCCTCTCCACTTTGGTACTCTGCCCAGAAACCCCTGCCACTTCCGACTCCCTGAACATCAATCTCTATCTCTTAAAATCTTTGAGCCCACTGTGTTCTGCCTGGGTTTTCCTCTCTTCCTTTTGTGACCCCAAATAGGTGTCCACCCAGGAGCCAATTTTTTTCTTTTTCTCTCAGTGTTATTTTATATCTGAAACTTGCTGTGTGTATTTTATCCAGTTTACTTGTTGTTTATGGTATTAGGGCACGTCTGGGACTAGTTATGCTGTCTGGCCAGATCTGGATGTGTGAATTACTGTATTTTTAATTTTTAGAATTTGTTTTCTTCTTTTTTAAAAACAGATCTGATCCTTTTCATTATATCTTGTTCTTGCATTATGGTTTCCACGCTTCCCTTTCCTTTGAACAATGTAAACATCCTTAATGTAAAGCATGTCCATCTTTTTCTATTATCTGTATTTCTTTGGATGTGATTTATCTAATTCACTGCACTCTCTCTCTTCCCTAGTTCTTTGTCTCCTCTTGTGGGGTACACATTTTTATTAGGAATTCTTCTTCCCTGGGAGCTAGTTCCACAAGCATCAAATGTACTGATTCATGGAGGTTTTCTCTGTGGGGCAGGAGCACATTTGACTCTGTCTGCCAAGGCCCCAAAGGTTTCAGTTTTTATAAGACTTTATCATTTGGGGTTTTCCACCTAGACAGGATAATGCAAATTCATACAGCACACCCAGCAAGGTTCAGAGGCAGGCTTCCTATTTTTTTTCTCTTCACCCTCTTGCTTCTTTGCTGCCTCCCTGGCTTAGTGAGCAGGGTATTCTAGTTTCCATTTTATGCTCTCAGATTTACGAAAAGGCCCATTTCTAGGTAGTAATATTGCCTGGGACTTTGGACTCCAGTCTAGAGCGTCATATGTGCTAAAACCATGGTCCCCATAGGGATTTACTTCATTCTGGCTCCTCTCCAGATCACTGGGTTTAGCTCTTGCTCACCGCATTGATTTTGAATATTCTATTTGTTCTTCTACCTGGGGATTTCCCATTCTCAATTTCAAGCTCAGCTGTTTGTTTTAAAATTAATTAGGATTTACTGTATCCCGTTTTTCTAAGCCTTTTGCATGGGATGGGAAGCTTCAAAAGTCAGTCCTGCCCACCATATTGCCTTGGAGGATGTGTGGTATTAAGAACTTCATCTTACTGCCTCTCAAGTCATACAGTTTCTGGAATCATACTCTTTACCTTTTAATGCATGTATTATTTATCTCCTGCTTTGTTCCAAAGAGAATTTTAGGTATCGGTGGTAAATTTCTTATCATCTCGTGTGATTATAAGGTACTTGCATGGCATGGAGTATGTTATTTTAGTTTCTACACTCCCAGACTCCTGAAGCAACACCGGCTAACACAGTGTGGAGTTAAGTATCTGTTGAAAAGAACAGAAGGGAAATTTCTGAAACTTTATTAAGAACTTGTGTTTATTAAGTTCAATTTCTTTAAAATGAAACATAAGACAAACTTTCACCCTTTTTATTGGACTGAAGGTAACTGTTGACTATTTAAATAGGTAGACGATCCCTCAACCAGTAGATGTTTTTGCTTTTCTCTATTAATCTGCTAAGAAAATATAGCATTAGAAAAAACTCAATAGGGGCGCCTGGGTGGCTCAGTGGGTTAAAGCCTCTGCCTTCGGCTCAGGTCATGATCTCAGGGTCCTGGGATCGAGCCCCGCATCAGGCTCTCTGCTCAGCAGTGAGCTTGCTTCCCCCTCTCTCTCTGCCTGCCTCTCTGCCTACTTGTGATCTCTCTCTCTCTGTTGAATAAATAAATAATATCTTAAAAAAAAAAGAATGGAAAAACTCAATAAAAAAATAATACCTCCTCAAGGAGGCAATGCTTCAATTAGCTAAAATGGGAAGTGACAAAATAGATCCAATCCTTTTAAATTTTATGGGTCATGAAATAATTTAGATACATGAAGGTGCAGAGAGAATGACATCATAAATCTCTAGCAAGCAGTGTAAGAAACAAAACCTTCTGAATGGAGGTAGGGGCCAGGAAGGAGTGGGTGGTGGCACTCTCTCTTGCGAGTCAGGGACATCCTCCGGATCTGGAGCCAGAGCAGAGTGAGATGGTCCTTCTTCTGTGAGGAGGAACCTCTGAAACCCCCTCACCCTCGCTGCTGGTAGCTCCACAAGGGGTTGTGTCTCCCAGACGGCTGTATGGTGTGGGGACTAAGGGGCCTCTGGTTGACCTCCCAGCTGGAGACTTCGGGAGTAGTTGGATGCACCCCATTCCTCCTCATTTTAAGAAAATCCCTAAGAGACCCTTAGTTGGAAATTTACGCAACTGGATTGCCCCAGATTTCCCGAAGGAGGAGGAACGTCTTGTTGCTTTTGCAAAGAAATTAATCATTTGGGAAACTTGGGACTCGATATTCTTTCAGAAGACTTTTCTAAGGAGAGGGGCACAGGGAGAGAGGGGGGCATGATGCCAATGTGAGATGCTTGAGGAGCACAGCTGGGAAATAATTTATTTGGGTGCCTGATTCCTGCATCTGTATCTCGGGGAAACCTCTCCCCAGAAGAATCCAGGATCCCAGGAAGGAAAGTAACAAGGGGTGAGGGCAGGTTTAAGAGCAAAATGGCCTCAGCACTGAGCAGAACACGCTTCATGGGCCTTATTGCCAAACTGAAGACAGTGTTCAATCCCATGGGCAACTCCTCCTTCAGAGAAGGCTTCTAGAAGAAACTGTAAAGAAAAAAGCTCAAGCTATATATTGGAAAAAGCTGAAAGCACCCAAATATCTGTGACTTCCATGACATTTGAAAATTTAGATTAAAGCTACTAAGAAAGAGGAAAACCAGCAATGATAATGGGTATTCTCCAGAGGCAGATAAAGATATCCCTCAAGTTGAGTCTATCCTTTTGGCAGATGTTTGTAAGACAAAACATTAACTCTTCGGACAGAATTGTTAAACCCAAAGGGAAGGAAGGATCCTTTCTTGGAAGAGCTTATACCAATTTGGTTCAGTTATTTTTACTCATCTGCAGGGATTGCCCAGAGAGGTGACTCATTCCTGTACCAGGGACTTTTGAAGCGAAGGCTAGGAATTAATTTCCAGCTCTTGATTAGACTGTAGAGTCCGCTTACCCATGCTAGCGGAAACTTTTGCTAGTCTTCAGTTCAACTCATTTAATTTGCAGGCGAGGGCCTTGAGGTCCTGCAAGACTGGTGATCATACCACTCAGTGACAGCTGGGACTGCAATCTGATGTCCTGACACCCATCTTCATGGTTTTTTCCGTTACAACTCAAAAGCTCTTCTGGGCTGGAGAACACGCTCACGGCTGGCTTACCTACAAAAGACAATTAAGGAAATACTGACTTCAGGTGGGGAAGTGACTTGTCCAGCTATAAAGGAAACTTTCCAGGGGAAGGAAGAAAGTTGAAGTTTCCAAACTCAACTTTAGACCTTATATTTATTCTAAAGGAACAATCTGTGATTTAATTTTTAGTGTATCTGGTTGGATTATTAGAACCACAAGTAATTCCAGTCCCCTTCTGTGTTCAATACTGTCTGAGAAGGAAGATTAAGTTTGAGATGTGATCTTTGGGTTTTCCTTGTCAATATTGTTGAAAGGAGCGCATGAGGTGGAGAGCAGGTGGCAGAAGTTAAGGGAAATCTAGGTTATGAGTCAGTTGCTCTTCCATGTAGAGTATGTTCAGAATGCATTTTCTACAAGTCCATACAGCAGGTTCCTAAGGTACTAGGAAGCACAGTGGGCCTCCTGGTGGGCTTGGGGTGATTTGTTCTGATGGTAGGGAACCTTGACAGGACCATAGAAGGATGTGACTCAACCTGATATCTCCTCCCTTTCCATTGTCTGTTTTATCCAAGTCACAATTCTTTTGATAGAAATAGAGTGAAATGGAAAATGGATGTGTAGGAGCAGGAGAAATAAGAACTTTTTAAAGAAAAGAACCAGAATTGGCCATCTTCACAGCTGGCCTCCAGTGCCCACCCACATGCACACTCTGTACACATGGCGTCTCATAAAGACAGTCAACAAATATATGCGCTTAGCCTGTTTCTTTCTTTCTTGTTTGTTGGACTATACAGCATCTTCTCCTTGTCATTCTTTGAATTTATGGCCGAAATCTTAACATAGCAATAATTGACCCAATGGTATTTTAGGAAGATGGTATAGAAAAAGAGTGGGAAAGTAGAAAATATGTATTTGTGGAAATTGTATGTACATAAAGCTTCTTAAATTTCTGGACATTTTTTATTTTGATGGTCAGCTTGATTCAGCCTGATGTACATACTTTTGTCAGGTATTTTTCTATCTTACCTCCCACTGACCTTCTCACATTCAAAAACCTCATTGTTCTCTTTATTATGTAATTTTACAGTGACTCATATTCCTATTGGATTTAAGCATTTGTACAAATATTCGTTCATTTAATTATCATAATTGCAAGTGAGGGGAGGTCTTATAAAAGGCACTAAATTTGGAATCAGGAAATCTATGGTACATTTCTATCTCTGACATTTACTTGTTTATTGAGATTGGATTAGTTTTAAGATCTCTTTACACCACATTTCCTTCATCAGAAGACAGAGACATGAATACTTTTCCTACCTCCTGGCAAGTTGTGGGAAGTATTGAGTGAGACCATGTGAATAAATGCAGGAAGTATTGGAGGTTTCTCAAATGTTGATATTGTTACAGATAAATGAAGTCTCAGAAAGATTCACTTAGTAAATGGAGAGTCATTACAAAGGTACCTACTTTTTTAAATCTTTTTAATTTAAATTCAATTAATTAACATATAATGTATTATTGGTTTCAGAGGTACAGGCTTGTGATTCATCAGTCTTATAAAATACCCAGTGCTCATTATATCACATGCCCTCCTTAATGCCCATTACCCAGTTACTCCATTCCTTCACTCCCTTCCCTCCAGCAACCCTTAGTTTATTTCCTATGATTAAGAGTCTCTTATGGTTTGTCTCCCTCTCTGGTTTTGTCTACATTTTATACCTGAAATCATTTTGTTTTTAAGAAAGTCTGAGGGCAGGGGTACCTGGGTAGTTTAGTCAGTTAAGTGTCCATCTCTTGATTTCAGCTCAAGTCATGATCTCAGGGTCATGAGATCAGCCACTAGTTGGGCTCTGTGCTCAATGGGGAGTCTGCAGGAGATTCTCTCTCCCTCTGCCTTTCCCCCTCCTTGTGCGCGCACTCTCTCTCTCAAATAAATAAATAAATCTTTAAAAAAAAAAGTCTGAGGGCTATATGTAAGTGTGAATAACATCAGCTCAGCTCTAAAATTTAGCTTGAGGCTGACCTGAGAAAATGGCCATATAGCTAATTGACTCCATCACATAAATAAGAACCACTAGTGTCTTTATTTTTTTTCACATTCAAATAAGTGAACTTTTTTCAATTAATTAACATATAGTGTATTCTTAGTTTCAGAGGCAGAGTTCAGTGATTCATCAGTCTTGTATAATAACCAGTGCTCATTACGTCATGTGCCCTCGTTAATGTCCATCACTCATTTACCTCATCCCAACCACCCATCTTCCTCCAGCAACCCTCAGTTTGTTTCCTATAGTTAAGAGTCTCTTATGGTTTTTCTCCCTCTCTGATCTCATCTTGTTTTATTTTTCCCCTCCCTTCACCTATGATCCTCTGTTATGTTTTTTGAATTCCACATAAGAGTGAGATCATATGATAATTGTCTTTCTCTGACTGACTTATTTCACTTAGCATAATACACTCTAGTTCCATCCACATCGTTGCAAATGGCAAGATTTCATTTTTGATGGCTGAGTAGTATTCCATTGTATATACACACATCTTCTTTACCCATTCATCTGTCGAGGGACATCTGGGCTCTTTCCATAGTTTGGCTGTTGTGGACATTGCTTCTATAAACATTGGGGTGCAGGTGTCCCTTTGGATCACTACCATTTGTATCTTTGGGGTAAATCCCTAGTAGTGCAATTGCTGGGTTGTAGGGTAGCTCTATTTTCAACTTTTTTTATTTTTAAGATTTTATTTATTTATTTGACAAAGAGAGAGCGAGAGATCACGAGTAGGCAGAGAGGCAGGCAGAGAGAGAGGGGGAAGCAGGCTCCCTGCTGAGCAGAGAGCCCGATGCGGGGCTCGATCCCAGGACCCTGAGATCATGACCTGAGCTGAAGGCAGAGGCTTTAACCCACTGAGCCACCCAGGCACCCTATTTTCAACTTTTTGAGGAACCTCTATACAGTTTTCCTGAGTGCCTTCACCAGTAGCGTTTTTTTTTTTTTTTTTAGATTTTATTTATTTATTTGAGAGAAAGAGAGAGCATGAGAGGGGAGAAGGTCAGAGGGAGAAGCAGACTCCCAGTGGAGCTGGAAGCCCGATGTGGGACTCGATCCCCGGACTCCGGGATCATGACCTGAGCCGAAGGCAGTCGCTTAACCAACTGAGCCACCCAGGCGCCCACCAGTAGCATTTTTAATATGTTTTTATATTAGAAATTTAGACCTTACACAAAAGGGTCTTGTTAATGTTTTCAAAACTTGACACTACTAATTTGAATAAAGTAAAATTTAAATAAAGTTTTCAGTCAGCAGAAAAAATTCCTCCCTATATAACAAAATAAACTGTGGAGACCCTGATGGCATTTACCCAATAGCAGCCACAGTAATTCCTATTTATTCAGTGCTTCAGATGTTTCCCAGTGCGACCATGGCCTTATTATACAAATACTTGAAATATATTTCTACCACTAGATGGAGACATAACCATAAGTGATCAAAGTTCACCTGCCTGTTTAAAAGAAGGGAATAAAGCACCTCACCCTCCAATAATTGTATATGGAAAGGAACATATACGTTAGTAATACAATCTGATCATTTTTTTTTTTTACATTCTTATACACTTTTTTAAATTTTTACTATTTTATGAATATGAAAGCTCGACATGTGTAAATGTTCCAGGTAATTTCCAGATGCTGCATTAATACCTTAAATCTCTGGGACTGAACTATAGAATGTGGTCAGTTGTAAGAACAGAAGAAAATCAAACTGCATATGTAAAGTTATTAGAACAGTGTCTAGAACCTAGTTTACTCTCTATTTAAGAATGGTAAAAGACCTAATAAAAACTATTATATAGCACTACTTTCTGTCATGGAATTTAAAGACTTTTTTTTTTTCCCCCGAATAAGCCTAGATGGATGCATTTGCTTCATCGGTTCTGCCTAAAATTCTGTAACTCTTTTAACTCTATAGATTCAAGACTACCTTCGAACTAGAAATATCTTTCTTTATTATTTCTCTAGTTACTATCTATAATGAAATGTATTTATGTACATTATGTGCTTATATGTGTGTATATGTTTTTATAAATGAATGTATATACATTTTTATAGGATATAGATCATAAAAGTGAGATTTCTAGGTTAAACATTATCTGTACTTAAATGTGATCATTACTGCCAGATTACTGTCCAATTATTGAAACAGACACTTCTATCACTGTTGTGTAAGTTTGCTTTAACGAAATGTTTTTAACACTGAATGTTTAAAATTTAGCTGCTCTGATGAATGAAAATCAATTTATAATTTTTTATTTGCACATCTTTGAATACCTGTGAGATTGAACTTCTTTTCATATTTTTATTTGGTATATGTAATTTTTCCTCTGTAATTGTGTATTTGTTAGTTTATCCAATTCTTATTTGAATGTTTATCTTTTTAATTGTAGAATTCATTTTATATTAGATGTTAGTTTGTTATCTATTATATTGGTTGCAAATTGTTATCTATTGGTTCTCTCTAGCTTACATTTATAATGATTTATGCCATATATAATTTTGAAGGTAATCAAATATTTTTCTTTAGAATTTTTGGCTTCCTGGTATTGTTCAAGTTTATTCAATTGTTATTCTCAATTCTTATCACATATATATACTTTCACATAAAGATAATAAAATGATACATATTTATATTTTAGATGCTTAATCTACCTGGATTTTACTTATGTGAATGATGTGGCGCAGCAATCTTTTTGTCTTCTAGAATAATATGCATTTGTGCTGGCCTCATTTTTATAAAATACTCTATTCTTTTTCTATTGAATTAAAATATCAAGTTAATCCTAAGTTAAGTTTTGGTGTAATGTTACTGTTTCTCTATTCAAACATTTCAGTATATTGGTTTATCTACTCTGAAATATGTATTAGTACCTTTTATGATTAATTTTATAATTTGACAAGTCTTATTTCAAATAATTAAAGATATAAAACAGTAGCTATTATGGAATTACAGTAAGTCTTAAAATCAGCTTAACTCCTGCACTCCTGACATTGAAGATAAGCAATTTCACTTGTTCCTCTTTCTGAGGCCTCAGAAATGATAAAGCTAGGTGATTCCTAGCTTTCCTGAAACCCAAACACAACTCAGGGCTTTTTTAAAAAATAAATTTTCTGTGACAAATAGTTCCATTGTCTTGATTTTTTTTTTTTTTTTTTGTCTTACAGTAAATAACTGTTTTCTCGGAGCAGTGTGGCATACTGTCTTATTATAAATTACCTAAACTTAGAAAGACCTTTGTCTCTGAGTGGGACTTTCAGTAGGGGAAAGCCTGGGTTGGCTGCTTAACTGTGTGCTCGCCTGGCTGGAACATATTTCTTCCAATCTCTCCAACAAAGAGTCTCAGGACTGTATTACATAAAGGTCATCCTATAGTTTGTAACATATTCCCTGAAAGTATGGGCTTCTGATTGGCTCCTTTAATAATATTAGCCTTGGTTGTAATATTTAAATTCATATCTGTTTTGTCAAAGATATAAATACTTGTGAGCCGGGGCGCCCGGGTGGCTCAGTCAGTTACGTGTCTGACTCTTGATTTCAGCTCAGGTCACGATCTCAGGGCCATGGGATCTAAGCCCTGTGTCGGGCTCCATGCTGGGCCTGGAGTCTGCTTAAAATTCCTTCTCCGTCTGCCCCTCTCCAATCTAAATAAATAAATATGTGCGAGCCTTACTTTTAAGGAAGAGCTTTGACATTTTCTTTTTCCCCATTATTCAAAAGATAAAGTAAAATCCACAGTCTTGCTGGATTCCTTATTCAAACAGAAATAAGCGTCCTTGTCTCTTTTACATTAACAACCCTCTGGGGACTGAATGATTAAATTGAGGTGGAGTGGGGGCTAACAGAGGTAAGAGTAACCTCCATCTGGGGCTTGGAGGGAAGACCATCTGTCTGCTGCCATCTGTCCCAGCAGCTGGTTGTCACTGAGGTTGGATCCATAGGATTCCATTTTTTTTTTTTTAATGACACGAGGACATCTGTAAGCCTTTGAACTTAAAGAAAGATGATTAAACTGCTTAATTCCCCATTTCTTGTTTGATACTTCACCTATGAAACTGGTTAGAACCTTTGTCTGGTTAAAGGCAGGAAACGGGTGTTTTTTTCTTAGGGTGAGCTGAGGGTCCAGCAGAGCGAGGTTTTGTTTCTGTAATGTGGGGGGGGGGGGCCGGCAGCGGAGCGAGGGAGCTCTGTGGACACACGGGGCGCTGCCACCTCCCCACACCCCCTGCACCCCACACTCCTCCCCACCCCCATGGCTAAATACACTCCTTGAAGGCCGGTCTCTTCTGGAAGCAAGGCAGGAATAGGCACCGCAGAGTTGAATGCCTCTCCTTGCCCTGGCTCAACGGTTGCTATTTCTTTTCTTTGGACAAAAAATGGATGGTCCAAACCTCCACTTTGTCGCCCAAGCATTTGATGAAATTTCTACTACTGAAGCTGATCTATTTTTTTCTTCCCTGAATGAAAGTCCATGAATTAAAAGACAGGGAGTGGGGAATCCAGAGGAAATTCATGGGTCCTAAACAGGGTCTCTAGCTTTCTAGAAGCACTTTGTTTTTAGGGTCTGCATAATTCCGGAAAAGTGAAACGGGCATATTGAAGACAACCCTGATATATTCTGAATATAACCCGGTTCCCAAGGAGGGAACGTCAATCAAGAACCATTTATGTGCCTAGTTCTTTAATAGAAAGACAATAATGTTTTCCAAATGCAATGATATATTAGTACCAAAAGACCACTAAATGCATATATAAATCAGAGAAGAGTCTCTAAGACTTCAAAACAATGTAAGAAATCAAGATAACATTCCTAATGTTTTAAATGTGCTCTTTCTGAAATAAAAGCAAAAACAATAGAAACCTCTTTAGTTTGAAGAAAATGGAACCACCTATCTTGCAATCACTGTGTTTGCAAAGACAAATATATATTTGCAAATATATATTATTTGCAAATATATATTGCAAATAATATAAATAAATATATTATTTATATACGATAAAGAAATGAATGTTTAGGGGACAAAGTCTTAAAATGTTTTTTTTTTTCTATTCGAAAATGTTGCCTTCCAAATAAATATACTGGCTTATTCAAATGTTCTAACACCACTGGCTGAAGATAATAGTATACTTTGATGAGAGGAGAAATGGCATACACACACTTTAGCTGTGTAGAAAAATCTAAATTAAAAATTCAAATGTTTTTCTGTCCTGGTATCAATACTTTCTAGCCTTTCAGGAGTTTTGGGTGAGGAAAAGGAAAATGTATGGTTTCATGGCCTCAGTGTTTCTGCTGAAAATAATAAATTAATCAGCAACATTCCAATAATTAATAGTCATGAAAAGGCCAAAGGAGAAAAACAAATATGGAAGATATTAGGCCTAAATTGGTTTTTATAATAAAAAGACAACATTTAGAAATATAATATACATATAAGTAACATTAGAAATGCACTTTAATTTTACTTATTTTTATAATTTTACTTTAAGTAAAATTATTTAATTATTTAATTTAATTAAGTAAAATTATTTAATTTAATAAACACATAGCATATTGGGCCAGACACTACTCTAAGTACCCTACAAATATTGGCAGATTTCATTCTTATAAAAATTCTACAAGGTTCTACCGGAAGACTTCTAGATGAGGAAACAGAAAGGTTAAAAACTTACACAAAATCACATGGCTAAAGATCTTGAGATGCTTTTCCGTTTAAAAATTAGTATATAAAATGTCCCTTTAAAATATATGAAAATAAAATTATTTAGTGTTCCATAAACAAACACAAAATAAATCATGAATACTGTATTAGCTGGAGATACCATAACCAAATACCCTACACAACAGAAACTAATTTTCTCACCATTCTGGAAGCCGGAAGCCTAAAATCCGAGTGCCAGCGTGGCTGGTTTTGGTGAGGGCTCTCTTCCTGGCTCACGGTTGGCCACCTTCTCACTGTGTCTTCGTACGGTGTGGTCAGTGGGGGAGACAGAGAGAGAAGGCTAGCTTTCTGGTGTCTCTTCTTATAAGGGCACCAATTCCATCATGAGGGCCCCCTCCTGTGAACTCTTAACCCTAAGTACCTCCCAAAGGTCCAATCTCCAAACACCATCCCACTGGGGAGTTAGGGCATCAACATATAAAATCTGGTGTGGACACAATTCAGTCCATAGCAGCCATTTGGCAAGTGATAACTTGACACTCACACAATGAAATGACCATTGAGACTCCACTACATTCAGGAACTCCTCCTGAATCAGTAAAGACCCAGTTGTTTTTGGTGTAGTTTGTATGTAACTAAATACTTCATGGACTTCTTTTTATAGTATTGCATTGAAGAAGCTGAGCTTGTGTTATTTTTGGATTAGATCTACTAGAGATTATTTACATCCTTCTAGTTTAGGGCTCTAGGCGACCAACCACCACAGCCCTGGGGCTTGCAGATATGCGTGTGGGCCCCTGTGACAGCCCTCATCTATTTGTTCCAACTATGGTGACACCTCTAGCACCTTTGGAATATGGTACCTGGGGATGGCAAGAGTGGTAGCAGATGTCCTTCATCTTCTGTGCCCCCTCGGTGGCACCTAGGACAGTCACCCACTCCCTCTGGTGGTCCATGTGAAGGCAGATCTCCAGGGGTGACCACTTCTATCTTCTATCTCCCCCTCAGAATTTTCCAGATCGTTGTTCCACAAAACCAATGACCCTTCCTTTCAACGCCCTCTCTTGTCTCCAACTCACTTGGAAATGCCATGCTGCCCTTGCTCAGTGTTAGGCCATGCTGGGAAGAGATGGGTAATCTTCGCATTAATGGGTTGCTTTTTTACTCCTTCCACAGCCAATTAGCCTGTCCTCCCAGCTGAAGGCAAGGTGTGGAGGGCAGAGATGCAGTCTACATTGAGAGAGGTCCCATTCCAAGAATGCAATGATTATGACCTAAAGAGTCATATCATAGGTTAAGACATACCACGTACCATAAACTCCAAGGGGTAAATACAACACAATTGGAAAATGAAGTATTAGTTACATTTTCACTGCCTGGAAAATGGATAACACTTACATTTGTGTTGCGCATCATCAATGAAGCACAGTAACAACCTTTGAATGTCATTGGAAGCCAGTGTTCACAGGTGACACAATGAATGATCAGCATAATGAGTAATGATAGGATTAAAAACGAGTAAGTGATATTAGGGAACCACAGGAAGAAGACCTATATCAATATAAATAGGTTCTAAAGAACTATGGCATTGTGAGTAGTAACAATGTTGCCATCTTTTCCTGCCATGAGGAGATATAAAACTACCCTGGAATAGCACATTGGGCACATTTAGGAATAAAACAATGTGGGGGATCTAGGATCCAAACCAGTAGAGATGGTACCTGGACACTATGAATAATTTCATGTGCATGGATTAGACAATAAACACATAAATAAGTACTTTTCCTCTACCTATTTTTCTAAATTTTCATCAATAAATGACTGTACCTCACATGGAACCAGGAATTTTGTAATTTGTGTTTTTTTTTAAGATTTTATTTATTTATTTGACAAAGAGAGAGATCACGAGTAGGCAGAGAGGCAGACAGAGAGAGAGGGGGAAGCAGGCTCCCTGCCGAGCAGAGAGCCCGATGTGGGGCTCAATCCCAGGACCCTGAGATCATGACCTGAGCCAAAGGCAGAGGCTTTAACCCACTGAGCCACCCAGGTGCCCCTGTAATCCGTTTTTAAGCCAAATTGCGTTTATAGGCAGGGGATTCTCAAAAAAAAAAAAAAATTGCTTGGAGCCCTGCACACAATGCTTCCGTGTGGAAACTGAGCTTAATCTAACCTCACTAAAGAATTTTGAAGAGAATGACGAATCAGATGAACTAGTTATACTATAAGGGGCAAACATAGAAGATTTTGATAAAGAATTATGAAGATCAGAATATCAGAACAAGCTGAAAAGAATTAGGAAAAACTGAGGGCACCTGGATGGCTCGGTTAGTTGTGTCCAGACTCTTGGTTTAGGCTCAGGTGGTGATTTCCGGGTTATGAGACTGAGCCCCTCGTTGAGCTCCGTGCTCAGCTGGGATCCTGCTTCTGGATTCCCTCACTCCCTTTCGCTTTTTCCCTCCCCCTCTCAAATAAATAAGTACAAATCTTTAAAAAAAAAAAAAAGGAATTAGGAAGACTGGAGTGTCAGAGTTCGCTCCATGTAACCACTGATGCAAAATAAATCCCTGCAGACTGTCTAGTAAAACTAGGACGGTGTATAGCAACTGTAGCTTTAATTTTATGTAAATAGAGCAGAAAATTCTCTACAGCTCTGTGGCCATTTGCTGGCTACCTGCATGTATTCCTACTTGTATTATATTTGGTTTTCTCAATAATAAAATCAGCTACTTCTATATTTACTAATTAGCATGTTCCTTTGGGTCTTGATTTCTCCCTCTCCCAATACTTCCAACTGTTTTCATATCTGGGCACAAATAGAAAACTGTGATATTTCTATGTTATCCAATGATAAACTGAAGGCATCTGGGAACCCCTATTTAAGGCATGATGAAAAAATTCTTACATTAAAAATATCACATAGTTATGATAAGAATAATAAAATACAAGAATAAGGAAAGGCCTTGTACACTGAATGTATATGAAATTTCCAAATAAAATATTTTCAAATTTTTAAATGAGAAACTTCAGCTTTCTCACTTATGTAGCTTTTATATAACTTTTTATATAGAATTTTGTTCTTGAAATGCATTATATAATTCCTGATCATGAGTCTTTAACGATCTTTTCAAAAGTTTGATGGTCACTATCAATGAGAAATTTTTCTTGTACTGTTTGAAATGTTTTTGACCATTCACAATTTATAACACTTGAAATTATAGTTGACCTTGAACAATACAGGGGTAAGAGGTTGACTTCCTACACAGTAGAAAATCCACATATAACTTTTGACTCCCCCAAAACAAAACTATGAATAGCCTAGTGGTGACCAGAAGCCTTACCAATAACATAGTCAGTTAATACATATTTTGCATGTTATACGCATTATTTACTGTATTTTTATAATAAAGTAAGCTAGAGAAAAGAAAATGTTAAGAAAAGCATAAGGAAGGGATAATACATTAGCACTATTGTACTGTAAAAAAAAAAATCACATAAGTGGATTTATGTACTTCAAACCCATGCTGCTCAAGGAAGGGTCAATATATTTTTCTTTGACTTAATATTTTAAATTTACATGTATTGCATTATTCTGACATGTCCTTTTTTTTCTTTCAATGTTTCATTTTTCATAAGAATACATGACAAGAGCATACCTTGTGTTTAGTAATTCTATCTTTCAATGGTGGTGGCCTAAGATTTGGACTAATCACTCTCTAAGAAGCAACCAAGGGAACTGCATTTAAAACATTAGAAATTATCTTAAACCCATTGGTAAGCCAACAAAATAGCATGGGGATTGCCAAAGATAACTCTGCAAAACTGAACCCAGAAAAGAAAGGGAAGTATCAGTAACAAAATTAAATCTGCCCTAGGGTCATTTACTGATATCAGAAAACTTATGTTTATCCTTTTAATTCATGGGTCCAAGGACTTGTAAAGGACTCTACTCTCATGCTCAGAGTGAACCAAGAGTAGTAAATCCAGCCTCTTCTGAATCCAACCCCGGAAGATTGCAGGGAAGATTGCCATAGTGTTGAATGAAGCAGAAGAAATTTACAAATGAATAGAAACATAAAAACTTAACCCTGAGAATTAGTGGCAATTGCCCAGTCATGGTGAGGATTCCCAGCCCAAGTTCTCAAGACCTGGGTGGGTCAGGAAAGCTCATGTTTTAAATGTGGTTTAAGGTAGTGCCCAGATGATACTGCCAAATAAATTTGGTAGATGGTAAACTAAAGTATCTCTGGGGAGAGTAGCTTCACCCTATGCCTTATGGAATCCCAACAAGTAATTTTGCAAAGGCAACCAGGCACACAAGGAAATAAGCCCGCGTGAGTGAGAACCTGTATAAATAAGGGAAAGAATGAGATGGTGAGTAGGAGGCAAAGAAACAGATCAGGATTGAGAATTCAATTTAGGAAATTATTTGGCAGTGGCAACTATCCTGTAGTATGCACTGGAAGCTATTGGATCAGAAGCCCACTGAGTTTTTGAGGGAACTATATAGTCAAAGAAATTAAGATCCTGGACTTAGAAAACCTTTGGCTATATATGTCCATCAACAGATGAATGGATAAAGAAGATGTGGTATATATACACAATGGAATACTATGCAGCCATCAAGAGAAATGAAATCTTACCATTTGCAACGACGTGGATGGAACTGGAGGGTATTATGCTAAGCGAAGTAAGTCAATCAGAGAAAGACAATTATCATATGATCTCTCTGATA
>CM052893.1:30017277-30125104 GCA_028534135.1 Potos flavus
GAGGGGATCAGGAAGGAGACAAACCATAAGAGACTCCTAAACTCATGAAACAAACCGAGGGTGGCTGGGGGTAGGGGCGGGTAGGGACAGGGTGGCTGGGTTATGGACATTGAGGAGGGTATGTGCTATGGTAAGTGCTGTGAAATGTGTAAGCCTGAGGATCCACAGACATGTACCCTGGGGCAAATAATACATTATGCGTTAATTAAAAAAAAAAAAAGAAAAAAGAAAACCTTTGGCTAGTCAAGCTTTTGGGTGCCCAAAATTTCATGGGCAGTAAGTGGGCTGCAACAGCTATATACTCCAAGGAGAACAGAGCCCCTAACTTCCACTCATGGTCATTCTGAAGCGGCCGTGGAGGAAAATGAACAAAAGGAACCTCCCTGGGGCACATTCACAATACTAGTGATAAAGGGTGTTGGCTATAATGCGACTTCCTGAGAATATAGGAATCAGAGGGAAAGCAGAGCACATGGGATTCCTAAACCTTTCCTGATATTCTATACATAGACATGTTTCATCAAGCAGATTTGCAAGTGTTGTGAAAGGTAATTTCATACGACTCTCATCCCAGTGCCACTTTATGTATTTATAGATTCCTCTCCATTTGTGCACTAAAAAGAGCTAAAACTTACGGAGCCTTTCCTATGTGGTTGGCACTATTCTAAGCACTTTATGTTTATTAACTTAATTCTCATAGCAATTCTATGTATTCCCACTTTACAGATGGAAAGGCGCTTTATAGATAGATAACTAAGGTACATAGACAAGGAATTTTCCTAAAGTCACGCAGCTGTTAAATGGCAGGAGTCTGACTTGAGCTCAGGCAGTCTGTCTCCAAAATCCATGTTCTTAGCGACTTAGCTATACCACTTCTCAGGATGGAGTCAATTACCTCTCACCTCCTCAAGGGCTTTAGAGATTCTTCCTTCTTTCTCTTGCATCATATCCATCAGCATGCATGATATAATTTTCTCTGTATTTTAAAATAAAATCTCTCTTGAGCATACAGTATGTCCAGCAAACATTTCTCTGCCCAAACTTTTCTGTAAAACTTTTCAGAAAAGTTGTCCATATTCATCTGTATTGGCTCTCTTCAGTCTCTCTCATCCCAGTCTCTGTTTAAGCCCCTCCACCTAGCCTTTTCATTACAACCACTCCACTGAAAGAGCTTTGGTCCAGGCCACCAATGACCTCCATATTGTAAACCCTAATGTTGATTGTAAGAATATAAGTCTTCATCTTGGTTTTTTTTTTCATTTGGGTTCATTGACACATGTTCTCTTATTGATGACTCCCAAATATATATCTCAAGCCTAGACCCCTCTTCAGAGCTCCAGATTTGTATTTTTTACTACTCATACAACATCTTCACTTTGATGTCTAAAAGGCATCTCGAACTTACCATGTGTAAAAACAAACTCCTGATCTTTCTGTTACAAAAGTCTTCCCCAAGGGAAGTAATGTTAAGAAAGAGGGACAATTTCCCTTCTGTTGCTCAAGCTAAAACCCTTTGTGTCATCCTTAATTCTTCTTCCCTTTTTAACTACACACCTAATCGTTTAACAAATCCTGTTAGTCCCAACTTCAAAAGATAACATTTTACGTCCCATCACTCACCTCTGAGTCCTTACCTCCGCACCCTAGAAACTGTCAGGATGCTTGGCTCAGAGGCTTTGAGCAACACAGGTCTTTGTTGTTCATAGGAATCTTCTCTCTTCCTGATTCTGCTTCTACCTACCTCACAGCAGCTTAATTAGTCCATGATGAGAGTACAGGATTTCAGAGAATAGCAAGAAAGAGAGTTGTCTTTAAGTGGTTCTGCTTCCACAGGTCATGATGTTCCTCTGTAGCAAGGAAGACCAAAATTTGGCTACCTGCTTGGAATCAAGAGAGAGAAGACTATAGGGAAAAACACTTAAGTAAATTGCCCTACTAGACTGAAAGAAGTTACTCTTTTCAAAGAATATATGGGGATTATACTTAGAGACTGGCACCAAAGGAATGGTTATCACTTGGAAAATGTTTAATACAAAAAAAAAAAAAAAAAAAAACTGTTTTGTACTTATGTGCAAAAAAAAAAAAAAAAAAGAATATATGAAGAACTTGAGAGGGACAGAAGTAGACGCAATGGGAATTAAGGAAAAGAATACCACCATTTCTCAACACAGAGGCACACGGAGTATGAAAATGAACCAGCCACCACTGGGGTAGTTTGCAAAGGTAACATTGACTTTAGCGAAGAGGCTGTTTTTAATTTAGGCAAAGGGGTGGAGGGAACATTCAAGTCATTTGAATAGAAAATAAGGCATTTCCCCTCCACTTTGGCATTAACAAAAAACAAAAAACAAACAAAAAAAGCTACGGTGTGGTAAGACAAAAACTATCAATGTTTAAGTATTCCGTGAAATCTGATAGTGATAGTAGGTTAAATATAAAAAAAGGCAAATTTCTGTGGTAAGCAAGTATAATTTCCTGCAACAAATCAACATCAGTCTCAAAAGTAAAAGTGACACAATCTTTGCAGTCAAAGTATAATCTCAAAGGAGAGCTTACCTTGGGAAAAAAAATGATTCAAGTTCATGACAATAGGACACAAAGTAGTTATAAATCCTACAAGAAAATGCCATTACCCACAATATGCCTACTCTTTATACTATTTTCTTCAAGATAACTGTTAAATATTTTTTTTTTAGCTTTACCTTTATCTAAATAATAAGATACACAGGCTAACTCAATGTATTGTATTGCTCAAGTTCAATATTTCCCAATGTCTAAAATTCTTGCTATTATAAACCTGTATTCATTGATTCCAACTTTAATCAAGGCAGAATAAATATTTGGAACTTATGATTTTTACTTCTACACTAAACACAAGTCTTCTCCCTGAGCCCTTCCTACTTTGAACCCGCTGCATTGTTTGCAGGCTCTATTCCTGCTCGGCAAATCTTTATTTGTTCTTCTGTAATTCACATCCTACTTTGAACGCCCCCCTGCTCACCACTCACCCATTTGCGAAGATAGCTCAGGAACGCCCTGTATTCTGTACAGCTGATTACTACAATGCTTGTAATTCTACAGTCTTTCTCCCAGTAAGTATTAGTTTTGGTTTCCCTGTGATGGAATATAAGCAGATTGAAGGCAGCCACTGTATTGTAGTGACCTTGATACGCTCACACCTAGCACATGGTAACCTGCGCATAGTAGGCTCTCGGGTATTTTTCTGAATAACTGAATCAGTGTTATCCTTGCTACTACCCTAGGAAACACCTCTCATTTAACAAACAAATGAATTAGTTGTTGCCTATGTGGCTATACACAGAAATTTTAGGAGAGTTAAAAGAACTTCCGAATATTAGAAACTATTAGGAAATTATTGTTAATATTATTAGTTGTGACAGTTGTAGCTAGGTTAAAAATACATCCTTATTATTAAAATACATATTGAATTATTTGTAGCAAAATACCATGATGTATATGGAATTTACTTTAAAATACTTCCACACCAAAACAGATGAAACAATATGACAAAATAGTTATTGTTAAATTTAGTTATGTGTATATTCTAGTCTATTCCAATGCTTAAATATAACTGGTAAGATGATAAGAATGTATAATAATCTAGAAATTAATATGATTGCCCTTAGGTAAATCAGTAACAAGTGACACAACTCTACTATGAGAATATGGCGTACTTGAGAAAGTACAATATGGTTTAGTTTCAAAGTAAATGAAAATGTTTCACACCAGGAGAAGCAAAGGACAGCATTCTAAACTACTTATGGGAGGCAGGAGAAGAATCTCTTATTTAGAAATAAATTATTTATATCCAAGAAAATAAATTTCAAATACTACATGAGACAAAAAATGTGATCAATTATTTATTTCATTTAGGGAAAATAAATTTTTCTTTACATATCTTCTTGAACTTGTCTTGCTATACATGTAAAACAAATGGACTCACTGACATAAATAAATATAAATAAATTAATCTCAATATTACAAAAAAATAACATTTATAATTTCGCTATGAACATCTCACTTCAGAAATATAGACTCTTTTCTTATGTTAATATAATATCGCTGGATACTTTTAGAGACATTAAGTTAATGGAGACATCTTTCGCCCTTTCATAGGGGTTCTTCTCGAAGAGAGAGAAAAAAAAGATTGTCCTTAAACAAAATTATAGCCAATTCATTTTACTTACAAGTGAGAGGCTAGGTCCTGATTGGATACCTGTACTTGTGTGACAAAGAAAGAGTTATTCCTTCATTCTATATTCCTCCTTTGCCACCAACTAACCCAAGATAATCAACACTCTTGGGTCATAAGCATGTTTTTCCTTTAAAATATTTTGCTAACCCATTCAGACTCATTTTAATGGAATGAGAAAAGAAGAAAATGCCTTACGATCAAGGGTTATTTAATAATACAGTTCATCTCTCTTCAGCAGGTTTGCTCAGAAGAGACTGATTTTAGGTTTTTTGTTTCTTTCCAATATCCAATTACTGTTTTTAATTTTTAATTTTCTTTGTAAACAAAAATAACATTACGTATCTAGTGAAAAAAAATCACGCATTTCCTTTTCTTCATGCTCACGTTCTAAGTAGAAACAAACCTCTACACTTTCCTAAACGTTGAGGAAAGTAATCACTCTAAATCTTGCAAGTTGTTCTATTTTCAAGAGGTTTGGTAGTGTCCTTGTCCAACACTTGTCCAAATCAACTGTTCGCTGATTTTCCTATGCACCTTAAAGACAATGATAGCATGCGAAACGAAGAGCACTATTACATTTATTTTGTCCACTCCTCCAGAAAAGTCTAAGAAACTAGAAATATTCTGCGTACTGGTGTGCACTTTCTTCTTAACTCTTCTTCGGCTAAATCAGCTAGCCAATGGTTACTAGCGTCATAAACAAGACTGTCAGTGTTATACATGTGTGTCCTGAAAGTTAAAAAAGAAAGTTAACATCAAAATAATTTTATTGACTGATGATAAACATTAATCTTTTGGTTACTATGTGATAGACAATGACAATTAATCCGGTAATGTGGTATGCAAAACACATGCAAAATTAGTAAGTTATCCAACCTCAGCCTGTATGGACTTTAATGTTTAGTAGCTATAGCAACACCAACTAAAATAGGTCACATGAGTTTTTTAGTTTCTTGAAATTAAGTAGCCAAGTTAGAATCGATTAAGATACTTCCAGATTAAGAGTCAATGAAAACCCTTGACATGTGCATTAGAGAAAAGTTTCATCAAAAGACACCTTGAGGAAGACACCTAGAACATTTCATAGATATGTTTACATTAAGTTATTGTTGTCATAATTTTGTATAACATAAAGGAGATATAAGATCTATAAGCATGACTTACAAAAGAGACCATAAAACAAATCTTAATATTTCCTACACACTGGAAACTCTAAAACCCACCAAGCAAAAAGGAGACACAAATACAATATAAGCCAATCATCTCATGATGCAAACAGTCATAACGAAGGCATTCCTATTTGTAAGCCCTAAAGTATCCACCTCTCAGTTTTTCCCCCCAAATATTTGTGGCATCGCTAGCATCCAATCATTTCAATAAACTGAGTGCAAAACACAAGATGAGATGACGCGTGGAGAACGGATGACATCATGCCGATGAGACATCCAATATGTTAGTCAGTCGCTCAACAAAGAAAAACCAGTCTGACAAGATAATAGAGGTCTGAGCCCCTATTATCCTTGAACGGTCATGGATATATCCTGTCCCAGTTGTACTGATGGACATTTTGAAAGACACAGAAATGTGACTTCATAAAACCATATACCTTTTATGATTTACCAGAAGGTCTTAACTTCTGAGGCATCACCAGTCACAGGAAATTACGAAATATGACTTTGGGAGCTTTGCTGTTTTCATGAGTGTAGTAAGAGCTGAACAGTAGAGAAGGAAAACACTAATTGGATTATATCACTTTAATTTCAGCCGAAAAGCATTATCAGCATTTCCTTATAATCACATCCCTTTTAACTAAAACTTTCGGGAACCCTACGTTTCTAAAAGAGGTAAGGAAATCCTCTGATAGGCAAACACAAAGGATCACCGGTGAAGGTACATGATCGCCTTCATACTCATTAACTCTTTTCCCTGTCCCTATTAAGATCCAATTTTTAATGAAATCGGTATGAAATCAGGAGCATAACCAAGAAAGTAGGAAGTTAGCTCTTACCTTCAGCAGCTTTTACTTCCAAAACAAGGCAAGCAGAGTGTTTTTTAAGTGTACATGAAAAACGCAAATGCTTTCTTAGGGGTTTGCACGAGTTTCCTCTGATTCGAAAATAGAGGAATTCGGTTCACAGCAAAACCCCAATAAAATTCAAAACAAATATTCCCTCCTATGTTTCAGCACTTTTCATCCCACTGAAACCATCATGGCCAATTATTTTACTGAAAAGTATGTCAAGAAGCTGAAACTGTCCAGACAGTGCCCAGTGAACTCCACATTCCGTTCCCCCTCTTCTCACCCACCAAGCCCCAAAGCAACTGCTTTGCGAGGTAAACCCAGAATGCTCTAACTCAAAAGGAGAGCCAGAACAAGGGCAAGGAAGTACAGAGGGTGGGTGGTTTACTGTTTTTCCACAGTAGTTTTGCTCAAGCATCTGTACCAACTTAACCCACTTTATATGACTTTGAATTCTGTTCATTTTTGGTGGATTCTAAACCATATTCTTAAAAAGTCTCTGAAAAATCTGAAGTTCTATTTTACTACATCTGCTATTAAGCATCTAGAACACTTCATTGGCAGTAAACAAACATCTACTTAAAAGCCCACAAAGCCCAGGACCCAGTGGTCAGATAATTTTACTAAAAGACTGAACCATTTAGTGACTTAATGAACATTTACGTACTTTAGCTTATAATAGGCTTCAATAATATTGTTAATTTAAGGAGAAAGGTAAGAGTTACAGAGGGTAAAAAGTAGATAGCTCACAAGCTCACATCACCCCCAAAATTAAAACAGGCCATTTAGTGACAGCATTAGAATTGCTTTTAATTAATGAAAAAAAAACCGAAAACAGACAGGCATTAGGGCAGTTTAGAAATAATTCAAGTCTATATAAACTCTACTGTAAGTTTTCTGAACAGTAAAATCTATACAACAGAGGAGGGTCAATTTAAATAATCCTCTGTCTACAGGGTAGGTCAGAGCCCACTATGACATTTTATACTTAACACACACATATTCAATGCAGATCAGATGTTTTAAATAATACCAATTTCTTTTCTATGTGCTGCTGTTCAACCACCCGAGGGCTTACCATGTGCCAAGCACTGTTCTACCTTCTTTACAGGGGGCAACTCATTTGATCCTTACTACAATCCCCTGAGGCAGGTGTTAGTACACCCCCCCTCCCCCCGCTTTACAAATAAGAAAAGAAGCATGGAGAAGTGACATTGCCCATTGTCACTTGGTGAGTAAACTTCAGCGCCTAGGAGGATTCAAATCAAGAGGTCAGGCTCCTGGGCCCGCCCTCTGAACCAAGGGGCTGTTTTTAGCTGTTTTGGCATGTTTTCATAAATACAACTCAGAAAAAGGCCTGATCACAGGCAACCTCTCGAATCTGTTGGAGGCTGATTTTTCCCTAGGTTTTTGCTTCTGTGTAACACAGAGATACTACCAGAAATTGTACTGAGTAGGGAAAAAAGGTGAGTTGATTAATAGATTGTGAAGTGAGAATGGGGCTTTCAAATCACTTTCCTTTGAAATGTTAATGTCCTTGAATCTACTGAAAAATTAGAGGAAGAGAAAAAGACACAAAGTCTGTTCGCCCAGGGTTGTAATGACAGAGAAAAGGAATAAAGAGAGAGCATGTCAAAAAAATACAATTAAGCTAAGAAGGTTACCTTCTGAAATAGTGTCAAGTTTTACTGGAAAGAAGCTAAGAACAAATTTTTTTAAATCATCAGAATTTCTGCTCACCCTGATTTTCCACAGTGCCAGAAAATTTTGACTAGAATTAGGGTACCAATTACAGTACCAGCAACAAGTCCTTGAGGGGGAAAAAATTTGGTAACACAGTTAATAGAAACACGAGCACGTACATATACAATGCAGTCTCACAATGACAAACAGACCGGTTACGAGCCAAGTTAAAGAAAAACAGGAGACATGAGTTATATTTTGTGTGTGGCTTTCTTATGCCACAAGTTTGACAGTAAAAACTGCATGCTATTTATCCTGCTTTCGGTCAAAGAAAAAGGAAATAAAATATTTAAAGTATCACCATGCTCAAATAAAATATGTTTAACCCATTGGAGAGGGTTCCGAAGTGTTTCAACCCCACCATGCTCAATTGTAAATGCTTTGATCATTGGTCATTCAAACATGATGACTGTTACGTAATTTTAGCACTAGAAGGTATCTTGGAGTTCACTCTCATTGTGTAGATGAGTAAACTGAGTCTCAGAGAGGTGAGGGCTACATATGTGGTTAATGGGAAGGCCATTTACTTTGTTCCTAGTAAAGATAAGAGCTGTAGGCATTTCTCCATCACAGGAAAGGTAGTATCGACTGTGGTTAGAGACTAAAACATATCTTACAGAATATGCTGTTCAGTGTTTAGCCTGTTGGAGATACAATTTCATTTAGGAAAGCTAATATCTCCTTTTGAGATTAAATGCACTATTTTGAGTTTAATGACAGAAAAATAATTGGTCAAATAAGTTGGTCAACAGTAATTTTTATAGTTTGATTTTTACACACAATCTTTCTTCCCCAAACCACCCCTGTGCCCTTTCTCCATACCATCCTTGGTCTCCCTTTTCCTCCCTACTCCACCTTGCAATACCCTCGAGCTCTATTCTTTTGATCTGTATTGCATTGCAAAGGAAATTACAGATGACACTAGGAAAGCAACTGAAACTAATGTGACCAAATCACAAATTGATTCCAAATCAGCAAAACGCTCAAGTCACACAATTGCACTGTCGTATGAGTACGTGATTGAACAAAACAGCTATTTCTACCATAGGTAAGTTTGTACAGTATTTTACCCAATCAATTTCTTTAACTGATCCCCTAGCACCATATCGTTAGCTTGGAAAGACTGTATTCATAAAAGAAATCATGGCTCCTCAAAAGTTTGGGGTTTCTTTTCCCTTTAGCACTCTCATTAACTCCACCATTTTCAATGGTTGTAAAACCATCCTATTTTCAATTAGAATGATAAATGAAGATAGAAAATTTTTAAGTGATCCAGAGTAGCTAGATGGCAGAACCAAAATCTTATTCTTAGAACACTGATCAGCACCTATATGTAATTCTAGAAGAATGTGTGTGGAGACTGATGTTTTCACAGGAAACTAGATCAAAATACAGAAATATGAAAAACAGGATTCTACATAAATGGCTCCTCAGTAAATTAATAGGAGTATTACCTCCCAAATTATAAACAAAGAAGACTTTAAAGTATACGGGCAATACTTATGATCTCAAAATTCACTTGTACCTATGGAAAACCAACCCAAGGGTGAATCAGTGTCAATTTAAGACTTACAACTCAGAATAAATGACACAATGAAATTATGACTATGATACCAATGTTCTTAATTGTTAACGGAAGAGCTTTTAGGTAGGAAAATTATTTAATTTTAGAAAATGGGTTTCTCCAAGTAAAAGGAATATTTTAACAATGTTTCTCATTATATAGAATGATATTTACAGTGTTTAAGACACTGTAAAGCAGTTTGTCACCTCGTATCTCATTACTCCAATAACTAGCACAGTACTTGGCAAATAGTAGGAAGTGTTTAGAAATATTTATTAAATTGCATTGAATGATCTTTTTGCAGATGAGAAAACGGATCAAAAAAGGATAAGTCGAACAGTTTATCAACAGAGAAAAACTGATTTCTAATCCTGGGTTCTGGTCATGATTTTAATTGTTCATAGTATGCTCAAGAAAAATACCTGAGATTATTCAAGTACAATTTATATTAGATGGGTATTACATTAATATATACAGTATCATCTCCATTCCTGAAGAAACCGAGTCAGAATTCCACATATAAGATCTGGTATTAATTTAAGGATTCTATTTCTCAAGAAATGTGGGTTTGTCCAGTCAATTCAAAGGTCTCACTTACGTACCTAATAAAGTTGGAATGCTGTTTATATGCAAAACTAAAATAGTTGTTAATAGGTTGTTCTTCCTTATAATACTATTTAACATAACAGAATAAAGGAACTGAGGTCTGTGGACAGGTGAAGTCACGCCGGAAAGAGATTTTTATAGAAGGAAAAAGAATGTGCTTCAGTAAACCTTAAGTTTTCAGATTTACAAATCAGAATTCAACACCACTTTCTCGGCAACATTCATAGGACACTTGAGGGGTTTTGTTATTATCATTGGATTTTCTTTGCCCCTGTATTTTTAAGTGAGGAAAATCCAAATGCTTCTCTTGCCAGCCTAAGCAGATCAATGAAAAATTAGATGATTATGTTGTCTGATTTCTTAACTTTGAATAACTTGTAGATAATTGAAGTTACTTTATAATGGGATTTAAGTTCATCCTACAGAGAGACAGGTAATAAGACACAGTGAAGACCTGATATCATAGCATCTGATGCATTTCAAATTACTACTGATGATTCAAGATTCTGGAAAGTATGCCTCTACTCGGGCTGGTCTGTACCAGATGCCATATGCTGGTGGCTGTAGAAAGCTGAAGTTAATCCGCATGTGGTATTTGAAGGATACAGAAAGAGCATTTTAGATATGTCACTGAGTAGTCTCTAATTTTTTCTTAAATATTCCTTCAACTGATCTATTAACCCCCACAAGAGATTTACAAATATTACGATATAGGATTTCAGCAACGGGGTGGGGGGAGAGTAAAGAATCGGGACTAACTGTCGAATTTGAGCTGTGCAGATTTTCACATAGGACAAGAATCTTTCTATCCTTTCAAGTACCTGGTGCTGGAGAAATGAGTCATCTACCTCTGTTGAAGCACCTAATAGATGTGCGACCTTGGGCAAGGTACAAATCTTGTAAAAATCATTCTTCCAGATTAAAAAAAAAATGGGATATAGAGGGGTGCCTGGGTGGCTCAGTCAGTTAAGCAGCTGCCTTCTGCTCAGGTCATAATCCCAGGGTCCTGAGATGGAGCCCAGAGTCAGGCTCTCTGCTCAGCAGGGAACCTGCTTCTCCCTCTGCCTGCTGCTCCCCCTGCTTGTGCTCTCTCTCTCTCTCTCTCTGTCAAATAAGTAAAATCTTTAAAAAAAAAATTAGAAATGAAAAAATTAAAAATGGGACACAGATATAGATATACTATATATATACTAAACTATAAGATGTTTTGAAAAGGAAAATAAAAATATAAAAACTTTAGTAGAGTACTTGCCACACAGCAAAAAAAAAGTCCTTAATAAAGGACTATTCTTCCTCTTTGGTGTGGCCAGAGGGAATGATAGAACTATCAGAAACCCATTTTAGGAAAATGCCGGTGACTGCACTGCATGACTGCTTTAAGCTAATATTTATTCAATGGTTAGCACTGTGCTGGAGTTTTCATATCTATTATCTCATTAAGCTTCAAAGATTTTAAATAGGGATCATAAATGAGAAAACTGGGACTCAGAAAGATTAAGTTCAATCACTTGGGTTGAATAATTACTAAATTAAAAAAAAAAAAAAGAACCAACAGGATTCAAACCAAAGTCTGATTGACTCCAAAACATAAGCCTGTCTTCTTGACAATGTTGGCATAAAAAAACAAAAACAGAAACAAAATACAACTACGTAGAGCATGTATTCTCAATGGGGGTGGTATTATCCCAAAAGGGTGAAAAAAAATCTTATTTTTTATATATAAAGCATAGATATACATACAGAATATAAATAGATTTACAGTATATCTGTGGTAGTAAAATTTCATGGGGGTGGAGGGTGATTAGGAAAAAAAAAGTCTAAAAATTTCCCTGAGGGGGAGAAGGCAATAATGAAAAAAAGGTTTTTGAGAAACGGATACGGAGCCAGCAGAAGAATAGCTTTAGACCTCAAAATAAAGTCTTCATTTACATGGCAAATAAGGAAGTTCTGAGATTAGTCAGTCTCTCTTTCTTAGAAGAATTAAATAGGAAAAAATTCAAATACTTCCAAAGTTCTAGTATCACCTATATCACTCCCTAACATTGCAGTGTAATCAAGAAAAGCAATTTCCTCATCAGTAGAATTTGCTTATCTTTAAAATAAGAAAAGTGGCAGGAATAAAAGGCACAGCGTAAGGAACTTAGTCAATGACATAATAGCCTTGTATAGTGACAGATGGCAGCTACACTTGGAGTGGGCACATTATAATGCATATACTTACCCAATCACCGTGTTTTACACCTGAAACTAATGTAACATTGTGTATCAACTACAACCAAATTTTTAAAAAATTGATAAAATGAAAACAAAATGAGAAAAGTGACCTGATGCACAGAATAAACTGAAGAAATAAAGGTAATTTTTAGGTTTATATTGTATAAGATCCCAAAGAAAAATATTGCCATATGTCTGATTTAAGAGGGAAAGAGCTCCTCTTTATTTCTTAGCACAAGTTGGAGTAACAACTAACCCTAAGGGAAAGTTTCTGGGGAATCACATAGTACATACTCCAAGAATTTTGGAGAAAATAAGCACCTCAAACCTTCATTGGATGCCACTGAGCAGGTGAGAAAAAGCCCATCCTCTAAACTCATCACTGTTAACATTAAATGATGAAATCATGAAGTTTTCATTTAGAATACATTTATTTCTATTGAAAATATCAAACAAACAAAGTGAATTCCAACTGTTCAAATCTTTCAAGATAACTATTTTAGCTAAGAAGAGGTTCATTCGAAATATAAAAGAACTATAAATAATAATAATAATAATAATAATAATAAAATACCTACTTTCAGCTTCAGTCCCTTGTTTCATTCATGCATGCATAGATAGGAGACCTTAGCTTATAAGGACATAATTTTAAAATATTCACTTTTTTTTATAAGTGTATATTTTCTATTGGCCATTCCTTTTTAAAATGCCAACTTAGCTGTATTGCTTCTTAAACATTTCTTTTATCATCTTCTTTAGGAGTTATTCATCTTTTTTTTAAATCTTCTTGTTAAAATGTATAACATCGAATAATATATTTATGAACAACAAAAAAGGACTGGAACAAAGGCCAGAAGAAATTGCAACACAGATATGTCCTTAAGTCTATAGCAATAGAATAATTTTAAAGCTATCTTTGCTTTAAATCATGGACAAGTAAGGGAAAAGGAAGAGGATATAATCAAAGGTAGCATTCTGGTTTATTTGGAATAGAAATCTAGAAACAATCAAGGAGTAGTTTGTGAGTACTTATAAAATACTTGAGGCTTAAAACCTGTATTGACAACAGCCTCCTTCTTGTTGTTTTGGCCCCTAGAATGATGATGCATTGAGACAATAGGCATTCAGTGATACTTGATTGACTGGCCAAATGATTCGAAGTTGCCCTAAAATTACCTTGGAACAAGAACATGGTTGGGAAGACTTAGGAATGTACCAAGTACCTAACGGGGTCCACCAAACACGTCGATAAAATGCATTTACCCATCTTCTCCCTGACCTTAAACATTTCATCTTAATAGTATTCCTAAGGCAGTAAAAAGACAATATTCTCTTCCAGGAATATGGATTGTACATCCCACAGTGATGACAATTTTTTTTAACTGCCGAAGAGCCAAACTTACCAATTGCAATGATGGCAGCATCTGAAGAAAAAAAAAAGAAAACAAGAATTACAAAAATAAAAAAAAATATAAAGCCACGGATTTGCTAGCAATTTAACATATATATCCACAGAATGTACTAGAAAGTTCAAAAGTAACTCAGATTTTCATAACTAAAAGAAATAATTATAAATAAATTTATGGAAACAGTTATATATTAACTTAAACAACACAGACACCCTAATAGATATAGTGCCTCTATCTATTCAACAGTCAACACTATAAACATGAAACACGATAAAGAGTTAGTGAATACTGACACAAACGCCATATAATTCAGTTATATGACTTGATGGCAAGAAATAAGTTTGAAAGCTTATATGGTAAATAACTGAGATCTAATCTTATGACCAAGAAATTATCAGAAACTGAAGTCTCTCTCAGCAGACTCTTCTCAATTACTCAAATTACTATAGCACCTTAATTTTTATACCTTTCAAGGACTGTGAATGTGCACAGCAAACATTACTTTCAAATAAATATATTTATAACAATACACTGCTCTCCTGAGTAGTGAACAGATGTACTCAAAGTACCACTGAGAACGGCCAGCATTATGCAGCAGAAAAAAACACAGGATCTGGAATCAGCAAATAGGTGTTTCACTCCCAACTTTCTCCCTTTAACTGTGCCCTATATGAATCACGCAAATTAATCTCTAAGCCTCTAATTTGTCATCTATGAAATGAAGCTAAAAAGGCTTATGTCACAAGGTTGTCACAAGGACGTGTGTCTGGAGAGGGGAAGGGCACAGTACATACAACTATGGTGCAGACCCGGGACGTGGCGGCGACTACTTTCTTTTTCAATGTGAGCAAAAAATGGTCTATGATATTTGAAGAATAAATGAATTGAATAAAAGAGAGAAATCTGACCCCAAATATTGGTTGTATTTTCATCATAATTATTGACTCAGATTTAGTTCTTTTTTTTTTCAGGTTTCGTTTAAATTTGTTAAATTATCTTGTATTTTTTTTTTTTTTTTGCAGAAAGAAATATTTCAACAAAGTTAATGCTCTAACAAATTTATATAAGGTGAGGCGTCTTTCTTGTTGCCTTCTTCTTATGAAAATCAGATGTATCCAACCTAAAACTTTTAGGCCCAGAGAGGTCATGAAGATTAAAGAAGTCGGTAACCTCCTACCAGTGTTAAAAGTAATGAACTAGGAGAGAAACGGAAGTGGCACAACATATAATATCTGTAATGTTTAAATTCTTTAAAATAGCCAGGTTAGGGTAAAAAAGGCTTCAAGATAACAACTGTGAAATATATGAAATCATTACGAAAATACGGTCACAGTGTGTCAAACCATTTAAAAAAAACCCCACGATTATTTGATGCCATTGAAGAATGACCAAAAGTGGACTGGAATGGGTAGAGATTTTGTGTATGTGCATGTATTTGGCTTTTTACCTAAGGGAATCATGAAATACACGAAGGAAATTTCAGCAGGGATATCTGTAATGTTTCAAGCTCTTAAAAATTATCTGGGTAATGATGGCAAAACATACTTCATCATAGCAGTTATGAAATATAGACAAAATATGGAAAAGCAATCATAACAATGATTTGAAGGTACTGGTGGGCAAACTAAGACAGGCAGAAATGGGTCAAAGCCAGAAGAGGGAAAACGATATGGAATGAGGTTTGCATATTTGCAATGAGGGAAGCACCGAGGCCATGCAGTGCACTGGCTAAGAGGGTAAGTCAGAGGATGGTGTTCAGGATCATCGATGAAGCATCTGGAAAGTGAGGGGGCAAATGTGAGGGGCTGCTGATATTTTATTTCTTGACTTTGGTAGTGGTTACACAAATACTTGCCTTAGAAAAGTTATTGAGCCATACATGGGTGTTTTATGCAGTGTGTGTGTGTGTGTATGTGTGTGTGTGTTGACTTCGATTAAAAAGTTAAAACAATTTAAAAAAATTATCTCCTGGCTTACAGTCCTGTTGAGATTTTCCAAGGAACTGGGAAAAAAAAAAGTATCTCTAATAGAGAATAAGAATGTCTATAAAAATTTTGGCTATCCATTAGGTAAGTTAATAGACAAGGGGACATCCTTGGTAGCCTGAAGCAGTAGTAACTAGTTAGAAGGGTTTCATTCATTCACTCAACACCTATTTCTGAAGTCTACAATGTATTTTTATAAAATTTGTATTTTTATAAAATTTTGTATTTTTATAAAATTTCCACTTTTATAAAAATTGTCGTTTAAAGACCCTTGTGTAAATATAGACTATTTCAAAGAATTCTGTCTTTACTTAGAAGACACTGTTGAGATGCTTTACCAAATTAGCAACTCTACGGAATCTGGAGAGATCTTTCAGCATGCTTAAGAGATGGGTCTCTATCAATAAACCAGACCCAGAAAATGGCCATTAGGATGGTACATATTTGGTTTTCTGAAGGGTCTTGAAGATTTCAAGGACTCCCTAAAGCTCATATAAAAAACAGAACTTCTTTGCCAAGCTTAATTTAGCCTTGTTTTCATGGAGCCCCAATCTTTTTCTATATTATTGCAACATGTTTCACCCTAGCATAATCCCAATCTGCCTCTGAAGAAAGTCAAGAGCGTTAGTATGAAAAACTCTTCCCACCGTAGCACCTTAGATCCCTACTCAGGAAAACCTGAGCAGTGCCAACTAACCTGAAGAGAGGGTCCCTTTTCCTTTAGGCGTGCTGGTTGTTCTGGGAGTAGCTGAACTCTGTTTTGCTGTAATATGAGCAGAGGTCAATCTTTTTGTTGTATGGAGACCCTTAGTCACTGGGGCATGTATAACAGTGGACTTTCGTGTTGCTGGAAGACTCTGTGTAAATGAAGCTTTTGCTGTGGAGGATCTATGGGTTGCTGGCATGGCCTGTGTAGCAGACACATTTGCCATGATGGGATTCTGGGCTGCTGGTGGGGTCTCTGTAGATAGAGCATTTGATATGGGGGATTTTTTAACTGTGGCTGAATCTTTTGCTGTGGTGGGTTTCTGAGGAGTTGATGGGGTCTTTGTCGTTGAAGCATGTACTGTGTTGGGTTTCTGAGGAGTTGATAGGGCCTCTGTAGCTGAAACATTTACTGTGTTGGGTTTCTGAGGAGTTGGTAGGGCTTCTGCAGCTGAAGAATTTATTGTGTTGGGTTTCTGAGGAGTTAATGGGGCCTTTGTAGCTGAAAGATTTACTGTGTTGGGTTTCTGAGAAGTTGATGGGGTCTTTGTAGCTGAAACATTTATTGTGTTGGGTTTCTGAAGAGTTGGTGGGGCTTCTGTAGCTGAAGAACTTATTGTGTCAGGTTTCTGAGGAGTTGATGGGGCCTTTGTAGCTGAAAGATTTACTGTGTTGGGTTTCTGAGGAGTTGATGATGTCTTTGTAGCTGAAACATGTACTGTGTTGGGTTTCTGAGGAGTTGGTGGGGCTTCTGTAGCTGAAGAACTTATTGTGTCAGGTTTCTGAGGAGTTGATGGGGCCTTTGTAGCTGAAAGATTTACTGTGTTGGGTTTCTGAGGAGTTGATGATGTCTTTGTAGCTGAAATATGTACTGTGTTGGGTTTCTGAGGAGTTGGTAGGGCTTCTGTAGCTGAAGAACTTATTGTTTCGGGTTTCTGAGGAGTTGATGGGACTTCTGTAGCTGGAACATTTACTGTGTTGGATTTCTGAAGAGTTGATGGGGACTTTGTAGCTGGAGCATTTATGGTGATGGGTTTCTGAGGAGCTGATGGGACTTTGGTACCTGGGACATTCACTGTAGTGGGTTTTTGAGGAGTTGATGTAGCTTTGGTACCTGGAACATTCGCTGTGGTGGGCTTCTGAGTAGCTGATGTAGCTTCAGTACCTCGAACATTCACTGTGGTGGGTTTCTGAGGAGTTGATGTAGCTTCAGTACCTGGAACATTCACTGTGGTGGGTTTCTGAGGAGTTGATGTAGCTTCGGTACCTGGAACATTCGCTGTGGTGGGTTTCTGAGGAGTTGATGTGGGCTTTGTAGCTGATGCATTTACTGTGGTGGGTGTCTCAACTGGTGGTGTGACCTTAGAAATCTGAGAACCTTATATGGAAGAAAAATGTTAAAAAAATATTAGCTAAATAATTCTGTCAAGTTAAGATGAAACAAATTGCTTGCTCTATGAATCCTCTCTTTCTCCTCCACGAACACCTAAATATGAATATGACTTTTAGGAAACCAAGTCTAATTCTGATTTTCCCAAGGAACTGAAACACTGCATTGCTTTTGCTTTGATATAAATTAGACCCGTAGCCAACTAAAGTGGGTTTACATCAAAGTAGTATCGAGGTTCTTAAATTGTTTTCTGTGTAAAGAAAAGAAACCAAAGTCAGAGTTGGTAGTGATCTCGTTCTGCGACATACCCCAAATTAAGATATTTTCTCTCACAAAATGTTTTCCTTTCTCACACCAGGACCAAAGAACCAGATAGAACCACTGGACAGACTGAGATAATCACAACATAGTTCCTTTTCCCAACGCTTTCAGGACATGTTAGTGACCTTGGGAACTTGTTCGGTTTTACTCCTTTTTTAAAGTAATACAGTCAGTCTGAAAAAAATAACTTTTTTTTTTTTTTTCTCTTGTGCTGGTTACCAATGTTACACATATTAGATTAGTCCCTTTTTGGATTGCAGATCAGGTCACAATTATCTGAAGTGCAACCTTGATTAAGATCCTATTCTGAGAATCACAACTCAAACAATTTAGCACAATTTTAAGTCTTCCTTCAGTTCCTGTCAGACTTTGGGCTGCTTACACACTCCTCTTGCCAGCTTCACCACACACTGGAGACTGTTGTCAATTTCCCTAATCCTGCGTGCAATTTCCTCATCCGTACAACAAGGATAAAAACAAAGCAGATTTGAGAACATTATTATAAGGAATGAGAGAAATAATTTAGGTAAGTTATTTCACACAGTGCCTGTCCCTGAAGGAACACATTTTACCATTCCGGTGTGCGAGGGCCTGCACCACCAGCACACATATCCGGCCCTGCGCACTCAGACGCCATGTGTCATTTATTTCCGCTTCCTGTATCTACCTCAGGGGACGGTGGCGAAGGGATAACTCAGGGAAAATACCTAGCCAGTAGCACAGGACTGAGGCATCGGAAAATGATAGATGGTATTGTTAGGGTTAAGATTTTATGTGGACCTTTCCTCTAAGGTACTCATATATAAAACTTATTCTTTGTTCCACCACCTTAGTTCTCATTTTTGATCCAGAAGACCTATGTGCTAGTATAGTGTAAGTTTCCTGGAAATTACTTTTCTTGTTGCCTTTTTGTTTTTTTGTGTCTAGTTTACTCACATTGCCATCAGCATGCTCCAAATTATTTCAGTCTTCTGAACTGTGTACTGTGATTTAGAGCCCAGCCTATGGGCAATGTTCCATGCACACTCGAAAAAAATTCTTTCCATCTGTCCTTATAGGGTTCAATGCCCTTAGTATGTCAATTTTTTTTTAAAAAGTTTAACTGTTGCTTCTATATTCTTATTGATTTTTGGTGCTTATTCTAACAGCTCTTGAAATAGGTATGTAGAATTCTCAAACTATAATCATGGATTTATCTATTTTTCTTTCTGTCCATTTTCTGTGGATTGAAGCTTTTTTTCCCAGTGCTCATAGATCACAGATTGTGATAGATTCCTGTTGAACGGACCCCCTTTATTATTATGAACTGTTGTATCTTAAAGTATTCTTTGATATTAATAGAACTGTACCTGCTTTTTTCTTTTTTGGTAATTGTTTGCAAAGTATATTTTTCCATCCTTTCTTTTGACCATTCAGTATTCTTATCATTAAATTTTGTCTCTTGTAAAGAGCAAATAGGTTTTCTTTTTTTAATCCAGTCTGGCAATCTTACTTAAATCACACTCTGTGTAATTACTGATACAGTTGGGTTTATACCAAATATGTTACTATAGGTTTGCTCTTCCACCTATCTATTTCATGTTTCTCTTCCTCTTGTTTCCTTTTGCATAAAGTGTTCATTATCATTCCTTTGCTAGCTTACGATTTATACTTTCTTTCACTATTATTTTCATGGCGACCCTAGAGATTACAGTATATATTAGACTATAAACCAATTATGCACATTAACATTTTACGACTTTTTGGTATTGCCAGAACCTTGTAACCTTTAAATTCAATTTACCTTTTATTGCCTTTTGCTCTGTTGCTATTACACACTTGTATTCGACATACACATCAAACCCCAGAGGATAATGCATTTATCATTTTGTACAATCCCTATTCCTATACCTTTGCTAGTGTCTTCATTTCCTCTTGCATTTTCATGTTTTACTTGGGATTATTTTCATTCTACTTGAAGGAATGCCTTTACTTTGTTGTTCTGTGCAGGTCTGGTTTGCTGGGGACAAGTTCCTTCAGTTTTTGTATGAGAACATTTTCATTTGGCAGTTTTAAAGGATATATTGGGTAAAGAATCCTAGGTGAGCATCATTTTCTTATCTTTAACTTGAATGATTTCTTCTCATTGGTCTTTGGCTTCCATAATTTTTGTTGAGAAACCTGTGATCAGTTTTTGTGTTGCTCCTTCAAAGATAATGTGTCTTTTTGTCTCCTGGTGCTTTTATCATTGTTTTGAGTCGCTAAAATTTTTGCCAGGACATGTCAGGAACTGGTTTTATTTTTATTCTGCTTAGAGTCCTGAGAACCTTTGGAATGTTTTGATGTATTTCATCATTTTTGGAGCATTCTGTCATCTCTTTGAATACTTCTGCTCCTCTTTCTCTCTTTCTCTCTCTCCTCTTAGCTAACCTATGCTAGAACGGTTTCACATGTCTCAAATATCTCCTAAGTTTTACCTATATTTTACATTCCCCCCCCCACTTTGTGAATCTTCCTTCCTGTTCCTAGTACTGGGTCCAAATCACTGTTAAACCTATTGTGCTTCATTTCAGATTTTATATTTTTCAGTTGTAGAATGTCTACTTGACTCTATTTGTATAGGTTCCAGTTCTTTGTTGAAATTCTTTCTCTTTTCCTTTAATACCTTAAACATATTAATCACTGATTTTAAAGTCCTCGTCTGCTAACTCAGTTATCTGGATCTGCTTTATTTGGATTTATTTTCCCCTGATTTGGTTATAATTTCTTGCTTCTCTCCATGTCTAATAAGTCTTTTATTGTATTACAGACGTTGTATATAAAACATTCAGATGGTATGATCTTCCAAGAGAGGTCCCCTTTTCTCATAGGCAGACTGTTGGAGATGATCACACCCTCAGCCCATGAGGGCCTGAGCTAGGTCTCAGCCTCAGTAAGACTCAGTCTACTTCTACTCTTGCCTCTGCTCCTTCGGAGTTGTCCCTCTGCGCTTTTCCTCAATAGCCTGGGAATCCTTATTTCCTCAGCCCTGAGAAACTGAAGGAGATCCAGGTCTGTCCTTCGGGGGTTCCCAGCCCAGCAATCTAGCCTCCTTCCCCACACGGCTTCAAAATGGGCACAAATGTGTTAAGGGGGACAGGAGTGTGTGTTTGATCCAAGTTTCTTCCTCTGATATTTGCTGCCCAAATACCATAAGGATCTGAGAGATTTCATTTTGTACTTTGGAAGGTTTGGGTCTAATTCCTCAGTCTTCCCTGCAGCCCCAGAAATCAGCAAATGGCCCTTGGGAAAAACTGACTCTGCACTTAGGACCTCAATTTTCAGTATATTTTTCTAGCCCACCGCGACCACTAAAAGTTTGCCAGTTTCTCTCTTTCCTGGCAGTGGTCTTTACGTGGATCACGATGGATCTGCAGCCCAGGTGTACCTCAGAGTGGCTTGCCTTCACTCTCCACCCCGTAGGAATTCTAGTTCCTTCAGTCCTGGTTGTTCCTACCCTTGTATCTCATGCCTTTCAAAACAGGACTTAAAAAAAAAAAAAAATCTATCCAGATTTTGTCGTTATTTGTAAAGGAAATATTGGCCTACCATGGCCTACTTGGGCACTACCCCAGACTTGTAAGCTCTAAATTACTGATAATTTAATAAAACAGGGGGAAATAAATATGAAGTATATCACATAGTCAGATTAAGAAGCAAATACATATCAAACTTCTCCCATAATTAAAATAATTCAAACAATAAAATGAAATTTTCCCCAGGCAGTTGTCACATCCCCACATCATAATAACCATTATCATTAGGGATGCAGAGATCCACTATTGCTGGGAGAGTAAACTGCTACAGTTTCTTTGGAAACAATGTTAGTGACATCTGTCAAAAGTTTAATGGACGTACCTTTGCTCCAGTAACTACGCTGCAAGGAATTTATTGTACGAAATGTGCTTGCACACCTGCGCAATTCCAGATGCCCAGCACTTGTTGCAGCACTTTTGTAATAATAATTTAAAAAAACAAACGACCTAGAATCAAAAACTAAATTCCCCTCAATTGGTTAAATAAATGATATATCCATATAACTGCTATGACTAAAAAAATAAATATGTTTATGTATATTTATTTTTTAGAATCAAATGCAAACATTTGTGAACAATGGTTACTTCTGAGAGAAGGGCTAGGGACAGAGAGATTTCTACTTTACATTTTATACCCGTCTGCGTGGTTTGAACACTGTTGGCATACACCATTTGTAACAAACAACTGTTTTTAACAAGCACCGATATTTAAAAATTCGTGCTAGCATAATTCCAAGTATAATTATAAAAAGAGCTCAAGTCACACTGGCACTCACATGTCACATTGATTAAACAAATACCGCCTACTGGGATCACTGGCTAGATCTCTCAGTTTAGTCTAAGATTCCCTCCCAACCGAATAAAATCAACCATTTTATATACCTTTCGTATTAATATTAACTTATTGAAGGTGATATGGTAAGAAATAGCAAATGTAAGCTAACTCACTAAAAACATGAGACACGTCATCTGCACGTTTGTGTGCACGCTATATGCCGTGTGTGTGTATTTATTTATTCATTCATACATTACCACATATTCTCCGTATCCTTGGTTCCTCCTTCCTCGGAAGTCATAGACCCCTCTGAGAATCTGATGAAAAGCTGTGCCCCCCACAAAAATGCCAATATGCATATGTACCACATTCTCCATTCATTTCTCAGGGAGTTCACAGAATCTCTGTAGCCCAAATATAGACCTACAGGTAAAAATAAAACAAAAATACAACACTGCAAACTCATTACCTTTGCATTCAGGCGGCGGGCCACTCCATTCTCCTTGGTCGCCTTTAACAGTACAATAAATAGAGCTCTCTCCGATCAGGGTGAAGTTTTCTTCACATTTATATTTTACAGCCTGTTGATACACATAAGTGTTCCGTGCATCCGGAATGAATCCATTGCTAATTTTTGGTGGTTCCGGACAAAAAATTTCTTTAAAAAAATTCCAACATATTTTACATTAATAAAATTGCCCGTTACTTACTTTAATAAGTAAGATTAAAGCATGTTAAATAACTTATTTGAAAAAAGTAAAAATTGACCATTTTTCTAAGTTCGGCATTATCAACCAGGGAGCTTAGAAATACCTATTAAGTAATGAGTAGTGTATTTGGAACTTTGGATACAAATGGTGTAAAACACGAATGCTAACTTTGAGACCAACGTATAGAAATAAGATTTAGAACATATACGTGAGGCAAAAATTACAATAAAGTCCTCACATGTTACATGTCAAATTGTGCTAGAAAAAAGCAAATACTGCCGGAATTCAGAGGTAAAAGCAGGGCAGAGATTTTAGGAGGAAATGGAACTTGAGTTCAATACTGAGAAACACTCTTGTGCTAAGAGAGCGGAGAAGAGGGCATTGCTGTGCATTCCAGGGGAAAGGGTGCCAAATGAAAGGAGCCTGGAAGTCAAGTGGCATAGCTGGGAAACAGGAATAGATAATTCTGACAGCGAAATATCGACGTGGCAGGATTACATTTTGACTTTTAGGATAAACATTTTTTTAAGCATACATTGACGCACGGCCTTTTACTTCAAGTAAACGTAGTGAGCAGCTGCATTTGGAAAACAGGTACAAGCAGAGTTGCTTTGGTCATATTATAAAAGAGGCCCCTCCCTGGCAGTAGCTCTGATAAAGAAAATGCAATGGCTCCACTTTGTCTAGAGTGAGGGAAGCAATGGGATCACTTGTGTATGTCAGTTATGTTGCATCGAGTGGCCTTAGGTAACCAGAGAATATTAGCAAGCCGGTAAATTACTTTTAGGCCCCCGATTAAAGCCACGAACAAGAGCAGGCTAATCTGCTTCACACGGGGCTAAGGTGCCTGATGACTGCACGTCACCATCAGTGCCGTCCAGAGATTTTCTGAGTACGTAACACATACCGGGCATTGTTCTATAAATGAAACTGCAAAACTAAATAAAATATTAAGTCGTAGGTCTTAAACTATAGTGACAGGGGCGCCTGGGTGGCTCAATTGGTTAAGTGTCTGCCTTTGGCTCAGGTCATGATCCCGGGATTCTGGGATCGAGCCCTGCATTGGGCTCCCCGCTTAGCGGAGAGCCTGCTTCTCTCTCTCCTGCTCCCCCTGCTTGTGTTCTGTCAAATAAATAAATAAAATATTTAAAATAAAATAAAATATAGCGACAAAAAAGATTCAAAGATTTTCATTTTAATGCAAAATAGCAAGGCTTATCACAGAAGTGTGCACCATGGTGTGGAAAGAGAGAACAGTTAACCAGCAGGGAGGTCAGGGAAAGCTTCTAGAAGGTCTATCAGCGCAAACTCATAATAAGAGAAAGGAAGGAAGGAAGGAAGGAAGGAAGGAAGGAAGGAAGGAAGGAAGGAAAGAGAGAAAAAAAGAAAAAAGAGAAAAGAAAAGAAAAGAAACAAAGGAAAACAAAAAGCGAAGCAAAGAAGGGGCTGAAGCACATTCCAGGCAGGGGCAGTAGCAGAAGGAAAGATGTAGGGAGGGTTGCGTGGATAGAGCGTAAAGTATGAGGGCAAGACTTGAGCATGAAGCGGGTACACCATGGCGACCCTTGTATGCTTTACTAAGGAATTTGGACTTTGTAAGTGATGAGGAGGCATGTATAAGCTTTAGGAAGGGAGGATCCATGTTTCAGATGGATCACTCAGGTAGCGTGTGGATGAAACATCAATGGAGTCCAAGAATGGAGGATGGGAGCCATTGCAATCAGTGTCACCTTTGAACTCAGGCAAGTGGGACTCCTGCCTCAGCTCCCGCACTTTGAGAGGCTGTGGCCCTCTTCTGACTATGCTTCTCCCTACCAATGGGGTATCTGCAGGGCTGAGGTTTTGCTCCCTGAGAGCTCCTCCCCCACCCTATTGTAAATCCTGCTCTAGGAACTGGCCCTCTGAACTCTCCTCTGCAGGGCCTGAAAGGGTCCTTTCTCCAGGTCCACGTTCTGTCTCTCTCTTTTTTTTAATACGGAACACTACAGATTTGTATGTCATCCTTGAGCAACAACCATGCTAATCTTCTATCATTCTAATTTTAGTATCTATGTCACATGGTCCCAATTGTTGAGAACAGTCTATACTCCTGATGTGTACACCTGTAGTCCGAAGTTCAGAGCCATGGGTAGGGGGGAAAGGTCCCAGGGTACACGACTGCGGCGTGTGGGCCAAGCTGTCCATGTACATGCATCAGAGGCTTATCACAGTGCCAGAAGGGGATACGTATTCAAGAAAGCTTGCTGTCCAAACTCACTTTAGTAGCACTTACAACATCCCTTACTAGAGGGCGGAAATGGGAAAGGTCGGTGGAGGGTAGTAATGCTGAAAATTTTGAAGTACTAATAATGAGAAAAAGGGAAGTAGCAGATAGAAGGGTAGAGCTCAAGGTGGTGTGCCATGTAAGGGCATACCTGGGTGTGACCAGCTTACCCCTACAAGCTCTTTGTTGGCAAGACTTTGTTTTATATGTCTTCCTATCAACTGACCCCATACGTTCCCCACCGCAGCGCGTCAATCAAGACGTGCTTGTCAAATCCATTAAGCCTAGTCTAGTTTTCTGCTCCTAATAATACCAAAAACTTGAACTTAGTGATAATTTTAGCAAAGTTGGGAGAAATAATAAAGCCTACATTTTTAAGCGTTGCATTTTTTCTTAAGAAAAAGAAATATGTTGCACATATTTTACTCTTCTCAGTTTTCAGGAGACTTATGTCTCTAGTGGATATAAATTTGACTGGATACATGCATTTATGATACTATTTCTAAACCCTATCTCCCTGGGAAGATAAGATTCCCAAGGGCAGAAATTATATTTCTTCTTTATTGTATAACCTTATTTCTCTAATCATGAAAAATCAATCCCATTTCAAAACATTTATAGACAATTAGATCTGTTCATAATCCTAAAAGAGTCAACACCGAATCCTAGAAAAATGATCAGTTTGACATCCAGAGATCTGGGTTAAATGCCTTCTCTTTCCACTTATTTTAGGATGTAGGGTCAGGTCATATAGACTGTCTGATCAGGAGTATTTTAATTCATAAAATTAAAAATTCTGGGGGAAGAAAAACCCTGTATCTATTTTGCTTGATTGTTAGAAGGAGAGGTAGGATAATAAATGACCAACCACAATATATACCTGTTTGCTGGGGGTTTTTTGTTTGTTTTGTTTGTTTATTTGTTTGTTTTGGAGTGTGTTGGGTTTTTTAATACTTTATCTCCACAGCTAATAATTAAGAACATGACTAAAAAAGTTCTTTAAATTAGCTAAGACACTCCTACATTGGAAGGCGAGGGTACTACAAATACACAATGTGGATAATTCTTTTTTTTCTTTTTTTAAGATTTTATTATTTATTTGACAGAGACACGGTGAGAGAGGGAATACAAGCAGGGGGAGTGGGAGGGGGAGAAGCAGGCCTCCCGCGGAGCAGGGAGCCGGATCTGGGGCTCGATCCCAGGACCCCGGGATCATGACCTGAGCCGAAGGCAAACGCTTAAGGATTGAGCCACCAGGCACCCCTACAATGTGGATAATTCTTAATGAGAGAAAGTAATTTACCATTGACTATTCAGCCTCACGACTAGAGTGTTTAGGGTTTTTTCCAGTCTCACCTTGGCATTCGGGCAAGGGATCACTCCATCCAACACCCTCGTCTCCAAGGGAGCAGTAGCTAGAAGCTACACCGACTAACCTGTACCTAAAGCAAAGAGGGGAGAAACAAAGTTAGGTCCCATCCCCACGTTTGGCTTCCCTTAAATTCTCCAAAATGTCATCTTAAAATATTTACTACACCAGTAGAGGGAGACAAAACAACAGCTGATCAAAGTTCACATGGCAGTTTAAAGGAAAAGAAAAAATTAAATTAAAAAAAGGGGATATCCAAAGGATAAAAAAGTGTAAGACACACAAAACGTTTTTTATTTGGGTGGGGTCCCCGTGAGAAAACAGGAAAGTGTTCTGAAACATTTTAAAGTGATACAGATGCTTGAATATTTTATATTTCTGAATTCTAAAAGATCAACAGAGGCTTCATAGCATAATAGAATATATTTCTATTTTAAGGGCTCAAAGTACTCCCCAGATTTGATATTAATCATATTAACGATCCAAGCATCTCTGTTTTGTACAGGAGACAGATATTTTTAAATACAGATATTTTTATTTTATAAAGAGAAGGGACACTCAGACAGAGTAAAATAACATAATTCAATGTGCAGATGTTTAATGAGAAAATGAACATAAAGTTTCCAGCAGTCTCTGAGACATTGATGATACTCGAAGAGTAAGTTCCTTTTCCCTACATAGAGAACTTAGAAAAGACCTCAAGTCAGCATGTTATTTTTACACTAGAAGTAAATGTTTTTGACACATGATATTTTGTAATAGGCAGTTTGCATACAGAAAAAAAATATGCAAATTCATTATTTAGGTAAAGTAAGGATTGGTTTCATTTGAACATCTGAAGGATTTAATTTCTGCAAGTGCCAACATATTATAAGAGTTTTTCTTTACTAATCACATTTAAAATTTTATAATGAATCCTAAACATACTGAAATCTAATAATAGAGAGAATTTGGTATTATAAGAAAATTGTCCTTTCTTGCCCCCATTTTATTAAACTTAACTATGATGGGCTCATGATGAAAGATCTTTGAGCAGAGGAGTTGTTTTGTTGAGACTAGCTTGTAAAAACTAACCACAAACCTAAAAACTTCCACCTTAAGTCCTAATTTGTTTTTGCATTTGTTAAATATAGAGTATAAAGATGTAGTATGCCAAAACTTACCCCTCATTACATGAGAACGAGATAGATGCACCATATAATATGTCAGTCGGTATGCTGACATGACCATGCCTTAAATCTCCAGGATTAGGACATGATTTTTCTAGAAGAGAACACAAATTGATTTTTTTTTCATTAAATTATCAGGCACTTCTATGCAAATTCATCATCTGAACAACTGACATTTCTTATCCTTAGACTTCTAAAATCCTTGCCTTCATTTGTAAGTTTCAAATAAAGCACCATATTTAGAATATACGCCTCTTACGTTTTAGGTAATCTTAAACTAATTAAATGTGAAATCTGTGAGGAAATTAATATTCCCATCTCACAAGTATTTAGTTGGCCTAATTTAAAACAAAATTATAAAATTACTCTAATGGTTCTTTCCAGAATCATTCGCGGTAATAATATGTACACGTAGACTTCCAGCATGAATGAGGGAAGAAATGTTATTTCCCCAAATACCATATGATTACAAATACTTGGTGAAATTATACTCACTTTTACAAAATTCATCTGGTTTGGACCATGTGAAATTCGGAAGGCAAGTTAGTTTTCCTGAGAGAACATTGTCCCTTCGGTAGCCAGGTCGGCATTCATATTCCACGATGGAACCCGCTGGGAAATAATTCTGTTTGGTAAAAGACTTTTTGAGAGATGCAAAAAGTAGCCTGGTTGGAACGTCACAGCTACCTAAAAGTATTAACAAAAGCAACAACATAACTAATATCACCTTCTCCGGTAATCTGTGTTTAATTATCCAGAATTATCCTGTCCTTACATCACCCTTTTTCTGTACTTCTTTGTACATATTTGATATTTAACTATATTAATATCACTGTGACACTATTTACAGTGTGTCAAGCATACTCACATATACATACTTCTATTTCCTAATTAGTTAATTTGGTACCTAGATCTCACTATGCCCACAGTTCAGGAAATAGAACCCATTTTAGTTGCCCGGCACAATTCTGCCACTGACCCTTCCCTGCCCGAAGGAGGACAAGGGTGAGAGGAGAACCAGTATTTCCTCAGACCCCCCAGGGCTAATGTCCCGAACAACAACAATAACAGTAACAATGATAGCTAATATTTATTGAATACTTCTACATGTTTTATACACATAAACTCATTCTCACAACAGCCCCGAAGGCCATGTTTCGGGTGAGCCAGTGGTGTACATAAAAGTATTTATAAATGGTAAACATGGGCAAATGTCAATGTGTAGAGGCACGGTACAGGGGAAGGGACATTGGATTTATAGCCCAAAGACTCGAGTTTGGACCCTGGCTCTCCTGCATAAGAACTTCTGATCTCAAGAAGTTATTTAACTTCTGGGGGCCTATTTCCCCAGACTACTTCCTGACTGAAGAACGGGAGTAAGGGTCCCTACTTCACTCACGGGGCTGCCCACCCATGGAGGAATCAATGGAATCAGCTATGCAGAAGCATCATAAACTCTAAAACATGATACATGTGCAAAGGCTTAAGTACTTCGACCACTGCCTTCTGTCCTGCACCCACAAAACCCAAAGTTTCAAGCTGATTTCACACCTGGTTTCACAAAATACTTGTGGCAATTTCTATATTTCCCATACCTTCTATTACTCCAGGTTGTCCAAAGCTAGGAACCAAGTTTCATCTTTACCTTTACTTGCCTCTGTCAAAGTTAATATAGGACTATGCATCTAGTGATAGATTTTGAGGGAAATACAGAGAACTTTTTAAGGGCTACCACAGAGTTGTGTTTGGCGAGTCCTACTTCACAAAATGAAATTTAAGGACACAGAAGACCTATGTTATGTGTCGAGAGGTGATTGCCAAACATATTCATATATAATGTAATCCCTGAATTGTACCTATTGTTTATTTTCTCTATTAGTTCAGGAGGGACAGCATCAGGTGGGGAGAGGTGAACAACAACAGAAAGCCCAAACCTGTTAATGAAGAAGCAGGACCTATTCTGGGAAGTAATGTCAATTAGCTGCAGCGGGAAGTGCCGGGTATACATACCCTGGGATTTCATAATGCTTGAAAACTATCAATTACCACTCACGCTGAAGAGGGATAAAAGTAAGCTAACCAGATTCATTCCATTCCTGTAACTTATATATACAAAAATGAAGAACTTACGGTTACAAAATTCTGCCACCTCTGACCATTTATTGTTGAGACAGACCACTGAGTCTGCCTTGCCAGGAACCTTTACAAAGCCTTTATTACATTTGTATGTTACTGTGGCTCCTTCAGGAAAACTCTGGCGATCACCCACAGTTCGTAGGGCATTAGGTACCTCTGGGGGAAAGCTGCAGTCACCTAGGGAGGAGAAGAAAAGAAAAGGAAAACAGAACTGAAGGAAATAACACTTTTCGGTTCATAGCAACATTCTTTTTGCAAGAGGAGTAAGGGAAGCAGCTGAAGGCTTTTGATGCACAGGTAACGTTTCCATCCAGTGGCTGAACCCACAGACCAAGAACTTGCTAGGCTGCCTGTCTTGTCAGTTAAGTCAGTATTAAAATAAGGAATCAACCCTTCCCTTTTATTAATAAAAAAAAAAGTGGTTTAGAATTGATCTCCCCATCGATACTGTTACTAAGCACACAATAAAGACAGACGCCCCCGTGGAACGTCACACCTGATACAGAAGACTTGCCGACCTGCAGCGCCCCGGGTGCAGCACACGACGGGACTCTCAAGAGGGGGGAGTGCTCAACTCTGGCCTCCCACCCTTTAAGAGATGTTGGGGGATTGCGAATTTGAGCCCTGCCCTTTGGCTTCCCCGGGTTTGCCTGCTCCGCAGACTCAGCCCGCGCTTCCTCAACGGTCCCCGCGTCACTCCCAAAGCCACGCTAGCTGGGGTCCAGCACAGCAAGACCCCAAACTGCAGGTTAGCAGCGGAGATCCTCTCCCTGCCCCCGAGGGATGCTGCTAGGAGGAGCTCTGAGCCTTACGGGCAGAGGATAACGGGAACGATTTACCCATGTCCACATTCCTCACGTCCCCAGGTCCCCAGACTTCTCGGTAGTCGCGGAGACGGATCCAGCCCCTCCCACCCAGCCGAAGGGTTCACCCGGCGAGGCTGGGCCCCCCAGCCCCCACTCACCCTGCGCCGCAGGTGGACACAGCAGCAGCAGCAGCAGCAGCGGCAGCAGCGGCGGCGGCGGCGGCGGCGCGCTCAGCCCGCGGAGGAGGCTCATGGCGCGCGGGGACGCGACCCGGAGTGAGTCGAAGCTGGCTCCAGCAAGGAGCGGCGAGTAGCAGCAGCGCTTGCTGTTCCGCCAGGCGAGTTAAATTAGCGCCTGGGCGGGGCCGGGCTCTGAATCACAAAGGGTGGGGCGAAGAGACGGGTGGAGGAGAGTTGTGCTCGCACCAGGTGCCGCGCAGGGCGAGCGCCGGGCGAGGGGGTGGCTCTCGCGGCTCCCTCCCCTAGTGACCCTGGACTAGGGAAGGGGGATGCTGGGCCGGGATTTGGGCTCTCTGGCCGGTCGCCTGGACTCTCTTTTTCTCTTTGCTAGGGTCGGGCCTGCGAAGAGCTCCCATCTGGAAATGTAAATATCTGCTTTCCAAGTAAACAAAACCCTGGGGGGGGGGGGACGGTGGGGAACGGAGGAGAGGGGCGTGACTCAAGTGGGGAGGGCTTTGCTCCCCGGAAATCTGAATTAGGTTAAGAGGTAATTCAGCGCTCCTGAGTGCTGCCAGGCTGGGCAGAAGGTGCGGTGAATTCCCAGGTAGCCCTTGGAAACAGAAAGAGTGCCCACCCAGGGACCTGGTGCCTTCAACTGGAGGTCTGTCAGATGCCAGCAAGGACTAGGCAAAAATAGGAAAAAACAACAGTGTTGTCTCCTAGCACACTCCGGAATCTGAAAACAGCAAGTGGGAAATGGCCCAAGAAAACAGGTCAAGCAATACAGCAAGGAGTGACCATTGTTCATACTATGGGTGGGAATCACTTTCCTCGCCAGGGTTCTCCTTATTCACCGAGGACAGCTCATGAATTCCACTTTGGGACTATTCTAGTCAGACTGCTGGGAGAAATGCACCATCCTGTGGAGTGTGTGTGTGGGATGGGAGGGGAGAAAAATGCCAAAACAAAAACAAGCGCCAGAAAACTGAATGATAGGGCGGTGGTTTTAAGAGGAAGGTTTGTTAGAAGACCTTAAGTATATTCCAGTGGTTTGCAAGACTAGCCACACATTAGAGTTAAATGGGGAGCTCTTAAAAAAAAAAAAAAAAAAAATTCCAGAGGCTCGAACTACACCTCAGTGGAGTTAGATTAGAATCTCAGGATCGGATGGGGGCAGCGGAATTATTTAAAGCATTCCAGGTGGTTACATTGGACCGTACAAATCTATATGGGGCAGGTCAGAGTAAAGATCTCCCCTCCCGCCCAGTCCAGTTCTGTCCCTATCAAAAACACGAAAGGACATTGATGGAAAGGCCAGTTACTCGTCTTCATGGAGAGTAACCCCAAGAACATTTCCCTTTAGGAATTCACCTGAGTCTGGTTAGCAGAGTCCATTGTAGGTTTCCTACCCCTCGAATACCTTCCCTGGTTAGATGAAATCCTTGACTTGGAGGTACGCTTTGATCCATGGATCAGATGTGGGGTATTTGTGGCATCCAGTCATGATTTTCTTTCCTAATGTTTTTGATCACTCTTTTTCGGTTAGTAAGAGCTTTATAAGAAGGAAAACAACAGTTTTCTCTGTTTCTCTGGCTCATGCTTGCTGTAGCAAACTGAGTAAATCCCGTGTTACCCGGTGCTGGAGCCAATTGTACAGGGATTCCTGGAAAGGAACTCTTAAAGGTTTTCATGGAAACCTATCAGTATTAAGACATTCTAGAGTTTAGAAGTCGAGTAGAGAGACTTTTAAAATTATCTAGGATAGGGGCGCCTGGGTGTCTCAGTTAGTTAAGTTCCTGCCTTCGGCTAAGGTCATGATCCCAGGGTCCTGGGATGGAGCCGGGCATTGGGCTCTCTTCTCAGCAGGGAGTCTGCTTCTCCCTCTTCCTCTTGTGCCCTCTCTCTCTCTCTCTCTCTCTCAAATAAATAAATAAAATCTTTAAAAAAATAAAAAATAAAATTATCTAGCATGATCCTCCTATTTGATTTTAAAACACTTTGCTTTTACTTCCATATGTGATATAAAAACACAAAGGATATCAGAGCCCAGCAGTGTTTTAGAATTGATACCAGATCTTTGTTTACTCTCCCATGACCTTATCCACCATTCCTTTCTGTTTCACCATTATAGGCCAGCGGTTTTTATTCCTGCTTGAGCTCATAGAATTGGTGTGAAAGGCAAGGTGGCATTATGGGCAAGAGCTGAAGGTCAAGGCCAGTTATAGAGCTGTTGAAGATTTGACTTCAAGGCACATTAGAGCTCTCTATTAAGTGAATTTAATACCTTTTTATTCAGGAAAACAATGAGCTCTGGATAGTGTTTTCTAAAAAAAGATCTCTAGCACCCAGTTTAGCTACACTAAATGCTCTACACATTCACCTTCTAAAATATTCTGTTCTTGATAATACTTTTTTTTAAAAAAAGGAACTTTTCCGAGAATAACTGGGTGGGACTCTTTAGTAATACTATGACTGCCCCCAAAAATTTCAACATTCTGAGAGCAAAGGGTAAAAAAGAAATCCACTACCATTTACTCAGTTTAGAAAAAAGACCCGTGATAAAATTCTATGCATTAAGAAAAATAAAATAGGCAAGTTTGTAACTTACTGAGAATTATTTTAAATATGGCTTCAATGCAATGGTGTTCCTGTCACTTCATACACATGACACCTTGTCACCAACACTTCACCAAGTGGAAATAATTGCTCACATTCTACAAATGAGCTGAAAAGCTAAGTAATTTTCCAAAATCCATGTGGCTAATAAGTGACCAAGCCCGAATCTACACTGAGTTTGTCTGATTTCAAAATCTGTACTTCTCCAACTCTACACCACTATATTCTTTTTATTGGACCCAGCTGGCGAAGGTTTCTTCTGTGTAGAGGACACTGAATTCCGTACTTTGGGAGCTGCTTTGGGAACCCAGCTGCTTCTGGTGTCAGCAGTGGACCCAAGTCTTCATACTTGATCTTCCAAAAACTAGCTGTGTGTTCGCATCCAGTCATTCTACCCCTTAAAGCCTCATTCTTACACTGACTAAGCATGACTATGGGGCTGAAATAGTCTCTATAGAGCTTTCCAATTCCAAAACAATAAGTTTATGTAATTAGGTCAAAATATTTTTTAAAATAGCAGATAAGTCTATGACTTTGGCAGAGGTAAAGGAACATGGTAAAGGAATATGGTCCCTGTCCCAGGAACCATATAATGACTAAATCAGAGACTTTTCACAAACTGGGGAGCACATTGTATTCAGAGGCATGTCAAGAATGTGCCAATACCTGTGTCCAAGAATCTATAATCTACTACGGAGGTTTTATGTGATTAATGCGGTGAGAATGCCACAGCCAATGCAGGGCAGGGGGTCAAAAAGAGAGAGAAGACCATGACTGTTGGAGTGGAGGTGAATAACGGCCCAGTGATTCAGCTAAATGTGACGAATGAACATCAGTGCAATAGGGAAAAAATATGAAAGGTGATAAGAATGATATAAGCACGTGTTTGCAGTCAGGAAAAGGTTAGTTGATTCCAAGAATAGTTAGAGGCTTAAGGGAGAATGTGGGGGAGTGAACTAGAGCAGTGGAAGAAGGGGTTGAAGAGGCCGAGAAATAAGCTGCCAAGAGGTGGGAGAGCTTTGAACACGAGGCTTCTTCCTTTTCTGCGACTCAGAAGCACGGAGGGACTGTTGAAGATCTTAAGCAGGGAAGTCCAAGGTTAGCTTGGAGGTCGTGCGCAAGGTGCTGCCGTGGGAGCGACTCTGTCAGGAAAGACCCAGTTTCCCTAACCGTGCAGTAGTTCAGGCTGTCAAGTTTGGAAAATGGAAATGTCTTTCATTTTAGTTTTCAAATGAATAAATCTATAATAAAGAAACAGTCTTGTTATGCTACAAAACCCCTGACACAATTACTATAACCACGTAAGTGTTCCTGTCTATTCTGATCAAAGATATTTGGAAGGAAGAACCCACAGAATTTGCTGAGTGAGTAGATAAGGAATAAGGGGGGAAAAAAGAACGTTAAGGATGACTCAGAGGTTTGGTGTCTCTGAGACGAGGGGCCTTTTCTAGAAGAACTATCCATTCCAGAGTCAAGAGGGGATTTAGGGAAGAAATAACAAATTTGGCTGCATGCTGGCTCAATGTCAACTGCCTTGGCAGGGGTCCATGTGCAGATAGATGTACAACATGAGATGGGCATATGGGGAGACTGAGTCAGAGCCTGGATGAGACAGGGTTGCAGGCAAGGTGACCAACGGAGAGAGTATAAACTGAAACTCAAACAGGCAACCCCACACATTCGAGTAGAGACAACAAAAGCGGAAGGAGAAGGGAATGGAAAAAAAAAGGGGATAGTGCAATATCCTGAAAGCCCAGGGATACCAAACTGTGAGCCAAATATTATCATTCTAGTTGTAGGTGAGGCAACTGGTGTTCAGGGAAGTTAAGTAACTAGCCCCAAACCACAGGGCTTGTGGGGGTGGAGCTGGGCTTAGGATCTTTGACCTTCTGTTACACTGCTCAGGCATTGCCTCCTCCAGGAAGCTTCCCCTGCTTAGAGTGTCAGACCCAGTCCCTTCCTCTACACTACCCAAAGTACTCCATGTGTCTGTCAGACCTCCAGTCCGAGAGATCCATCTATTTCATATTCGCATTCCGAACTCAGCCTAGAATGATTCCCAACTAATTTTAACATGGCTGAGGAAAAACAAAAAACTTTTTATCGAGGTATTTTGCCATGCAGCTGCAAATGAGGGCAGTCGTACTGTGCAGAATAAGTGGTGTACTTTTAATTAATTAGTTAATTAATATTTTAAATTTTTTTATTATGTTCAGTTCGCCACCACATAGTACATCATTAATTTTTATGTAGTGTTCAATGATTCATTAATTGCGTATCACACCCAGTGCTCATCACAGCACATGTCCGCCTTAATACCCATCACCCAGTTACCTCATGCCCCCACCACCTCCCCTCTCATGGTTTGTCTCCCTCTCTGATTTCTTCCCGTTCGGTTTCCCCTCCCTCCCCCTGTGGTCATCCGCGCCACTCCTTATGTTCCACGTATGAGCGAAACCATATGATAAGTGTCTTTCTCTGCTTGACTTCCTTCACTCAATATAATCCCCTCCAGTTCCATCCATGTCGATGCGAATGGGGGCTATTCATCCTTTCTGATGGCTCAGTAATATTCCATTGTCTATATGTAAGTGGTATATTTTTTAAAAAACAAAGTAGCAGACCCCTATTTCTCGTGAGGGAAGTTCATTCTCCAGGACTCCACCAATCAGGTTATCGGCACACTACAGCACATACCACATTCGCTTTTTCTCACTAGGTAAACATCCAGCAGTCCCCAGTAAAGTGGCCTAATATGTGACATTTTCATCTGCCCTGCCTCTGGCTTCCTGATGACCAACAGAAGTTTAATGCCTGACTCACATAAACAAATGTTTCTTTGCCAAGTCCTGGTTTTCTGAGATTGCAGTGAATTTTTGCCAAAGTGGAGGAAGTGATGGCAGGAGTCAGAAAAATTATGTGTGTGTGTGTGTGTGTGTGTGTGTACTATATTTATGTGTATTTGTGTATGTGTGGTGTATGTATGTGTGTAAATGTGAGTGTGGGGAGTGTGTGTGTGTGTGTGTGTGTGGGATGGGTGACAACAGCAGAGGGACAGAGTGGGTGGCTTTGGGAATCAAACTGACTTCATCTCCATTAGTCAGTCATTGCTCCCTTACTTTCTGTGTGGTCTGGTTTTCAAACCACTCCGTACCACACAGTCCTCATTCATAAAACAGGTGTGATAGTATTACCTACATCCTAGAGTTTGTGTGAGGGATAAATGAGATAATATATGAAAGCATTTGATATGTGGCTTGGCACGTAGTAAATACTCAATAAACATTAGCAATAACTGACGGCAATGACTGACGTGAATAAACACGTCATATACCAGAACCTGCCCACTTGTCATCTAATCTATAAAAAGGGACACGTCATGACACAGAATCTGAAACATCTATAAGAGAAGTAGAAAATATCCAGAGGAGATGCCGGTAGTGTTGAGATCATTCAGTTATTCTCCTTACACTTTCCCCACCCAGTGGAATATGTTCTTTGGCAAAGATTAGGTCATTTGCAAAGGTCCAGATTTGTTTAAACATTGTCCTCTTTCCCTCCCTCCACTGTAGTCCATCTGCATTTTATTTGCCTTGATTTATGATCTTTCAAATTAAGAAGCAGAATTATACGCATGAGAATCGCACAAGGATGAGGAGAGAAGAAAGAAATTTGCATTTAAGGATCGTGTACTATGTGCTCTTAGTTTGAGACCTGACCTTCCTGCTTACCCATTACATCAATGCCATGAGGAATCTATTACAACATCCACTTTGACTTGAAGAAACAGAGGTTCAGAGGGGAAATGACTGGACCAAAGGATGTAGACAGCAAAGTCAAGACTCGAACCCAGGTCTAAGTAGCTCTGAAATTATGCTCCTTCCACCACGTGTGTCCCCTTATAGTTGTTGGTGCATAATTAAGGCTAAATGTTTCCTTGATGTGTCTCAGGAGTATTAATTAGCAGGTAAATATTTTCCTACCACTTTTCTTTCAGTTGTCAAATAAAAGTCATTTACCCAAATGATGAGCACTTCCCTGGGATAAATTGTTCTTTCTTATACAAAGCCAAATAGGCTGCTATAAAGAAGACAGTTCACTTCAAGCAAATAATAATTGCAATTAGTCTGGAAAATGTTACTCTCTTCCTCAAGAGGAGGAAAAGACCACCTCCACCTCTGAGAATTCTGTGATACCCTTTCTTTCTCCCTCCTGCATGTCAATCCTCGTGTTTCAGAGCACTCGGATTCTCCTTGCTGGTACTTTCTTTGTTTATTCTGCCTTGTTTAGGCTAAATGAGGTTCAAGTCTAAATCCCAGGGAGATTTGAACTTATTGAGGGCAAGTATAATGTCTAATTTATCTTTGTATCTTTTAGTCTCTAGTGTAATACCATACACAGTGTAGGCACTGAATAAATGTTTGTTAAATTATAGTTCCTAGTCTCTTCTTTATGACCCTAGGATTTATGGACTCATTCAGTAAATCCTGTAGATATATTAACATTACCCCCTGAAGACATTATTTCAACCTCTGGCCATTTTTCTTTCTTACTTCATAGTTAAGTAAGCTTTCCCTGACCACTATACCAGATCAGAATTTTAATAGGTAGAAAAGAGAAGAAAGACTTTCCCAGGAGTAAAGAGCCTATATAAGGTGATTCTAAGTTTATATGGGAAATATGTGGAAGTGAGCTCATTTTCATATTCATCACCTGCCTCTCTAATTCAAACCTGCTTTATCTCAAAGAATGGTACCATTATCTACCTGCCCCTCAATGCCTCCACATCTGTTGCTTGAAGACATTTTACAAAGGAAGATATTGGAATGGCCCAAATAAGCACAAGGGAAGAAAAAAAGCTCAACATGGTTATTCATCAGGGAAATGCAAAGCAAAAGCACAGTGAGTTACTACTAAACACCCACTAGAATAATAAAAATTTTAAAAGACTGAAAAAAATCTAGGTATTGGGAAGGATACAGAACAACTGAAATGACTCTCATCCTTGCCGATGAGAATATAAGATGATACAACCATTTTGGAAAACACTTTGGTGATTTCTTATAAAATTAAACAGATACCTTATGATCCAACGATTCATTTCTGCGTGTTGACCCAGGGAGTAAGAACGTGTCTCCAAAAAACTTGCACATAAATGTTTATAGCAACTTTATTCATAATAGCCACAAGTGAAAACAGTTCACATATCCATCAACAGCTGGAAAGATAAACCAATTGTTGTATTTCCATAAACTGGAACTTCTGTACAACTACTCAGCATTAAAAAGAAACAAATTAGCGATATACAAAATATGGACAGACCTCAAAAACATCCTGAGCGAGAGACCCTAGAAGCATGAGAATATATGCCATACGATTCCATGTATGTGATCTTCTAGAACATACAAAACTAATTAACAGTGGCAGAAATCAAACTAGTGACCGTTTGGAGTAGGGAGTGCAAATGGGTAGGAGGACTGACTACAAAAGGGCGAGAGGGAACTTTGAGGGGGGGCAATGAAAATATCCTTTCTATGATTGATTGGGGTTGGATTACATTATATTTCTATACATTTGCTAACACTCATCAAACTGAATAAATGTCCATCCATAGATAAATGTGTAAAGAAGATGTGGTACCTAGGTACAATGGAATATTATGCAGCCACAAAAAAGGATATTTTGCCATTTGTTACAACATGGATGGACTTAGAGTATATTATGTTAAGTGAAATAAGCCAGACTGAGAAATATGAATACCATATTATTTCACTTACATGTGGAATCTAAAAAAAAGGAATAAACAAAAAGAATCAGAACTATGAATACAGAGAACAAACTGATGGTTGCCAGAGGGGTGGCGGTGGGAGGGACGGGCAAAATGGGTGAAGATGAGTGGGAGATATAGGCTTCTAGTTGTGGAATGAGTGAGTTGTGGGAATAAAATTCGCAAGAAATACAGTCAATGATATTGCAGTAGTGCTGTATGGTGACAGATGGTAGCTACACTTGTGGTGAGCATAGCATAAGACATAAACTTGTTGAATCACTACGTTGCACCCCTAAAACTAATGTAACATTGTATGTCAACCATACTCAAGTAAAAAAAAATTTAAAAAATTAAATAATAAAAAATAAAAATAAAAAAATTAATGTTTCCATTTATAATTTGTAATTCCAGTCTGTAATTCCATTTACGTAAATTACACCTCAATAAAGTTGATGAAAAAACCGTAAAATGAATTCTAAGACTTCAGTTCTGGAATTTGTGGGCTTTAGCTACAAAGAACCAAGGAAGTTATTATGCCAAGGACAGCACAATCAAACATACTTTTCCCCTTTTTGCCCCCTAATTTAGTAAATCAGTTTTAAGTAATGTTAACCTTGCTTATGAAATAGTCTTAGCCCATATATGGAACAAGATTAGTGGGTTTTGCTGACTTCCAAAAAACTGAATTATTGGGGCGCCTGGGTGGCTCAGTGGGTTAAAGCCTCTGCCTTCAGCTCAGGTCATGATCTCAGGGTCCTGGGATCCGCATCAGGCTCTCTGCTCAGCAAGGAGCCTGCTTCCCCCTCTCACTCTGCCTGCCTCTCTACCTACTTGTGATCTCTCTCTCTGTCAAATAAATAAATAAAATCTTAAAAAAAAACTGAATTATTACATATATATAAGGAAATTGATAGGACAAAAAAAATTTTAAGCATATTAGATCAACCTTTTAATTTGGATGGTATAACCCTGGTTGTTTACTATATTCTGAGAGGCACAGGGTCAAATCGGAGGGCCCACCATTACCAGGACAACCATGGAAGCTTCCAGTGTGACTTTCCACCAAATAAGAACCGAGAAGATTCCATTATCCATATGGTTTCCACCCCAGTCTGCTCTTCCCACTCCATCTGAGGAGCCGGCGATGTTTTCAGAGCTAGTGAGGAGAGTTTCTGGCTCTTTTGCAAATGACCTCTCCCTTGTTCTGTAAATCCCCACTAAATCTTGTGCCAGGATAATGTGGAGGACGGAAGTGATGACAGCTACAATTGAGATATGTGCGAGAAACTTAATGGCCTCTGGGGCATTTTTCATTACATCCCCTTTAATCCGCAGATCCAGTCTGTGAGGTAGATGTTAGGACCATCTCCCAAGCAAATTTCAAGCATTACCTAACTAGTCCAAAGTCATACATCTAGTAATGATCAAGGCAAAACTTGAACCCAAATCATCTGACCTCGGATTTGGTGCTTTGTGCATCAGACCACTCACACTTCACAACATACTACGAAATGAAAAGCTGACCCCTGTAGGCACCAGGGCTCACTTGGCCCCAGAATTTTCACTACTGTTGCCAGGGGCTCCTAACTGGCTCAGATATCTCTTCTTAATAATGTCTACCATTTCTATTAATTCAGAATTTTCAAACAACGATGTGATGAATTAAGAAAATTGCACCTATACTTCAGAATGTACTATGTCCACACTCCTAGTTAACTTAAATGTAGATACATAGAAATAAGTTTAAATGCAACATAAAAACACACAAATATAGGTATAACTATAGTGTGCTTTTGATGTTAATTACCAACCCTAGCTTGCTTCCTTAGATGTTTTCTATGCTCTGGTTAATTTCCCCAGAGTCATTATCAGTAGTCCTTCAGGGGCAGCAGTGTGGTTAAAAAACGGTCATTTTGTTGCCTCACTAAGGTTTTGCTGTTTAACTGTTTCATCCCCATGTAAATAGAAGTTATGTTTAAACTGGTCATTTATTTCATTGTCCATTGTTTTTCGCAAAGATTTTTATCTAGGAAACTAGCCTAAGGAGGTAATTCACAATATAGAAAAAAGATCTTAAGCAGAAAGATCACACTATGTAAAAAGAATATTTAGAATGTACTTAAATGCCATTATATTTGGGGAGCAGCTGCGTAGCTCAGATGGTTAAGCCTCCAACTCTTGATTTTGGTTCAGGTCATGATTTCAGGGTCCTGGGATCGAGCCCCAGGTTGGGTCCACGGTTAGCACGGACGGAATCTGCTTGATTCTCTCTCCCTCTGCCCCTCTTTCCCCGGTAATAAATAAATAAATCTTTTTAAAAAATAACATTATACTTGGTTAAATACCTTTTAGGACACATGCTCACGTTATTGAATGTTATATAATTATTTAGAGTTATGTATACAAATAAAGCTTTAACAGATTATGAAATGTTTTCTTTTTCTTCTGTTTTTTTTTTCTATTTCTCATATTGAGCCTATATTACTAGTCATCCCAGAAATCTTTATTTTCATTTTAAAAGAAATCCTATCAGCCGATTCAAGATAATAATTGTGAAGTATTTTATTATTCTGGGGTGTAAATTGTTTGAATCTAGTAATGTGAACTTATTTTTTAAAAAGCAGACACGCTACTCGAATTGCTTACAATTTAGCTGCATTTTAATCATATCTGTTCCATAATTTCTAGTTTGAAAAATCCTTCTCCTTGGTATCCTAGAGTTGAGAATTACTCTGATTTGATTTTTTCATTTAACACCTCTTGTCTCCTACAGGGTAGTCATGTGGATGCACTGTGTTTGAGAAGGGTCCTTGGGGTCCAACTGCTTTACATAGCTTTTCAACCTGTTCTCCCATTTTCAGTCCAAACCCTCACCCCCATCTTCAGAGGTTCTCAGTGCCTCCAACTTCTCAGCTTTTCTGAGGTTCTTCAGCATGAGAGACGGGCTTCTCCCAATGCAGGCTGTTAGGCCTCTCTTCTCTGCTAAATCAGTAACCATTCGAACACCTTCCTGTATCTCCTTACCCATTGTCCTTCTCTTGTGTTCCTATGCCTTTGAAAAATTACTGTTAGTGGAATTTGGGGAAAAAGTAGAAATAAACATGAATATTCATTTTTCACCATTTTAAACCAGAAGTCCCTGTCGATAGACGGGTAGATGACAGATGATAGATAGAGAGATAGATACATAGATGATAGATTTACAGCTTAACCATCTCATGTGATGCTATTACCACCTAAAGAACAGAGACCGGTTTATCAGCCAATATTTATTTAGCATCTGGCTAGGAACTTTGAAAAAAACTGGATGTCAATTTAAAATGCAGAACAGAAGCATAAATTGAAAAATTTTTGTTCCTAGGAAAAAAACCACATCTGGCTAGTAAGGCAAACCGCAAATCAGCTCTTCCCTTTTAAATGGCTTGGGGAGTGGGCTGTTCTTAACCCCAGTATTACCTAAAATGCAAACCAGAGAGGGAGACAAACCATAAGAGACTCTTAACTCTAGGAAACAAACTGAAGGTTGCTGGAGGGGAGGCGGGTGGGGGGCTGGGGTAACTGGGTGATGGGCATCAAGGAGGATATATGATATAATGGGCACTGGGTGTTATATGCAACTGATGAATCACTAAACTCTACCTCTGAAACTAATAATACACTATATGTTAATTACTTGATTTTAAATGAAATAATAAAAATAAATAAAATGCAACAAGTTGCATCAATATTTGTCCTCCGAAAAGCCCACTAACTTGTGAATTATAAAAGAAAACCGTGATGGGCAGAGGGTGATGTATGGAAGTGTCAAATCGTTACATTGTGCACCTGAAACTAATATAATTCTGTATGTTAATTAACTGGAATTAAAATAAAAGCTTAAATTAAGTAAAAAGAAAGAAAATCTTGGCGGTCTGGCCGTGTTTCTCAGTAAAATCACACCAAAAAATGCTAATTCAAAGTCCAGAGTCTAATGGACGTAGCAGTGCTTCAGGGAGTAGACAGGACTAATTTTTATGCATTAGTTTAGCAACTATTCATCGTGCCCCCACTTTGTGCCAGGAACTGGGCTGGCTGGCCCTTCGATGGGAATATTTCCTGTGGATAAAGTAATAGGGCTCCATGGGGAGCCTTCCTTCTCTAAAGCAGCCAATCCAGAAGGGTTGCCGGGGATCACGGGTGCTCGATCTGGGCACAGAGCACTAAAGTTTTTACTTCTAGTTGAAGTTAACACCATTCCAAATATGTGATGAGTCTAAGCTTCCAAAAGGGAGTTCCAAATTAAGGATTTTTCTGGGATGATAACAGCGTGTACTTAACAAACAAATCAAGTTCTTCGAGAAATGCCAGTAGTTTTAATCTAGTAGCTCAAATGATGTAGCTATCTATTCGTCATGGACCAAGACCAAAATGTTTAAAAGAAATGTGAGTTCTAGTGGGGATGATGCAATCTGAAGTCAATTTCATCTTTATTTCTTTGAGCCAAAATCCAGCTGGCCATTTCCAGAGCAGGAGTCCCTCAAAGTCCCACCGATTGTGGGTAGCAGCTTTAGTTTGGCAACGTTCGGATTGAAGAAAATCTGAATATGGATAGTATTTCGAAAGGAAGTCTTTTCTGCTGTGAAGGATCCATAAGGTCCATGTATTTTCAGGAGAAGCAGAGAAAATAGGCAGATGTGGCAAACTGGCCACCTGCGGGCCGGGCCCAATGCTTCCTCCATGTTCACTCTTCCCTCCACTCAAGTCCCGGATCCCATCCTACCTCTCCTGCTCTAGGACATTCTTCCAGCAATTGTCTGGCCTCTCGCCTGCATCCTTAGCTTTTTCTCTCAGTTGGACCTTTCTAGTAGCAGATTCTGTTGTCTCTACCTCCAAATACATCGCAAATCTGACTCTGTGTCCCCCTACCAGTCTTGTCAGTTCTAGCTAGAGTTACTATAGTAGCGTGGTCTTGGGCCGCCTTGCTCCTGCCCTGCCTCTGTAGAGGTATCCTTTCAAGAGAGCACAGAGTCAGTCCCTCCTCAGCTCCAACGACCAATGGTTCCACATCTCACACGGGATAATGGCCCAGACTCTCACTGTGGCCAAAAAAGACCCAGGAACATCCTGTCCTCCTTACTTCTCCCCTCATCTTTTCAGACTCTTCCTCGAGGTCTCATTGTGTCTGTTGCCCTGGCCTCTTTGAAGTCACTGGGCAAAGTCCTACCTCAGAGACATTTGTTGTTCTCTTTCATGTGAATATGAAAGTATGTATCCAAGTGGCTGGCTCCTTTGCTTCCCTAAGCCTTTTACTCAGACCTTCCTTTTTCAGGAAGGCTTTTCTCTGCTACCCTATTTAATATTGCAATCCACTCGACATCATCCATCCCGCACTCCTGCTTTCTACGTCTTTCGCACTTTCGTCCCCAACTAACAGACTATATATTTTCCTCATTTCCTTTGTTTATTTTATGTGTCCCCATTCTTGAGTGTAAACTTCATCCAAACATTCACCCAGACAAAAAGGGATTTTTTGTCTCCTCTACTCACTGCAAAGTCTGCAGATCCTAGAATAGTGCCCAGCGCACATAGTAGGTGCTCAACACATATTGGTGAATAAATGAATTCACGCACAGGGTTTTTTAAATCTGGAAATTTCCCATAAAGCACCATGTTCATAGTCCTTCGGGACCTGCCAGATTAGGCAACAGGGAAACTGCCTGGAGTGGCTCGGGCTGTTTCCTCTGGGTGATATCTGCTCTCCCTCACTCCCATTGCCTTTCATCTGCTCATGACGGTGTCTTATCTGATTCTGCAGCGACACCCACGTCCATCCTACTCGTGTTGATAAGGGAACAATACTTTCTCTTTTTTTTTCTTTCTTTTCAACAAAGATAATTTTCGAAGTAGCAAGAAGGAAATTAAAGGGAAAAAATAGTTTCATTTGTCTCTGTTTCACGGATGCTGTAAAGTTCATCTCCGGTCTCTCAGACTGAGCATTTCTGTGCTCCGTGCATTCTGTTCAGGATGCTCTGTCATGGCCTTGAGAACCCACACACTGACCTCTATCTGATGCTTTCATGGAACTCTCTCCTGAGTTCCAGACTTCAGAACCACTACTTAATAGAGACCACTGCTGGGAATTTTCAGAATCATCTCAAATCTATCCTGTGAAAGTATTATTTGCATCTCCTTCCCTAACCAGCAACTCTCACCTCATCTTCTTCATCCTGCAACCAAAATTGTGTCTCCGCCAGTGTTTTTAATCATAATTAATGGCCCCCACACAACACCAAGTAAACATGGGCCGGACTCCTGCAGTCATAGTGGAATTCCTGTACTTTTCTCTCATTTTCAAGTACATTTCTGCCACCAAGTCCTAGGAGTTCTACCTTTTAAACGTCTTCTATTCTCCTCTCTCCTTTTTCCTTTCCCACACAAGTGTTTTTTTGTTTTTGTTTTTTTCCCTTTTGTAATAATCTCTTTTTTTTTTTTTTTTTCCTTTTGTAATAATCTCTTAACTGATCTTCTGGCCTTGAGTTCTCCCAATCCTCATCCCTACTCTTCTCAATCCATGTTGTCAGCGTTGCCTTCTAAAAAAATTATGTAAAATCCTACATAGCCTTGACTTTCTGTAGATTAGAATCCAAACTGCTTAGCCTGGCATTCAAGGCCCTTCAGGATCATCTCCCTCCATACCTTCACATTGATACAACCTGCTTCTTCCCTCCGCACACCCTGTGCTACAGCCCAGCGGAACTCCTGGTTCTTTCCTGCGTGCTGTGCTTTTTTCCACCTCAACTACTAGGCCCTTACCTAAAATTTTCTTACTTCAGGATGCAGGCTAACTGTTGTCAGCTTCAGGAAATTCTCCACGGCCTTCCCATGGAGACACTCATAACACTTTGTACAATATTCTATCACAGCCCTTAACAAAAATCTGTAATTATTTCTGCCACCAGACCATTGCCTCTCAAGGAGAAAGATCGGAAGTTAATCACCTTTATGTCCCTACCAGCTAACTTTATCTAGCCGTGCATGATGTATAAGATATGCTCAATAAACGTATAAATGGGTGAATCTGTCAAGGACAGAGATTCGCTTCAATTCTCTCTCCTTTCATTAGAAATTTGTTTCAGGGCTTGTGTACATAGTGGCCATCAACTCACAGGCTTATAACCATAATATATCAGATTACTGAGCCATAAATGAATGATTTAATGTCTCTCAGTCTTTCCTAAGAATTGTGAGTCACACGGACCTGGGTGTGGTACATTATATATTTTGTCGTAATATATTACAGGGCTGTACAAACAAGTAAACCTGTCTTTCGGGCACAGAGCAGAACCAGGGAGAGCCTCAAACTACGGTGATCTCGACAGGCAGAAAACACGACCTAAAGAAAATATACAAGCAAGGGAACTAAATACATGCCATTTACAAGATGCTAAATCATTTTCTATTGAAACTTTTCTTCTTAAAGAAAAAGTTAAAAATATCAACCCAACCTCACCAGTTCTGTGGTTTCTATAGTAAATAACATGTTCGTTCTGCACTGTAGTTTCAGATCATTTCTCTTCCAACCACGTGTGAGAACGTTTCCCTGCCCCGATGGAGATCGGTCCATTTAGCAACGCTGTCCCAGGCCTTCTGCTCAAGGTCAGCTGCAGAGCTCTCTTCACCACAGCTCTTGATTTGTCGAACACTTTGGCATCCTCACAGGCTTCTTCTCCATCCAACGTCCACCCATTTTTCTGGATGATATCATATCCATGTTTGACATTCTGGACATTTATTTCCTTGGCATATTCATTTCCAGTGATTTCTTCTATTGCAGCTGCCCCTTCCCATAGACACACCCTGGGACTCGTCGTCACCTGGAACTGCTCCAGCTGCAAAAACATTTTCTTCAGACATCAGACTCTGACCGTAAACTTGAATCAATCTCTCTCAATCTACAGTTGTTTGTCCTCCCTGAGACCTCCGGCTCACTGATCCCTCTACTTTCTACTGCCCCTCGGCTTCTGTCTGTCTTCATTCCTTCCTCTCCTGATGGATAGTCTCTGGCCCCATGACTTCTCCATTTTACCTTCCAACACCCTTAACTTTCGTACCCTGTTGTTCTTCCATTCTACGTGCCTGGCCAAGTACCAAAGCTCCACGGGCCCCCTTGTTGCCTATATCTACCTCTTCGGATGATCTGCTGGAGAAAATAAGACACCCAACAGACATCGAGCCATCTAAACTGAAGAACTTGTACTGTGTTTCTTCCTCAACTCCCTGCAATCCTCAACCTCGCCTATTTTCTTCTTTTCCCACTTTTCTCAAATAGTTATCCTTCTCCCCAGCAGGTCGCCCCCTCACTTTCAGTAGAGGATTTTCCCTTCTAATTAGCAGCTATTAGGCAGGCATCAGCCTCCCCCAACAAACACGCCCTCCACAGTGCACTTTGCCAGTGTTTTAGAAGAGGAAAGGCTCTATTTCTTGAGGCCCTGGAGGCGGCTTTGGGGCATTGCTGCTGCTTCTCCTCTCTCCCAACTGCACCCAGAGAAAGAGTCTCTTAGGTGACAGTCACCGCCTGGATCAAGAAAGCGTGCTATTGGATCTATTGGAGAACACATACAACGGCATAACTTGAATCAAGGAGATTCTTGGGCTAGCGTGTGAGAACTTATACGAGGTTTTACAGTCCCTCAGTTTCAGTCTGAACAAGTGGTTTCCAACTCAGAACTGCAATTCTTTTGGAATGCCAGAATCTAGATCCTCGTATCCTTGTGGTTTTACTTTTTAGAATCCTTTTTTTTAAGAATCTTTTGATTAAAAAATATACAATGATTTAAAAAGCTACCACAAATTCAGAAATATTATGATTCATTTTAGTTTATTAATTAATGGCATTTATATACTTTCATAAATATCATTTTATTAATTTGTCAGAAAATGGCTTCGCCAAGCCCAAAGATCCAAAGACATCTTTACCATATCCTCAGCCTGTCATCTGGACCCACTTTTTCCTCCTACCATGCTGGACCCTTTCTTTTCTTCTTTTTGGCCGATATTATCTCTGAGATCCATCCCAATTACTAAACTACATTCTCTCTCATTTCTTTTCATGTGCCCATCCTTCATACGTTCTTTGAAATTCAGTTAGTTCAGATTTAACAATCTTATGGAGCCTTTATTATGTGCCAGGTACCATGCTAGGCATATCCATGCCTTAATTACAAGTAATCTTCACATTCGTCTTCTCAACAACACTTTGAAGATGCTATTATTACCACCACTTTACATAGAAGGATACTGATGACCTGGTCAGGACGCAAAGTTTTTAATTAGAAGATCCCAAATGCATCTCCAAGGCCTCTGGTTTTTTGCCCTGTATCGTGTCTGCTATGATACATACATCCTGTAGCTCTTAGCATGTGTGTGGGTCACACATGGTGTAGCATTTGTTCGGTACCAATGTCTGTTTAGGTGCTGGGTGAGGGCAATAAGAACAAGTTCCACACGTCATCGAATAAGTAAAATGAAGTAATGGATTTTTTTAAACATGACTAAGCACACCCAAAAGCAATCTTTTTACCTTGAATGCAAATGTAATTTCTCCATTTAAAAAAGTCACATATATTTCCCCTTCTCCACATAATAAGGATTTACTGCATACATCCTTAATAACAGATTCATTGACTAAACGCAGTCAAAACAAATTACAGAGATCTGAGAGTTATTTCAAATTCAGTGCCTGCTAAACCTTGCCAGGAATATGCTGGCCTCTGTGGAAGTCTTTGTAACCAGGCAAACATGACATTGCTATGGCATTGTCTCTTGGAACAAAATAAGGCCCTAAGGTCTTTGGGGAGCTGAGGCCACTTTGGACTTCAGATCGAATTAGAGTCTAAAGAAGCCAACCATAAAGCACACCACAGGCAGAGTGCACATTCACGTTTGCCCTTACACACCCACGAGTGTAAATGCTTGGTCTCCTCTGCTAATCTTCCAAGCGGGTGACAGCCTCTTCTGTTAGGTTGGCCTGTTCTGTCTTTTGACGGAAGAGTAGAGCTTCGGCTTTAAATATTTATTTTGGAAAGCAAGATTGACTTTTTTTAATAGAATAAACAACCAAAAAGAACGGAAATAAGACCAAGAGGTAAAAAGATTTGTTTCTTCTGGCATGGAGGGAGGCTTGAGTGTGGAGAGACAGAGAACTGAGCAAACACCAGACGCGTGTAAGAACTGGGTGTAATTACAACAGAGTGAAAGGACTTCGACATCTGAAGTTGGGAGTCATTATTCAGGCATGAGCACATTTGGAGACACATTGGTAGGGCCATGGTACTGACATTTTTTAAGCCCATGTGAGAATGGTGCCAGGAGAAAAGAAAGGGGGATATTTCTGCACAGCTGAAATTTTCATGTTCCTCTGAAGCAAGATTCTCCTAGTTCCCAAGCACTTCTGGCCTCGGCACAAAGTCTTGGGCTGAGAATCAAGAAATGTGATTCCTAGTATCGAGTCTCATCGTAATGAGTAGGCTTACTCTAGGAAAGTCAAAGAATAATGGAATTACAGCCTAGAAAGAAACTTCAGGATTTTCTTAATAGATGACTTTATTTTCTAGCTGCTGAGATGGAGCTGGGACCTTTCTGCGCTTAGTTTTTCCACCCTGTCAAATGCATTCATCATTCTCATACCTCCATCACAGAATCGTGGTGAGGGTCCGATGAGCTAGGTATGAGAGTGACTCGTCCCTGTGATCTCTTTCTTGCCTGGATTCCTGTGTTAGTTACTGTGATTTCCCTCCTCCCATTCTCCCTCTCCTTCCCTCCCTCTCTTCTCTTGTTCCTTCTTTTTTCTAATAGCCTCATCTTACTCCTTGCACTGTATTTGTCCGCCTTTGATCTTACCTTGATTCTGAGGGCAAGGAGTTACATATTACATAGTAGAGAGCCTAAAGCAGATTTGTCGAGCATATACTAACAACTGAAGTCTACTACATAATTACAATGCACCAGGCACTGGGCTACTATACACAACAAATCCTTAGAAGTGGGTAGTATTGATCTTCCTTCTCCACCTAAGGAGATTGAGAACCAGAGAGGTTAAGTGGCTGCCCAAGAATACACAACTAGGAAGTAGAGGAAGAGGGATCACATTCAAATTTCTCTGGCTCCAAAGCCCTTATTTCTGTCCATGCAAATAGGCTTGATTAAATTAAACGTGATTTTGCAATGTTAGGCATAATTATGACAACCTTTGAATTTCCCTCGGGACCAAGGAGTTAAGTGCAGGAAAAATCAGGAGGAAGCAAAGAAAAAAAAGATCCTTTTGATATTATTGAAACCAAAAGTCAGAGAACTGGAAAACCATTCATACATCTCATACCTCCAAGGATACTGAACAGGAAATTTCGTTCAACCTTATCTTCTACCCCTTCCTTCAGCCTAGCTACCGGCCTATAATATATGTTCTCTGGCTCCTTTTTTTCATACCCAAATGAAGGATGATTTAAAAATTTTTAGATCCCTTAAATTTAATCACTGTCCAAATGTCTTCCATTTTACATTCTTCAGATCCTCTTACCTCTTCTCTCTCTCTGGTGGGACAGTGCAACGGGCTCAGTTGGGGCACTGGTTCTCAAGGCTGGATTCCATAATGAGTGGAAAGCTACAAGCCATGCCCTCAGGGAGCACTTGAACCCTGTTCTCTGCAGCTTCTATGCTTCCATGAGGCACTGGCCACCAAGGATACCTGGCATTAAAAACAGCTCCAGCTTTAAATGGCAAATCCTCCAGGAAAAGACTGTGTTTATGCGTTTCTCAGATTTTTCTACAATTTTTAACTCTTTTTTAGCCTCTACTCTTTAATTACACCTTGTTAGAAAAAGGCAGATTTCACCAGAAGAAAACCCTAAAGAACAAGTGGTCCGAGTAGGTGAAATATGAACCCCCTCTGTTTTTTTTCTTTTGCTATGTTATGTTAGTCACCATACAGTACGTCATTAGTTTTTGATGTAGTGTTTCATGATTCACTGTTTGCATATAACATCCAGCACTCCATGCAATACGTGCCCTCCTTAGTACTCATCACCAGGCTCACTCATCCCTCAACCCCCACCCCCTTTAAAACCCTCGGTTTCTTTCTCAGAGTCCATAGTCTCTCGTAATTTATCTCCCCCTCTGATTTCCCCCCCTTCATTTTTCCCTTCCTTCTAATGTCCTCTAAGCTATTCTTTATGTTCCACAAATAAAGTGAAACCATATGATAATTGACTTTCTCTGCTTGACTTATGTTTCATTTAGCATAATCTCCTCCAGTCCCATCCATGTTTCCTCCAGTCCCATCCATGTTGATGCAAAAGTTGGGTATTCATCCTTTCTGATGGCTGAGTAATTTTCCATTGTATATATGGACCACATCTTTATCCATTTGTCTGTTGAAGAGCATCTCAGCTCTTTCCACAGTTTGGCTATTGTGGACATTGCTGCTATGAACATTGGGGTGCATATGGCCCATCTTTTCACTACATCTGTATCTTCGGGGTAAATATCCAGTAGTGCAATTGCTGGGTCATAAGGTAGCTCTATTTTTAATTTTTTGAGGAACCTCCACACTGTTTTCCAAAGTGGCTGTACCAACTTGCATTCTCACCAACAGTGTAAGAGGGTTCCCCTTTCTCCACAACCTCTCCAACATTTGTTGTTTCCTATCTTGTCAATTTTTGCCATTCTAACTGGTATAAAGTGGTATCTCAATGTGGTTTTGATTTGACTTTCCTGATGGCTAATGATGATGAACATTTTTTCACGTGTCTGTTAGCGATTTGTATGTCTTCTTTGGAGAAGTGTCTGTTTATGTCTTCTGCCTATTTTTTGACATGATTATCTGTTTTTTGGGTGTTGAGCTTGAGAAGTTCTTTATAGATCTTGGATATCAGCCCTTTGCAGTGTCATTTGCAAATATCTTCTCCCATTCTGTGGGTTGCCTCTTTGTTTTGTGGACTGTCTGCTTTGCTGTGCAGAAACTTTTTATCTTGATGAAGTCTGAAAAGTTCATTTTTGCTTTTGTTTCCTTTGCCTTTGGAGACGTGTCTTGAAAGAAGTTGCTGTGGCCAATGTCGAAGAGGTCACTGCCCATGTTCTCCTCTAGGTTTTTGATAGATTCCTGTCTCACATTGAGGTCTTTCATCCATTTTGAGTTTATCTTTGTGTATAGTGTAAGAGAATGGTCCAGTTTCATTCTTCTGTATATAGCTGTCCAATTTTCCCAGCATCATTTATTGAAGAGACTGTCTTTTTTCCATTGGATATTTTTTCCTGCTTTGTCGAAGATTAGTTGACCATAGAGTTGAGGGGCCATATCTGGGCTTTCTACTCTGTTCCATTGGTCCATGTGTCTGTTTTTGTGCCAGTACCATGCTGTCTTTGTGATCATAGCTTTGTAGTAAAGCTTGAAATCAGGCAACATGATGCCCCCAACTTTGTTTTCCTTTGTCAACATTTCCTTGGCAATTCAGGGTCTTTTCTAGTTCCATACACATTTTAGGATTGTTTGTTCCACCACTTTGAAAAATGCCGATGGTATTTTGATCAGAATGGCGTTGAAAGTATAGATTGCTCTGGGCAGCATAGACATTTTAACAATGTTTATTCTTCCAACCCATGAGCATGGGATGTTTTCCCATCTTTTTGTGTCTTCTTCAATTTCTTTCATGAGTGTTCTGTAGTTCCTCAAGTATAGATCCTTTACCTCTTTAGTTAGGTTTATTCCAAAGTATCTTATGGTTTTTGGTGCTAATGTAAATGGAATCGATTCTCTAATTTCTCTTTCTACAGTTACATTGTTAGTGTATAAGAAAGCAACTTATTTCTGTGCAATGTGGGCGAAGTAGGGTATTTCAATTCTTCCTGGGTGTGTTTTGTTCTCTTCGTTAGAGAACACTACTTCCTAGAGACACAGGGAAAGTAAAAATGGTATATATGTAAAGGTAGTATTGAATAGGGAAAAAAGGACTACATTGAAGTTTATATCTATCTATCTATCTATCTATCTATAAAGAAAAAGAAAAAAGTATATGTGTGAAAAAGTTCAAGTTAAAAAGTTACTATGGAATAGGTTGTATTAAACATGTAGTTGAAATCATAAGTAGGTGAAAAAAAACAGAAGAAACATGAGAGAATTTAAAAAAAGAGAGACAGAGAGAGAGAAGTTGCATCACAGGCTGTGAGGCAACACCAGGAGCTTAACATACTATTTTTCCCTGGTGTGGGGGTTTTATAGTTTTATGGGGACCCTGGGGTTGTTGTCATCTTGTTCTTTCAGCTTGCATCACAGGCTGTGAGGCAACACCAGGAGCTTAACATACTATTTTTCCCTGGTGTGGGGGTTTTATAGTTTTATGGGGACCCTGGGGTTGTTGTCATCTTGTTCTTTCAGCTTGTCTTCTTGGGGAGGGGTCTGCCTTGTTGTTTTCCAGTCAATTCCAGTCAATCCAGCCTCCAGCAAATTCCAGGAGGATTTGCCCTGCCCCCTATCAAGGGGCTGGGCTCCATGGAAACTGGTTTTTTTTGGGCTTTTGTTCTCTGGTGGCTTTTTGCACCTTTTCAGAGGGTCAGAGCAAAGGAAAATGTCTGTACCCAGACCTCCGCCTCAGAGGATAGAAGCCACAGTCTGCTCCTCTTCGAATCCTCCAGAACACAGTCTGCCCCTCTGTAAGCACCACTGAAAACTGCAGCCTCCTACAGGCGGTGCATGCCCCCAGCGATCCTCTCAGTGGTGGACCCTGGCCCCCTCTTGTCTTTGCACTCCCTGCCCCGTGCCACCGAAACCACTAGCTATCCAGGTCTAGGTCAGCCACGGCCCCAGAGGTGGCCAGCCCCCGGTCCATGGGCTCAGTTCCCTGCCTGTGGCCGGCCGCGGGGTCCCAACATTTGCCCCTTAAGTCCCTGTGTTTTGTTTCAGCGCTGTTACCAGTCCCTTCCCATCCCACTGCCACTGGTCTCCAAGCTATCCCTGGTTCCCAGGCATAGGACGCTTTTGCACTGGGGTATTACTTTCCACTGGCTACCTTCTGGTGGTCCCCTCCCCCTTCTGTTTACCCTCCGACATCTGTCCACGCAATCACAACTCTGTCCTTCATACCTCTCACTGATGATCCTCTGTCCCAGTAGAGATTCAGACATTATAATCTTTTATCTCAGGCTGATTTCATGGGTGTTCAGAGTGGCTTGGTAGATATCTAGCTAAATTCAGGGGGCCGGTTGAAACACAGGTCCCCACTCCTCCCCCCCATTTTTAATTCATTTACTACGTATTGATTGTCTACTCTCTGCAAAGCTTTGTGCAGTGAACTTTGAACTGATGGGCATTCAGGGTCCCAAAGACATTGCTAGATCTACAACATCACCTGTAATATTACGTCTGGACTTCCCCAAATTTTCCTCTTCCATTTGCCATTGTTTTTTTCTTTTACTCTATGTCCTATACAAATACTGACCATTTAAAAAAAAAATCTGCTGGTCAGAAAGCAGCCCAAGATTCTTCATAGGGAGGTATGAAGATGCAAGACTTACACTGGAAGATGAGGCTTTATATTATGATAAAAATATACCCATCATCTAATCCCATTGTTTATACTAGCTTTAGTTTTCCTAAGAGGGCTATTCTTTTATTTATTATTTTACAAACCCCCCCCTTTTTTTTTTTAAGAGAGAGAAAGGTTGTGAGCAGGGGAAGGGGGAAAGGGAAGGACAGAGGGAGAGGGACACAGAGAATCTCAAGCAGGCTCCATGCCCAGTGCAGAGCCTGATGCATGACTTGATCCCACACCATGAGATCATGACATGAGCCAAAACCAAGAATCCAACACTAACCAACAGAGTCACCCAAGCACCCCTACAAAACCCATTTTTTAAAAACCGTATGTATTAAAATTGAGATACATTTTTGTTAATTTTTTGGTCACTGTTCAGTTTGGAACTCACTACTGATCATTTCTCACTTATCTGACCACAAAAATATTAAGCATTTAAGCCTATTTTTCAAAATCGAGATGCTGGATTAAAACACAGCAAGCCATCTACCTTCCTTTCTCCACAAAAAAGAAACAAACAAATAAAACCTGTAATCTTTGAGTACTTGGCTTTCTATAAGTTTGTTGTTCTAAGTCTCTGTTAGAATTATCTCTAAAAAAGAGGAAATAATGTCAAATCACATATTACACATTTATAAATATTTAATATCATTGACATTAAAGTAAAATATATAGGATTAAAGGCAGTAAACATCCAAGTGAACCCATAAGAAGTGATTACTCAGTATCTTGGTGAATTCCCCCTTTTTTTCTTATATTATGTTTAGTTAATATATTGTGAACACTCCAATATCAACAAAAACTTCTAAAATAGTTTCAAAATGGTACATTTATAACTGGTCAGTAATTTATTAATCATTTTCCTATTGTTGAATGCTTAGGTGGTTTCCAGTTTTTCACCATTACAAATAAGGCAGAAATGAACATCCTCTATATACATTTTCTCAGTATTTAAATTATTTCATGGGTGGACTCTTATACCATACACAAAAATCAACTCGAAATGGATTAAAGACTTAAATGTAAGACCTAAAACCATAAAACCACGGAAGAAATCACAGGGAAAAACCTCCTGACATTGGCCTTGACAATGATTTTTCTGGATACGCCACCAAAAGCAAAGGTAACACAAGCAAAAACAGACAAGTGGGATTGCATCAAAGTAAAAACCTTCTGTACAGTAAAAGAAATAACAGAATGAAAAGGCAAGCTATGAAATGAGAGGAAATATTTGTATACTGTACATCTGATAAAGGATTCATACCCAAAGTATATAAAGAACTTCTACAACTCAATAGCAAAAAAAAACCAAATAACTCAAATTTAAAAATGAACAGAGGACCTGAATGGAAATTTCTCTAAAGAAGACATAGAAATGGCCAACATGTATATGAAAAGGTGCTCCACATTACTAGTAGTCAGAGAAATGCAAATCAAAACCACAATGAGATATCACCTTGTTTCTGTTAGGATGGCTATTCTCAACAAAACGAAAGATAACATATGTTGGTGAGGATGGTGAGAAAAGGGAGAGTTTGTGCACTGCTGGGAATGTAAATTTGTATGGTCACCACAGAAAACAGTATTGAAGTTCCTCAAGTATTAAAAATATATCTACTGGGGTGCCTGGGTGGCTCTGTCAGTTAAGTGTCTGCCTTCGGCTCAGGTCATGATCTCAGGGTCCTGGGATCAAGCCCCACATCAGGCTCTCTGCTTAGTGGGGAGCCTGCTTCTCCCTCTTTGCTCTCCCTCTCCCTCATTATCAAATAAATAGATTTTTTAAATCTTTTTTTAAAAAGTTTAAAAATATAGCTTCTATAAGATCCAGCAATTCTGCTTCTGGGTTTATATACAAAGGAAATGAAATAATAATCTTAAAGCGATCTGGTCTCCATGTTCATTGCAGCATTTTTCACAATACCCAAGACATGGAAGCAACCTAAAGGTTGTTTTGACAGATGAATGGATAAAGAAGTATATACATACAATAGAATATTATTCACTCTTAAAAAAAGAAGGAAATCCTGCCATTTGCAACAATAAGGATGAACCCTGAGGACATTATAAGTGAAATAAGCCAACACAGAAGACAAATAATGCACTTTTTTGAGAGGTCTAAAAATAATCAAACTCATAGAAATAGAGAGTGGAATGGTGATTGCCAAGGCCTGGGAGGAGAGGAAAGCAGGGAGGTAGTAATCAAAAGGAGCAAAGTTTTAGTGATGCAAGATGAATTAGTCTTAGAGATCTACTATACAGCATAGTAAATAATAATACTGTATTGTGTGGTTGAACATTTCATAAGGGGGTGGATCTTATGACAGGTGATCTGATTACACATGTAAACTAATAATAAGTAAAAAAGATGGGAGGAGATATTTAGAGATGATGGAGGTGTTTATGGCATAGATTGTGGTGATAATTTCATGGGTGTATACTTCTCTCCAAATTGAACAAGTTGCATATATTAAGTATGTACAGCTTTGGTATATCAATCATACCTCAGTAAAGTGGTTTCAAAATTATTTCATTGAGAATGAGTCTCTTTAAGAAACAAAACAAATAAACTACTAAAAAAAATACAAACAAAAAAGCAGACTCTTAAATACAGTGAACAAACCGGCGATTGCCAGAGGGGAAGAGGGAGATGGATGAAATAGACAAAGGAAACTAAGAGTACATTTACACGATGCTTTTCCATATTACTTTTCAAAAGACTTGTACCAGCTTGCTATTTTAAGAGAAAACATCAGTCCTGGGGCACCTGGGTGGTTCAGTCAGTTAAGTGACCGACTCTTGATTTTGGCTCAGGTCACGCATGATATCAGAGTTATGAGATCAAGGCCTGTGTTGGGCTCGGTACTGAGCATGGAGTCTCCTCGGGATTCTCTCTCCCTCGTCCTCTGACCCTCCGCATCCCCCAGCTCATATGCTCTCTCTCTCAAAAGAAAAAAAAAGAGAGAAAAATATCAGTCTACCACACTCTAAAATTTTTATTTATTTATTTATTTATTTATTTCAGTGTTCCAAGATTCATTGTTCATGCACCACACCCAGTGCTCCATACAGTACGTGCTCTCCTCAATACCCACCACCAAGCTCACCCATCCCCCCACCCTCCTCCCCTTCAAAACCCTCAGTTTGTTTCTCAGAGTCCACAGTCTCTCACGTTTCGTCTCCCCCTCTGATTTCCCCCAATTCACCCTTCCTTTCCTTCTCCCAATGTAAAATTTATATTTAATTATGATATCCACATTACTGATCTAGAGGCTCTACAATTGGGAGGGACTCAGAGTTCCTATGACTTCTGACAGTAGGCTTGCTGTCAAAGTTAAGAATTTGCCTTATCCCATTTCATTCCAGAAACTTAATTTTTACAAAATGTGAGTTATCCACAAAGAAAAAAAATTCTAAATGAACTAACAAATATTTCCTAACAAACTTACTATGCCTGAAAAATAATACCTAATGCTAGGACATGTACAGTCCTTGCCCTCAAAGTACTTACTCTCCAGTAGGAGAGATAATATGATGAACCTGCCTTCCATGGCATTCACTTTGCACTGTTTTGTATTAGCTACACAGTCAGCACAAAACAGAAAGTAATAAGAGCCACTGAGGAGATTCCAAGAGCTTAATAAGAGGACAGAAAAGAGAGATACATTTGATGAGATTGGGAAATCTTATATCAATTGCTTTGAGCCTTGTCCTCTTTTATTAAGAAGAACAAAATGCCAGAGAGAGGGCTTTGGGGCCTTAAGATACTGTTATAGAAGGCTCTGGCAGAAATAGGACTTTCTTGAGGAATTTTGCATTTCTTTAAAACATCATATAGGATGGGATGAGGAAGTTCTTGTTCATGTCACCATCTTTTCCACTAGTATGAACTCTTTCCACAGTGTTTCAATTAGAATGGATCTACAGATAAGTGCTCCGTTTCACAAATACTCTTTTTTTTTCCCCCACAAATACTCTTGATACCTGTATATTTCAAGGGCTTTCCTTTTCTTATATTTAATAGAGATGAAATTGATTCTCAAACAAAAAGAAAGGCTGAGATTTTGGCCTCTTAGGATCCTGGTGGTGTGTGTGAACATTGGACAAGAAAATGAAAAATGTTCAGTTTTCATCTTGGTACCATTCCCATGTCATCCTTTTTACTCCCAGTAGATAGAGAAGCATTATGTAATGTGGTAGCTGCTAGCCACATTAGCTGTTTGAATTTACTTTTCAATTAATGATAATTAAAATTTAAAACATAGGTCCTCCATCGTACTACCCATATTTCAACTCCTCAATAGTCCATGTGGTCAGTGGCTACTATACTGGAAAGTGTACATAGAAAACATTCCATTATTGCAGAAATTTCTATTGGACAATGCTGATCTAGAGTGTTAGGTAGTTCTGGAGGCTCATTATTTAGTAAAAACTCTGTTTTCCTCTACTCATACAACACTTCTGACACTAGATGTGTGTGTTTTCCACACCAAGCCATTCCGACACTGTGCGGAGGGCTCAATCATACAAGACTGCCTCCCACTTTAGACATCCATTGTAAGTAACGGTTCCCCAGGTTACTAATACCTTTTATCTGTCTTGACTACAAATCTGAGGTTCCTATAACGTTCTCCTTGAGTTTGATAATTTACTACGGGGGTCCACAGAACCCAAGAAGACAATTTACTTACTATTGCTGATTTATTACATAAGATACTTTAAAGAATACAAATGAATAGCCAGATGAAGAGATACATAAGGCAAGGTTTGTAAGGTTCCTAAGCACAGGAACTTCTGTCCTGTGGGACTGGGATATACCACTCTCCCTGCATGTGGTTGTATTCACCAATCTGGAAGCTCCCCGAACCCCATAATTTGGGCATTTTTATGGAGGCTACATCACGTAGGCATGATCAATTATTAACTTAATTTCTAGCCCCCTCCCTTCTCTGGAGAATGAGGGGTGGGGTGGGGCTAAAGTTTCAAGCTTCTAATCATGGCTTGGTCTTTCTGGTGACCAGCCTCCATTCAAAAACCAACCAAGAGTTGCCTCATTAGAACAAAAGACACTTCTATCACCTAGGAAATTCCAAGGGATTTAGGAGCCCTGTGTCAGATGTTCCCATCACTCAGGAAATTACAAGGGTTTTGGGGGCTCTGTGTGACAGGAATTGGAGTCAAAGACCAGCTATTGGCAGGAATCAGGAGAAGAGATCAATATATATACTGCTTATTATTTCATACTCATGAACATTGACTATGCAGGGGGGCAATTTTTAGAGATTTTGTAATTAGAGATGAAAGGTCCAATTTGCTATGGATGAGGGAAAAGGATGTGATTCTCCTGTTTTCTAGGATATAGTTAAGAAAAGAACATTCTTTGAACATTAACTATTTTCAGTGTCTTCTGTAAAATGCGGTCTAGACTAAAGGCAAGGAGAGAGAAACTGTGTTCATGAAGATTTCTAAATCTGGGAATTTTTTAGTTATAGATAGAATGATTATATGTCCCAGTTTATGTGGGCGATCCCGGTTTGCCCCTGATTTCTTGACACATAGTTATTTTGTGTTCTCCATTGGACTCTGAAGGTGTCTCAGTTGGGATGATAAATTATATGGTCAATCTATTTATAGTTCCATTTCCTCTTTCCCTGTTGAAACTTTGTAGATCCGCAGAACAAAAACTCTCTAGATGTTGGTTTCCTGAAATCAACTTTGCCAGGTCACATTCAGGTCGATGTGCTCACAGACTGTAAAAATGTTTCCCACATATTCACTTTCTTACTTCTAAGTACTTACTTGCCAACTTACTTGTTGCAAGTTATTCTCCTACTTAAGGATGAATCATCAGAGCGAACACTGTTTAACCAGAACGTACAATGACTTCAGGCGCCATAAGCTTCATCAAATGCTTGCATATATTTATTTTCTGCATCAACAGATTTCCATGAGGGTGCTGATGGAAAAGAGCCTTGGCCTTGAAACAAATGCAGAAATAGAAATATTTAAAGGAGAGAGAACTGATCTGGGAGGCAGAATTTCTTGCTGGCTCAGTCATCTATATGAACTTAGGTTTCTCCTTTTTATGCCTTGCTCCTGTAGGTTTCAGTTTTCTACAGAGAAACGTATGATGTAAATTTTAAGCATTCTCCATTTGAGCCAATTTGAACTTCTAAGCTTCTTTCTCCGTCTTAAATATCCCAGTCTCTCTCTCACTTCCTGGTCTCTGCATATACGTTTCCTTCATTCCTTAAGCCTCACCATGAGTGTCACTTCCTCAGGGAAGTGTCCTCTGATCCCCTGAATCGGGTCAAGTAATCTCATGGTCTCTGTATCGCATCAAAGCACTGAGCTTTAATCTTCTCTTTACTTGTCAAAATTCCCCTTGAGATTTTAAGCTCTGTGAGACATGTCTATTATATGCACTTTTTCCCTCCCGCCCTAGAACAGAATCCATACAGTTGCTGCTCAGTTATATCCGTGGAAGGAAGGAAGGAATAAGTGAATGAGCAAGTCTGTGCAGGTGTTCATATCCAAGGATTCAGAGCCAAGGAAGACATCGTTTCTATCCCGAAGGAGCACAGTTAAGGCCAAACTGGAATGACTGTATTACAAAGCAAAATAAGCTTCACAGAGGAGGTAAAGGAATTCTTTAGGAATTCAGAGGGAAATGACAACACATTGGAGATAAGAAGAGGCTTCCTGCAAGAGGGAGCAGTTGAGATAGGCCTTAAAGGAACGTTGGAACATTATAGGCAAAAATAATTAATACATACTTAACATTCAATCTATTGTAAACCTGTTATGTATAGGAAGACCCTGTTTGGGGCCCTAAGTCAGTAAGACAAAAAAGGACATGCGCCCTGCCTTAAAGGGGTCAGTGATCTCATTGGAAAACACATAGACCACTTAAAAGGGATGGCATCAAGGTAAAATGTATTCTGTGCTAAAATTAACAATGTAAACAGAGTGCAGGGGGAGATGAGGGTGCGGGGAGTGCAGAGACAGAGAGAGGAGGAATCAGTTCTGCCTGGAAATGTCTCTTCCACTAGGGTGGAGAACAGTGAGGCGAAGCCCTGCGGCTGTGAGGATTAATGAACTTCTTGGAACTTGCCTTTGTTTCTCTTGTTGCTTGGTAACCCTCATTCTGGCTCAGGAGATGGCCACCGCTGGGAACAATTTTTTTTAAAAAACTAAACTGTAAATCCCCCATTTACACGCACACCACAGTTGTAAAACTCCCCTCCGGATAATTGCATATTTGGGCAATGACCTTGGCCAGGTTAAGAGCGTTTCACCCAAATTTTGCCTTCCCTTGGTGTCTGCCTATCCTTACGGGATAATCGCTGGACGATTCTAACTTCAGTAACTCCTAGGGACATTTGGAGCTGCTTTCTTCCAAAGGGAGTTGTGACTGGTTAGAATGAACTTCAGGTGAGAGCTATTTATTTCCCCTTTCCCTCTTGGACTCTCACTTTGGGAATTAGAATTGGTGCTGCTCTGCAGAGTCCCCATGGTTTATGTGCCAAATGGCGCGCGTAACCCAGCTGACTGCTTCTGCCCCTGGGATGCTCCAAGGTTGCTCAGCAGCAGCCTGAGGGGGAGGCTTTCTTGTCTTCAGTTAACATGAAGCCTATACGTGGATTCTAACTCCTACCATTGACTCAAACGTACTGTGTCCGTGTGAGTGTCCAAGGGGATGGGAGCACCAATGTCAAGTGCAAATGTCATCAGCATTATGGCATTTAGCTAATGACTTCTATTACAGGCAACTGGAAGATGGAATTCCAGTATTAACTAACATCTTCTAGAAAGTCTTTGGATAAATCAAGGCCTATAAACTTCTGTAGATTATCAAATTCTCTCCACCGCCAAATATTCCTGGAATGACGGGAAAGTTGGCCGTGAAGTTATTTTTTCTTGGGAGGGGGTGTCATCTGGACAGAAGGGACGCTGTTAAATGACTCGTTGATCTAGGACTACAGAATGGTATAATGTGATGATGAAATCATCGCTAAATGTGCAGGTACATCTAGTCCTAATCACGGAGAGAAATGCAATTTATACAAACAGCAGGCGATGGCCATCTACCCATGCTATCAGCACCAAATGACTTTGCAACCTCTCCCCGTTCCACAACAGAGTCTCTGCTTTGCAAATGAATTTTGTTGCAAAAGCTGGAAGATTTATTAGTTTAAAGCAGGAAAGAAACTACAGGCCCTAAAGACAGAAAAACATTCATTTTCTTATGAATTTAAGCATAGCTGATGCAGGGTCTAAGTATAAAATATTTCAGGACATAAAACCCATGATTATATGGTCAATTAAACTTTGACAAAGGAGGTAAGAATATGCAATGGGAAAAAGAAAATCTCTTCAACAAATGGCGTTGGGAAAACTGGACAGCTACACACACATAAGAATGAAACTGGACCACTTTCTTACACCATACACAAAAATTAACCCAAAACGGGTGAAAGACCTAAATGTGAGACCTGAAACCAGAAAAATCCTTGAAGAGAGCACAAGTGGTAATTTCTCCAACATCGACCATAGCGACATTTTTGTAGATATGTCTCCTGAGGCAAGGGAAACAAAAGCAAAAATAAACTATTGGGACTACCTCAAAATAAGTCTTGTGCACAACAAAGGAAACGATCAATAAAACTAAAAGACAACCTATGGAATGGAAGAAGATACATGCATATGACATATCCGATAAAGGGTTAGTATCCAAACTATGTAAAGCACTTACACAACCCGACACCACAAAACCAAATAATCCAATTAAAAAATGGACAGAAGACATGAACAGACATTTCTCCAGAGACTACAGATGGCCAACAGACACACGAAAAGATGCTCAACATCACTCATCATCAGAGAAATGCAAATCAGAACGACAATGAGATATCATCTCACACCTGTCAGAATGGCTAAAATCACCAACACAAGAAACAAGCGTTGGTGAGGATGTGGAGAAAAAGGAACCCTCGCACACTGTTGTTGGGAATGTAATATGTTTGTGGGAAACAGTATGAAGTTTCCTCAAAAAATTAAAAACAGAGCTACATTATGATCCAGTAATTCCACAACCGGGTATTTGTGAAAGAATACAAAAACATGAATTTGAAAAGATATATGCATCCTTATGTTTAAGCAGCATTATTTACAATAGCCGAACAGGGTGAGTGAAATAGGTGAAGGAGGTTAAGAGTACATTTGCCATGCTGAGCACTGAATAATGTATAAAATTGTTGCATCATTTTATTATACCCCTGAAACTAATATAACGCTCTATGTTAATTACACTGGAATTAAATTTGTTAAAAAATGAAAAAAAATACAAAATATTTCAGAGCAGAAATATTATCTTCTTCCTGTCTCTGGCATCCCTGAGTGTGACCAGCCTACCCAAAGACAATTATGCTGAGAAAGTCTTTTGTTATTTGTAAACGAGACAAAAGTCTCTGGGAAAAAAAAAAAAAAAATCTTTCCCATAAAAAAAAAGAAAAAAGAAAAAAACATCTCTGACTTTTATGGCTAAGTCATGGGGAGGATTTGGTTTTTTATTTATAGTTCTTTAAACAGATACAGCAGTATCCAAAAGAGGGTTAGTAAGGAAAAATAAGCTCTCTGTAGGAGGGAATTTAAAGAAAGACACACACACCCATATGGTGTCTGTTAGAAATGCTTTATGAAGCTATTCTTTGGAATCAGCAGTCTTACTGCCAAAGAAAGCTGAGAATCTGGTCGCTATTGACTCTGAGCCACAAAGAAACTACTAACCAACTGCCACATCCTTCTATTGTACCAACTCAGTTAACATTTTCCCGCAAGTGGAACCATCTTACTGTGTGTCTGAGAAATCTCTTACCGCAATATTTAAAGTGCAGAGACCTGGGGAGGGCAGATTTCAGCCAGAAACAGCCATGCCCCTTGAAACCAGGGGTCTCACAGTGGCTCAGTGGATGCTAAACCTAGAGCATTCTGAGCTCACTTGTACCTCTGGGGCTTGCCAATAATCTTACAGGGAAAATATGAGATGCTGGGGAAGGTGAGCATCTCATATTCTTTATTAGAGCTGAGAGAGGAATAAAAGGGGAAGATAGGAGACTCTTGCATAGATAAGAACTAAGATATCACTGAAATCATTGGTCTAGGAGTAAGAGAGAATTCACAGGCATCCCCATTGGGACAAGTCATCATTCTCTGTTTTCAAGTTCCTTCTGTGCTCAACATCCTTAGAATTCCCATTTGCTGCGCCTATGACATGTTGAAATCTCACACAGTTGGAATGTTTCTTTTCTGTTTCTTTCTTTCCAGCCCCCGAAGAGCATGGCTTTTGGCGGGCTCGTGCCTGAGACAGCTTCACATGGGGACAGGCTCCCCTGAAGAATGGAGAGAAAGGTTTGATCTGAATCCCCAACTACAGAGTGAGACACTGCTGAGCGTTGTCCAAAGCCTTCGGCTGAGCTCCAGGCAGAACTGGATGAAGCAGAGCTGGAAAGCTCCAGCTGTCCATAAATATGTTCCCAGAGTCACAAAGACGGGTTTTTGCTTTGTACTGAAAAATGCTGTTTTTATTCTGAGGTTGGAGTATCAGCAGAACTCCGTCAATGTGGGCTAATCCTGTCTGCTACAGTTAATCCTCTTCCCACCAGTCCCGTTGACCCGGAGGAATATCGTGTCACTTCTGTTCCATCCTTAACTGGACTAGCAGGGGTCTTGAAAAATTACATTATTCAAAATTCTCAAGCATGCTCAATGGAAAGAGGCAATTGTTAAGTGTAAAGTTCGAGACCAAGATCCCACCTCCTCTACAAGCCTTTCAGCTACAATGCCCGCTCTTGGCCCCGAATTCCTGTACATGGCCCTGAGGTCTAACCAAAACAGCTCTGACCTTCCACTCGGTTATTTTGCTTCGGACATTTTGTGTCCCCAAATGGATTTTGAATTGTTAGAGGGAGGATACCTTGTTTTAGCTTTCCCTTTATTTCCCAGTAACAACTGCTTCAATAAGCCTATATCAAGCGCTATTGAGATACTTGCTTAATTAATGAATGATTTTTCCTCCCTTCTCTGCCATCGGTCCCATCAGACTAAACTGATGCCCTCAACATCTGACACTCTAGAGTCTGACTGGTAAACTGCTTTTGTGGTTCTGCTGTCAATCTTCGCCGTCCTCCTGACCTCGGCCGAATCAGACGGACATCATCTGGGAAGAGCCGCCCAGTGATCATTTCAACGTGAGACATTCGATTTGCTTTTGCAGGTCTCACTCTTCACCCTGGCAATGACCTCCAGAGGAAGGGAGGGGACCGAACACATTTTCCAATGACACCGTCCTTGAAAGCAAAGTAAAACAGATAATACGGTGAAGTTACAGAAATTATGATTGATGTTGGGAATGGCCAGCCTTGTTAAATGATGCTCTTCCTATGTCATTTGGATTGCTATCCTAAAGGTCATTGCCATCAAGAAACTGAAAAGAAATCTGGTAAAAAAAAAACAGCTATCACCAATTCTAAGCAGCCTGGACATAGGTAGGTAAAGTTCGTCCTATGCGTGCGTCCTACCTGCTGTTCCATATCCTGACTCCAAGCCAACTGCTTTCTCGGTCATGAACTGTTCAGTTTTCTACTATTATTCCTGTCTTCAAAAAAAAAATCTGTTAGGGGGCACCTGGGTGGCTCAGTTGGTTAAGCATCTGCTTTCAGCTCGGGTCATGATCCCAGGGTCCTGGGATCCAGCCCCGCATCCGACTCCCTGTCCAGCAGAGAGTCTGCTTCTCTCTCTGACCCTGCTCTTCTCCCCTCTCCTGCTCTCTCTCTCTCTCAAATAAATAAATAAATAAATAAATAAATAAATAAATAAAATCTTTTAAAAAATCTGTTACAAACCTACAGAACTTGCTAACTTCTCCCCTGTGAGAAAAAAATGCTTTTAAAAAGATGCAGTGAAACAGTGATAATTAACACAAATACATCGTTCATGATAGAAATTCAAGCATTAGCTCGCTCCAGATTAGAAAAATATGTGGGTTTGTTTTTTTTTTAATTTAAGGGTAAGAAACTACTCACAGTGAGTATTAACGAGGCCGGCTGTAACTGTAGTAAACGTCTCTTGCAGAAATAAGTTGTCAGATATCGTTGCACAAATCACTTAATGTTATTTTATTTTTCAAGGGAGAGCTCATCTCACCCAGCTGTTTGGTGATCCAGTATCCTGGAATAAAAACAGCTAAAGGTCAGCAATGAGTCTTTCCTGAGACAGTGGTGATATTTTCACTTTAGAAGTCTGTGTTTGCCCGGAGAGGAACAGCCAAATCTATTAGCAAAAAGAAAGAAATCACTTCCAAGCTTTTATTTTGCAAGAGAATCTTCAAAATTGCTAGCCGGTGGCTCTTCTCCCAGCCTACCTGCTCTCACATTTTGGTTGTTTCTGCCACCTGACACTGATGTGTATTTGAATTCCGTGCCATTTAATTTTGGCCCAAGCGCGGACACAGACTCATTTCTTTGTTTCATCCTCAGCACAGCTAAGACAGATTGGAACTTTCACAAAAACTTTTCTAAAATACTAATTAAAACAAAAAAAGAAAAAAGAAAAGGAACCGACTTCCAAAGTCCGGCTCAGCTTCCTATGGGGGCAATCCTCTGAGCATCCTCAGTTTCCTTCTAGACATCTTGCCCACGTGGTGGTCCAGATAAGGGAGAGAGACTTCCACTGAGCCACCCTGGCTTCCCTCTTCCCTTCCCCACCAGGACGAACAGAGCCTCCTCTCGTGTTCTGACAGGGCAAACCTGGTCTGGTGTTCTGGGGGAAGGGCCTGCTGCTCTCAGCTTGCCCGCTTGCCGGAGAAGCACCTGCAGAGGGCGGAGGGGTGGGGCTCGGGGTAAGCGGCTCTGGCCTCCACTTTTGGCATTGTGCTGCTCACTGAAGTCAGCCTGTGCCGATGGGTGGGGGAGAAAAATGACACCAGCCCTCTCCTTCATCCCCAGAGAGGGGAGATTGCACCCCCACGTCCCCCGCCGTCTGGGAAGCCTTCCCAGAAGAAGGAGCGAGCTCCCTTCGTGTATCCCATTTTCCTGCCTTCACCCTGCCTGTGTCTGGGCCATCGGCCTGCTCGGCAGCACGGTGCACCTGTGTTTTATCTCAGGCAGGCCAGGCGAATTTGCCAAACTTAGGGACCTGGCACGGTGTGGACTCATGCTCTTCCTTTGGGGGAGGGTCTCACCTCACTGGGACTGGTGCTGGTTTGTCCCAAGGCAGTTGCCCCAACGTGTAGGAGATTGACGGTTAGAGGACAGCACGACGAACAGCTGACGTCTGGGTTAGCCTCCCTCAGCAGGTGTCTCTGCCCCTACGCTGAGGAATGGGGCAGGGCAACGGCACCTGGCTGCCCTTTTGTCCCCTCAGAGGCAGTGCCACCTCCTCCAGATGCGCCCCAAGAAGGGAGAACCTTGTCTCCCAGTCTATACCGGGGGATCCTTGGATTGCACCCTCCACTCCCGGGCCTCTGACCTCCTTCTCCACAGGAGCACTGCAGTGCCCGCTGGGCCAATACTGGCCACGTCACTGACCGCTAACACTCCAGTCTTTGAGCTCTGCTGGTGGTAAAAACTCACCATAATCAGCCCCTCTTGTTTTCCTAGTCACAAGTGTTTACCTTGTGTGAGCCCCTGTGTGCTGCTCTCTCTCTCTCTCTTTCTTTCCCTCACCTCTCTCCATGATCAGGGCTCATGTCAATTTGATTATTAGATCAGTTAGAGAGTTAGAAGAAAATAGAAGAGTAGAAGAAACTCCCCATGATCCCCCACACACATAATTCCCCAAATGGAAGATGAGATATTTGGTCATTCTGAGGGTGTGTGCTTGTCATTTTAAGTTCAGCCATTCTAGCTGCATGACAAATGTCCAAAAGCTAATGAGTAGGAAAAAAGAACCTGCTAAATTATGGCAACAGCTTCCTCCTCTTTATTTTTTTTACGTATTTTTTTAAGTTTTTTTTTTTTTTTAAGTAATCTCTACACCCAACGTGGGGCTTGAACTCCCAATCCTGAGATCAAGAGTCACACCTTCCACTAATTTAGCCAGCCAGGCACCCCATACTTCCTGCTCTTTAAAAACAATGATGAATGAGTTGAAATAAAAAGCTCCACTTCTCGCTTCTGGCCTCTGAAGCCTGAGAAAAGCAGGATATGGACTTCTGACCTGTTAATCCTATCAAGTTCATAAACACGAATTCAGATAAAAACAAAGTGTTTTCTATTCATTGGAGAAGGAAATAGCTCTAGAAGACATTTGTTGCTCAACTCATAAATATCTAATTAAATTCAGGAGTGATTAGTTAGAATAAACTCTGAATAAATGAACTATATAATAAGCGAATAAATCTATCAACTTAAAATCTTCCTGCCACCCACCTTGCGCCCCCTTACCCAATGGGATTTGCTCTTGCTTGTTCTTCTAGACCTTACGGCCCAATTTTGTTCCCAGCCTTCTACTTAGGCCTTCAGTTTCCTTCGTTCCTGCTATTTACTCCTACAACCTAAAACAAACAAAACAAAGCAAAACAAAAACAGACCCAAACCATCACGTCTGCTTTCCCTTCAAAATAATCCAAGTGACTCCAGGCCTGCTGTTTGCCATCTGACTTCCCTGCTAGGCCCACACCCCACACCCCACACCCACGGCTGGCTGTTGAATAGGTTTACTTACTCCCTCCTATCTTACCAGAAACCAAGCCGTCTTGATAATACTTCATGCCCACCTGTCTTTCCTTGTGAAATCCCTATTGTCTACTCCTACTCATTTTATGATAGAAGAGAAATTTCTATCCTGTTGTGCCTTTAAGCCCAGCAATCCATTTTCATTAAAAGTTTTTCCAACCCTTGATTTAATTTCTTCCAGAATGTAAACACACGCTCCCTATGGCTCCTCTGATGACATTTGCTCTCTCTTTTTTTTTTTTTTTGTCTCAGGGAATCCCTCTTCTCACCAGGAGCTGGAATAATCCTTCTAAATTGCATGTCTGATTATATTATTTCCCACTTTTCGATTGTTTCATGATTCTCTGTAGCCTATTGGGTAAATTCCAAACCGCTGACATGCTTGGAAATCTCTTATTAGGGCATCGTTCTAATTGTACTTTCTGACACGTCCCACCCTCAAATTTTCATAGCTCTCATTCCAGCCGTGCCAAACTGCTGCCCACCCACATATACGCACAGGGTGCCTGCTTCTGCCCACCATCTTCCAGGGTCATTGACAAACCCTGACATTTCCACAGACATACCCAGGAAGCCTGCTTTTCACTTTTTAGGAGGCGTAAGTATTTTCTACTATGTGTGTCATGCCACGAAAATTCCAATATATCCGTGGCAAGAACAGAGTATGTCTGGGGATGGACAGCTGGGTCACTGCTTTTCACCTATACGCGATATGACCAGGGCGATAGCCAGAACTTTCCAGAGCCATGAGTTCTCTGAGCGTCCTGGACCTGAGTGTGACATGTGGGTGTTTTAGTAACTGGCTCCACCTTAAGCTGGTGTTCTTGAAAGTATGGTTCACTATTTATTTGGTAAAATGGGAAGAAGATGACCTTTAGTCATAAAAAAATGTGTGTTACATTATGTTAAAACTTACAATGCAGGATTCGTGATTAGCATTCTCATCGTCACAGCTGATATTGTTTGCAATATATCCCATACTACGATAAGTACGTTATAGCCATTCTTTCATTTGTTCCTCAAACTATTTAATTCTACTTTTATCGTCTTACATCAGTCACACCCCCACCCACTTCTGCTATTTCTAATCACCCTAACCTGCTACACTTGTTCTTTTCCACAGCAACGTTCACATTCTAAGGTACTATTTACCTGTTTATTATGCCTACTGCTCCTTTTCTTTACAGATTATAGATTCCACAAGGCATCAGCCTTAAAAAAAAAATTCTACCTGATTACAGAAGTACATAGTAGATGTTCTAAAAATATTTGTTTCATAAGTAGCCAAAGCTCTATGAAATAAATAATATTTTTAAATTCTCATTTTACAAATAAGGAAATGGAGATGCAAAGAGGTTAACACATATAGCAGGTAGATGGAGGACAAGAATTTGGCCAGTGGATTCCAGAGTCTGCTTTCTTAACATTACATGGCAAGTAACATAGCAATTTATTTGGAATTATCCTTCCTTAAAAAGTTATCATCAGTCTTGCTCACAAAGGCTAGCCGTCCCTTTTACAGATTCATTGAATAGCCTTTGAAAATTCATGAAAACATCAAATATGGTTTAGGAAACTTTATTTCTGGTTTTTATGTTCCAAAAAGTGTTTCCTTCTTTGACATTGTTTATATTCTCTCTTTAGATTTTATTTGTTTCTGTTGTGGTGGTAATTTTCCAAACCAGGAAACTACTTTGGAAGTATATTTAGGGCGTTTAAATTTAGATAATAAACTAAATGGCTTCTTTCGGGCTACAGCATCATGCTCTCTGTGGTTTCAGAATGTTAATTGCCAAATACAAGGGCTCGTCAGCCAGATGGTTCTTTCTTGCGGCTGGAGTCACAGCCTTCAGCAGCGTGCTTTCCCATCTCCCCAGTATCTCCGCAGAGACATGACACGACCAGCAAGGGCTGGTGAGTCCATTTTTTCTAAGGGACGTCAGCATAGACGTGCACAGGGATGAAACCGATATGCATTTTTTTTCTACTAAAGAGAAACACACTCCTCCTGTGTCTCCTCTCTTCTCAATACTTCACCACAACACCATTCACTTCTGACACCCGATGTGTGGCATTTCTACACACCAAGCCATTCTGCGACACCAGCTGGATACCCAACAATCCAATTCAGTCCTGACACTATCTACCTGGTGATAGTTTAGCTCCCACACATTCAGGGGTCGGTCCTACCAGATTGCTCCCCAACCCCACTTAGATGCCAATCACAAGTCCACCTTGTCACCTGTCTTTCTGACTGAAGGGTATAAATTGGAGGTTCTAACATACACTCCTCGGGTTCCATTAATTTGCTCGATTGGCATGTAGAACTCAGGAAAACATTTTACTTACGAGATTACCGGTTTATTTTGAAAGGACGTAACTCAGAAACAGCCAAATGGAAGGTACATGGGAAGGGGCGAGGAGGGGCAGTGACTCCTCGGGCACCAATCTCCCTGCATCTCCACATGTTCACCACCCAGGATGCTCTTGAACCCAGTCCTTTGTTTGTTTGGTTTTTATGGCAACCTCATTAGAGAGGCACAATTGATTAGATCATTGACCGTTGGTGATTGAACTCAATCTCTAACCCCACACTTCTCCCCTGAGGTCAGGGAGTGGGGCTGAAAGTTCCCACCCCATAGTAGGAAAAAACCACTGTGCTGGCAAATCGATAACCCAGTTATCATTGTCTGCTTTCTTGGTAACCGCAAGGAATTATTCCAGCACTAACTTATATACCGTGTCTGACCCTGTTCAGGGAACACAGGTGTGCAGTACCCTGAGGAGGGCTTTTAAAAGGGATCGTCATATAAATGTTGAGCCTTGGGAAGAGAAGACATGCAAAGTGGTAAGATGGCCCCTGGAAGCAGAATGAGCCATGTCTGGGAAAGCTTGAAGTTTGGCTTTAAGATTAGAAATGTACCACTCCAGAGAGGGTGTCTCCAAGGGTGCATCAAATATACATTTTGGCCTGGTGCCAAAAGGTCAAGTATCAGAGTATATTGGTTGATTAAAGTGGAGGCCAAAGCTTATTATGAGGATCGTGAAATGCATTTGGATGCCGGAGGGAGAAAAATTAGATATTTTGGATAAACCAAGACAGTTGAACAATTATTGCAAATGTATTATGAAAACTTAATAGTCGAACTTTTAATATTTCTATTCTCATGCAGGAACAAAAGTTTATCAAGAATTTCTCAGCACTGTCAGCCATTAGGCTATTCCCATGGTTACTGATTGGTTCTTTGTGACACTTCCTAGATCTTCCCTTTCCATGGAAGTTAGAAGAGCAAGAAATTTGGAAACTATGACATTTTTTCTTAACCACTTCTTCCTTTTTTCATAGGTCTTATAATAGTTTATTACATTATGACTGATGACACTTTATCATGAATGTCACATGTGAGTTAGAAGTTTTTTCTCTTTTTGTCCCATTCGAAGTGGCGGCATTGATGCTCTCCTTTCCATTCTGCTTTGATGAGTTCCTAGAGGACTTGTGTAAAAATATAGTGACCTAAAGGAAATAAAATAACTCAAGAGAGCTATGCGAGATCGTTTTGTTTGAGGCGAGTGCTACCATATCAAGCAATTCCATAAAAATTACCACTTTGATGCAAACTCTTGTTTTGCCTTGTGCAATTATTTAATTTTATTAAATGTTTGTTGGCTGAAGAGTTACATTTTCCCTCAAGTTGTCCTTATAATGCACTGTCAATATTTCATATTAACGGTCAAACGATTTCCCTATTTAAATATTTAAACGTTTTTTGTACATACACTCAATAGGTTTAACAGTGATTTATCACAGTAATACATATAAAGGATATTTGCAATAATACATGTGTAGTATATATCCTTCAACTGACTGATGGGATCCTGATATAAAGCACATAAGGAGACCTTTCACTGAGTTGTATTTAGAATACCTGCTACCCATATTTAAAAGAGAAGGTTCAGTAGAGACTATACATGTCAATGACATTCTTTTATACATTACCATCACTGTTACTCAGATTAGATGGGATTAGATATGGCCTTGAAGGATGCCGGAAATTATGCTGTAAGAGGCATTCAGATATGTGGTCTTCCACAGGACAAAGCTGAATTGCAAATTGTGGTCAAGTACTGAGGCTACTAGGTGTGTCTCTGGTCTCTGTACCACGAAAATGGTATTGTGGGGCCGGAGGGGGTTGCTCTATTGTGAAATTGAACGTCATCGTTTTTTCTGAGACGCATGGGCGGGGGTAGGTGCATGCATTCCTGGTCTGGAGGCATTGTCACCCATGGTGATGAAATTGAAGGATGTCAGTTGTAGGCACAGCACCAGAGACCCACTGGGCCCGGCTCGGCATTTAGGAAGTCCACTCTAAATGCTTGGATTATCCATTGACAGGTTCTAGGTAAGCAGTCATGGGCCCAGAGGGTGTTCAGAACCACCTGTGATGTCTGGGAGCAGAATGTTAGGTTCCATGTGCATACCTACTAATTTCTTCCACCTTCCCCTTCAGTCGGGATGCTAAAAATACCATCTCTTCCAATCATTCCAAGAACCCATATTACTCATAAACGATAGAAATTGCATAAGAAGCTTTACAACGACTTTGATTTCCCTCCCATAGAAACTCTGAAACTTGGAATAGGGCAGCCCTGGGAGGGTTGGGAGGCTGTAGAGGCAGGACTCATGAGAGGGAAAACATCTCCGGCAAAACCTCGCTTAATTAGCCCTCAAGGGTTGCTACGTCCTGGAGTCAGTAGGCTTGATCCTCTCTTGGGACCATATTTTGGGTGGGTGGGGCAAGGAATAGAATGTGGCCATAAACAAAACCTAGTAAATGGCATGATAAAGGAAACATAGATTTACAGCAAAATATCTGAGCTCCCCTCCACTTCCTTTGGAGGATCTGGTGCACTCATCAACCAGGCCAGTGATGGAATTTCAGGTCCCAGGAGGCAGGAGCAAAGGCAGAGAGTCCTGATCTCCAGAGGGCCAGGGATGTCATTATTAGAGACCACATGGGAATTTGTATGGCAATAAATAGCCATAGGCCCAAGGGACTCAGGAATACCTACATTATGACTTGCCAGATACACTCCACCTTCTCTGCCATCACCCTATGCCCTCCCCTGCTCTGTTGACCTGGCTCCCTAACACGGAGGTGCAGGGACAGCAAACTACCCCAGCTAGGGCCTGGCCTCTCATTTCCTTGAGCTCCGTATCTCCAGTGATATTCTCCTCACTCAGCACCCTTTCCAGTGGCCATCCTAGACTGGGTTGCTCTTCAGACTTTCTATGACATTTTCAACCCTTCTCTTCCTTTCTTGAAATAAGATCTCTTTACTTCTTCCCTCTCTTTGAGGAAATGTTCTTACCTCCTACTTAAGTGGGAAAACAGAAGCTGGAACAGGCACCTTATATACAACCAAACAGTATCCATACCTGTTCTTTCCTTTTCCCCCTATAAAGTGGAGATGCCCATCTTCCATCGGAGGTCATTTCCCACAGCTGAGTTCTGAATCTTATCCACTATGGCTGTATCAGGAAACCAGTGTGGCTCTCCTGTGCCAATCTCCTCTACGCTCTCCCTCCACCACCACCCCCCCACCCCGTCTACTGCAACCAACCTACAACCTACCCCTTACCCTGAAGTGCCACTCCAGCTACTGCCCTCTGTCTTTGCTCTCTTTAGCAGCCAAATATAATTTTTGTTAGTCTTTAAAATTACACTAGTGTTTTCTATTATATATATAAAATTACAGTTATTATATATAAAAACACACTCATATTACATGAGTATAAAATGCCAAATAAATACTTTCTCTTCCTAGACATCCCCCAAATACAAATCCCAGAAATAATCACTGTGAAATTATATATATATATATGTATGCAATGTATGTAGGTGCATAAGAATTTCTTACACGGGGTATGCCTGGGTGGCTCAGTTGGTTGAGCATCCAACTCTTGGTTTTGGTTCAGGTCATGATCTTATGGGTCCTGGGATTGAGCCCCATGTCAGGCTCTGCGATCAGCGGGGAGTCTGCTTGAAGATTCTCTCCCTCTGCCCCCCACCAACTCTCAAATAAGTAAATAAATACAAGAATTTCTTACACGAATGGAATCATGATACACACTAGTCTGCAACATGCTTTTTTTCCTTTTACGTATTTTAGATATCTTTTCACATCAGTACATATAAATACATCTCATTCTTGTTAATATCTGCAGTAAATTTTAATGGTTTTTTTTAATATTCATGGCGCTATCTTCAGTGACTAGAACAGCCCGTAGTAGGCACTCTATGAATATTGGTGAATGAGTGAATAAATTCCACTGTTTATAAGCACAGCATATTTGAGAACAGTCCTCTATTGATAACCTGCAGAGAGGAAAAATGGATGCCCCTTCTTCACTCAGCTGATAGCCAACCAATTGTCAGACACGTGAGTGCGGCCCCTGGGACTAGCCAGTCCCCAGCTAACTCACCAACTGACCACAGACACATGGGCTAGTTTACCCAAGTTTGGTAGAGCCTGAGCCATACCAGAAAGACTGTCCAGAAGAATCCTTATTTATAAAGAGTTGTTTTAGGGAACTAACTTTTAAGATTGCTTTGCCACAAAGGCCCATCAAAATACCCTTGCCATTTGCTAGCAGTTTGTTAAGCTAAAGCACAGAAAGGATTGCAGTTCTCAACTTGGCAATTATCAAGTATCAAGCCCAGGCATCTCGTGGGGCTCATTATATATGGGACACAGTTACAAGTAACTGACCGGGGTTTTGACACATGAAATAATTTTCTTTTCATTGTTTTGTTGAGGTGGTGGTTGGGGTGGCCTTTGTGGGAGACTACTCAGGCAAAACTGACAGACCTTGACGAGGTACTCACCCAACACATTCTTTCCAGTCACAGGGAGGTAAACCTGCCTTGGGATGTGAGTGGGGATGGAAAGGAAGTGTGATGGAAGGTTTGTTCTGTGAGTGCTGCTACAGAACCTCTGATACCAAGAAGCTTCTCTCTGTACCGGGCGTGACAAGAGCACCCCTCGTGAGAGTGTGGATTTCCCCATGGCCGTGACAACGCAGGCCAAGTGCGGGAGCAGGAAACGAAGGGTTTTAGAGACATTCCGTTCAGTGCCCCTGGCAGAACTGTTGTTCAGGGTGAGGGCAATGAGGGAGAGAAGAATAAGCCTCAAAATAACTCATATTTTGTCTTTTTTCGATTTCTCTGAGAGAGAGAAGTGTAAGAGACTAGTTGAGGTAACAATGTTTTGAAGGGAAGTAGCAGTGGATAGAGACAATTTTTAGAACATGGGGTTCTCAGAGCAGCAGAAGGGCAAGTCCTAATGCACGATGACTTGCGAGACTGCTTGCATCCTACTCGCTATTTTTGTCCCATTAGCCAAATCAAATCAAAGGCAGCCCAAACCCTCAAGGGATGAAGAAAGACTCTATCTCTAGCGGGAGGGATTATTAAGGATGTGAATACAAGGACAGAAAGCATCCATGGCCATTTTTTTGTTTTTGTTTTTTGCTTTTTGTTTTGTTTTTTGGGTTCTTTTTTGCCATCTGCCATAAGATGGTGGTCTCCATCTCAGGCCTCAGGCTGACTCTGAAGCGTTTCCTGATCAGAGATGGTGAATCCACTCAATATACTCATTCCACCATTAGAGGCCTAAGTCACTCCTGCTTCGTATCTAGTTCTACAAATCTGCCCTGGTGTTCGTAGCACTAAACAGCTGTTTGCATGACTTGGGGCAAAAGTCTGTCACTCCCAGTTATCAATATTCTGCATCAGGAACTCGCTATTTAAAGTTTGGTAACTCATCATTACTATGTGCATTTTCAACAGCTTGGAGGAATTAGATCAGTGAGTAATTTTCATTTCTATTACCTCTTCACTTACAGCGCTGGCATTCCTGTAATATTTTGTATCCTACTTGTAGATAAATACCCTCCACTCTTGTACTTGGCTTTACGTTCTCTGCACATTTCTCCTTTATGTCTTCCATATTCCAAGGTACACTTAAAAAAGTCAAATATACCCCTAGAAATGTGAAAACATTAACACTTATAATTTATTATATTAATTAATATAATATTAATATTATATTAACATTAATTATAACTGTTAATTAGATAAAGAAATAGTTAATTAAATAAATTTAATTAATTAATTAAATATTTAATTTAATAAATACATATTAAAATAATTAATATTTATATTATATGATATGAATATTATATTTTAATATTTGTTAACATTTACATTATAGAAAACCTAGAATTGCATAATATAATACAGCAGCCATTAGCCATATGTGGCTATGAACACTTGAAATGTGTCTAGTTCAAATTTAGACGTGTTCTAAATAAAAAGTTATATGCTGAATTTTGAAGATAGGAAGAAAAGAATGTTACATATCACATTAATAACTTTTATACTGATTACATATTAAAATGAGAATATTTTTCAAATCTTGGATTACAGAAAATACGTTATTAAAATTAATTTCACTTGTTTATTTTTACTTTCCTTAATGTAACTACTAAAAAATTATACAAAGTGGCTCACTCTTGTCAGAATTTATTTTAGAATTTAATCTAGGAAACATAAGGGTGAAGTGGTTATATTAATATCAGACAAATTAGATTTGAGAACAAAACATTATCAAAGATAAAGGTTAATATATAACGATAGGGGGGTCAATTCATCAAGAAACATACGAATTCTAAACATTGATGTCCCTAATAAAAGAGCTTCAGAATACATGAAGCGAAAACCGAAACCTGCATGGAAAAATGCATCAATCCACAATTGGAGTTGGAAATTTTGATAGCGTTCTATCAATAATTGATAAAACAAGTAGACAGAAAATTAGCAAGGACAGAGAAGACTGGAATAATACTAGCAGCCAACTTGACCTAACTGACATATATAGGAAAACGGCCTATAGCTGTTTATAGCAACAAAACACACAAGTATTTTTCAAGTGTACATGGAACATTCAGCAGGATACCACATTCTGAGCTACAAAACATGTAAACATTTTGAAAGCATTCAGATCACACAGCGCATGTTGTCTGTTCACGTTGGAATTAAGTTAGACATCTATAACAAAAGTATACTTAGAAAAGACCTTCACATTCTTGGAAATTAAATAACGCACTTATAAATAACCCACGGATCAAAGAAGAGCTTGAAAAGGAAATTAGGAAGTATTTTGTACTGAATGAAATTGTAGCACAACATATTAAAATTTGTGGAATACCAGTACTGGGGTTCTCATAGAGAAATGCGTAGTACTAACTGCTTGTACTAGAAAAGAAGAAGGGCACCTGGGTGGCTCAGTCAGTTAAGCACTGACTCTCAGTTTTGGTTTAGGTCATGATCTCAGGGTTGTGAGATCAAGCTCTATGTTGGGCTCTGTGCTGGGCGTGGATCCTGCTTAAGATTCTCTTTCTCCCTCTCCCTCTGCCCCCTCATCTCTGTCTCTTTCTCAAAAAAAAGGAAGAAAGATCTATGTCAATGACTTCAGTTTCCACCTTAAGAAACTAGAATCAGAAGATCCAATTAAGGGGTGTCTGGCTGCCTCAGTTGGGAGACCACAAAACTCTTGATCCTGGGGTCGTAAGTTCAAGCCTCAGGTTGGGCATAGAGATTGCTTAAAGATAAAATCTTTAAAAAAATTTAGAAGATGATGATGGGTAGCAAGATGACATCTGCCAGCAGGGTCGTTCAGGTAGTCAAGCCACATACTCCATTAACAAGGTTCCCTGGCAAAATATGTATTTACAGTGTCTGGCTATTTATACACTGGCTAGTATATAAATATAAATATAGCCTATACACACACACACACGCACACACACATAGCCAGTAATAGCCAGTATATAAATATATATATATATTTATATATATAAATAGCCATATATATATGGGTGTTTGTTTTTGTTTTTGCCTTTCAGGACTATCCTACCACCTTTAGGGACTTCCTGAAAAAGAAAATCAGAAGGGCGATTTCTCAAAATTTCTCCATCCTCGTAAAAGGTTGTGCTTCTTCAGCAAGTCTTGTGATAGGAGGAAGATTGGAAGACGAAGAATGACCGAAGGACTGATTCATGGGCAGCACACTCCAGAAAAATACTTTAGATCCTAGTAAAATATTTCCCTAAGAGCGGAAGCCGTATCTGTTCTTAGGTAATAATCAGAATCAGCTCAAGCAGAGAGGGTGAGAATCCCCCCAAAAACATCTGAAACAACAACCGGCATGTCAGTTGACCGAGCAGAAATGGAACAAAAGCACATCATGTATTGGAGAAAATGCGAAGGGCTAGGGCCAGGATATCTGGTCAGGAGACTCTCCTGTCCACAGACCCAGGCTGCCCTGTGATAAAATCCGTGCAATTAACTTTGCTGCCACTACAGACTCATCATAATGCTTCAAGGTGGAAAGAGCCAGTAAACACCTTATAAACTAACCCCAACAATGGAGATAGTCCTTTAGGACATATTATTACTATTCCTATTTTCTGAACCATCCTATTTTCCTGTAATTTATTTCAGTTTGTCAAAATTCACTGAATGAGTGTAATTCACCCTCTCAGCCTCCAAGATTTGTTCTCTGAGCAAAAGACACTCTGGGAGCCAACCGTCCTATAGCCAGGGTCACACTGGATCATGACAGTTTCTGTTCCTTCTCCACAGACAAATTTCCTTCTGCTATTTCTGGTTTTAGGCACAGAGATCTAATCAGAACTCATTTTCTTAGCATCCTGAGCATCTCAGAGAAAACACATTTTTAATACTGATTATATCATAGTAAAAGGGATAAGAACTATTGTTGGCTTCTACTTTTTTTTTCTGTCCTACTGATTCACTACTCCTTCCCCCAACAATACCACCTCTGCCAACACTAGCTCTGGCTAGCATTTACTGAGCACTATGCTCTTTGCACATTACATGCACATTACATGCATTATTTCATGAAAGCCTTCAGCGACTCCATGACGGAGGCAAGGCTCTAAGGTTATTCCCATTGTAGAGACTAGGAAAGTGAGGCACAGGGAAGCTAAATGCCTTGCCTAAATCACACAGCAACTTTTAAGTGGCACAGCCAGAGTGTGAACCCAGGGCTGTTAATAAATTCCAGATTCTGAGCTCTTAGGCACTATAGGACATGTCTTCTTGCCTCAGTTTTCCCCTGTGTCAGATGAAAGCAATGACAGTGACTCAGAATTATTGTGAGTAAAATGACCTAAATAACCTGCTTAGGAACGTTTTCCATATCCTACCCTAGCAGCTGCTTGAGAAGAGGGAGGTCAACCCCACAGGCCAGCTCTCTCATGAAAGGCTCTGGAGTGCGTCAGAAGCTGAGGGTGCTAGTCCCTAGATATCTAAAATTGAACAGTGATGGCCCTTGCTCAGACTCAAGCACGTGCCGGAGGAGGCAGCTCTGCCTCTGGCTGGGAGGACCGTTTCTCTCCGATTCACTTTGGAACCACTCTCCAGAAGTCCTACCTGCTTAGCCCCACTCTGCCCAGGGAGCCAGGGGGATCTTTTCATCAAGGTGTCAGCGATGACCACCGTGAAAATGTAGAGGACGTTTTAGTCGCTCGGACCAGAGCACACACATCCTCCCTTGCACCCATACTCCATCACGGTAGTGAGCAATAGTGATCTACTGTTATCGTTACGGTGACCTTGTTGAATTCTGGGGGGTGCGGCAACCTCGGATGATGAGAGAGAATGAGGAAGAGAGAATTGTTTGTTTTTTGTTTTTTGACTTAGTAAAGAAAATAGCACAGAAGGGGATTACTGGAAGATTTTTATCCTTCCTAATCCATGTCCTTGCCCATAGGACAACTTGGAATCATTCACAGAGTAGGGTTGGCGCCATATTACCATGTGGTTGTGAATTAAGTGGGTATGTGTATGGATGGAGGGGTATCTGGGAAAAGGGCATGGACTCTTCACCTAGTACAGAGCAATTCTTTTCAATAAATTTAAGTCTTCAACAAAATGTGTGAGTGTTTACTATAGTGTGTACATTTTAAACATTTAACAAATGTCAACTCATCTAATCCCCCCACACAACCCTTGAAGCAAGCATTATCATTATCCCCATTTTACAAATGGTGAAACAGAGAGGTGGACTAGGCCGGAGCAGAGACGGTGCCCTTTTGCCTCCTGTGCTCTTGGCAAATACGCTGTCTCAGCTGACTGAACAGCCACTTGGGGACAGAGAGGGACCTTAAGATCATCAGGCTTAGAGTCAGCCTCTGAGGAGTCCCCCTTTTTTTTTTTTTTTTTGAAACTGGGGTTACTCAAGAAACATCTGTGACAAGGCGACTTTGCTCTGTGAATACTGGTAAGGACTATGCATCCAGAGCCCCCAAGTACCTCCCTCCCTCCCCATCGCCGCCAACAATACTCTCTGGTTTTGAATTTTTTATAGAAAAGAATCTTGGGGGAAATTTTTTCTTAATTCCTTGAGTGGTGAAATAAGAACTACTTCATACGAAAAGCCATTGCATAAAATTTCATAAACCCTCGTTAGAGCATTTAATAGTATATTTTAGTGCATTGGTAAATACAGATAATTTTAAAGAAAGAGGTTTTAGGGAAAATGTTGTATTGGAATTGAGAAAGGTTTCATAATTGTGTATTTTATGTAAATAAAATATTGAAACCATTTAGCAATCCTGGGGTTTTTAGAAAAAGGTTTTCCCGATTTTGCTCATTGAAAATGCATGCTCAGCATCCTGCCATCATGCTTTGGGTCCCTACATCCGTAACTTATGCAATCCTTTCCCCCTACCATTTCCTTGATCCTGTTCCCCATTATCTAATTCAATTCCCACCTTCCCTGTTCTTTCGGTGTTCTTGGACCCAATTTCAACAAGTGTGTGGAGCAGCAGGGGGTGCGGGGAGGGCCCATCCTCCATATCTCCAGCACGCAACCCTCCAGACGCCAGCTGGGTGTCCGACCACAGATAGTGTCAGATCCCACGAGTGAAGGGTTCAGTCCTACCAGACCGCATCTGCCCCCAGCTTTAGAAGCCAGTCTCAAGCCCGACTGGCTATAAATCAGGTTTCCACAAACCCCCTCCTCAGGTTAATTTATTTGCCACAGAAGCTCACAGAACTCAGGGAAGCATTTTACTTACTACATCATCAGTTTATTGTAAAAGAAAGTAACTCAGGAATAGCCGGATGGAAGAGATGAACAGGGCAAGGCCTGTGGGAAGGGGAGAAACTTCCATGCTCTCTCCAGGCATGCCACTCCTCACGTCTCTACATGTTCACCAACCCAGAAGCTCTCTGAACTCTGTCATGTTGGGTTTTTATGGCAGCTTCATTGTATAGGCACGATTGATTAAATCATTGGTCACTGGGATTGATTCAATCTCTAGCCCCTCTCCCTGCCCTGGAGGTCAAGGGGGTGGGACTGAGAGTTCCAACCCTCTAATCACAAGATTGGTTCCCCTGGCAACTATCCCTAGGTATTTTACAAAAGTCATTACATAACAAAAGACACCTTTGATGTTCTCACTTAGGATAAGTCCCAGGGTTTGCGGAGCTGTGAGTCCCGAATAGTGGTCATCTGAATGATCAAATATATGTTTTTCTTATAAGTCACACTATCATATCTGTGAACTCCTTGACTGCTCTTGGCACACAACAATCTTTGGTTTCTCTGAACGACATATCACTTGTTAGTAAAAACAGAAATATTTATCTATGTAGCTAGCATTGTGTTAAGCACTTCACTTAAGATATTCCATTTAATCCTCAGAACAATCTTATTAAGTATTATTATCATCCTCATTTGTAGATGAGGTTGTAGATTTATTCTGTAGACTAACAGAATAAATACAGTGTAAATAAAAAGAGTTAAGTAAATAAATCACCCAAGGTCACTCAGTGAATGGAGTACCATTCAGGTCTATTTGCCTCCATAATCTGTGCTCTTAACCAGATTCTATTCTTTGTTCCACTGATTTGGCAGTTGGTATTATGATGAATATGTGTGTGTGTGTGTGTGTGTGTGTGTGTGTGTGTATCTATGTCTATGGATAGATAAATGGACAGATTTTTATTAAAATTTTTGCATTTTGAGAGCAAAGAGCACATTTCATACCTCTCCATGCCACAGGCGCTTTGCATGTTCCTCTGAAAAGAGTAATTCCCAAATACATACTTGTGTGAAGGTGATATTGTTACCTATACAGGAAGTCTAGAGCTGAAATATGGCATTTACTGAGCTTCATACAAAATAAATTTCTATTAACACAATGGACACAAGATTGTTGCAGTAAACTTCATGGGAAATATTAAGGCCCATGCTTGCATCTTGTTGGGATCCTAAAGCATAACACATGAATAGTTAAGTCAAAATACCAGGCAGAGTCTGACAAATGTCAAAAGAGAGCAGACAATAAGTACTATAGGAAGAAAGAAAGAATTCCAAGAGTTAGATAGGTCAGGAAAATGACTCCCGGTATCAGGAATTGGAATTGGATAGGTAGCTGCATTGGTGGAAGGCATTTTATAGCAGGGGAGATTTATATTAGCAAGAGGGGGAAGGAATGAAATGCATGGAAATATTCATGGGGAGTTAGTAGATGAATTTGACTAGAAAATCATACGGGGCAAAAGTGAGATAAATTGAGATAGAGTAGAGCAAGTTTTGAACAACACACTGAGTTAAAGACATAATTCCATAAACAATGGAGGAATAAGAGAATGACAAAGAAGGAATTTATTCAAAAAATAATTGAATAATTCACAAGACTTACTGACCAATGGTGTACAGCCTTCCTTCATTGACTTAGTCAACATGGAATAAGAAACGATGAACATGAAAGATTGATAGAATAAATACACCACAACACACACACACATACAAGCAAAAAGAAGAAAGAGAATTTGACTACTTATTAAATCTGGTCAAAAATCACCAGATCCAATTCTCAGCCAAAAACGTGAAGAGATTCATGATCCCACATTGACTCTTTTGCCTAACTTTCAGCCTTCTCTTGATGATTTTCATCTTTTGCTGTAAAAGAAATTTTCAAAAGAAAGATGCCACCATACCCTTCTTAGAAAAAAAAAAAACACCTCAGTGTCACCGGGGTATTGAGGCATTTCAAAAAGTCTAAAAAAGGAGAGTTGCACTTTAATTTCTTCAAGCCCATAGAAATCAATCAGCACATACATCTTCCCTCATATTCAGTATCTTGTATTTTAATGTTATAAGAGCTGATATGGGAATCTCTGAATAAATATATTAAAATTCAGGTTGAAAATTAACTCAAAAAATCATGTAAGAGAAAAGGAGGGATTTATAAGTTCAAAAGGACTTAAGAGATGTATCAACCAATTGCAATGTACAGACACTATTCAGATTCTAATATGAACACATAAACTGTTACAAAAATATTTATGAGACCATCAGAAAAATTTGAACACTAGATAGATATTTGATCTTATAGAATTTTTATTTAACTTTAGGTATGAGATTGGTCTGTGGTTATGTTTTTAGAGATGGAATGCTTATCTTTTAGAGATACCTATCAGAATACTTAGAACTGAACTATGTCCAAGATTTCCTTCTAAATAACAGAATGGGCAAAGTGGGTGTAGGTATGGATAAAACAAGATTGACCATGATTTGATACTTTTGGGGGGGGGTAGGGGGAGATGGAGAGAATCACAAGCAGGCTCTACACTCAGCAAGGAGCCCAAGAAGGGGCTCTATCTCATGACCCTGAGATCATGACCTGAGGCGAAATCAAGAGTCAGTCACTCAACCAACTGAGCCACCCAGGCCCAACGAGTTGATAATTTTTGAAGCGAGATGATGAGTACATTGAGTTTTGTATATGTTTTAAGGGGGGAAAAAAGTAATCATTATCGCCTAATTTTAAAAAAATCACCTTTAATGCATAGATATTCATTTGTATAAAACTTAACGAAGTGTTTCAGTCACCGTATTTCCCCATGTAGTCCTATAGGTACTAACATTTTTAATGTTGATTATTAATTCAACTTAATTCATTAGCTTCCTTTGTGGGAGGTATAATTTCCTTTATTAATGTTAATTCTTATTAACAATGAAATTGTTTTATCTATGGTATAATATATTGTTTATTAATTTCCACTTTATTAATGGAAAGACTGAATTCCAAAATATTTTCAAAAGGTTTTAATAATTTTAGGCATATGCTGTTACCATGACCAGAGAAAACAGTTTTTGATATACATTCCTGGGGCTCTCCTCCTATAAACAGATAAGAATAAATCGCAAGTAACTCCACCTTTATAAATATAAATTCACAAATGCTTAAAGTTCCTTTATTTTTTAAACAAGTTTTTTATCCCAGATATTTTTTTCCAATTGCTTGTCATATTTTTACCATCTATAAAGTAAAAGTGAACTTGTAATTATCACTAAGTATGAGAAAATTCACTAAAGTCTAAATTCATGAGTTAGGTGTATAAAAGTCTTGTGTAAACTATCAGACATTTTGTAAATGTGGTTTTATTTTTTGCAGTTTGGTAAGTAATTTTCATAAATTCATCAACATTGAAAAAGTTTGACATACTGCAATCTGATCATACTTTTAGAATTCCCAGTAAGGAATACATTTGCAGTGAATGGGTCTAAACTACCTTCTCTTCACTAATTGAACACTTCTTCCTTGTTTGCCTTGGGCTCCAAGCACCTAACAGCCTTACTCCCCAGGTAGGCGGGCTGGGCAGAGGAGCACAAGCAGAAGAACCCCAAGGAGACAAAGAGCTGGGGAGTGGCTCCTGGGGAGAGGCCTCATGGTTCCTGCTGACCCTGAACCAGCAGATGCTCAAAGGTCTCAGATCTCACTTGGAAATTTCTGGAAGAAAGAGAGTTGATTTGCAGCAACACGTGCCAGACTGGAGTTGAACTGTGCAATGGTCAGCAAAACACTAGGGAAAAGTCCAAACCCAAACTGAGCTCTGTGCTGGGAAGAAGTTGAGCAGAAGAAGGTGGAATTAGGGCTCCAGGAACCAACAGAGCAAAGGGCACTTGAAACCTCCCTTCCAGCGTCAGTGGTTGGACGCCAGGTACAAGCAGATTTGTGCAACTCCGGGAGTATTGAGAAGGGTAACCCTAACCTTTTCCTTTCATGGTAGGAGTGGGAGATTGCTATCTAGAAATGTAAATAATTGACTTCCGTGTAACCAACAAGGGACGGTAAAAGGGCACTTTGGTTCAGAGTGGGCAACCTCAGCCACCTCCAAAGCAAAACTTGAGTAGGATAAAGCTGAGTGCTAAGTCCCGTGGAGTTTGCAAATGAATGTGCGAGAAAGCTATTCCTGAGAAGTACTACCTGTTAGGAAAAGTTGGCACTTCAGTAAGGAGTTTGGTTTGGCAACAGCAGAATGAAACTAAAAAACAGACAAAACAAAAAATGTGAGAGAAAGTTAAATCTCCTTCCTGAAGTTCTAAAGCCTAGTGGGGAGAGAGAAGTCCGAAAAGGCTTAAGAATACACATGGGCCTGAAAAAAATTCCTCAGACAGTATTTGAGTGGGACATTTGTTTTTGTCATTCCTGAGTTACCTGAGACACCTAATGAATCACACTCTGGTGCCCTTCTAGTCTGTTAGAGAAAGGAACAGTGGTGTCTGAAGTATCGAGAAAACAAGCCCCAGACATTGAAGGGGTTGGGAGTGGTGAACTAAGAAGAATCCAGGAAAGTTCCATGAGACTAGATACACCCAGTCCTGTGTTATGTCTCTGGCTAAAGCAACAAATGGCAAGTGTTTACATGCACAATCCTTATCTTTCATGGGAAGTAATATTTGAAGATAGGCTGATTTTTATTCAAAGAAGACAATGAGTCTTGAGAAATGCCTGGAAACAATCTCCTTACCAGGTCAGGGTTCAAAATCCCAGTGCTTAGCTCCCGCTAGACGTAAGTAGGTAAATTATGATGTAGTATTGATTACAGCAAAATTAAATTTCAACCTTCCTGAGACAAAGAAAGGCAAATTAATTCACCATGAATTTGCTTTACTTTAGCAAAAGAATCCAAGACAATACTAAACATTAGTTAGAAAAAAGCAAGCAATTAAAAATATTCACTACAAGACTATTTTGAAATATTCCTTCTATTTGTTAAGCACCTACTATGTACTAAGCATTTTCCGTAAATGCTTCCATTTAATCCATTTAATAAATAATCCTGTTTTTTTATTTTTTTTAAGTAGGCTCCATGCCCAACGTAGACCCCAATGTGGGGCTTGATCACACCACCCTGGGATCAAGACCTGAGCTGAGATTAAGAGTCAGATATTCAACTGACTGAGCCAGCCAGGTACCCCAGTCCTGTGATTTTTTTAATCCTCTTCTCAAAAAAGGTTAAGGAATACTTGCCAAAAAATTTACAAACAATAAGTTTGTAAATTCTGGCTGAGCCAGAATCTGAACTGGATCCATGCTTTCCACTATAACCTAGTACTTCTAAAATAATATAAATAGTTGTCAAAAAATAGGTAACTATTTAGAGACAAGGTAGAGACAAGGAACATAAGAAAATGCAGTTAAGATCCAGAACCCAGAAATACTATCTCCCTCCTCCAAACCACAAAAGGACTTAATCAAGAGCTATTGCGTGAATGAACACTGACCTTGATATAATCTACTGATCTTATTCAAAGTCTTACACTCAGTGTGGGAGTGTATTCAGTTCTGTCCTGAACGTGTAGGTTTGTATATCCACCACCACAGTCAAGATACAGAACAGTTCCATGACCACAAAGATCCCTCATGTTGCCTTTTTATGACCACATCCACTTCCCTCCTGACCATCTCCCCAGCCCTAACCTCGGGCAATCACTAATCTGGTTTCCTTCTCTAAAATTTTGTCATTTCGAAAGTGTATAGAAATAGATGCAGTACGCAATCTTTGGGGATTAGATTCTTTTCACGTAGCATAATTCCTTTGAGATCCATTCAAGTTATTTTATGTGTCAATAGTCAGTTCCTTTTACCTGCTGTGTAGTATTCCACAGTGTGGATGTACCACAGTGTGTTTAAGCATTCACCTACTGAAGGACATCTGGACTGTTTCATAGGAATAGAGGTGATAAGAACATTCATGTACAATTTTTGGTGTGAACATAAGTATTCATTTCTCTGGGGTAAATAAAAGCATTGCAATCGGTGGGTCACATGGTAGTTGCGTGTTTACATTTTTAAGAAACCATCAGAATATTTCCAGAGTGGCTGTGCCATTTTACATTACTACCAGCATGTGCAAATGACCCAATTTCTCCACACCCTTGCCAGCATTTGATGTCGTCACCATTTTTAATTTTAGCCATTCCTATAGGTGTGTAGTGGTGTCTTGGGGTCTTCATTTGCATGTCTTCAGCGGCTAATAATGTGGGATATGTTTTCACGTGCTTATTTGCCATTTATATATTCTCTTCAGTGAAAAGTCTAGTCATGATTTTTGCCCATTTTCTAATTGGATCGTTTGGGGTTTTTTTACTGTTGAGTTTTGAGAGTTCTTTATCTATTCTAAATATTAATCTTTAGTCAGATATATGGTTTGAGAATATTTTCTCCCAGATTGTAGCTTATCTTTTACCCCTTTCACACACTATTTTGCAGATAAAAAGGTTTTCATTTTAATGAAGTCTAATTGATCAATTTTTTCATTTGTGAATTGTGTTTTTGGTGTCAAGTCTAAAAACTCTTTGCTTAGCCATATATCCTAAGATTGTCTTCTATGTTTTTTTTCTAAAAGTGTTATAGTTTTGGGGTGCCTGGGTGGCTCAGTTGGTTAAGTGTCTGCCTTCGGCTCAAGTCATGATTTCCAGGCCCTGGTATCAATCCCTGGGATTGAGCCCAGGGATCCAGCCTCATATCAAGCTCCCTGCTCAGCAGGGAGTCTGCTTCTCTCTCTCTTCCTCTGCCCCTCCCCATTGCTCATTCTCTCTCTCTCTCTCTCAAATAAATAAATAAATAAAATATTTTAAAAAGCAATTAAAATAAATACATATTATAGTTTTATAATTTCCATTTAAGTCTTAGATTCCATAATGTTTCTTCTGTGCTTTATTCTAAAAGTTTTTCTTTTTATTTTGGGTTTTCCATTTCAGTCTGAGATTCATTTTGAGTTAATTTTTTATATGAGGTGTGAAGTTTAGGTCAAGGTTTATTTTTTGCCCCGAAATATCCAGTTGCTGTACCATTATTTATACAAAAAAGCTAACTTTTCTCCATTGATTTGCTTTTACCTTTGTCAAAAATCAGCTGAACAGTTGAAAAATAAATCTATAAACAAACTTAATTTGTTTTACACAACAAATTAAGTTTTACAAACAAATTAAGTTTGTGTATAGATTTGTTTTTAATTGTCTAGCATGGGCTACTAATTTAATGAGTATTACTAGGGCCTACTATGAGCCAAAAATTCTAAGTGCCGAAGGTGCAACACTACCCCAAGCAGACAAAAATTCCTATATTCATAGAGCTTATAGTCTAGTGGAAAAGATAAACCTAAACAAAAATATAAATTAACATGCAACATAAAATCAGAAAAAGAAATACTATGAAAATAATGAAAAGTGGTAGACAGTCAGGTGTGAGGTGGGGTGGGTGGCCTATATGAAATAATATGGTCAAAGAAGGCTTCTCTGAACAATTGACATCTGAGAAAAGACTTAAATTAATATAGGAGCAAACCATGCAAATATCCAGGGGAAAATTTTCCCTGAAGAGAAAACAACATGTCTTGCAAGCTTAAAAGACTACGTATGTGTAAGAGTGTGGAGAATGTAGCAGTGTGAGTTTCTATGGCTTTATCCTCTCACAGATAACTATTACAAATTCTAGAAAAGAGAGAAGGCGAGGGGGAAGCCTACCTGAAGGGATCAGAGAGTGAACCAAAGCAGAGCGTGTTTCCCATTTGTTATGGCTGCCAATCTGAGAGAAGATTATATTTGGTGTGGTGGGGGATGGCTAAAATTTAATGGAAGACCGGCAGTCTTTTTGTCCTGAAGAAACAGAAACAGAGTTTGGGACAATGACAGCCACTGCAAAATGAAGAGATATCTGGAAATTAAAGACGTGGTGGGCGGGAGGAGGGGTGGGGGAGTGGTGGCCTTACTGTGAAGGAGCTCTGCCCAAATCTCCCCTGATTTCTGAATTGCTCATTAGCAGGACAGACTGAAAACCACCCAGCTGAGGAAAAAGAACAGAACTCAGATTTGAGCTGCTATTTAATACAGAATTTTCGGTTTGGATCCAAATAAGTTAATTGCTTAAACAAACAAACAAACAAACCAACAAACAAACCCTTTCCTTTTAGGGGGATGTAATAGAATCCATTTCCAATGTCCAGGATACAATTCAAAACTACTCAACATATAAAGAAACTGCAAAACCTGAATTAGATAAACAAATAACAAATAACCAATAAATCCATATTATAGAAAAATTCCCATAATCCTAACATAAATTTTTTTTCCTTTCTCTCAAAAAACAGTTCAAAGGACGAAGCAACTAAATCACATGGCTGGTGAGATGTAGAGGGCAAGAAAAAGAGAAGAGGGCAAGCAACCAGTGATCTTTAGTCATGGAGAGAATGGTACTATCCAAAAGAAATATAATGTCTTGGCTGCAGAGAATATCAGGATAGATCCTAATGGTCTCTTCCTCTGATTTCAAGAGGTCTCAGTAAGTAACCTCTGTTCCCATCCAGGAATGTTATCAGTCCGGGCTATGCTAGCCAAGGAGGCCGTCTCTGTCCTTATATCTGTGGTCATGTTGTATATTGATGAGATAGACCTGGCCCAGATGAGCAGGCTCAGCATTTATCGAAAGCAGCCACAGTGGGGAGAACTGTTACAAGGCTATGCTCAGAAAGGAATATTTCTAGAATGTTCCTCATTCTCAGAAATTCTCATGAGACTCCTACTCAGATGAAATTATCTCAACAGTACACTCGCTGTGATGATTTTGAAGTCTAGAAACTTGACCTCTGCCTAACTCGGAAAATGTAACTTGATCTCTCTGCCCTATGTCCTGATCTTGATGACTTCCTTCTGTATTTCTGTATCTTTTCTATAAGTACATGATTTGATTATTCAAGCATTTGACCTTCCCATCAATGTAGGCCTTCCTCTTAACAATTGTCAATACTGTAAATATTCTCACTGAGCAGATTAGTGGTAACGGTAGGGGTGATTCAGAGTCGCCACCTCTATTACGTCTAAATCTCTGTGAAGAAAAAGTTGGGACAAGGAAGTGGTATAATGTGTGCCCAGATTATTTTACCATCCATAGTTTGAGATACCTAAGGCCTTGAGTTGTATAAAGGGAGGTAGAACTTACCAGTGGGGCATAAAAACTATACACTTAGCTCCTAAGGATCTGGTCTAGTGGAATAATCTGGAGAACACTACCAACAAAACCTAATGCCCTGGCTATTGTTTACCACACTAGTGAAAATCAATGAGCCAATAGGGGGAGCCAAAACAGCACAGATGAAACTTGTGGCTACTGGGACTTCAGGTCCCACAAAACTGGCGGCCTAGTAACCACGGATATCAGGTGTAGCTGTAAAGTGGAGAAGAGTGGCAGCCAATAAAAACATTGGAAAAACGAACTCTATTGTGAGGAAAATGGCAATTTCTTCTGTATCAGAGTGCACTCTTAAGAATAGTCTAAGTAAATGGGAAAACCTGCCATTACCTCCTAGATCACTAGAGTAGAGAAAATCCACTCTCTTCTCAGTCTTTAATTTCTATTGAAATATATTTTCCATGCAAAAAAGTGCAATATCCTATAGATCTAGTTGACTTTTCACACACTGAGTCACACCCACGTATTACTATCCAGGTGAAGAAACAAAACATTACCAGAATCTTCATGGCCCTCCTCATGTCCCCTTCCCAAGAGGGATTTTTATTCTGACTTCAAACACTATGGATTACTTTTGCCTGTAATCCATAAATTACTAAGTAATTACATTACATAATTTTGATGAATTACATCACATAAGTTCAATAAAGCAGTATGTACTATTCTGTGTCTGGCATCTTTCTGTAAACGTTTTATATTTTGAAATTCATCCATATAACCATTCATTCCATTGTTGTATATTTCATCGCGTGATGTACCACAGTTTATTTATCCCCTCTACTGCACTTGAGTATTTTGGCGGTGAGTTTGGAGTTATTACAGATAGAGCTGCTATAAACATTCTAATACTTGTCTGCTGTTGAACAGATGCATGCACATCTGAGGGGCAGTCCCCAGGAGTGGAATGGCTAGATCACACAGTAGGCACACGTTCAACATTAGTAAGTACAACCAAAGATCTTTCCAAGGCAGCTGGACAAATTTGTGCTTTCACCAATAGTTTTTTTCAGATTTGGAGTTGCCATACGTTTCTGCTAACACTTGGTGTTTTCTCATTTAGCAGTTCTTCTGGGTATATACTGAAATTGTTCTGTGGTTTATTTTTGGGGAGGGGTTGTTTTGTTTTGTTTTATATAGTTCCTCTTTTATTGTTTCTCAGTACATAATCACTGTACCTGTACTTGAAATTGCTTATGAAAAAGCCTGATCCTTAGCGTATTTGTGAGTAGGATGTGTATGTGTGTTTGTCTGTGTGTGTGTGTTTCCTTGACCAACTTTAATTCTTAGGGAAATCAACAACCACTTAGGGGCGCCTGGGTGGCTCAGTGGGTTGAAGCCTTTGCCTTCGGCTCAGGTCATGATCTCAGGGTCCTGGGATCGAGCCCCGCATCAGGTTCTCTGCTCAGCCTGGAGCCTGCTTCCCTGTCTCTCCCTGTCTCTGCCTGCCTCTCTGCCTACTTGTGATCTCTCTCTCTTTCTGTCAAATAAATAAATAAAATCTTTAAAACAAACAAACAACAACAAAAAAAAACCACTTAAAACATCCAAACTAAGAAACAAAATTCAGCTGCAGCTTCTTAATTTCTGCAAAGTTATATTACACTTAAAGTTCATAGTCAAATAAACAAATGCATTTCTAGAGAGTTAATTTGTTTTCTGGAATTTTTATGCCCTGTAATACATTGAAATGCTGTTCTTTAGCTGATTGCATGCATATTTATGAGAAAATATTTCATCGGTTTATGATGTTTATGCTTGACATATTAAAGGACTTTCATTTTATTTTTAAAAATTTATTCAATTTGTTTAAAATTAAAAAAAAAGTTTACCCATTTCTCTCACCCCCACTCTTTACATCTGTTCTCTGTATCTATGAGGTTATATATATATATTAGATTCCACATGTAAGAGAGATCATATGGTATTTGTGTTTCTCTGTCTGACTTATTTCACTTGGGCTAATGGCCTCAAGGTCCATCCAGGTGGTAGCCCAACCATACACTATTGTTTTAATTGTAATTTCCCTAATAATTAATGAAATTGATCATCTTTTTATATGTCTATGGGCCAGTAGAATATCCTTTGCTGTGGAGGCTCTTCAGGTCTTTTTTTCCATTCTTCTAGTGGGTTCCATTCTTCTAGTATATTTTTCTTATTGATTTGTAAGAATTCTTTATATACTTTGGATGTAAGTCCATGGTTGGACATGGGTACAAATACCACTTGGTACCACTTGGACATGGGTACAAATACCACAGTCTGTGGCTTGCCTTTTGGTGTCTATACTAGTGTGCCAGTACTGCCCTAGCAAACTATCACACATTGGGTGTCTTAAACAACAGAGACTTATGTTTTCACAGTTCTGAAGGCCAGAAGTCTGAGGTCAAAGTGTTAGCAAGTTTGGTTTCTTAGGAGAGCTGGAAGGGAGAATTCTGTTCCAGAATATGGTCCTCTCTCCGCATGCACACATGTCTAAGCTCTATGTGTATGGGTCCAAATCTCCTCTTCTAATGAGAACACCAAGCATACTAGACTAGGGCCCACCCTAAAGACCTCATTCTAACTTGATCACCTGCATACAGTTACATTCTGAGGTACTAGAGTACCTCAGGTTTGAACATACATCCCCATCAGGGGAAACAGGGGGACAATTTAACCCAATTTATTGGCTTTTTTTTTTTTTTTTGAGATACAATTAACATTTCACAAATTCACCATTTTAAAGTGTATAACTCATATGGTTGTGCGACCATCACCACTATAAAATTCCAGAACATTTTCATCACCCCGAAAAGAAACCCCAGGCCCTTTAGTAGTTACTTTCATTCTCTCCCCCCAGTCCCTGGCGACAGCTAATCTCCTTTCTGTTTCTGTAGATTTGCCTATTTTGGACATTTCAAATAAATGGAATCGTCGCCTTCGTGTCTGGCTTCTTTGACTTAGCATCACGTTTTCAAGGTTCATCTGTGTTGCAGCAGGTGTTGGTACTTCATTCCTTTTTATGGCTGAATAGTATTCCATTGTGTGGATAGACCACATTTTGTTTATCCACCCATCGGGCAGGTTGTTTCCACTTTTTAATTATTATGAATACTGCTGTTAAGAACGTTGGCATATTTATGTTTATATGAAGATACGCTTTCAATTCTCTTGGGTGTATACCTAGAAGTGAATATAGTAACTCTAATTTTTTGAGGAACTGCCAAACCGTTTTCCTATCAGCTACGATATTTTCCATTCTTCCCAACAAAGTATGAATGTCATCCTAGAGGGTGGGAAGTGGGGTGTCATTGTGGTTTTGATTTGTGTTTCCCTAATGACTAATGATGCTGAGTAGCTTTTCATGTGTTTATTGACCATTTTTATGCCTTTTTTAGAGAACCTTAATGATGTCTTTAAATGAACAGAAATGCTTATTTTAATATTGGGTAATTTATAACTTTTTTCATAATGCTTTTTATATTTCTGTGTATAAGAAGTATTTGCCTATTTTAAGATCACATCTTCTAAATGTTACCTCTCACATGTAGATCTATAATCCACTTTGGATTTCTTTTGGGCAGAGGTAAGATAAGGATCAAGATACAATTTTTCCATATAGCTTTCCAACTGACCTAGAAAATATGTATTAAAAAAAAATCCTTTCCGAGCACACTGAAGGGTCAAATTTGTCACAATTTAATATTATATTAAATAATATATATAATTTATATTTGCCTTAATACATTTACTTTTTGACTTTTTTATTCAACTGCATAATCCACTTGATTCTATTTGTACCAACACCACACTGTCCTAATCTAGCTTTATAACCAGTCTCGAAATCTACCAATATTAGTCTTCCAGCTTTGTTTTGTTTGTTTTGTTTATCTTAACTATTCTTGGCTTTTTCATGGCTCTGGACTTTCCTATTAAACCCAGAAAAGAAACAGACCACTTGTTTTCGGTACCACAGACGGAATTGCATACAGCAGAAAATTTTTAGAACTGATCTTTCGTGCTAGATCTTAGCTCATGGAATTTCAAACATCCTTGTATGAAATGAATATTGAACACTTACTGTGAACAAAGCCCACAGTGAAATAATAAGTGTACTATATGGCAAAGGTTAGTTCTGTCTTCAGTGGGTAGTGGTCAAAGACGTTCAACAGAAACAAAGAGCTATAAACGTGCAATATAAAAATAATAGTATGTAGACAGAAGTTGTATCCAATGACATTGGATACAAACTTAGAAGCACTCATTTCTTTATTTTACATGGTACACATAAGTAGTAGAAACTCAAGGGCGCCTGGATGACTCTGTTGGTTAAGAGACAGCCTTTGGCTCAGGTCATGATTCCAGAGTCCTGGGATCAAGTCCCACATCAGGCTGCCTGCTCACCGGGGAGCCTGCTTCTCCCTCTCCCACTACCCCTCCCCTCTGCTCATGCTATCTCTCTCAAATAAATAAATAAAATCTTAAAAAAAGAAAGAAACTCCAGAGAAAAGAATAAGTTTGATAAATCAATCCAGAGGGGATTAAAGAAATCTCTGGAGACACTAAGCATCCCCAAAGAAAAGACATGTCTCATTTAAAAATAAAACAGACATGTCTCATTTAAAAATAAAACAAACATACAAAGAGTAAAACCTTGCTGCCCATCTTGCTGCAAAGAAGTTCACCATTAGAGAAGACTTGCTCATTCATACGGAGACATTAGTCAATACGTTAGGGTCTCATTCCTTCTTATGAGCGGAAAGCAGAGAATATAAAAAAACCCACCCTATACTTAATATTTTCAGAGACAGAAAAAATTGTATTGTATCCGTGAGGAAAGAACAAGATACCACTTAAAAGGAAGATGTAGAGACAACTACAGGCTATTGGAAATTAAAATGAAATAAATAGATTCTAAACTTCAATAAAGGTCTTAAAATACAAAGTTAAGAAAATCTCCCAGAAAGTAGAACACAAAGAAAAAGAAGCAAGGTAGAAAAGGTTAAAACAATATTTTAATGAAGGAAGTTCCAGGGGCAGGAGGTGGGAGGAAGGAAACAAAGAAGGTAGGACAAAATAAAACCAGAAAATAATGGAAAAAATTTCTAAATTCTTAAGCACATGTGCTTCCAGATCAAAAAATCCCAGAAGGTACCCATGTGAATGCATAAAAAGCACGCTACAGTAAAGCCACAGAGATAAAGAGAAGATACTAAAATCACTGGGGGAGTGTGTCAATAACACTGTATTAAGGATTGGAATACCATGGACTATTGCTTAACAGCACCAGGACGCGAGGGACAGTAAAGAAATACCTTCAAAATTCTGAAAGAACCCTGACTTCTACATACAAGTAATCTATCAATTAACTGTGAGGTTAAAAAAAAAAGAAAAAAAAGAAAAGAAAAGAAAAGATATTTTAACACATGTAAAGATGTTACTCCCCAGGCACCTTTTCTTAAGCACTAAAAAAGATGAGGAAATAAACCAAAATACACGAAGACTTGGAACCAAAGTAGTGAAGAACACAGCAAAGGGAAGACCTAAGATTTAAAAGTAAATAACAATTCATTTCAGAACCACTAACTAGAGGGCCTGGAAAGGAAATCTCCAGGAGGGGTGGCACAGAGAGGGGTGGAAGTGAAATCGTATCTGACATGTCTCAGCATATTCAGAAATATATTGCTAGACTATAAAAGATCTATTTGAACATGTAGCAAGAATCAGCAACAGACGCAGGAAACTAAGCCAAAAAGCAAGATAAAATATTCAAGTCATAAAAATTAAAGCATTCACTTGTAAGGAAATAGATTTATAAGTCATTACTTGGCTTACTGTGTGTTAGCAATGATTACGATTTGCTCAGTCATAATAAGGTAAACACTAAATTTAATCAAGGAGTAGGCTACAACTACGCTGAGGAAATATGTTACTGTAAAGGACCTAAACTCTATTCTTTCTGGATAGTAGGTTGATACATGATGTTGAAAAATAATAAATAAACATAAGTAGGATGAGAATGTCATTTGGAAATCTGTAGATAAATACCCTAAGAAAGAGCTAAAGGAGTTGGAAGCGGTTATTTTGGGGGCATAAGACCAAGGGATGGATTGAGTGTGTCAAACTACCAGAGTTTTCATTACAAGTCTTTCTGGATTATTTGACTTTTTAATTATTTGCTTGTATTACTTTAGTAGAATACCAAATTACTAAAATTTAGAGTTGCATAAATAATAGAGATTTAAGTCTCTATTATTAAGTCTAAGAATAAAGCCATAAAGATGAGTCATCAATAAGAGAAAATAAAATTACATGAGACTGGCTGACGGAGAGAGAGAGGTGGGGAAAAGTCAGGGCTAGATTGATCATTTTGCAGCAGGAAATCAAAATATATTCTTTAGAGAGAAAAAGTCAAATGATATAGTGTGTGCTTCCTCTTCAGAATGATTAAGTTAACCAGTAGAAAAACTCAAAACAATAGGACTTAGGCAGAAGGAGAGAAGAATTTCATTTTCATTTTTTATATATATCTTTGTAAGGCCTGAATTCTTGTTCATATATACATATATATCACTTCTATAATTATAATTGTGTGTAATTAACTGGAATTAACAAATACAAAGATTGTGGCGTAATTCACATCAGTGCGATAATGTCTCCACACTGCCCTCCAGGGACTGCAGGGAAGGAAATATGGAAAGACTCATATTTCAGAGATTCTCCTCAATCTTCTCTATAGTTTGGTGTCCAGATCTGGAATGGATGGCGCTTGGTTTATTTGAGTATATTCATGAATTTTTGGGTATAAAATTCCTGAGTCTAGGGAAATGATGAGTTAAAATGCTTTCCCTAATAAAGTGAAGGGAAATGAGTTTCTGGGGCAGTGAGAGCAAGAATAGATGAAGTCTGACAAGGAGAGATTTGAGAAGGGAAAATGGCAGACCAGAAAAGCCTGGAGACTGACAAGGTCATGCAGAGAAAGTCAGCCAGAAGATATCCCTGGCGGCGGGGAAAGGCAATGATCTTTTAAGATCACAGTTCTGGAACACTCACTGTCAAAGTCCTGTCTTGTGTAGCCAGCCATATTACCCCTCTGTTAACTCCAAAGCTTTAGTATAAGTCTGCTATGAAGCTTTCTCATGTGATGGCTGTTTTAAAGAAATCGAAGAAAAGAGACCATTTTCTCTATTATAGATCAAGATGTAGTGGAGAAGCAGGGGCCAGGGTAAGTCAGCATGAACGGAAATGAGACTTCAGAGGAGGCAAAGGTCTAGAAGAAGACGTGACTGTCAGAAATAGAAGTTTGCCAAGAGTGTCCAGAGCTATAAGAGGGACACATGAGGGACAAGCACTGAGGAGCTCCACCCAGCCCTCTCAGTCCCTTCTACCATTTCTGTGTGCTCCTCTGCAGGCTTCCGTGGTTTCTGGTTTCTCATGGTCCTACCTTCTCTTCTGTTGGTGCAGCCTTCTCAGGCTGCTAGACAGTTTTGTCCCCCAGAGAGAGCTGGATGCCCTAGGAGCTTGTGTGCCCCCCAGGTGACTCTTCACCCAGTTCCTTTACCTGGAATTGGGACAAAATGTAGGCAAATTCTAGACCAAAGTTTCCTTTGGGAACAAGGTTAAGCCACTTCCTGTAGGACTTGGCAGGAGGGGCACCTGGGTGGCTCAGTTGGTTAAGCGTCTGCCTCCAGCTCAAGTCATGATCCCAGGATCCTGGAATCGAGCCCCGCATCAGGCTCCCTGCTCAGCAGCAGGAGGCCTGCTTCTCCCTCTCCTACTCCTCCTGCTTGTGTTCCCTCTCTCACTGTCTCTCTCTCTCTCTGTCAAATAAATAAATAAATAAATAAATAAATAAATAAATAAATAAATAAAATCTTTAAAAAAAGAAAAAGAAAAGAAAGAAAGCAGGAGACTTGGAGGAAGATGTGGCCTGGGCAGTGAAGGACAGGTAAGAAGTGAAGATGTGGGGTAAAGGCACCTCAGATAAGGCACAAGTATACATGTGCAAGGACTACATACACCTTGTGATACCGTAAAATAGAAAAGAAAGTTAATTAGAGAAACATTAGGAAGTGATTGGTATAGGGCACTAGTTTTTCATTATACAGGCATCAAAGCGAAAACAAAGACACTGGAATTTGATGGGTCATTATTTATTTCTGTCATCCCAACATGGCCAGGACAGCAGAAGCTTGGCTGAGCAAAGATACAAATCGATAGCTCCACATTATCGGTGGCACTCGTATCAACAGATTCTCCTAACACGGGTAATTTTTTTTTCAGTAGACAGTACTTAAGGAATGATTAGTAGAGTTGCTAATGAGAGAAATGCACCGAATTCTCTATTTTTGCAGGGAGGAGGACGAGGTGGTGGATGTGCCGGTTTCAAAATGATGTTCTCTTCAAGTCTCACTCTTGCTCAGGTGTCCAATCTCCAGAGAGAGCTTATAGACCTCCAGGGCCTTTTTCACGTCGTCTGGGTAGGGGAGACACTCTAAGAGTTTACTGCCAACTAGCACTTGCTCACAGCCCATCTGGATTTCCTACAAGACATAAAAGGGTAGATTTAGAGACTTCTCTCCAGCTGTGAAAGTATAGGATATCTTCAGGATGCCTCAGCGATGACAGGAAAATTAGAGTGTCCGGCCCATCCTCGGGACTGGTGGAGGAAATCCAAAGATACCCTGTCTTAGCGGAGTGCCAGGCCCTACACCAGGAGTCCTCGTATATGGAGAATAACTGCGGGAGCAGGGAAGGAAGGAGGCTGCAGAAGACACCCGGGAGGTTTCTTCAGGGACAACTGAAGGAATAGTTCTGACGGCCGTGCAAAAGCACAGCGTGTATTGTAGAAAACACGGAGCCAGGGGCCAGGTCACCTAGATCTAGGGAAGCCCTCCTATCTAGGGGCTTGGTTCTTCTTGCTATAAAATGAGAGAACTAGAACTTGCTTTAAAGAGCTCACCAAGTGCTTTGAGGCCGATTTCCAAAGTGATTTAAACAACTCGTGAGTCCTGATACAAGTCAGATTTCATCAATGCTGGTGGACAGGATTGACCAGCTACAATATTTAGAACATGACAGGACATCCTGAAATGTGTGCCACTTACCCACTTACACTTGGGCACCGCTGGGAACCAGATTCCGTTCTCTGAGCAGGTGATTTTTTGAGAGCCAATCACACTATAGCCATCATCACACTGGACAGTAACATTTTCAGGCTCAACATACTTGTCCTTATCCACAGACAGATCTCCATTTTCGATCTCTGGTTTCAGACACAGAGCTGTAATGGAAACACAATTGTGATCATGCTGTGATTCTCAGAATAAAATCTTCAAAAGTGAAGAATCCTGAGGGGATGAGAAACATTGATAATAAATTATACCTGCATGCTGAGAGTTGTTCTCTACCTCCATTGATCGTGTGATTATAACAATAAATTAATAATAGTAATGTTATTTTACATACTATTCTCAACATAGAGCACTATCCTTTTTCTAAAGATTTAATTAGTTGAATTAATTAATTAATAATTAATAATAAATAGATTTATTTATCTATTTATTTTAGAGAAAGAGAGAGCACAAGCAGGTGGGAAGGAGAGAGAATCTCAAGCAGACTCTGCACTGATCATGGACCCTGAGGCAGGGCTTGATCTCATGACCCCGAGGTCATGACCTGAGCTGAAACCAAGAATTGGATGCTTAACCAACTGAGTCACCCAGGCACCCCATAAACACTACAATTATCTTCATTTGGCTAGAGAGAAAAATTAGGTACAGATAGTTTATGTGACTTGTCTAAGAATGCATAACTTTTAGGCGACATGATTATGATATAAACCTAAAGATTGTGGTCCTAGAATCTGAGTTTTTAAAACTGCTATATCTCAAAACCTCACTTTTTCTATGATTCTAAGTATGTAATTTTTATTCACATACCCTTAACATCTTCTCGTGTTAAATGGAGATAATGGTGGGAAATTAGCCTCTTGAGTTGCTATTAGTAGTGTGATTTTAAAAAGGCACACCTAATCTTGGTGGTCAACCAGAAATCTCTTATTAGGGCAACTTCATCGTGAGAAGATGAATGGCATGTGTGAAGCTCTAATGGAGATATCAGACACCTCGAGGAGGTTTGGAATTTATCCATATGCGTAGTCATTTAAAATGAAGCAGGTGCTTACTAAAACGTTGCTAAATCCTCGCTGACAGTCTCAAATTAAAGATTGCTATCTCTATGTGCAGCAACAGAACCATACATACATGGGCACTTAAATTGTGCCAAAGGAAACAGTGGGAACTACAGCCCATTTAATAAGTGGTACACAATTAGTTGATTATCCACCGGGGAAAACCAAACTTTGACCCCCACTTTCTACCGTAAACACATAGGAATCTCAAGTGGGTTGACGATATCATTGTAAAAGGCAAAACAATAAAGCTCTGTAAGATAACATAGGAGAGCATGTTTGTTGTATTTTTTGTTGCATAGAATATTGCCTTGTGGTAGGCAAATATTTCTTAAACAAGACACAAAGATTCCAACATCAAGGAAAATATTGGTAATTTGAAATAAATTGGAATTTAGAACTTCTTTTTATGAAAATTAGAACACTCATACCCTACTGATAGAAATAGAAGTTGTTATGACCACTTTTGAACAAAATTTGGCATCATCTACTCAAGATGAGTATGGGTGCACTCTACAAAACAGCAGTTCTACTGCTGGCTTATTCCTAACAGAAATGTTTGCACATTAGTACCGAGAGAAATGCACAAAAGTGTTCATAAGATCATTATTTTTTTTAAAGACATTATTTATTTATTTGACAAAGAGGAGAGAGATCACAAGTAAGCAGAGAGGCAGGCAGAGAGAGGGGGAAGCAGACTCCATGCTGAGCAGAGAGCCCTATGAAGGGCTCGATCCCAGGACCCTGAGATCATGACCTGAGCCGAAGGCAGAGGCTTTAACTCACTGAGCCACCCCTTTTTTATTTTATTTTTTATTATTATTTATTTATTTATTTTTCATAAGAGCATTATTCATAATAGCCTAAAACACGAAAAAACTTAAACTTTTATAAAATACATAAAATGTGGCCTATTCATCTAGAGGAATATTATAAAACAATGAAAATGAATAAACTATTACAGTGTGTAAGAACATAGATGAAGAAAGAAGCCAGGCACACAAGAGTGCAAGCATGATCTCCTTCATACAAAGTTAAAAAGTTGGCAAAACTAACCCATGGTGTTAGAAGACGGAAGAGGGACAATAAAGTATCCCCCAAGCTGAAAAGGCATTTTGAGACCCAAAAACAAAACAGGCCACGCCATGCAGTTTACACAGTTTTATTCAGGGTCATTTACTGGTGGGGGTGGGGGAGAATCAGGCCCAAAACCATCCAGGCCCTGTACAGCTATTCTCCAAAATGTCTAGACTTCAGTCCATAGATTTTTTAGAGCGAGGGGACATTGTATTACAGACCCTGCAAGGAGATCGAGGGGTTCGCGTGCACCTAATTGATGGCTAACCTTTAAGTAGATCTTGTCGCGCCATCTATACCTCTGAAAGAGGAAGGACTATTTTATCTCAGATGCATGGGAGGCGAAAGTGAGCTTTCCCCTACACCGGCCTTGGTGGGCCTATCCGAGGCATGTATGTTAATCTCCAATGGGTCTGGAACACATAACCACAAAAGAGGTCATCAAGCGAACATGGAAGATGGAAGGCCAAAGTTGGAGTCGGTATTTTCAGCACTCCTACACATGGTGTTGGTAGAATGACCTTCTTTGGGGAGGAGAGTCAGAAGTAACTGAGGGAGGACATGAGATGCTTCAAGGGTAGCTTCACGTTGTGATCATTGTTGACCTTCACCCTTAAGATTTGTACACTGTTCTGTAGTATGTTACATTTTGATTAAAATTTTTATTAAAACAAAGCAAAAAGTGGTCCTCTAGATTACCTCTGAAAACATACACACTGGTAACAATGGTTACTTCCAAGACTGACAAGCTGGGTGATGGTTCAGACTTTGAAAATATTGTACCATATGCATGTGTTAACTACCCAAAATGAGTAAGTACAATAAAAAATTTTTTTAAGTGTTTCCCTTGGCTGGAAAGAGACCCTAGGGTCAGAACATTCACAGAGGCTCTACATTTTTAATCAAGGTCATCAGTGAGGTTGAAGTTACCTTGCATTGAGGGCCTGGAAACGACCAGTGGGACTTCCTGCAGGTGATTTTAGACTCTCCAACCAGAACATATCCTTCGTCACATTCATATTGCAGGACAGTAGTATAGGAGAAAAATGAACTCATGTCTTTGTAGGATCCATGGGCAATGCTTGGAAATATGCTGCAATCTAGAATGGTAAAAAAGAAGGGTGGAAGACAATGAGCTAGGGTTTAATTTAATTAACAATTTAGAGTGAGGGGCTCTTCTTATTTTGTAGAATGAAGTCATTAAATTATCCTGCAGAAGTATATTTCAATTCCTTGACAAAATCAATAGGAATGATTTACTGAGATCTTAGCTACTTGCTAGACACTGTGTTTTAATCATTTTATATATGTTAAACCAATTAATCCTCACGATAACCCTCCGAGGCAGTATGATTATCATTCCCATTCTAGAGAAAAGGAAACTCAACCTTAGAAGGGTCAGATGTTCCACATAAGGTCACAGCTAGTAAGTGCCAGTAACATGAGTCAAACTCAGGGATTAAGCTCAGGTTTGTATCAAAGTCCACTGGTACTTTCTGGAATCCTGCTATTTTCTGCTCTCTATAATGATCATTGCTTACTTTAAAAGGCATCAATGAATATTTAAAAGCCATAAAATGGAAGTTTTGATTGAAGAACAATACTCTTGCACAGTCAAGTTACATCCCATAATTGAGGAAGGTAGCTCAGAATCTGTTAGAAAACTCGTAACTCCTTCACCCGAATCAAAGGCGCTAAAAGATTAGGAATTTAATTTTTTTTTTAAGATTTTATTTATTTGACAGAAAGAGAGATCACAAGTAGGCAGAGAGGCAGGCAGAGAGAGAAGGGGAAGCAGGCTCTCTGCTGAGCTCAATCCCAGGACCCTGAGATCATGACTTGAGCTGAAGACAGAGGCTTAACCCACTGAGCCACCCAGGTGCCCAGGAATTTAATTTTTTAAATTCAAATTAATCCCAGATGAGGCAAATGTGTGGGTGCATTTCTCCTTCACACTGACAGAGGGGCTCTGAGGAGTTCACTGAGAAAGGCCAATGTATCTCTTCACTTTGCAGGGATATTAGACACAGTGGCCTAGTATCGAACTCCTGCCTGGGAAATCTAAAATGCAAAGGCGGGCTGTCTAGTGGCTCTGTTGGTGACGGTGAAGGACATATTTCTGCTGCTTTGAGATTGGCCCGTACTCCTGACATTATTTGGAATAAAGGATGAGTGAGTACTTCCAGTGAGTTGGAAACGGGCTGCATGAAAAAGGCAGGCCTGGTGGTGTTGTCTTCAGGTCTGTGCAAAAGGACCTCCTGAGGTTGGAAGAAAGCCTCGGTAAAAATAAAAAGCCTCCTCCTAGGGAGGAGTCAGTAGGTCTTTAGGAGATAGGAAAGAGGAAGAGATCAGCCAGGATCGGAGATGGATCCCGGGATCAAGCAGACCAGGGAATTGCAATTAGCAGGTTCTCAGTGATGATGAAGGACCCATCGAAAAACACCAACAGCAACACCAACAAAACACAAGAGAGAAAGCAAGTTTGAAACACTCTTGAAGCAAAGAATCAGCTCAGGTCGAGCACTGTTTCTCTTACCTCTGCTCCCCCCAAAGCTTCAACTCTGAAGGGTCCAGAGAGCATAAGAACAGTAATTCCAAAGTAAGTTCTGCTTTAGTATCGAGGACAAGGAATCCACCTGTGTCTGAGTCAACAGCTTCCATATAGCATTTCTTAAATTGCTGATTAGGCCCCTCCATAGAAATATAAAAAAATAGCTCTCAATTTGTATGACCAAACACACATACAGAGTTCTGTACTATACTTCTCAGGTAATATCAAGGAGACATAATTGCAACGTACTTAAAAAGATAAGATGTAGCCATGATGTAGGAAAGATGTTAGGGTTCAAAGCCAATGGCCAAGAAAGAATTCTTGAGGTGTCTTTTGTGCAAAACGGTGGTTTTATGAAAACACGGGGACAGGACCTGTGGGCAGAAAGAGCTGCTCTGGGGTCATGAGGAGAGATTGATTTTATACTTCCAAGTTGGAAGGGGTTAGGGATAGTATAAGTCTCTAAGGAATATGGAAGCAAGGTTTCCAGGACCTTGAGGGGGCTAGCTATTGTTGGGAAAAGATCATTTATTACTCTAATAAAACCTGTCATGAGACCCTTCAGATGTATATTAGTGGTCCATATGCTTGGGGGATGATTGCCAACACGTATCTTGGGGGCTTTAGAGATTAAGGAAGTTTCCAAAAGAATTTTTATATGCTAAAGTAGGCTTATAGAATCTGGGAGGGGGGTGTCAGGCTAGGATTGCTTGTTGCTGATAGCAAAGTGTCAACATCGAGGCAGCTGAGTCCCGAGAGGAATGTCACTCTGCCTGTTTTAAGGACTTGTCCGCGGGCTGTAGGTAGTAAGGAAACTTAAAAATTTTTCTTCTGCCTTTGTTTCCCACATCAGCCACACACATAGTTATACCACAACTCTATACCAGTCACTCTAGTGTCAGATTAGGACAGGACATTAGTTCTATAGGAGAAGGTATTGCAGTATGGAGGGAAGGTCTCCAGGAGTAAGCCGGAGACGGGTCTCGAAGGATATGGGTGGAAGTTGAGTGGTTGGTAAGATAGGTGAGGCAGAACAATACTGCGGCCATGAGAAAAGTCTGGCATCAGAAGCCCTTACTGTGAGGGAAAGGAGCTTCATGTCAGAGCTGACAGACATTAAGTACCATTTCAGAGGGCTGGGGCCATGGGAAATGGGAAGAGATGAGGGAACAGAAGGGAAAAGGGGAAGGGAAATGGAACCATGAAGAAATAATTGAAAGACATGACAAATTTGATTAGGCCTTCCTCTGCCACCTCAGACTGTATGAGAGGGGAACTCAGATATGAGGCTGAGAAAAGTCCCCTGAGCATGAAGTCCTTTATCCTGCCGTTCAATAATAAATTAACACTGCCACTCAATAATTTTCACCCATCTGATATGAAAAATTCTTTTCCAAACATTGCTTCCTTAATTAACCCATGCTTCCCCCTGATCACTCTCAGTGATGACGAAAGCATTGCTTCCACATTTTTAAATCAACAGGCCAGCTCACTTAGGAGCAGTCAGCTATTATTTTAGGGTTGGGGGTTTTCCCTCTAAACTGTCTCAAATCCTCAATTTTTATGCCATGATAGCTGTTTCAGAGAATATGTTAATTAAATATTTTTAAGTATGAAAATTAATTCTCTCAGATAAAAATTATGTCAGCTAACAAAAGGAGAAAATATCACTTTGCTTGAAGGACATTTCCATTTAAATAACAGAACAACAAATAAATTTCCACAGCAGCAGGCCTTCAGTTGGTTCTGGTAAGTTCTCTCAAACACTTTTGTTTCTCATTCTGACAAAAACTTCC
>CM052893.1:30125604-30148888 GCA_028534135.1 Potos flavus
GATGTGCTGCATGTAACGTGCTTGGAAGATGTCTGATGAGCAAAAAAAATGTTAAGTCTGCATTTAGGAGAGTAATCAGAGATAAAGAGGTGGTTCTGGGTGGTGTTCTTATAAGGAATAGTTAAAGCCATGAGAGCAGTTACAATAATTTTAAAGATAATGAAGAGAAAAATTTTTGAAAAGAAGAATCTGGGACATATCTATATGTAGGGATGAGAAAGAACAAGAAGAGATAAGAACAACTAAGAACATTTCATGAAAGAGGGGAATCAGAAAAGTTCAGGGTAATGGAAGCCAAAGGAGAGGAAATTTCAGAAAGCAGATTATCAGCAGTGTTTGGGGCTGCCGAGAAATCTTGAGATGAGTTAAAGAAATCTTCGATTTGGCAATAAGGACAAGCCTGAAAGAGGTGTGTCCCTCAGAGAGGGAAGAAGCCAGAATGGAAGGCCATGATGGGAGGGACTGGGGGGGATTAATGAGAAAGAGTGGGCGGGAAGCACAGGAAACCTAAGAAGTTAAACATCTCATAACAGAACAAAAATGGAATTTGAGGTTTGGCAAGGTTTAGGGAACACTTCCCTAAATGCACTGAAAGATGCATTGAAAATAAGAAAACAAAGAGATCTCCTCTGAAGAAAGAGTGACTAGAAGAGGGGTGCCTGGGTGGTTCATGGGTTATATTTTAAGCAGTACATTGATCGGAGGGACGGTTACAAGTTAAGGGTCTGCCTTGGGCTCAGGTCATGATCCCAGGGTCCTGCTCATCGGGGAGTCTGCTTCTCCTTCTCCCACTGTCCCTCCCCCCTCTCATGCTCTCTCTCTCTCTCTCTCTCTCTCTCTCTCTTTCTCTAACAAATAAATACAATCTTTTTTTAAAAAAAGAGTGACTAGGAGAGAAAATGTGAGGGGGATAGAAGCTACTGCAGAATGATTGTTCAGCGGAGTAGGAGGCAAGATCACCTGCCAAGAGGAAGCCCATTTGGTGACCTAGAGAGAAAAATTTGGAACAGTCACTATGGAAAGTAAAGAAAAGCACTCCAATAGATGGGGAAATGGTATTTTGAAGACTAAACTTTAAAGGCGGTGTTTCCTTCAACTTAGCTCTCAAGACTTGGCCCAATTTGGAATCCTTTACATTCACTCTTGTCACATTGGCAAATCAGTCTCACCTTTGGATTTGGCCCATGTTGTCTTTCCCTCTAATAGCCTTCTCATCGTCATCTAATTATTTTCCACTTTTCATTCAAAGCCCAGCTCAAATTCCATTTCTCTGTCAAAGCTTCTGTAGTGTTTCAACTCCACTCTTTTCCGAGACCTTTATGAGACTTTTGGTATTTGTGACAGAAAAAGTGAAATTTTCAGGAAAAACTGCCCTTTAATAGCTATCTCCCGTTAGTTAACATGTATTGAATATGGATTATGTTTCAGGCAACTGGGCTCATAGCAGGAATTCGATTATTTGTTAAACTCCCCACCACTGTACTTTCTTGGAGTGGAATGAAGACCAGCACAGGGAAAAGTCCTCAGTCATGGAGCCCCAGGAAGGCCTGCTGGACCTAGTCTCGACCCTACAGTATCCAAGTTTTCTAGGCTAAGTGGATTGCATCGTATATTTCTGTCTTGAATTCAGGAAAAGAAAAAACAAATTCTGGCATCAAATTCATACTACCTTTCCACTTAGGGGAAATGGTTGGCAGAAGAGAGAAAAAACGATTGCAACATGTTATCAGGAAGGAGGGTTAGTGCCCAGGAAGGGGATTAGGTAAATACCAGTGCTTTATTTCCGTTGTTAATAATTCACTGGGCCAATAAAAAGTTTCTGTCCATCCCTTAGAACTTAGCCATCTGTGACAAGCCAGCTACATGGCAGGAATTTAGGGACTTCTTGGTGGTGCAATGACTAGCTAGCTTCAGGGTATTCTGGGAAACAGTTTTTTTCCCCTTGAGAAACCACCCAAGGCACTACAATAGAGTCTTCTACTTCTTCCTCAACTACCTGCAGGTTAGTGGATTATTTGGGGTACCTTGGGGAAAGGCTGGTGGTTTGGCTCTTTAAGGAGGGCAACAGAGACAAAAACTCGGGGGTATTTTCAGCAGAAATCTTTTCGGGAGTCCTGAGTTAGGGGGTTGTATAACTTGAAAAATATTTTTGATCCCTCTGAGCCTCAATTTTTTGTTATAAATGGGGGAATAATCATGCATACCAATAAACTGAAGCAGAAAAGAAGTAGGTTACTCTTGTTATTGTATCTAAAAGTCGAGTGTGTTGGTTCATTGATTCTTTACCATCTCTCCGCACAGGGGAGTTGAGGCAGGAGGTAAATCATACTTTCCAAAGGGGTTCACAGAAGACCTGGTTTTTATAGTCTTCATCTAAAAATTGATACAGGGCCCTTTGGAGATTTTATTAACCCCTCCACATCTTCTCCACCATCCACAGCAAAGATCTCTTGATTTGATAATAAGAAGGATGTTGGTCAGCCTCCAGTTACTTTCTGAAGCTAAAAGCCTTAACTGTTCTCACCTCCTTTTTCTTCCCCACTTTTCTGAATCTGGCAATGTTGATTACCCTTCCTTCTGGAAATTTCCTTCTTCCTTGGTGGGGCAGGACGCAGTACTATTCTTGTTCTTATTTCAACTCCTCGGCCACTTTTAGCTGACTCCTGTTCTAACATTAAATGCAGTAGGACAGAGACAATGACAAATAGAGTATCCAGAATGGGCAGAAGCATCAGGGAAGGTTTGAATTAAGTGTAGTGATACACTTGGATATAATATGAGTACACAAGGAAGAAGCTGATAGATACAGAGATTTTAGGAAGGAAGTGAAAGTGTGGAAGCAAGTTCTTTCTGGAATCTGAAACCGATGTGATTGAGTGTGCAGCTGCAATAGAGGAGCTGAGACTGGAGAAATAGTACCCTTTCCAGAGGTATGCAAGTGGAGTTTAGACAAAATAAGTACATGGACTTAAAAAGTAATCTCTAACGGAAGGAGAAATTTGGGGGCTGAGAATTCTCCCAGCGCCTCTCAAATCGTACTGCACTGTGCATGCCAACAGTATTTGTCATCAGAGACTTGTCGTGTTGACTATAGCTCTTGAATTGGTTTCACCTCCGTAGGAACTTAAAAGGTGATGATGTCATTGAAATAGGAGGGCATTTACTAGGGAAGTCTTAGCTTTTCAGTGGGCCACTAATAGCATTCTAGACTTTGTAGGGAATGGAAAGATGATCTAAGTTTACTGTCATCATTTGAGAGACAAGAAACTGAGACCCAAGGAGCTGACATGACTTCTTCAAGATCATAGAATTAGACTGTAGTGTGAATGGGGCTCAAATTCAGGTCTCCTTAACTCACAAGTCCTAGCCTCCATCCCCATCCTCTGTAGTCTGCCAGATCCTGTGCAGGTTCTGCTGAGGGACTCCAAGGAGTAGGGATGGTGAACTCAGATGCCCCCAGGTCTCACTGAGCCACCACACAGCCTGAGAACTAGTAAGGGAAGTGGGATCACTGTATCATTTACCTCATCGACATTTATGAAGCACTTCATAAACGTTATTCCATTAGGTCCTCAGTAAGGCAGTTGGTCATTCTCACTCTGAAGATAAAACTATATTGAGTTTTACTTATTTCACATTTATTAGGTAACTGTTACATGCCAGTTACAGTATCAGGTCAGCACTAGGAAGCTGAATAAACGTCTTCTTTGTCTTCAAGGGTCCACAATCTATTTTAGGAGGTGAAAGTGAACAGAAACTATACCATGTAGTATTACAATTAAGGTATCAGCAAAATACCAGGGGAGCACAGAAGAGGCTGATATTTCTCAGTGGGGTTGGACAATTCTTCATTAAGGAGGTGATAGTTGATCTGGACAGTGAATCAAGAGAAGGTTGGAGGTAAAAGCATCTGTCACAAGAGATATTACATGCAAATGCTTGCAAATGTTTAAAAAATATCCAGAATGGGGCGCCTGGGTGGCTCAGTTGGTTAAGTGTCTGCTTTCAGCTCAGGTCATGATCCCTGGGTCTTGGGATTGTGCCTGCATCGGGCTCCCTGCTCTAGAGGGAGTCTGCTTATCCCTCTTCCTCAGCCCCTACCCACCGCTCTTACGCGCTCTCTCTCTTTCTCTCTCTCTCTCTCTGTCAAATAAATAAGTAAAATCTTAAAAAAAAATCCAGGATGTATTTTGAAAAAGGTAAGCACCTTCGTGAAGTTGAAGCACAGTGTTTTAAGTGAGTAGAAGCAGAGGGAGGGTTGCAAGAGGTATGGAAACCTGGCAAATTTGGAACCATCAGAATTTTTAAGTAAATTGCTTTTTAGGAATATGATAGTGTCAGCTTAGAAGCTGGCTTACAAATGTTCGGAGGCGTTTGCAGTAGTCTAGGGTGGGTGAAGGGAATTATGGGAACCTCAACCCGGACTACGGAAGTGAGATGTAGGAGAGAGTGACAGATTCCACTGTTGCTGTGGCCAACGTGACAAGACTCAGAGACTAAATATGGGAAAGAGCAAGAGAGAGGAGGCTAGGATGACTGATGTTTCTAGTCTGGGAGGCTGGGTGGAGATGATTACCTGAGCTGAGACAGAAAACATAGAGGTCAAGTGTGTTGGAGAGAAGATAGTGGGTTTCATTTGGGATATGTTGGATTCAAGGTGCATGGGAGATACAAAGGAAGCAGTTGGAAAACTGATCTGAATTGTGGGAATTATCCCTTAAACTTGAAAAAAAAAAAAGGAATTTTGCTTAAATAAGAAATCTAACAATCCATTGCTAGAGGCTGGAGGGTGGGGGAAATAGGGAGAGCTTGGTAAAAGGATATAAATTTTCATCTGTAAGATGAAGTTCCTAGGATCTAATGTAAAACATGGTGACTATATTTGGTAACACCATATTGTATAATTAAAATTTGCTAAGAGAGGAGAACTTAAGTGTTCTCACCAAAAAGAAAAGGATAAATATGTGAGTTGATATGATTGATATGATATGATATGATATGATATGATATGATATGATATGATATGATTCACAAGTTGGGTGACCGGGGAGGAGGGGCCAGTCCTTTCACAAAGCGTACCTATGTAAATCACCATGATATACACTTTAAATATCTTATAATTTAGTCACTTACACCTCAGTAAAGCTGATATTAAAAAAAAAAATTTAACAGGGTGGCTCAGCCCGTTACGCATCTAACTCTTGATTTCAGCTCAGGTCATGATCTCACTGTCATAGGATCGAGTCCCGAGTCAAATCTGCTTGAGATTCTCTTTCTCCCTCTCCCTCTGCCCCTCCTACTGCTCATGCGACTCTATAAATAAATAAATAAATAAATAAATAAATAAATATATTTTTAAAAAGAGAGAGAAATCCAACAGAGTGAAAAGTTTGAGTTTACTTTCAAGATTACAAGTGAAAAGTGTAAGAATTCATTTCTGGATTTGCAAAGAAAACTCACAGGTATTTATCACGCTCAAAAGTAGAAATGTAATTTATATATTATCCTGGGCAAAAAATAATTTGTGAAGATAACCAATTAGAATTATAGACTTTTCCGGAGTTAAAGGTTTTGTTCAAGTGGCAGAGCAATGATCTCTAAAGTCCAGAAATAACATTTGCAAGGTCACCTTTAGGAGGCAGAAACCTGCCTTTGTATAGCTACGGGGGAAGATAAAATAGTTTCTTCTTATTTTGCTGAGATTTCTTTCCCTGACTTTTGGAAATGTTCACAGTTCTAAGGCTAAGCATTGGAATTCCACTAGTTAGTGACCAGGGCAAAGGAGGTTGGCTCAAAGACTCAAAATTTATGTATGGGACCGAATAGAGCAGAATAAGATTTTTATTAACAACTGAGTTTATGAAGCATGTAAGTTTTCACATGCTTTACAAGGAGACAGTTGGGGCCAGAGGTCTATGAGTGATTCATGGGTGATGGTCAAAGTCATGGGAGTATTTAAGTTCCTCTCTGGAAGACAGGGAAAACTAGGAGAAGAAGAATGCCAAGGACAGGCCGTGTGGGTACCAGAGTACCAAGAGGGTACACTCTGTCCTGGTGTGGCACTGGGTCTCACCATCACCAAAGGCCATAGCGAAGACCCAACCAATGGTTTCTGGCCCAAGTCCAGTGGGTCTTCCTCTGCCCTGGGTTTTAATTGAAGTACCTTGGTGATACAGCCAAATGTCATTGTAATTATACATCACTATTTTAATTTTATTTTTTTTATTTATGAGAGAAAAAGAGGGAGAGCAGGGGAAGGAGCAGAGGGAGAGAGACAAGCAGACCCTGCACCAAGTACAGAGCCCAACTTGGGGCTTGATCCCAGGACCCCGATCTTGACCTGAGCCAAAATCAAGAGTCAGACGCTTCACTGACTCCAGGAATTCTGGTCCCGTCAGGGTCACATACCAACCCCAATCGCATCACTTTCTTCTCTGACATTTCTCTTGAATGTTTTCTATGTGCCGGCTGTGCACCAAGCCAAGCTACCTCTCAGCAATTCTGAGACACGTGTGTAGTTATCATTCCTACTTTATAAAACAGGAAATTGAAGCTTCGAGGAGCGGAGTGTCCTGCCCGGGGACACACAGTTCCCATCTGGGGGAGATAGGATTCAATCCACATAGCCTGGATCTGACTTCAGAGCCCATGCTCCAGGGTCTGGCTACATACTGTCGTCCTGTGTTCCCCAGCACTGTGTCTGTGGCCCCAGCGTGAAGCTGAGTGATGTGAATTCCTTAGCCCCATAAAGGGTCCGTCTATATGGCTGCCTTTATCTCCTGTCCTAACCTGTGGAAGGAGGAGACTAGTTTTTGTTCATTCCTTCCCCCCTCACTGTCCTCTGAGGGTATGATGACTTCAGATTAAGATGGGTAAGAGCCTAGAGTAAAATCACTAGGCTCTGTTCTCCTTAAGAAGTTCAAAATCAGTAAAAATCTGACCTTGACAAAACAAACCCTCTAAGAGTAGATATGGATGTGAGCAGTATTATTCCTCTTTTTTTTTTTTTTAAGATTTTATTTATTTGACAGAAAGAGACACAGCGAGTACAGGAACGCAAGCAGTGGGAGTGGGAGAGGGAGAAGCAGGCTCCCCGCTGAGCAGAGCAGGGAGCCTGATGTGGGGCTTGATCCCAGGACCCTGGGATCATGACCTGAGCTGAAGGCAGATGCCCAATGACTGAGCCATCCAGGTGCCCCAGTATTATTCCTCTTTAAAACATTTTGTCACTAGGTGCTTTTGAATGTAACTTCAACAAACATTTATTGAGTGCTTTAACTGTGTGAGGTGCAGTGCTAGGTATCAGGTGGGGCAGAGGTAAGTAAGAACCCACCTCTGACTTCAAGGACCTTGTGGTCTAGTGTTGAAGACAAACGTCAGATGTCAGTTATAAGCCACAGCTAATCAAAATTAGAAATGCCAAGTTGTAATGAGAATATGGAGACTGGCCTGGAGGCAAGGAAAGGCACTGTAGAAAGAACTGGCAAAATGAGTAGGAATCGTAGAGGGAAGAAGGACAAGAAGGCAAGTGATATAGGCAGGGATGCATTATAGGAAAATGTTTGGGACTGTCAGGGATCCAGATTGTCCAGGTCAACCAAAGCACGGGGTCAACTCAGCACCAGATGACAGAAAAGCTCCTTGCTAGAAGCCAGTGAGGGAATGCCAATTTCTGAAGGATCAGTTTGCTGAAATCAATTTCCTAAGTTTGTTGAATGATCAATTTACTGAACAATGTTTTAAATATTCATTTTGAATATACTCAATGATTATAAATGTCTTCTTTTTGAACACAGCTAATGAATATGTCCTTTGTAGCAGTATTTTAAGTATTTCTGTTCAATTTCTTAAAAGTCAAGATTTAATCTTATGGCTCTGTTTTTATAAATATACTCTGGAATATTTTCTAGAGTATATCCAATGTGCATATCTTTATTGTGAACATAATAACTGCAACAATTCGTATGGGGAATTTGCACTTTATACTATACTATCAGTCTGTTGAGTTTTTGTAGTCAAATTCTATTTTGCCAATATATTGGTATTTTAATTTTATTTTATATCATTTTTTAAAGATTAAAAACAATTTCCAGCTTATTTTCTTTTAATTTCTTTAATACATATTGGTAATTTTAAACCTCTTTCTTTGGTTTCACTGAAATTCAACCAAATCTATGAACTCATCAAAAATTAAAGAAATCCATTTCTATAGTTTTTACAGTTCATAACAGTTTTCATTGGATGGGAGAAATTGATCATATTTTGCAAATTTCATGGATGATTTAGCAGACTGGTTTTCACTATGTGGAACTAACCTTACCCCCACCTGTCTCCTGTCTCATCCGGATTGTTAGGGCAAGAGGAAGAGTCTAGAGATCTGGAGTGGAGGGAGGGGCAAACAAAAAAGAAAGGAGGTGTGTAAGGGCCCCAGATGCTGGTCCTGGCCCCTTTACACGTCTTTAGACCACCTCAACGTATTCAGTACAAATTCTGTAAACATGTTTTAGTAAACGAATACATTTGGTAAGTGGATCATCTCTTTGAATTTATTTTTTTGGCAGAATTTTCCTAGTGGCCATGTCTGGAGCTCAGGGGTCAGGATGTCTGTCAGGTGGAATGGGCCACAACTGATGGCAGATGGAAGAATGGCTTCATCAGAACTGAGTTTTGGAAAGATAAGATCAAATGAGACATTATTCAATTAGGAAGTTAGACCTCTCCATGTAGTGTGAAGGGTCATTATAAACTTGTCTCTTCCTGTAATGTGGGACAGAAACATCTTTGAGGTAAATATTGAGGGTACCACCAGATACGTGCATAGTATGAATTAAGAACACCTGGGGCATATAGAATCATCTGGATCTAACAGGTTTCAAAATAAAAGATGAAACTCAGTATTTCTTTGGGAGTTAACTTCATATATTCCTTTGAGGACAAGGACTATTTCTAATGTAAATTTAAGATTTAAGATATATTGTTTTCCCCAAAAGGAACAGGAGTGGTGAAGAGAAAAGTGTCCTACATGATTTTGCTTTAAAAAAGTCTTCAAACAGTCTGATCAAATATGAAAGTACAGCTTGTCATATATATTTTTCTTTTTCTTTATATAGCTATATGTATATCTATACATACAGATATACATATCTTTCCATAAACTATTCTTTTAAAATTGCAAATTGTTTGACGCTTTGCTGCCTCGGTTGACAGTTGTCATGAGGAACTCTCAATACGACACAGATCTGACTCCTTTTCTCTACCTCATCATTTTCCTGTCTTTTGGTATTATTTTATCTTACATTTGTTCCCTCTTCCCCAACTCCTCTGCCATTTCCTTGGTCAGACCACTTCTGTGGCTCACCTGGACAATTGCAATAGTCTTCTTCCTCAACCTTCCTGTTTCTTCTCTTTGTTTACTTCAGTCTATCATGTACACATCTACCACAGTGATCTTTTAAAAGCACAAGTACTGGGTGTTATATGTAACTAATGAATCATTGAACACTACATCAAAAACTAATGATGTACTACTATATGTTGGCTAACTGAACATAATAATAAATAAATAAATAAATAAATAAATAAATAAATAAATATTAAAGCACAATAATGAATCACTCCTTAGCTTTAAAGTAAACAAGGGGGTAACAAAATCCAAAATGAAAAACAGTGGTTCTTTATGCCCTAAAGAACAGCATCTATAAATTCCTAAGCCTGACCCTTATATCCCATTTGGACACTTCTATAAGCTGTCCTTCTTAGCAACACCCTCCCCATCTCTCCTTTGAATGGAGGCTAACACTCCCTATGTCATGTGGTAACATTTGTGTGCATGTGCTTTCTTCTATTATAGGCCATAATTTCCTTGAAGATGTGGACCCCATAGTATTTATCGTAGTGCTTTATGACAACTGGGAATTCAATGACTGCTTATTAAATTGAGGTATTTTGCAGAAAAAAAATGTGGGAGAATCATCAGGTCATGCACTCCAGAGCTCTAAATGGGATCCTTCATAGAAAAGGGAAAATGGCAGCCCAGCCCTTCTCTAGGCTGTGGAGAGCCTCTGATCCAACTCTGTTCCAAATGACCTTGGTCGCTGCTCTAATGGCTCCTGTTCTTGGTGAGTACTAGAGAAGTAAGTTCAGACTGGCGACATTCAGGATCATCCACTCATTAGCTCTTAACAGTAACAGATGACTTTTAGCAGAAAGCCACCTTCAGCAACAAGGGTTGATTTGATCGGGAATTTGGAATTTGGAATTGAAGGGGATTTGGAATTATTTGGGATTTAGGGGGAATTTGTTTTACCCATAGAAGAGGCAGTTTTTTACCCACCGCCCCCTAGCATTTCTCCTCCAGGAATTTTCCAAAACAATTTGTCTCCTAACCATGACTTGAAACCAGTCGGTGTGATCTATCAGCCCGACTGAACAATTTTCACTGCATCTCGATCTATCTAGAATAGAGAGGAGAAATAAGTAAAGACTTCTCCTAGGGCTCCTGAAAGGTAAATCGGTGCCCTATTTAATTCTTGCAAGGAAATCAGGATTTACATTTTTATGTTTCAAGGACTCTATGCTTCTTCCTTTGCATTGGTCAAAATCCAACGTGTACAAAAAGGTACAAATTAAGAGTGTGGTTCTTACCCACCTCCCAGCCACCCTGTTTCCCTTTCCTGAGACAAGCAATCTTACATAATGGTATTATTGATGAAATACTATGTTTCTATTGAGGAAAACTGTAGGAATTGCTGGCTTTGCTCAGACATCCCTGATTCACCAGATATGAGGACTCTTGATAGTTGGACGAAATCACATCTGCCATCCTTTAGATAAATTATCTCATAAACACTAGAGAGGGGATGAAAATTTTCTGCCTTTTGTCATTATCATTTATCAGCAAATATGTATTACTGATTACTCACTGGATTCGTTGAACAATGGGGGACAATAAGAGTTATTATTTTTCTTGATTAGAGGAGAAAAGAATGGTCCTTTATCTAAAAATCATACTACTGAAATATTAAGATGCTGTGTTTTGAGCTCTAACTTCTGGCGCTTTTTGTCATTTTGGTGTCCAGGAGTTTGTGGTCCCCCGCCGGCTTTACCCTTTGCTTCTCTAATAACTGAGGTGAATGAGACACACTTCAACACTGGATTTGTCCTGAGATACACCTGCCGTCCTGGCTACAGTAAGGATATTTCTTCAAGCCAGACTGCTATCTGTCAACGTAGCACATGGAGATACAACGAATTCTGTGTCAGTAAGTACGAACATTTAGTTTTCTTCTTTATGCTTTTCACTTCTTTGCAAAGTTGTCTCAGGAATTAAGTTTTCTGAGCGCAAATGAGCATCTTTGGTCACTAAGAAACCAAGTCACTGATTTCAGTGTACATACGTGTGCTTTTGGAAAGCGTAAGCAAAAAAACCAAATAAAACGGAAATTACAAACCACCCAGTTGCCGTGAAAAATTAGCTTATCCTTTACCCTGTAATTCAGTTAACATTTCTTTCGAAGTAAACTGAAAATTCAGTTTTAGTATTTTGAAAACCAGATTCATTCTTTGCAAAGTTATCAAAAGTTATGTGGCTAGAGAGAGGTAATGCGGTTTCCAAAGAAACCTCAACCAAAGCGTCTGCTGTGTTTGGAAGAAGATTCTGTGATTCCTTAGAGTTGAGAATAAATTCTGTAATGTTCTTCCAATAGTGAAGAACACATCTACACTTTCTGTTGTCCCTTTTGTGACCAAGGACATGCGTTTTTGAGTAGCCTACATACAAAGTACATGCCACAGATCTAGAATGGAGCATAGGTCCCTGATCAGTAAGTATCCTGGACCATAGCCTCCGTGACCATAGTGATTTAACTGAGTGTTTTTCTCTAAGGGTGAAATGTACCAGAAAAATATGAGATCAAATTTGGTATTCATTTATCCTCTAAAGTAAAAATTTAGTGAGTCAGGATGAGAAATAAATTCAGATCTCAACCTCAGGCTCTTTCTGGAAAAAGCATAGCTCTTTCAAAGCTAATCAGTCCTCTAATGCCTTATCTGTGAGTGTTTGGAATCACTAATTATCATTTTAATTTTTCTGTTAGAGAAACGATGCAGAAACCCAGGAGAATTACAAAATGGGAAAGTGATAGCTAATACAGATCTCGTCTTTGGATCACACTTAGAATTTGTTTGTTCAGAAGGGTGAGTGTGAAGCAAACTAGAAACAATTGTTTTAAATGAATTTTTAATAAATAGCTGATATATTTCAAAAGTAAAAATGATGGAAGACCATATACACTGAGAATTCTCACTTCTACCCTCTTGCCATCCACCCCATTTTTTTCATGTCCTTAAACAGGGATCCACATTTATTGGTTTCTTATGTATCTTTCTAGTGTTTACTTTTACAAACACAAGCTAAAAATTAGTATATATTTTTATTTTACACCTTTACAATAACGAATGTAGCTTTGAATTTTGCTTTATTTTTACTCATCAATATATACAGAACATAGTTCCACATTTGTGCGTAGAAGTTCCTCATCGATTTGTCATCACAACTTCATAGAATGTTATTGTGTGATGTATCATGGATTAACAATCTCTTTGACGGATTCATAGGTATTTCCAATGTTTTGACATTCTGAAGAGTGCTCTGATTTATCACTTTGTACATATATAATTTTGTACAGATGCAATTATATCTGTAGGGTAAATTTCCAGAGTGGGATTTCTGGGTCAGAGTATACATATTTGAAAATTTGAAAGATACTGCCTAATTGCTCTCCTTAGAGGTTATAATGTTTTGCAGAGTATGTAAATGTCTGTCTCTTCATAGACTTCCCAACTGTGTTGTCAATCTTTTGCAAACGTGAAATTTTTGGCAATTTTCCGAAGAGGTAAAAATGAAATCTTACTGTAGTTTCAATGTATATTTCTCTTATCATGGGTGAAATTGAGCATATTTTTATGTGTTCAAGAGATATTTGTATTGATTTGTGAACCATTTGGCATATCCTTTGCCTATTTTTTAAAATTAATTTCTTGAAATTTCTATTCTTGATTTCTAGGATAGATACCTACATACGTAAACATATATGTACACACACACACGATATATACACATGAACTTATGCATACTAGGATTTAGACCTTGTTTCTGATAGGAGCTTTAACTTTCTCTCCAAGTATATTATTTTTCTTTTGACTTGGCTATTGACACATTTTTTTCTTCTTAAGGAAAAAACTATCTTTTTAAAATGGTTTCTGGATTTTAGGTCTTCATTTAAAAGCCCTTCTCCAATACAAGATTTTAAACTATTTGCCTAGATTTCTTCTGCTACTGTTATGTTTTCATATTTTTTAATGCTTAAAGCTTTGGTCCATTTGGAGGCAATATACAATATACAGTGCAAGATATATATTCTAGGCTATATTTTCCCATATGACTTTCCTGTTATTCCAAAAGTCCATCTTTAGTTTATTGATTTGAGAGTACTTTTTAACACTATATTAAATTCTCATATATATCTTGTATGTATCTGCATATGTTTCTACTTAATGCCATTGTTTTGCCTACATATTCATCTACACATTTCATAGTGACGTACTATCAAGGCTTTATAATATATTTTAATGGCCTATATGAGTAGTCCTGCCTTATTGCTTTTTTAAAAATTTTCCTGACAATACCTGTTTATTTTTCTATGTGAGGTTTAAATTTAGGCATATTTTAAAATCAGTACTGGACTAGTGTTTAACTTAACTTTTAAAGAAACTTTTCCCAACACTTTTCCTCTACCCTCTCAGGGTCTCTGACTGGGCTTGAGAATTAAGTTGACATAAGACAGATTAGCAGGAGAAGAGCATACAAATTTTATTTTTAGACGTCCATGGGAGCCTTCACAGGAAAATTAAGACCCCAAAAGCGGGTTAAGCCTCGGTGTTTATATACTAGGTTGAAGAAAAAGTAGCAATTGTGGAAAAGTGACAAAAATCTATGAAAGGTTGCAGGCAGATAAGGGTCACTTTGACAAGGTCTGTCTGCACAGATGCCTCCTGGCTTTGCCTCCCCATCTCTGGTGATAAGTTTGTTCTTTTCCTCCTGTTATGGGGAAAGCATCTTCACATAAGAGTTTTATCTCCTGCTTTCAGGAAGAAAAGGAGAAGTCAGAGTGCCTTCCTTTGTCTATTTCAAGTGCCTTTAACTCGAAATAGTCTAGTAATTTTACTCTTAGTTGTTTTGACACAGACCATTTACTTCAACATTTTGTTGCTATATGCTGCTCTTTTAAAATGTGGATTAAGTATTATTTTATTTCTGCAATATTTAATTGAAATACATTTAAAAATAGCTATTTTGTTCTGTTTCGTGTTCCTTCTCCAGGTTCCCCAACTAAGTATGTGTTGATTCCTTTGCTTGTCCCCGTGTTTAACATTTTCCCCTAATGCTCTTGTTTCCGTTTGTTTGATTTTCACACATGTAATCCTTATTTTTCCCTGACTGTGTATGACTCGTGAGATGTGAAGTGAGAAGATTCAGAAGGGAACTGCTATTGGAATGCTAAATTTTTCCTACTGGAATAACTGGAAACCATATTTTCCCCTTGGTTTCCTGGGTAGCTTAGAACACTTACATTTTCAAGAAATTTCAAAACAAAGAAATGCTTAATTCTCAGTGTCTTTTATTTTATTAAAAGATTCATTTTTCTTTGAGTTAGTATTAAATAAGTCCCTGGGGCTCCAGTTTGCCAAAGGCAACATTTCCATAGTGTTCAACCACAGTGTATATTTATTCCTTGATGATAGTACCGTTTTAAGACATACTAACAATGCTTTTTCTTTCCATTACTATCATACACTGAGGGGAGTAAGACCAACTGAAGAAAGCTTAGAACTGTCAAGAGCCATAAAAAATGGGGATTGTGAACGGGGGAGTTAGTGGTGTATTGGAGAGGGTAAGCACCCGGAAGTCAGAAGGGGGCTGCATGTCAGAGGGCCTGAGAGTTTGGGGCCAGAAATCTGGCTGCTACTGTCATCTAGACAAAATTACAAAACACACTCAAGTGAGCCTTTTACCATACATTGTCCTGGTTGAGCTCTGGATGAATGCCATGGCCAATATAGTTGATGGCCAATAACAGATTCCAGAATAAAAGAACGAATGAACCAACACACGCACATCTCATTGCAGTGATGAAGTTTTACTGAATGGAAGGCTCAATGGGAAGTGTTATCTGGAAAACATTATTTCTTCATTTTTACTATTGAGTAACCAGTTTATTTGTTCAGACCCCTTTATCCAATTTAATTTAAGGTAAGAAGAATTTCATTAAACTCTTTGATCCTATCTCATTCAGATATATTTTAATTGGCCCAGCCACTAGTTATTGTGAGATCCAAGATAAAGGAGTTGATTGGAGTGATCCTCTCCCACTATGTATAAGTAAGTAAAGACTTTTTCTGACTTGATTGCAAAGCTAAACCATGTTAGAAAATAAAACTCTTGTGCATCTTTGCTGCTTCTTATACCCACCATTAGAATTTGCATCATGAATGCTAGATTTGCAAAGATACCTTCCCTGATTAGTTCTTCTCCTTCACTCCCTCCCAGTTGCTAAATGTGAGCCTCCTCCAAACATCAGCAATGGGAAGCACAATGGTGGAGATGAAGATTTCTACACATATGGCTCTTCTGTCACCTACAGATGTGACCCCAACTTCTCAATGATAGGCAAAGCCTCCATTTCTTGCGCAGTGGAAAATAAGACAGTAGGGGTCTGGAGTCCAAGTCCTCCTACTTGTAAAAGTAAGTCACAGTGATGAATTTTGGTTTGAATGGTTTATTTAAAAGGAAAAGGTAGGTGAATTTGCTGGGGGAAACGGAATGATTGCAAGACTAATCATTGCAATGATGCAGTCATTTATTTGCTCAACCGATATTTATGTATGATGTACCAGCGTGCGGTAACAAACAGCACCTATATCTCATTGGCTCTGCAAAGTAAAAGTTGATTTTTATTCATACCGAGTCTGCTGCACGCCCGGGGGACTCTCTAGGCCAGCTGTAGTCTAGGTGTAAATTCAGCAACGAGTCTAGCAATCCAGGTTGTTTTGATCTCGTGATACTTCCACATCAAAATGTGCTTTCAAAATCTCTTCAGTAGGTGAAGAGAGAAAAGTAAATTATGCCCTGGCTTTTTAAAAGAGCTTCGGTCCGAAGTGACCGCATGTCACCTTACAACCTTTTGTCCCAAACTAGCAACATGTAGACCCTATCTTGAGGGATATTGCCTTTTGTCTGTTTAGGGAGAGGAAGTGGAAATATTGGTTAGCACTTACAACGTTCACCACAAGTGCCTACAGGACAAAACAAAACACATCAGAAGATCTACTGAGTATTGTTAGTTGGCTAATTTGAGAGTCCTTCCTTTGCGACTAAGTGTCTACATAGTATCACTTAATATTCCGACTCACCACAGGACACAGTCAAATCAGGGCATGAAAAAGCATGACACAGAGAGCAATTCAAAATACCAGGAGTCCAGACAGCAAGAGGTGGAAATGGCAGAGTTTGAGGACAGAAATTTAGCAGAGCCAGATTACGAAGGACATCATGTGTCCCTCGGAGGAGTTCGGAGCGAGGTGAAATGAGAACTTCAAAAGGCTTCAACCAGGGAAGTAAATGTGTTGCATTTCAGAAAGACAAGTCTGGCCACAGAAGGGACAACAAAGGAAATGGGACAAAACTCAACCCATAGGCACGTGTTGCAACCATCCAGCCAAGTGGCAAAGGTAGCTTCAGCCATAGCCATGAGTCATCGAGGTGGCAGGACTGACATGGGGGCAAGAGGACTGACTGCTGTGGGGTTGGGGTGGTGGGGGCAGTTCGTTCTTTGTTTGTGAGAGCACAGATCTCTGACGCCTGGCTGCCTCTTCCTCATGACCGCCATATCATTACCACTGGCCACTGACCCATACTGAAATCATGCAGAACAGTAGCCACCGTAAGGGGAGGATTATGAAGACTTTGAGGGATGTGTTTCTTCTGAGTTATATAGATGGCTGGTTTTTCTTGAGTAAGCTGGATAACTTAGTTATTAATAACTAAGTTATTCACAATCATATCATAACAGAACCGATAGGATGGGACCTCATTTTACTGAGGCTTTTAAAAGTTGCAGTTATAGGGGTGCCTGGGTGGCTCAGTGGGCTAAAGCCTCTGCCTTCGGCTCAGGTCATGATCTCAGGGTCCTGGGATCGAGCCCCGCATCGGGCTCTCTGCTCAGCGGGGAGCCTGCTTCCTCCTCTCTCTCTGCCTGCCTCTCTGCCTACTTGTGATCCCTCTCTGTCAAAAAAATAAATAAATAAAATCTTTAAAAAAAAGTTGCAATTATATTCACTTTAAAATGTTTTCCTTGTAACTACTTATACCGTATTAGGCTTTCATGTCATAGTTGAAACTGCATTAGCAATAATAGCAAGTGATATCCTTATTGCCATTTCTCTTTTACGATGCACTTGTCTTTTCTTGTGATTCTTTAGAAATCGTCTGTTCTAAGCCAGATGTTAAAAATGGAAAAGTGATCTCTGGATTTAGAACCATCTATACCTACCAAAACTCCATGACATTTGACTGCGAGGAAGGTTTTATTCTCAAAGGAAGCAGTTTAATCCATTGTGGAGAAAATGGTGACTGGGATCCTCCTCCTCCCATTTGTGAGCTCAGTAAGTATGGACCATGCAGGAAGTTCGATGTTTGGCATCTAAATTACCCAGAAATGTTGGTGGGGGCATATTTGTATGCCTAAACTCACTAGAACCGCAGTAAAAACTGAAATTTAGATCAATAATTGTCTTTATTTTTTCTAATTGTTGGAAAAAAGAAAGATTACAGTCCGCTGGGTAAGGTCTTATATAATCACGAAAGGCTGCCATATACAGTTGTACAGGTTGTGGACACTTCAACCCTAAAGGGAGACATTAGCATTCTAGACATTGTGGATTAGTGTATTTATTTCAACAATTTTCTCACAGTAGGAAACTTGTTTTGTTCTAACAAAATCATTACATTATCATGATTGATTTGAAAGATACATAGTAAAGTGTCCTGTCGGGGGGTGAGGGGGCAGAAATGCCTTTTTCCGACTTCCACAAAAAAATTATATAGACTAACTATGATTTTGATGCTCTGAAACTATAAACTCATGTGGATCATGAAAACTTCTGTTAATAGTAATAATGATAAGTTAGTGCTGGTTGGTTAGTGCTAGTTAGTGCCAGCTGCTGATGCAGCTGGTGCCTCGGCCATGACAAGATGGTCCCTGGCTGAATGAACGTCTGGATCCTCCAATAGGACAGGCTTGGTGATGATCACTGTTCCATCTCTAGTATCAGTGTCTTTTCCTCTTGTTCTTCCTTTATGAGCAGATAGTTGTACTGACTTACCAAGCATCCCAAATGCCTTCTGGGAAAGGTACAACAACCACGTGCCAACAAAAAATGGAATGTATAATATTGGAACTGTGTTGAGGTACAAGTGCTCTACCGGCTATAAACCTGCTTTGAAGAGGCCTACGACCGTGATTTGTCAGAGAAATTTGACTTGGACCCCACACATAGGATGTAAGGGTGAGTCTCTGCTTTTTAAATCTTCTTAGATACCCACCATGTGCTACGCTTTTTTTTTTTTTTTTCTTAAAATGAATGCAATTTTATCTTTCAAGATACATTTAGGATTATAATAATTCAACAGAGGAGTGAAGTATTATTGTCAGAAGGGATCATGAAAGTCTTGGAGGAGCTGAGAAACTATAACTATAACTTTCCTTATCCCATTTCAAAATCAAATGAGACGTGGACACGGAGGGGACACAGAAGTGAAGCATTAGGCAGATTGAGCATTAGCCTCACCACTGGTGAAAGCGGCATGGAAAACATGGCTCAACATTTACCAGAGTCAGACCTCCATCACAGCCCTTTCCTCCCCAGTGTTGACTTTGGAGTGCTTAGTAGAAGGAAAGTCTGTGAGGCAGTCATGAACTCAGCAAGCTGCAAAGTGGCTTGTGTCTCCATGTCTTTGAGCTGAGGGGCTGTGGGCTGCTGGAGTTGGGTCTTGTGACCTGCCCCTGGAAGACAGACCCTGACCCCTGACCCAGTACTCTGGCCCTTCAGAGGGGAAAAAAGGAGACTTTCTGCAATCTCAAGATGTCTTTTCTCTTTGAGAGAATGCAAGGAGCTGAGAGACAGGCGGATGCAATTTTATGGGCTTCAGTGGAATAGACAACAGAGGGAGAAAATGCTTCCTTCCACACATCAGAACCTTGCCATTTTAGAGGTGAAGACACAGAGGCCCAGGATATAGGGAACTTTATTCTACAGATTGGAATTTGAAAAATGTGTAAAATGAACAAGTAATGAAAAATGGTAGTTTAGATCAACTCATTGGAAGATCATTTGTTTCACATTAGGACTTAAAGTTTAATTGCAGTTATTTAGACTCATTTGGGGGTAATAAAATGAAAAGTTTTAACAAAATTATTAAAATATATTTAACAATGATTGCCACCACTTAAATAACAAAGTATTAATAAATACAAGCCTTTCACAACAATAGACACATGGATCAATGGAACAGAACAGAGAGCCCAGATAGGGACCCTCAACTCTATGGTCAAATAATCTTCAACAAAGCAGGAAAAAATATCCAATGGGAAAAAGAAAGTCTCTTCAATAAACGGTGCTGGGAAAATTGGACAACTATGTACAGAAGAATGAAACTCAATCATTCTCTTACACCATATACAAAGATAAACTCCAAATGGTTGAAAGACCTCAACGTGAGACAGGAATCCATCAAAAGCTTAGAGGAGAACATAGGCAGTAACCTGTTCGACATCAGCCACAGCAACTTCTTTCAAGACATGTCACCAAAGAAAGACAAGGGAAACAAAAGCAAAAATGAACTTTTTGGGACTTCATCAAGATAAAAAGTTCTGCACAGCAAAGGAAACAGTCAACGAAACAAAGAAGCAACCCACAGAATGGGAGAAGATATTTGCAAATGACACTACAGACAAAGGGCTGATATCTAAGATCTATAAAGGATTCTCAAACTTTCATTAAAAATGAAAGAATTTGAGTAGCTATTTCTCTTAAATTTGGCATCAAAAAAGAAAAATCCTGACCATGTGCAGTAATTGAAATTTATTTCTGTGCATTAGCTGTCAGGTGGATATAAACCTGTAAGGACATTTTTGCTCATGTGACTGAGGAAGTGTAAGGTATTAGAGAGGTTAATAATGATGTAACCCTAATGAAACCATAAACAATGAATGTTATTTGTCATTGCTTTTGAATACTTCTGAAAATTTACATTTGCATGCAGGTTTCATCCAGTGTCTCATTTTGGAGGCTTTTTAATGAAATTATTTCGTTAAGGGAAATGACTAGGTTGGAGTACTTTAGCAACCAGGGACAGGGAGGGCAGACCCAAAGTGTTTCAGGTACCCTTTTCTGTTTCCCCAATCTCTCTTCAGTGGTGAAATCTTTGAAAAGCAGAAATGAGTTTATTACCCACAGAAGCCTCATTGCATTGATTTTACTAACCATTTGTCTCACTTTTTATTTTTTAGAGGTGTGTTGCCCAATACCAGAGCTGAAGAATGGCGAAATCATTTCACAACGCACTAGATCTGTGAATAACTGTGCTTATTTCTATAGAGATGTAGTTTTTTATATGTGTTACAAGACATATCAGTTGGAAGCTAGATGCCAAGAAGATGGCACGTGGTATCCCAAAACACCAGCATGCAATGAGAGTAAGAGCTTATGGAATTTTATGTTATTTTTTTCTTTTCTTTTTTAAAATTTACATCCAGGTTGGTTAACACATAGTGTAATATTAGTTTGGGGTAGAATTTAGTGATTCATCAGTTGCATATAACACCCAGTGCTCATTATATCAAGTGCCCTCCTCAGTGCCCATCACCCAATTACCCCATCCCCCCACACCCCTCCCCTCCAGCAACCCTCAGTTTGTTCCATGTTTCTGCATATCAAAGTGATGGAGATTATTAAGGAAAGGTTTCAAATTAGGAAGAATTTGTATACCCTGCATGATTTTTTGGAGTGGATAAATTTGTTAAAAAGCATTGCCCACCCTCCGATCCAACTTTCTTTTTCCTCCTTATTGTTTATTCCCATTCTCTTGACCTTCCTGGTTTTCTTTTCTTTTCTGAATCAGTAAAAATAGGCCACATCTAATAGATCAGCTGAACTTTTCAATTGTTGTCTTCTGTTTCTTGGTATTTATTGTCTTTTCTTCTCTTCTTTCTGTCCATATGCCTTAATCTGCTGCTCGAGACCCACCCAAATCTATTTGAACCCATCTTTCTAAACTTGCTTCCTTTCTTCTGCAAACTTCCTTCCTTCCTTCTGCTGTCTCTAAGTTCTCCTTCAGACTATCCCGCAGTGTGAAATGCCTACCTCTCCCTCACCAAGAGCACTGAAGTGATAAACAAAATCCTACATCTCCCATTGCTTTTCCATGGCCCTATCTACTGATGGTCAAGAACAATTACCCCTGCTGGATAGTGACGTTTCTTCTTGCCTCGTGTGTAAGAAGGAGCCCTAAAGTGTTCAGAGTGCTGTGTTCCAGAAGATATTATAAAGTAATATTGTGAAGTCTCATCACTAAAAAATATTGCCTCTCAACTGGCACTTCAACTGTGCCTTTATCAGGCTATTCCAATGTCCAAACAGATTTACGGGTTCAGAATGATGCAGTCTGTAATGTGACTAGTACATTCCATGGCCACGGTCTCAGTACCACACCTCTTTTGCTGTGAGTGGGTTTTCTGATTGCACAAAATGTAATTGGATTCTAGTTATTTAAAAACTCTCTAACTTCCAGATAACAGTGCTGACTGTAGTCCCACAAGCAGAAAAGGCAAACCCATACCTGGAACACTTGCATATTTCTGTCAAAAGACATATTTGTCCCTTCCAGGTAGAAGGGATGCAATATAGTCAACTTGCTACCAAGTGGCTTTGTGGTTATCTCAAGGGATGGTATCATATTAGAGACTTAACATTGTGGCTGGCAGTTCGAAGATTCAGTGACAGCCTTGGTAAGTGGCAGTCCATGTTGTCGTGCCCGTGTTCGTTCTTCATCCGTACCACCCCTTTGCTCCTCTTCCTCTTGTGACAGCACTGGCGAGGCCAATGACGGAAGATGGCTGACTTCAACTGGCTGAGACATTGCTTAATTGTTTAATGCCTACCCTACTGGGGGTGCTCTGCTGGTGTTACATGCAAAATAACAACTTTGCACTTCCTGTCATTCCCATATGTCCAGACACCTGCTTCTACCCACCCCAGATCTCCTTGGGCCTAATCTTCCAATCTTTGTCCTTAAGGGCACTGCCAAACAAGCCATTCATTCTGGGTCATTCCAGGCTAATTTCATCTACTTTATCCCACTTCTTTTTCCAACAAAGTGAATGACCAGATCATCTAAGGTTTTTCCTTGCTACTCTCTTTCCCTGATCAGGCTCTAAAGCAGCTTCCGCCTGTTTTAGCTTACACACACATATCCAAAATACACATCTGTGAATAAGGCTTGGCTTCTCTCTCTTCTGTCAGTTGGTTATAATGGATACTTCACATAGCCATAAGCGTGAGCTCAAGAGGCGCTTGTGCAACAGTGGATGGGCACAAGTAGGATCTAGGCTCCCTATCTGTGCGGGCTGCTCATGCCATCTGGCCCTTGCTCATGCTCAATCTCAGATAACAACTTCCATTTTGTAATGAATTGTTTGTGGCCTGCCTGGCCTCATAACTTGGTTCTGGTAGACCAAGATCATGATATTGGCACATGCTCACTTCACGACCGAATATCAGGCACAGTTTCTATCAGGACCGAACAACATGGCAAGAGTTATATCTCACACAGCACATTGCAAGGCCTTGCTTCTGGATCTCAAGGGATTTATGCTGTGATAGTCCCACTGATGTTTGCATGCTTTCTGACTATAACCACTTTCAATATACGAGGCTCTGCTGCGTCTTAAGTTTCAAGCAACAGGACAACTTCACTGCAACTGCCTCAGTAGGACAAAAGATGTTCTTAGTGTTCTAGGCATTTAGGAATTTATAAGGGTTTAAGAGGTCTGCACCAGAAACGCAGATGGATTATCTATCTATCTATCTATCTATCTATCTATCTATCTATCTATCTACCTATCTCAACATACCACTTTCTTCTTGCTCATTAAGTAGAATAACATAA
>CM052893.1:30149388-30164821 GCA_028534135.1 Potos flavus
GCAAACTGTTTCTGACCTTTTCGGATAGGGATAAAAACAAGGCATCTGCTAAACCAGTGGTCCTAACTTCCCCGAAGATACAAAAATCTACTCTAGCAAAGATGTCACATCTGAAATGAGAACGGAAATGTTGAGTTTTCAATAGTCGACTGTAATTCCCCAGAATCCTAACTTCTTTTGTAGACAGACTGGGGAAATAAATGGCGATAGAATGGGGAGGGAGCTTCAGTTCTTTAAGAGTGGCATCAGTTCCCCCATTTCCCCTGCCACCTTGGTATAGGATATATTTTTTAATATGCTGTCTTTGCTTCAAGGGGGATGGAGATGGGCAAGATCAATGGCTTCTACTTGACTTCTAGATATGACAGGTCTTACCCCAAAGGCCAAGAACTCAACATGGGGGTTGAACAAAGATTAATTTTAACCATTCCAATTATACTTTTGAAGATATTAGAGATGACCACCAAGCGGTCTAATGATGGGGCCATGATGGTTCCTCAGCCTGGGGCTTACAGGAGGGCGGCCCAGGTCTTGGGTTTGGCTAAGTGATCCTCTGAGCAGAGAAGACGGCAGGACAGAGTGGAGCCTCCTACAAAACACACAGATTCTGGGATGAGTTATTTTTTTACATTCGACAAGCTCATGCTCTCTCACTTTTATCTCTCACCGTCAAGATTGTGATTTTCCTCCTGAGGTGGCCCACGGATATTATGAAGAAACTAAAGGATTACAAATATTCATAAGAAATGAAGTGATATATAAATGTGACAAAGGATATAGTCTGATTGGAGAGTCCAAACTCTCTTGCAGTTCTTCACACTGGACACCTGCAGCCCCTCAGTGCAAAGGTAACTCCAGCTCCCTCTTCAGTCAGGTGGGTGGAAGTGTCACAAAAGCACGGAAGCATTTGATTGGATTTGATTTATTTGAAATCAGGACTGTGTTCGGGATGTAAACAGTGCAAAGGGAGCACATAAACATCCACCTCCCTTCCTCTTTCTCCCAGTCACAAAATTCAGCCCCTATGCCCACGTTCCTGTATATTTCCAGAAAAATTCTGCACGTGCCCATTTCATCTATGGCCTGTAGCAAAATTTTCCTGTAAGCTTGCTCTAGCGTGAATGTGGGCTGTCATGGGCTAATTCCAAACGTCACGAAGTGGCAAGACTTCCATCACAGCCTCGTGCAAGGCCCCGCCTACGCACGCTGCCGGCTGCGGTGGGGGGGCTCCTACTGTGTTGTGGGGACAGGACAAGTCAAGGTCAAGTCTGACTTTTACAGGCACAGAGGCTAATAGCACGTTGCCGTCAGCAACTCCGGGGATTATTTGCCACCATAGTCTCCCTTACACCAGAGGCCAATCGGCAGAAGGGAACATTTCATAGCTCGTGTCTTTCTGCGATCGAGAGAGGAGGGATACTTGCTTTGATAGCTGAGGACCTGGGGTCACATGCCATTTTTATATCCTATCATGTTCTTGAAAAGTATGAAGACCTCGGACAAGTTTCTTTTTTTTTTTTCGGGCAAGTTTCTTAACCTGTCTGTATCTCAACTTTCTCCCTGAAAAATGGGAATGATAACAGTCCTTACCTCACAGAGCTGAATCACATAAAATGTTCGGCCCGGGTCTGATATATCGTTGTGGCCAATGCTCAACCAAAATGCTAACAAATATTACTGTTACCGAAACGAAAGAAAAGATAAAACAATTAGCAGCACCCATGATAGTTAATCCTCATAATCCTAGCCTGTTGTCATGTCTTTTTCCTTACACTTACATATTGCTTAAGACTGTGTTTCCATTGTAGCTCTGTGTCCAAAACCAGAAATACCCCATGCAAAGCTGTCCGTGGATAAGGATCAATATCTTCAACCTGCAAATGTCACTGTCCAGTGTGATCCTGGCTATGAGTTGGTTGGTCCCCAAAATATCACTTGCTTAGAGAGCAGAACCTGGTACCCTGAGTTGCCCAAGTGTGAGTGGGTAAGTGGCATGATTCAAGAAAAGCTCGTGTGTTAGCCAATCCTAGAATGGGGCCTCCCCGCAAACACTGTTCCAGCCCACAGTGGTGAGATCTGACTTGTCAGGAGTCCATTCTGAGTCCTTCAAAGGAACTCTCTTCTTTCTCGAAGCACTGTGGTCAGGTAGGAGTGGCAAGCTTTCCTTTCTCACTGCAGGAGAAGGAAAAACCGAGTCCCTCAAGGAGAAGAGGGTCTCAGGTGCTGGGGACTTTTCCTAGACTATGTAATATACTGTGTTCCATTTCTGGATGGTCTCCGAAACAGCCTCTGTCCTCCCAGAAGCCCCCTACGAAGCTGTCACAGAACAGGTCCCTATCCCTCTGGGAAGGACTCTGGTGGGACCCAAGGTGTTTTCTGGTTTTCCTGCCCACCAGACAGTCATGGGCTTGGGCTTGGCTCTGAGCTACAGTCCTGTCATTATCAAGAGGTCCCCCCTCAACCTGCTCCTTCGTGATTTGGAGAGAAGCCACTCAATGACACCCAGCCTCTACATCTCTTTCAGGTGATCCCTGAAGGCTGTGAACATGTCCGCAAAGGCAGAAAGATCATGCAGTGTCTCCCCAACCCAGCGGATGTGAAAATGGCCATGGAGCTGTATAAATTGTCTTTGGAGATTGAACTACTGGAACTACAGAGAGACAAGGCAAAGAAATTTACTGTGGAGTCACCACTGTAATTTCCCCCAAAAGAGGGAGAAAAATGTGCCACCTTCAATACAATACAGATCCCTTCAGCTTACCAGCTCTGCCGTCCCCTCTGCACCGTGGTTCATGGTGATAAATGTTTAGATAGGATAATTTGTTCACATTTAGTGCTTCGTGCCTGTAGAATTATTGATGATCTTGTAGCCGATGGTTTTGCATTTCTGGACACAAAGTGCACACTTCTTTTTCAAGTAAAAAACTTATGTATCAGAAACGAATTTGTCTTTGTGGTCATTAGGACTCTGTCCTTAATGAGGTCCCTAAACACACCCGTTCCCTAAAGTTAATACATTTCCTTGACTGTAAGGGCCTTGGACATGGACGTGGGCTCACAGCAAAGCATTCCCCGGATTGCCTCCCTGCACACTTTCACACGTGCTAATCCCTCAGCTCCTCAGTATTTAGATTCAATGTCAACACACCCCATGTTCCTGGTCCAATCTCCCCATTTGAAGGGAGTCTTGCCCTTTACGAACCCCCACGCCCTTGCCCTCTGCCTCATTAATGCTACGTCTCGGCTTCTGCCTGACAGGAAAGGGATTCGTGTTTGTGTCTGGACCTCCTTCTTCCATCTTGAGAAAACAAACTCTGACAGACTGATGCATGAGGCCCACATGGCGGCCTGTGTGTCCCCAAGTCCTCCTTTCTCCTTAACAGAAAAGTGAAATGGCCTGAGCAGGTATCCCACACATGAGGAGAAACCCCCACCCATCCCCCGTCCATCTTGGGGTATCCTGGACACTGTGGTTCCTTCTACTCACCACGCCGTCCGAGGCTTGCCTCCTCTGAAATCTCTCATTCGTGTCCCAGCCCCGTTGCTTGTCTCTCCTCTCTTTGTTCACACGCCTCTGTGGGGGAGCGCAGGCCTCTTTTGTTCTCATTTCACCAAATATACTCTGCAGAGGCTCAGAGGCTTCCACTGAACTTTAGACGCAGCAGGAACTGTTAGAGAATCTGACAGAACCCGGAGGGGATCTGCCGATGGTCCTGAAAGCCATTCGCCCGCTCCTGATTCTAGCAAATTGGTAGGTTTTTACTTGGGGTTGTCCCTTAGACGAGGATTTGTGGGTCCCTGGTTTCCTTGGAGCGTGGCCCCGGAAAGCAGTGTTTAGCCAGTGGGTAGTTTAGCTAGTGTTTAGCTAGTGGGTGGATGACCAGATGAAAAAGGGAGGACGACTGGAGGAAGGAGCTTTACAGGGGTGAATACTGTGGTTGCTAACGGTGCTCAGGGAGGCCGACTGTGCTCCGAGAGTGTGCGGGACAGTTCTGAGTAGACTTTCCAGGGGTGAGGACCTCGGGCATCTATCCACTGAGTCCTTCCTCTCACGGGTGAAGACTGGCTCCAACAGCTTTGGCGGCCAAACCTGTGGGCCCACTGAACAGGCTCCCGAGGCAGGGCTCAAGGTCAGGTGCAGAGAGGCTGGTAGAGGAGGGCACCGTGGGCTGGGCGGCCAGCAGCAGCCTCCTGTGCAGGGGCAGGGGCAGAGCACAGCCGGCCTGGGCCGCTCTTCCCTTTTCTCTGCGGCTCTCTTCCCACATCTCTTCTGGCCTGTCCCTCTCTCTCTCAAAACTCCCCTTCATCGGACCCCTGCATTACTTGGTATCAGTTGGCTCCAACAGAATTCTTTTCATTTTCGTAGAGAGTCATTTGACTTTCCACCTACCATTAGACTCTGGGCTTATAGACGTCTTTTGTTATGTGCAGTCTTACCAATCAAATATTTACTAAACCTGCCTGAAAAACAACTTGATTAAAATTTACAAATAAGTTAAAAATCCATTAGAGCGAATGGTGGGTTTTCCCGGTTGGTTCTGGGCGTGAGGGTGTGCCAATGAGCCCCCGGGGGTGCCTCAGGCATTTTCTCAGGGGGAGAAAATCTGCTACTGGTCATTTAAATTCGTGTGCATTTTAAATACCATTTTCCACTTTATTTACTGAAAATCTGATCCATGAACATAGAGAAGCCTGCCAAGGTTCTAGGTGAGACTAAGAAGCAGAGAAAAGCCTTATCAGAAGAATTTATAAAGAGGAATTTGTTCAGTCAGATGATCACTAATGCTTGGAGGAAGAGGCAGGGAAAGAGCCTGAGTAATTTTATATCACATATGAAAAATAAATTTTAGAACATACAGAAAAACAAATTGCCTTTGCCTTATCAGGAGGTGGGCAGATGTATCATGGAAAAACAAAAACGAAAACAAAACTGAATTGTCAGCATAGTCTCATGTTAGCATAGTCTCATCCTTATAATTGTAAGCAAAGGAAACCCAAAAAGATGGCTATTCTATTCTATTCTATTCTATTCTATTCTATTCTATTCTATTTCATTTCATTTCATTACATTTTATTTTATTTTATTTTAATTTTACATATCACTCTTCATTTTGATAGCACCACCAGAAGTTCCCGCTAACAAAAGTAGTTGCCCATATTGTGTGTCAGGCATGGATTTAAGCCCCTTATACATATTTTTCTCACTTAATCCTTGTAATGATCCTAAGAGGTTAGAATGATTAGTCCCCTGAAACCAACGAGGGAACAGAAAAGGCTCAGGAAGTTAATAAGATGCATGATGAAGGGTGGGTGGGAAGGACATTAATGCGAGAATCCATTTCTTCCCCAGGAGTCCACTCACAGTTGACGCCCTTGCTTCTGGCTCTAGAGCTGCCCGGACAGGGACAAACCGACGGGAATCCTTGCGTTCATCCCCCTCGGCCTCACTGAGCAGCCCCAGCAGCAGCAGGGGCTCTTTGGTCTGTCCTGCAGCCTGAATCTGGTTGGGCGCGTGGGGAATCTGCTCCCCATCCCAGCCATCCTCTTGGACCTCACCTCCACAGCCTTATGTACTTCTTCCTCGGCAACACGTCTCTTCTTGATATTTTTTTTTACCCCCACCGCCATCCCCAAGATGCTGGCGAACCCCCTGGATGGGCACGCCACCAACGGAAGCCCATTCTATGTATCCGGCTTCCTGCTGTAGTACTTCCTATGTACTTCCAAGGTCTGCGTGGCCCGGAAAAGAGGATGCTAACCAGTTCCTTAGGGTTAGATGTGGGTAACTATCTGTTTCATTGACTTGCTTTCACTGATCTCACCTTCTCCCACTAGTGAGAGTGATGACACCCTTCTCCTCTCCCTCCTGTGGCCACCAAGCCTCACTCAGAAGTCTTCAATCATTAAACAATAATTTGTAAACACCACTTCTCCTTTTCTTTGTTAAGTGCTATTAGAATCAGTTTTATATCTTAAACAAGGTAGTCCATTCTTCACTTACATTAGAATAAACATTTTGGGGGGAGGGATAGAATGGAAACCTAATTCGTATTTTGTATTGTATCATATTGCATTCTGGTTGCAAAAACTCATTCTTTTTTTTTTTTTTTTTACGATTTTTTATTTATTTGACACAGAGAGAGAGATCACAAGTAGGCAGAGAGCAGAGAGGCAGGCAGAGAGAGAGGGGGAAGCAGGCTCCCTGCTGAGCAGAGAGCCCGATGTGGGGTTCGATCCCTGGACCCTGAGATCATGACCTGAGCCGAAGGCAGAGGCTTAATCACTGAGCCACCCAGGCGCCCTGCAAAAACTCATTCTTGAGTTCAAAGAGTGTTAGATAATTAGACAACTGATATTTTAAGTGTGTTATATACTCAGAATACTTGATGAATTGTTCCATATGTGCTTGGAATGCTTTTACGAATATTGGAGAAATTGAGTGGAGCAGTGAGACAGAGAAGGGAAGGCAGCCAATAAGAAGTGCATTGTCAAGCCACCGACCTCTGTGGGTGACCTGAGCCCATGGGGAGACTAGGAAGGAATGTCAAACACACACCTGAGAGTTATCTTACTCAAAGGGGGAGGAAGCCGGGGTATTGATACAGCAACTTCTACGGATATTGAGGACATTAAGGTCTGCAAGTGGGAAGTGTTAATTACCTGGTATTTTTGGCCTGCTGTCATGTTAGAATAACCTTCAACAGTTCTTGAAAAAGCCTGGGCAAACGAAGCAGATACTGACGTCTCGAAGTTGCCCCAGAGTGTTCGGGAGAGCCCGAGTGATATCAACAGGAGCTTGGTGGTGTCTGCTACCCACTTGAATGTGACTGGGTGCTCTCACGCTCACATCTGTACACTGGTTTTCCTGCTCTGCTTTTGCTCCTTGGCTTCACGGTCCTGGTTTATTTCCTCTATTCACTGGAGAACATCCTCAATGAGCTGCCTAGGAAATGATATCTAGAAAGCAAAACCTTGAGCTTTTGCATATTTGAAACTATCTTTACTTGAATACTTGGTTGAAAATTTCATTGAGTGTAGAAAACTGACTTAAAAATAACTTTCTTTTAGGACTTTTGAAGAGTATCTTCTTTGCACAATAGTTTCCAATACTGCAATTGATAAGTCAGAAGCCACTTTTATTACAGAGTCTACGGGATTTTTTTTTTTTTTTCTTTCTCTCTTTTCTTCCAGGAGACTCATTCTTTTTTCCTGAGAAATTTTCTTGGTATAGTTTTTTCAGTAATTTTCCCTGCTCTGTTTTTTTCTTTTTCTTTATGGATATCCTACTGGTCACATGTTGGACCTCTTTGTCAATCCCGTAACTTTCTTATATTTTCTTTCTGTTTCCTATACCATCATCTCTGTTTTGTCTCTCTCCTGTGTTCTTTGGGAATATTTCCTTGCCTTTGTATTTTAATTGTTTTATCCATTTTATAAAACGTGCACAGCATTTTTAAAAAGTGTTCTGTTCTTTATGGATATAGTAACTATTCACATATAGAATATTAATAGTTTCTTTGGAAGTTCTAGTCTCTGCAAACGTCTGTTGTTGATGATTCTAGATTACATGTTCATTCGTTTTTGTTTTTGTTTTTAAGATTTTATTTATTTATTTAACAGAAAGAGAGAGCACAAGCAGAGCGAGCAGCAGGCAGAGAGAGAAGGAGAAACAGGTTCCCTGCTGAGCCCAATGTGGGGCTCGATCCCAGGACCCTGGGATCATGACCTGAGCTGAAGGTAGACATTTAACAGACTGAGCCACCCAGGTGCCCCTTATATGTTCATTCTTAAGGATAAGACCCACAGAAGCTAGTTTAAGTTCTATGTATTTGGGGAGACTAATCAGTAAGCTAGTTTTTCTTTTTGGGAACTATAGCAGGGGCTGCTAATCGTTTCCGGGTATCCATTTTCAGGATTTACCACATATAAGTAATAAAACTGCACTCACCCCTTTAAATATCAGCAGGGCACATGCTCCCTTGGAGCAACCCTCTAATGGGTGCAACTTCCAACTCACTTTCTTAAAAAGGAAGCTGCTTACCTTCACTTCCTCTTTCACGCTGAAATGCTGACAGGGTGTTGGCGAGCCAGCTTCCACCCTGCTGAGGAGGACAATGCCCCAGGGGATGTTAGAGAGACAAAAAGGGAAGGGACCTTATCCCCAGATGACCCCATTGGGCAGAGCAAATAACCAACCTGAATATGTCTCTACTTCTGGATTGTGGCATAAGAGAGATATAAACTTCTGCCTTTGTTTTAGCAATCTAGCGTATACCCCCAACACATTCAGAGGATTTCCCAAATATCAGTGTTTGTTGGTGTCTTCTCTATTGCTGTTCAGTTTCTTCCGAAGAAGATTCTCCAGTTTCCTGCCTGCTTCTTTATTAACTTGAATTTTTACCGTTCAAAATGAGATTACTGCCTCTCTGCTTCTCCCTAAACCCCTCAGCCCATTTCTAATGCAACATTACTTTCACCCTGTCAGCACTGATAACCTTTACTTTCCTTCTTGAAATGATTTCTCCCATCCCTAGAAAGTTGGGGAGAAGGCAGTTGGTTAATCAGAGATTTCAGATGAAAATTTATGTATGAAAAAAAGAGAATATATTTGAATGGAGACTATGGATTGAGCTGCCATTTTCTTTTCTTTTCTATTTTAAGATTTATTTACTTATTTTAGAGAGAGAGTATGTGAGTATGAGTCTTTTAAATTTTATTCTGCAAAATTTGTTTTGGCTATTTTAGGGCCTTGGCTTATTCATGTACATTTTAGGAATAGTTCATCAATTTCTACAAAACATCTGCTGGGATTTGGTTTGGAATGCTTTGAATCTCTAGGTCAATTTGAGGAGAAGAGATAGCTTAATAATGTTGAGTCTTTCAATTCAATTCATGAGCACAGTATATTACTCCATTTAATTAGGCTTTCTCTGCTTTCTTTCATGAATGCTTTGGAGTTTTCTGCTACCATGCACAATATGGAGCTTGTGTCATTTTTAAATTTTTTATTTTGAAATAATTATGGATTCACAGAAAATCACAAGGCTAGTGCAGAGAGGTGCTATGTGCCTTTGACCCAGTTTCTCCCAATAGTTATATCTTAGAGAACTAGATACTATTGATAAGAGCAGGACATTGACATTAGCTCAATGCGTGTGTAAATTCTACACTATTTACAGATTCTTTTTATTCCTTCACCACAAAGATCCCCCTTGAACTACCTCTCTATATTTATATTCGCCCTCTTCCCCTGGCCCACCACGCCCACTAAGGGTAACTACTAATCTCTTCTCCATGTCTATCATTTTGTCGCTTTGACAAAGTTTTACAAAATGGAATCATACGTATGTGATCTTTTGAAAATGGCTTTTGTCACCTAGCATATTGCCCTTGAGATGGTAGTACTTTTTAAATTTCGATTTCCAATTTTTCATTGCTAGTATATAGAAATACAATTGAGTTTTATATATTGGCCACGTATGTTGTGACCTTATGAAATTCTTTCACAGGTATGAGCAGGTTTTCTATAAATTCTTTGGCATTTACCAAATAAACAATCATATCTGAAAATAAACATAATTTTGTTTCTGCCTTTCCAAACTGAGTGACTTTTATTTATTTGTCTTACCTTATTGCACTAGCTAGGACCTCCACTATAGTGCTGAATAAGAATGAGGGTAGATATTCCTGCTTCGATTCCTAATCTTAAGGGGAAATCATTCAGTGTTTAAGTATTAAATATCATTTGTAGATCTTTTTACATAGGTTTTCTTACTTTGATAGCTCTTATTTCAAAGGCCAGAGGGCTAATGTGAGGGTCCTACAAACTGCCACGAACTATGTACACTTGAGAGCCACAGAAATGGCTGCCCGGTGGGTCCATAAACTCAGTGAATCATTGTGAGATAAACATGAACTAGGGATCGTTTTATTGCCTGGCTCCTTTAGCTCCTATTTTAACTGGGATCATGGTGATACTTTTTGTTCCCGGGTATCACAGACAGCTCAGATCCAACACGTATTTAAAGACCCTAGTGCACAATTACTAAAGCAAATCACTGAAGTTTCCTTTGGGAAAGGATTGGGGAAATACTACTATATATACTTGGTGTGGTGTTACATGGTCCTTCCGCATAGGGATCTGTCCTTACTTTAAGTTTGAGAATGGGGGAGAAAATTGCCAAGTTAAAAAAAAACATAATTGGGCAAAAGATCATGACTTTTATTGGAGCAGCTTATCTCAGTCTTTGGATCACTTGTTCTTGAACTTTTTTGATTATGTATCATGCAATACCTATGTTGGCAGATCCTTACCCTAAGGAACACGATATTCTATTAACCCTCTTCAGAGCTTTCTATAGGTCAGGATGTTCTCTTCCCTGGCCACCCCCCAACCTTGCAGCCTTACATGCCTCATCCTTAAAGAGGCACTCATTTTGAGGGTTAGTACCTGCACAACTCTGAGAATGAGTGCCTTCTTTGATTTTGCATCCTAGGCATATTCTTGCATCACTCAGCCATGGCCCTCCAGTATTTTTCACACAGTCTGCTTCTGAAGATAGAGTGCTGTTACTTAGCCCTGCTATCCTGGGGTTCTCTAATCCCCATTGCTATTAGGCAGCCACATTTAATAATAATATCTACTGCCAAAAATGCAACCTACGGTTAGCTAGCCAGAATAGAGTTTCTCTATAATATTGGTCCCTGTCACTGGGGCGTTCCTTACTGTCCTGGTAAGTGGTCATCCTCAGGGTTCTCATGAAGAAAATAGCTTGTAGGTCTCCTGGTCTTTATAAAATAGACCATCCTTTTATTTTTATTTGAGAGAAAGAGAGAGAGCGCGCACGAGCAGGGGAAAGAGCAGAGGGAGACGCAGACTCCCCGCTGAGCAGGGAGCCTGATGCAGGGCTGGATCCCAGGACTCTGGGATTATGACCTGAGCCAAAAGTAGACACTTAACCGACTGAGCCACCCAGGCACCCCTAAAATAGATCATTCTAACATGTCTACTTCTCTGAGTCCTTAATAATCTCCTACTTAGTCTGCCTTAGCACTTCTGGCATCTTTACGCCATTTTTTGACCATCATTTTCCCTAAGCTTCCAAAAGCATCCCAGAAGCACACAAGAACTGACTCCCAGCGCACTTGCGTTGGTATCTTGTGTTAAGGAACAGTGTCCCTATCCTGACAAACTCTCCCTTGTCCAGCTTTATGATCCCCTCCTAGGCATAGCATACTCTCCCAACTCCTAATGCATGCTAAGTCTTGCAGATCCTGCATATGATTCCCCTCCTCTCTTGGTAGGCTCAGCATGTCCTTAGTTCATACCCAGATTTGATTTCAGCTCTTGGTCTGATGCCTGGAGGTGAGATGGGGGCAGATCTTGAGGAGAGCAGTTATGACCTTAGAAGATACCCAATGTATTTGATTCCTCTGCATGGTCTTCAAGCAGCAGAGGCACTATCTTCTAACAAGGGAAACTGAGCCAATTACATAAGCTCTTTGGGTTTAGGGAAATCTGGAGTTCGAAGTTCTGTAGTGCATTTACCTGGGTATCCTAATGCCAAGTCTAAGGACATTACTCCCTCCACTGGGGTCCTGACTTTTAGTAGAGACTTGCCAAGATTAAAATTTATTTTTTTGCTGAAGTTTTACTATTGTTTTATGATTATATCCTGACCCTGGTCCTTAGCACAGTTGGTCTCCAAGCTAGGGGACATAAGAGTTTCTTTGAATACTAATGGGGGCAGGGAGGGGCTCCTGGATGTCACACTTGGATTTGAATTGTGATTGATTGCCTTGAACTTTCACTTTCAGCTAAGAGGTCACTGAGCTTGCATCAACAGTCCTCAGTCACCCAATTTCACAGTCCTGTTTCCACTGCGCCTCTCAAATGTTACAGGTATTTCAATGGCCAATGCGTTTTCCTTCATCTACGCTTCATGGCAGTTTACCAGGTGAAAATGTTCATGGTTGCCACACTGCGTAAGCCGGGGCTATTGCTACTTCACCTCTCCCCAGTGCTGGAGTCCGGATTGTCAGTTGGCTGGTGGGCGATCCAATCCTAGAATCTTGTTCTTAGAGTTTGCTTCCTAGAGCCACTTGGGGTATAAACTGTCTTCGGTCAATGTCTCTAGAAAGGATTCAGATGCATATAAATTTTTTATGGTGTGCTTTTCAGGGGATAAAAAGGAACTATAAGGGAATGAAGCAGCAAGAGGGAAAGGAACTGAGAAAAAATGTACTCTCAGGTTAAGTGTAACCTTCACCTGATCCACAGTGGGCTCTAGGGCATTCATTGTACGTACTGCAGAGTTGTCCAGACTTGAGATAAGAAATCAGGGTTTTGTATCCCGAGGTCAGTCAGGCATTGGTTGCTCCTGAGGGAAAAGGGTATAACTTTCTTCTTTTTTTTTTTAAAGATTTTATTTATTTCTTTGACAGAGAGAGATCACAAGTAGGCAGAGAGGCAGGCAGAGAGAGAAGAGGAAGCAGGCTCCCCGCTGAGCAGAGAGCCCGATGTGGGGCTCGATACCAGGACCCTGGGATCATGACCTGAACTAAAGGCAGAGGCTTTAACCCACTGAGCCACCCAGGCGCCCCGGGTATAACTTCCTATCTATCCTGTCATCACAGTACGTGCTTTGGAGGTCATGGGTCTATGCCATTAATTGCCGTTCCAGCAGCATCTGGAGGGTGGGTATATCATTGGGTAAGAGCCAATGATGTTGACTTACTCCCATATGGCTGATTCAGTGCCCTGACAGGAAATCACTATTGGCCAAAAAGTACAAATTCTTTTGGTTTAAAGAAAAAGCTTGGATTTTAAGTATCAGTCTTGGGTTCAGAATTTGGCTTAGCCGCTAATTATCTGAGGAGTTTGGGGGGCAGTTTACTTAATTTATCGGAACCCCTTTCCTCATCTATGCAACAAGGTAGGCAAGAGCCATGTCACAGGAGCTTTTGAGGACTCATTATAATAATTTATGTAAAGTTCTGGTGCAGAACTTAAAGATTAAAGGCAGGTTAACAAGGCATGTTGATTGATCGTTTAAATTAAATAAATCTCTTTATTGTGGTTCCTCTTTTTAAAGGAAGCAACTATTTAGTGCATTTACTTGCTTTCTTTTGTTGAAATTTAATTGTGCTTACCTTAATATTCTGAAGAATTTTGTTCAGCTATATTTGGTAACTCTTATTTCTGAGAGATAGGCATTTTGGTTATTATTGGTATGTAGCAATCATTCCAGTTCAGCTGAGTAGTGAAGATCACTTGAGGACAATATTCAGAGTTTGCTCCTTTGTTTAGACGACCATCTTTGTCTCCTTAAGGAATAGATATTCACAGTTGGTGGGCAAGATACAGAATCCAGGTTGGTAGTTTCATCTGTCCCACTTAAAGAAACTAAATTTAGCAAGTGATCTGAATAACCAGGCAATCCCAGATGGTTATGGGACACTTAGTCTGGTGGTTAGCAATCTAACAAGAATAACAAATGTAACTTCCATCCAGTTGTGTTTACTGCTTAGAAGCAAAATGCTAGGTTCTTCAGGATCCAGCATCATTCAGATATTCTGAGAGTCATAATAAATCTTCCTTTCCCCTTAATTAATCATCTTCAACCATTTAATTTTCAATGCATGCTTTTTCTGTGTTGCAAACACAGGCTAGAATAGCTTCCACACTAGAACGGCTAGTTCACAGAGTGAATCATTTGACGTTTTATGTATGTTAGAAAACCTAGGAATTAGGGAAAAGAGGTTCCCCCTGAGGTACTGTAATTGTAATTGTAATTGGAATTATAATTGTAATTGTGTGGACTGGATTCTTGAGTTTTTCCACACTTAAGGACTCATACTACTCTGTTCTGCCTAGACTGTGTGCTATCTAGAAAGAAATTTAATCTTCAAGATTTTTAAAAAAATCCATTCTTCTATGGGCAAGTTATACCTACTTCTCATCACAGAACCCCCTTCTCAAACAGGTACTACTTCTGAGACATTCTATTTCTTCTCGTGCTATGACTTCTAATTCCTGTAGAACCCACCACATACACTGGGCATCACGAGCTGCAGTCCCTTGTGCCTTTTTGCTCTCGTTTACTCAGAGGAATCATGCATATATCCAGAAAGGAACTCACCGTGTGCCCCGTCTGAACAGCAAGGGAGTTTTAGGATAACAACAATACATACAGAATCCCAGAAGGCTCTCCTATCAATCTCCAGACTCTTCTCTCCAAGAAGGGGGCCTTATCAGCTGACCCCTGTCAGAGCTGTGCTCAGCACCCAGTCTTCTGGTCACTCCCCCTGTCCCTCCCCTTTAGTGACACACAGCTGAGACTTTGCCAAGCCTGGTTACGTTGGCTTAGGCACCATTTCAATTGTTACTGAGAATTCTTTTCTTCATATTGATTCAAGTGTCTGAGGACACTGAGCCCCGGTATGGCACCTCTGAGACTCTGTGCCATGACCCCCAAGTTGCAGAGCACTTTCCCAGCACTGTACGTCTTTGGGGTCTTGACTCTACTACTGTGCCCTTCTGGTTTGTGTGGTGAGTACAGTAGTTATAGGGAAAGGAGGGTAGTTTCTCTAAGATATGGAGGACAAATACCCAATTAAGAATTAACTGAATATAGTCAAATAGTGGTAATTCATAACCTTTTTGAGAGTATAATGAACTATGTATTAATAAAAATGAAGAATTTTAAAATATAAAGGAAATTGTTTTAATTCAGGTAGAGGCTGTTATTATGTCTAGAATAAAAATGTGTTGATATGCAAAATTCCTTGTGAGGCTGCTTTAGCAAAGAATAATCTTGAATCTTCAAACGAGTTTCTTATATTTCAATGCTCCAAGATGCCTAGAACAAAATTACTTTCCATATAGGTTAATTATGCCATCTACAATCTTAGTTATTGATTGATTAGAAATAATTTCCATCCAAAAAGCAAAACTATTTTCTGTTGTCAGATGGACCTAGAGAGGATAATGTTAAATCAAATAAGTCAGTCAGAGAAAGACAAACGCCATATAATTACACTCATATGTGGAATTTAAGAAACAAAACAATGAAAGAAAGACAAAAGAGACAAACCAAGAAAGAGATTCTTCACTATAGAGAACAAACTGATGGTTACAGGAGGATAGGTGGGCGGGGAGATGGGTGAAGTAGGTGATGGGGATTAAGGAGTGGACTTCTGGTGATGAGCACCAGGTTTTGTATGGAAGTACTGAATCACTGTGTTGTACACCTGAAACTAATATTGCAGAGTATGTTAACTATACTGGGATTAAAAACTAATGATAAATAAAAATTCTAAAATACATTTTCTGTTATCAATAACTGAGTTAATTTTCTGAGGTAATATTATAGGGTACTTTGTGAACTGTAAACCATTATATAAATGGAAGACATTGTTATTGAAATGCAGG
>CM052893.1:30165321-30236358 GCA_028534135.1 Potos flavus
TATGTGTATATGCTGTTATTTAAAATGTCTGCATAAACGTAAAAGTCATGAAACAAACACATGCAGCTAAGTCCCTCTGAGAGTTGTGAATTACCGTGTTAGAAGGAGGTACTTTCAACTCTTATTTTATGTAATTTGGCAGTGGATGAGTTACAGTCCTTTCCCCCTGTGTTTGTGTATTCTTCAAATAAGAACTTTAAGCCATTATCATGAAATTTTTTAAAAAAATGTCAGCTGCCCCAAACTATCCCATGTTGGACTTAGTAGGACAGGAATCCTACTTGAAAGGGGAAAAAAAAAAGAGGTTTATTGTTGTAAATAATGATGCCATTCGTTTCACTGGAACACATCATTCGAGGTGAGGCTTGGCTCTGTGATCTGTGAGTCTCACTTGTTTCTTGGCTGCTTCCTAGCTCCCAAAGCTTCCCAGGTTCAGAAAACAAGGTGCCTGCTCGGTGTCTTCGGATTTGCACTTGTTTCTCTCCTACTTACTGCTTTTGCAGATGGGCAAGGGAGGCATCCAGGTGTGGTTGTCCAGGCACTGACTCCAATTACTGCCCTTAAGGATGTAGTTCTCATTGCACCTAAAAGTGATTTTGTCGCTCACATTCACAGGACCCGGGGAACTGGGTTCGCCGTTCACCAGCACAGGGTCAGGACAGTGGCCCACTGAAGAAGAAAACAGAAAGTGATCTTAAAGGACACCTGCGAAGGCGAGACCTCCTCAGACGTCACTGAGAAATCAGAAATCAGAACTAAAACAGAACTTTTTAATAGGGATTGCAAACTGCACTTGTACATAGTACCAAACCCTATCGATGTGGATGCAAAAAGAGCAGGTTGGCCTGAGAGTGCCAGGAAAGGTTTTGGTCATGCACAAGGGTGACAGCTGGCACTTGAACTTGAACTTACTAAAAGTAATTAAGCATAGAACTAGAAATGATCGATAGTGTGTTTGCCCTCCTGTTAAGCACTGCTAAAAATTCTTCACCCTATGTTTGAGGCAAGGGTTCCCTTCCTTCTCATCCAGCCAGGGGTACATGTCACTCATCATGTTTTACTTTGTTTCATTTTGCTTTTGCAGGTGAAAAAAACAGAGAGAGATGACTTTGGTCATATAAATAAAGGACAAACATATTGGTGTGGGGAACAAACCTAGCTAGTCCTAAAAATAGTAATAATAAGGAGGATATTGACTAGTGATTCTCTGTCTCTAGGGCACCACAATGAGTTTTGTGAACTTGAGCAAATCACTTGGATCTCAGTTACCACATTTGTAGGTTGAGAACATAAATTTTTCCCAGTTCAAAAGTTATGTAATGGATAAAATACAACATGACATATTTACTTCAAAATAATAAAAATGCAAAGCAGAATTGTAGAAGAGAAAAGATTAGTTATATGTGGGTAATCATTGAAGATAAGTGGTAAGTATGTATGAGTTGATTTTACTCTTCCATCTTTTGTATATGTTTAAAATATTTTATAACATAAAAATTTTAAAGGTGTATGATATTAAACAAATTATAGCCCAAAAAAGGTAATTTTAATATATGGAAGAAATTCTTTTCTTCCTGCAGGGTTGATTGTGTCTATTAATTCAATCAATCAATCAATCAATGGAATCAGTGCTGAGCAAGAGCTGATCCTGAAGCTTCTAAGAGAAGTTCCACCCAAGTGCTGTAAAAATGAATTCCTGGAAATTGAGAATTTTTTCTTTTCTTTTTTAAGATTTTATTTATTTATTTGACAGAGAGAGCGCAAGCAAGCACAAGCAGGGGGAGTCGCAGAGGGAGAGGGAGAAGCAGGCTTCTGACTGAGCAGGGAGCCCGATGCAGGGCTCGATCCCAGCACCCTGGGATCACGACCTGAGCCGAAGGCAGACGCTTAACTGACTGAGCCACCCAGGCGCCCCGAGAATTTTTTTCTTATAAAGCTCAAACATGGCCTACTGGAAGTAGGATGAGAAAGAATTCAGTAGGATGACAAGATATACAAAGAAACAGGAAAATCAAACTTACGTCGACATGTGGGAACAGGAGCATTCCACTCCTTAGAGGCATTGCAGGAAAACCTTTTCTCTCCTACCAGGTGGTAGCCCTTGATACAAAGGCAAGTCCCCAGAATTTGTCCTTCTACCTCCTTTATAACAATAATGCCATTTTCCAGTGGGGGACGTTCTGGACAGCTCTCTGTTGGAACGAAAAGAATAACAGATTCACCTGACATGTCATGTGCCGGAGGAAGCCCTGTTAGACCACCATCCAAGTGTCTTTTTGCTGGATTATGGATACTCTTCCATGTCTATGTCCATCCACTTCCCTCCCCTCCCAATAATTCCCAAAGTTTTGTTTTCAAAGGGTAACTGGATTCACTCAAATCAGCCATAAATGTTGTGCCTGGGTGGCTCAGTCGGTTAAGCGACTGCCTTCAGCTCAGGTCATGATCCCAGGGTCCTGGGATCGAGCCCCGCTTCTGGCTCTCTGCTCAGCAGCGAGTCTGCTTCTCCTTCTCCCTCTGTGATCTCTCTCGCTTTCGCTCTCTCTCATATAAATAAATAAAATCTTTAGATTAAAAAAAAATTCAGTCATAAATAAATTTAAAAAAAAATTCAGCCATAAGTTATCTACCGCTAAAGAAACAATCCCCTTTCCAAAGAGCATTCCTGGAGTGTATAACAGATAAGACCTCTCCATATTTTGATTGGTACTTTTTGCTCCCAGAACAGAAAAGGAAAGTAAACTGTTAATCACCCATGTCATAGAGCAGAATCATCATTAAATATTTACTAAGCCCTTGTGGCACCTGGGTAGCCCAGCCGATTAAGTCCCTGCCTTCAGCTCAGGTCATGATCCCAGGGTCCTGGGATTGAGCCCCGCATTGGGCTCCCTGCTCAGTGGGGAGCCTGCTTCTCCTTCTCCCTCTGCCGCTCCCCCCCTCACTCTCTCTCCTGCTCCTTGTCAAATAAATAAATTTTGTTAAAAAAATAAATATTTTACTAAGCCCCTACTGAGTACAGAGCATTAGGCCAAGCAATTTGAGAATTTTCAATAAAGTAAATGCATTTCATTGATTAAAATTTCATTAAAACCTTAGACCTGATATCAAATGCCTTATAAACCAATCTTAAGCATACGCACCATCCGAGGCACAAATCAGCCACACAACCACAAGATAGCACACAAACCAAAAACACATCTTGTGATCAGTTGCTTGACCCAGACTGGAATGAACCCAACACCTGATTTGGATCAAAGTGGATCTTCTCACACAGCTTAGGATACCAACAACCTCCCTCCTAGAGAAGAGGTTGTCCTGATTTCTCTTCCTTGGAAGACTTAAAAAAAAAAAAAAAAAAAAAAAAGTCCTATAGCAGGAAATACGAACAGCTATGAGGAAATTAGTGCTGGGAAGGATTTTGCAAAAACACAAAGCGGGGAAGAGGCTGAGCTGCTACCAGTTTTAAAACTCAGTTTTAGAAATTGCCAGGGTTCCGTTATGCAAATCCAGTTGACCAGTGCCTTTGAACTCCAGGCTTATCTTGCTACAACAGACTTGGACCAGAGGGTTTAGCCATGACCCTCCCTTCTGTCAATATTTGCTAGTGTTTACAGTCCAGCTTCTGCAACTCCCTCCAGCTTTGCAGGCGGGGGCGGGCGGACCGATCTCTAGGGCTTTCCCAACTGAAACCCGGCTCTGAGTGCCACCTCCTCCTCGTTTCTCACATACCAGGTGTCCTGGCAGCACCAAACACCGAAAACTGGAAAACTCAAGGAAGTAAACCAACCTCACCTTATCTCTGACCTTCCAGATCTACAGCTGCCCAGCAAGGAGCTGATCCTGATGATGTCCAAACCTGAGAAAAACTCCGAAGTCCTATAGCAACACTTTGTCCACATTTGCCAGGCCTGCGGGTTCCCATTCTATGGGTCTTTGGGGGTCAGGGTTTCGCCTGAGTCCAGAGTCAATCAATCATCTCCTAGGAGGGAGATGAGGGAAAACTTTGGTCTCAGGAATTAAAACATGTGAAATTGCTTTGGGTTTCCCACCTGCTTCTTCCTATTACAGCAAGTAGCTGGTTGTCCCTGCTCCAATGATAAAACTGGGGGTAAAGTTCCTCCAAAATTTTAGATTTTAATAAAATAATATAAAGCATCATAATAAATATAAAACATAAGGACACAGTAATGACTTAACCGTTTTTCTCTTCTCCATCCATTATCATCACTTTACGATGATTTGTTCATGTCTTTTCCCACACAAGACTGTTAACAATTCGAGGACGAGGATCCTGCCCATGTGTATTTCCTTTGCAGGCACTCCATAATGCAAAGCAGAATCGTCTGCTAGGTAAATAAGAGCAATGCAGGACAAATAAAAAGAACATAGTCATACAGAAACTCTACCACAGTCCCTCAAATCCATACTGATAATTTATCATTTATTGTATACTGCCTTTATGGTTTTTCCATAGCTATCCTCACTCAACAAATATGTGAGTTCCTATTGAGCAAGCACCTTTTATTTTTTTTTTTTAAGATTTTCATTTATTTATTTGTCAGAGAGAGAGAGCACAAGCAGGAGGAGTGGCAGGCAGAGGGAGAAGAAGGCTCCTCACTGAGCAAGGAGCCTCATGTGGGACTCAATCCCAGGACCCTGGGGATCATGACCTGAGCCAAAGGCAGACACTTAACCAACTGAGCCGCCCAGGCGCCCAGGAAAGCACCTTTTACAGTGTGGTTCTCGAAAGGGTAAATAACATGACACTCATATAAATATACAATGAATATGTGTCAAAGATTTTATTCAACTCATTAACGAGAGAAACAGTAAGATGCTACAACGAAGCATCTTAAAAGATGCTTAAAAGCATCTTAAAAATTCTTAAAGAAGAATTTGAGGAACAGAGATTTAAATATTCAAGTCAAAGGACTTCTGAAGTGACTTTTCTAATTAATATAAAACTGGTTAATATCACACATGGCAACAAACTATAATGTTTGGAATGAGCTTTTCTGACTGATGGAAATTAATTGAATTTCTACTAGACAAAATTCATTTGCCTTATCAGGAATATTTGCACTGTTTTCAGAAAAGAATCATTTGCATTTGCATTTGCATTCTATCCATTTTCTACAAATTAACCTCTAGTCTTATAGAGTTGTAAAAAAGACTAATTAATAGAAAGTCAATCAAAATTACACACTCCTATGAAATCAATAATCCTGGAGAGGGTCTACAAAGCAATACTCAGTTTCCCATGGAAAAATTTTCCAGTAATTTTTTTTTTGTCTCTTTTGTCAGGTTTGAAATAATTTTGTTTAACATACCACATGGTCTATTTCTTGAGGCATACAAGTTCCCCAGCACCTAACATATATTGTATAAACATATACGTTTATACAATAAATGATTTTAAAAATAGTGAAAGAAAATTTTGCTTACTCTTAAAATTAGGAATTTGTTAACCCTAAATGAGGAATTCTTAAATTCCTAACAAAATGGAGCAGTATTACAGGAAATAATTGCAAATAATCCTTCATCTCAATGGTTTATTTTAGATTCAGATTAGGGCTTTAGAAAGATACCATATTATGTATAATATTGTCTTAGTAATATTTCCTTATGAAATGTAAAAATATTTACACTAAGTGAGATGTATAGAGACTATAAATATCTTCACAAAGTTTAGGTCATATTTTCCTGTCAAATAAATTGGAAGGAAACTTCATTTTCAAAGCTTTTTGGATTTGGGGATTACATATAAGGGATTTTAGGATTATACATTTTATTACAAGTGTCCAAGCTTAGCAAAATTAATAAATGAGAATTCACAAACCTTTGGACGTTAAGGGCAATCTGATCCAATCCAGATTTTCTAGAGAACTGAGGTAACAGGGCAAGTGCCGGAAGTTGTACTGACTGGTTTGCTTGCTCAACAAAAGAACGTGCAGACTGGGACTGGTGAAGAGATCAGGAAGTGAGCAGGGAAGGCCGCAGGGCCTAGGCTGGTGGGAGGTGTGGGGAGTTAAACTTGTGTGTGTGTGTGTGTGTGTGTGTGTGCGTGTGCGTGTGTGTGTGTGTGTGTGTGTGTAAGGTTTTATGAGAACTGGAAAAAGATGACTTTAAATTCTCTAGTAGGTTATGATTAGATTCCCTTTGGTCTTTGTCAAGGTAATTCAGAAAAGATTTAAAATGCGTTTCCAATGATTTTTTTTTTATGTGTTGAGTTGATGTTCCTTGAACGCCTCACCAAGAAAACCCTGGGCAAGAAAAGTAGCCTTTATGTATATTACATGAGACTAAAACTCATGGAAATTTTTTAAAGCTCTAATTGTTCATGAAACACTGTAGTACGAGCTTTGACGGTGAGTCAAGACATGCATGACAGCAAGAAGTTAGTGTGGCCTTTGTGCTCCTTCCTGCTGACTGAATTGTAGACGGGATTCCTGGAGCTCGAATAGCTAAGCTACATGGTACTAGCGGGTAGACTCCAACACATTCTGAGGATGATGAGTTAACGGGATAGGAGAGTGGAAGGACTGCGGGACAGAAGGTCTGGGGTCGTGGAGGAAGCGCCATTCCAGCCCTGGGCTGCTGATCTCCACACCACCTCGCAAGGGAGGGTTACCTTCCATCACGTAAAAGGTGCTGCTATTCTGGGTTTGCTGGCACCTTCACCTTCTCATCTGAGATGCCGATCAATGCAAAAAAAGAAGGCTCAATCAGGGTTTGAGTAAAATGACCCAGGAATTTAAATTTGGAAAAGAATGATTAATAGACTTTATTAAATTGTGCCCAGATACTGTTTCCCTTTCCATGCATAAATTCTGAAAAGGCAACGGACAAAAGACAAGAGGAGACATTGTGGCAAGTGAAAATTGAATGTAAAATAAGGTAAGAGGATCACTAAGGAAGAAAATCCAAATGGCTAAAGAAGCTGTTCTCTGAAAGCAGGCTGGATGCTCGGTGAAGGCGCTACCCGTTTTGAGGCGAGGCCCTGTTAGCTCTGGGACGCTGCGTCTCAGGGCTTCCTGTGCTTGTGAAATTATTTCTTTCAACTGCGAGGAGAAGTTGGTCTCTCGAATCTGACCGAGTTTTCGCAGGGAAGGTACAGCATACCACCAAAGGGTATCTAGGTGCCCTTCAGAAGGGAGCTTGGAAGTGAGGTGGTCTGCCTGTGGTGACTGGGGCAGCGTGGCACTGGTTTAATGAGCACGAAAGATGCACTGGGCGCCTTGAGGTTAAGAAAAAGAAAAGATCACCCCCCCACCCCTGCCCTGCTGCCCCAGAGCTTAGTGAAGCTATCTTGTTACGATCCATTCAAATTCCTAAATATACTACAATCTCTGGTTTTATTTTTTATAAGATTTTATTTATTTATTTGACAGAGAGAGAGATCACAAGTAGGCAGAGAAGGGGAAGCAGGCTCCCTGCTGAGCGGAGAGCCCGATGCGGGGCTCGATCCCAGGACCCCAGCATCATGACCTGAGCCAAAGGCAAAGGCTTTAACCACTGAGCTACCCAGGCGCCCCTACAATGTCTGATTTTAAAAAGTAAGCATTTCAGAATCCCACATATTCTTCTTCTTTGCTTGAAAAAGTTAGTATCAAATAGATTTTTTTTTTTAATGTCAAAGAAAAGAAAGGGAGATGGGGTGTGTGTGTACATTATCATCTAGCTCCTGCTTCGCTACCCTGAGGTCGTGATATATGCAAAAGTGATGCCTGTCTACCTTCTGCCGGGGAGAGGGGCCTCAGCTTTTGTCAAATTCTCAGATGAGTTCAAGACAATGAATGCAGGTTGGATGGTGGGAATTCTTCAAGACCATAAAGCAGGGTGATGGGCCATTGCCGGATTGCCATGGGAAGTGCCAGTGGGCTTGTCACTGACCAGAGCAACCTAGTGTTACCGGCCTCCTCACAGAGGGTCCCCAGGGAAGATCCTGGAGAGGCTGAAGACATGAGGCAATAATCAAAGCTGCAAAATAAGGCAAATAATGACTGTCGCGCAACAGTGGAGCACTCTCTGAGGAGTCATTCTAATTCTGGTATCTTCATGAAGTTCCTAGCTACATTTAAAAATAGCATGTTATATGTTTGTTGGGCCCTCACTATTACACTTCTTACCATTTACCTCGTTTTGAGGTATGGGCTTTGACAAAAACTCCATCAGTGTTGAGGTAAGTCACTTAATAAGGGTGTTCATTCACCTACCTGTGAAGTAAGAATGAGCCCAGACGGGCTTATCCTTCTACAAATAATGGCTTATTGGCTGGGTAAGACTAACACATGCAAAAGTGCTTGGAGATCTTTTCCAAGGACAGGGGACAAGGACTTGGTTTTATTTACTGCATGACAACCAATAGACGATCATTAAATATTTGTTGAATAAATTAACAAAGCTCCAGAATGTCAATATATGGCAATAATGATCCCACTGATATCATTTTGAAATGCCACTGTAACTTGATAAAGGCAGTAGTCACCAATTCAATCACTAGCTGGAAATATATATATGATCTAAGATTTTGAGAATCATTGTCAAGAAGCTAGTTTCAAAGACATTTTGCACAATGTTATTAACATTTTGGGTATGTATAATGCACCAAATGTTATCCTATTTTGTGGTGATTTGAAAAATTAATTACATCTTTAATTAAAAATAACTTTTATTATATTTCTTATTACAAAGCAATACATATTACTGACATATTTTAGCATGATTTTATTTATCCAGGGGATAAACTTCTCTCCAGAGAAATGCATCTCTTGGTTGATACTTATAATAAAAATCAATGAGAAAAAAAAGTACTCAAAAGAAATCCACTGTGCCTTAACATAGTTACCATCCTTTTACAGAAGACAAATACCTAGGCCTTGGAAATTTAATTTACGGTAATACTATGGACATCACACTTAAAATCTCAAACTACCCAAACTTCCAAAAAACAGACACCACCAATTATCTTACATTCTGATCAAACACATGCAAACACTAACACGGGACTTAAAAATATCACACATGAATGAATAAATAACTAAGTGAAAACATTATCTGATCATCAACGGACACTGCGTTTAGATGCAAAAAGAAACCCGCAGCACGAGAACAAAATGATGACGGTACCGCATGCTATGAGCGGCCCGATGAAAATTCCCTGCTACGGAGCAGAGTCAGGAGCCTTTCTGAAGGCAGCTTTGTGCGTATAAAATAAGCTCCTGGTTCCCAGACGCTGAACTGCCCGCAGCCCAGCTCATCACATTTTAGGTTACGGAGCCCCGTATCATCCACAGTATAAAAGAACCATTTGGGAAAAGCTGCATTTCATTACTTTTCTTGTTACTTACCCTCTTGCTAGACAAGAGGGTATCTGCATGAAAGGGAAAAATTATTTAAAAAGCTAAAAAACTTACTATTCTTAAAAAAAAAAAAGAATTTTGCGTGTAAGACATTTATCCTTTGGAGCTTCCATACCCTCATTTGGAGTAGTGACATATTAAAATCACACTGACAGAGAATCACATTGATCTAGAGAATTACCTGGCTTGTCTTTACAGGAAGCCAAAGACAGACGCCTCAAGGACTAGGGTCTCCCCTGCCCCCCACCCCAGTGTTCTACATAAGAGACCAGGAGACCCCACTAGTGACAATTAGCTAAGAGGCAGCCATCAGAAGACCAGCTGCTCTCGAAGGCACAGCCACAGCTTTTGTAGAGACCGCATCATAGTGACAGACCCCCCAGAAAGCCATGTCCCCCGCACCTGGTTTGAAGCAAGAACTCCCTGGTAGAGTTGATTCCCAAGGAACCCTCTTTACTTCTTCACGTCATGTCAATGGCACCCTACTTTTCTCTCCAGCCCTCATTGCCAACCACTGGAGAACGACACATCCCTCTGCCCCTGTGAGGGGACACGGCATCAGGTAGGAAATACAGTAGCTAATTAGGAAAAGGGTACTTTGAAATCAGGGACCCATTCTGGGGAGTCCTGCAGTCCGATCCTGTCCTTCCAGGGCCTGGAACAAGGAAAAACTTCTCTATGTGAAAAGATGGCTGACACTGCTCTTCCACCACCACAGAAGAGATATTTCAGGGACTGAATTTCTCAGATACCCTCTGCTCACCTGGTGAATTTGTCTTGTTTCCAATGCGACAAAAAAGGTACAGCTAACATATACATAAGGTCCTCTAGCCTGCTGGCTGGAGTGGACGCGGAGCCCAGCTCCCACAACACACAACAGGCTCATGGCGTGTAGCCCTCTCACTCGGAAACACGTCTGAAGGGGTACATTCGAGTTTCAGAAAAGAACAGGCACCCAGGGATACGATCGCCGGTAGGAAGTTAAAGGCTGAAACAGAACAAGACTGGCCAATTGGGGTCACACCGGCAAAGAGATCATACAAACTGATCAGTTTGGGCTGTTAGCTGTTTTGAGGCCCAGGGCAGTTAAGTTTTCCTAAGTGACACATATTCCCATTGGGCACGAGGGGAAGAAATGCAATGTTTTTCCAGGCCTCCTTTTGGTGGCCCCAAATGTCCAATCCCAGCTTAACTTCCTGATGGAGCCCCCCATGGAGCTGCCCTCCCAAGCCTTGTAGTAGATCCTGGAGAGGTCTGGCCTCAGCCTTCACATCAGGAGCAAAGCGGTGTGAGGGACGCCGAAGAAGAGTGCCTGTGCACAGCCAACCCCATCTCCGCCTACGAGCCAGAGAGGAAGAGAGACAAAGCGATTATACCACCGCCAAGGTCAAGTCAAAGTAAAGCAGAACCCTGCCCCGACCCTTCCACTGCTCCCCCACTGCCCATAGCCCCACCTCCGCACACATGCACGGACCCTCTGTTGTGTGGGCACACAACCCTCTACCCTTTACTGAACTCCCAACGGTATAGTCACGGGCTTCTTTCCCTGCGAAACTGACCTTTGTAACCATGTTGGCCCAGGCACTTCTTCCAGACCTAGACTCTAAGCTATACACCCAAGATAGGAGGTAGAAGCTGCAGGAAATCCTGTGGTAAAAGGTGAGCGCGTACGCTACTATCAACCAAAAGACCATGCTGACCAAATGGCATTGCAGTCGGGGGCTACCTGGCTGCTGAGGGTCTCTCCAGTTGTAGCTATCTCAGTCCGTTCTGAAATCCATCAGAGCAGAAATCAGCCTCTTCCCCTAAACTGAGACTGAACGTTTTGTGAGGAATTTTTCCCCTAGAGGAGTGCTTCTCAAGTGTTACATGTGCATCGGAATCACTTGGTCATCCTATTAAGACGAAGATTCTGATTCAGTAGGCCTGTGACGAGGCCCGAGTCTGCATGTCTAACGAGCTCCTGCTCCTTGCTAGGCTGACAAGGAATGAGGCGTGAGGCGGTGACACGGTTCTACCTGTACTTCCTGTCCCAGAAGTTAAATGCCATTTCATTCTGTTGACTGTAAGCTCTTTAGAAACAGGCAGGTCAGGTTTTAGAAGGAACAGCCCACTAAATTCTAAGAGATCTCCACATTTTTTCCTTCATAATAATGAGTTCCATGTGGTTAACGGGAGTCATAGTACAGTTCGGGCAAAGGTAATTTTTTCTTAATTCTTGTAGAGGCGCCAAAAAGTACACACAATTTCTACTGAAGTTCATGTGCCTTCCGTAACGTCCTTCCCATCTTTCCCAGAAGGTGGTGGAAGAGAGCCATGCCCACACCAAGGACTCCTGTCAGGCGGCCAACTGGCTTTGGCTCCTCTGAGGCTCAATCACGGAGCAGCAGGAGACCGTTTCAGAGGCAGGGGAGTGGGGTGGAGAACACAAACCCAAAATACAAAACAAAAAACCCAGAAGCCTTCTGATGGGTTCAAGTTACTCAACATTTTTATTTACCCATTCTACACACACACACACACACACACACACAGAAGAGCACATTTCAAATATAGTTATACACACCTTATGTGGCTCTGAGTGGCATATTTTGATATCAATGTCACCAGATTATATCAGAATGCTGGTAAGGACTCACATTCCTTTTTCACCAGAGCTATGCCTAGGAAATCTGCAGGATAACTCTAGTACGTGAATTCCCAATTCAGTCCATTCCCTTCAACCATTTCCAACCCCCTCCAAGGGGCACAGCTGGTGATCAGTCCTTTGCTTTTGCCACAGTAAATCCATTACCATATCAGAATGAGTGGATTTTGTTATTTCAACACATTAAAAAAAATGTACATAAGCAATTCAAATACAAAAACATTGAGTTGGTAAATATTGGTCCTAGATCCCCAATGAAAGGCTGACTAGAAAGAATACCTTTGCCAACTCTTAAGATCAATTTTTAAATGCAAAATTTCCTTTGCATTTTTGTTTATTAGATTATGACTAAAAGCCAAACCCATGGCAGACTGCAAACAGCAGCATTAACCACTGCTAAATCCTGTGACGGGGAGGCTGAGGACACAGAAGGTTCAGAAGCAGACGGTAAAAGGGAAATCCTGCCTGGAAGCGGGACAGTGGGTGGAATGAATGCAGGTAGAGGTAACAATTTCAGGCTTCGAGGAGGTATTTCCTTCACCAAGTTTACAAAATATCACACACAAGTGATGTTCAACCTTCGTTTTCTACAAAATCATGAGAATTTGGCGGCTACTCTTAAAGAAGTGTCTATTAAAAATCATTAAGTACAGAACTTCCCCCTGAAAAAAAAGGTAAAGTGTTTACTTCCTTTCTTTGTAGGACACATATGAAAGACACAAAATTACAATAATATGCCTATATTACTAACTGGTTCAATTAGAAAACAGACGGTCAGATTGCAAGACCCTAGTGGAGTCCATCAGTTAGCCAGTCAGCATACAGACTCGACCGGGGTCTGCCCATCAGTAAGCGTGTGGATACTACGAGATACAGTCTTCTAGACACTATGCATCCAAATTAGATTCCTGGACATACTTCTGATGACTGTATCACCTCTCTGGGAAGTCAGAGATCCATCCTGCCAATGTCGCAACCTGGCTCAACTGTTAGATAGTTTTTAAATTAAAATATTTTAAAATATGACCAACATGTGCGAGGAAACCTGGGTAAATCGACCAAATTTCTTGAAAACAAATACAACATGGTTTCTGAACTCAGCAGAAACAATGGAATGTCCGTAAGACTGTATAACCCAGATACAGTTCTCTGCATCATTAGACGTTCTTCCCCCTCTCCTTTGGCTACCTCAGGCACCAATGAGTTTCTCCAGAACCTAGACCTCCTACTCACAGAAAAACTGTAAGATGGATTTATTTTCAAAGTTATGTCACATTTCTTGAGAATGCCGGCGCCTCTGCAGATCCATTTGTGGACTGCAAAGAGGAACACCAGAACCTCAAAGGAAACACTCATCCATTCAGCCTGGGAATACAGACACGTATTCTTAATTCTAACTCCTTGGGGGAGAAACAGACAAACCAACCAACCCTGAGACAATAAGATAGGGCAGACCCCTACACAGTGCATGTTTTTAAGATTTTCTAGTCCTACTTTGCAGCTGAGTAAAACAATCCCTTTATCAAAACAAAAACCAAAGACAATACAGATTAATAAGAACTAAATTCTACTTTGAGAATTAAGAGACAAGAGAAGCTCGTTCTCTAAATATGCTTTAGAGTCCTCTTTCAAGTCTGTCACAAAATTCATCATTCAGTTTCCAAGCAAGAAAATAAAATATACAAGGATTTTCCTTTCCCCATTTACTAGATTAAATAATTTAATAGATTAAATGCTAAAGCCTTCAGCTATTGCTCCCACAAGGAAACCGAAACCCTTAGCAAATTGGGCTCTGGAATCCATCCCTTCCTTGTAGCATCTGTGACCTAGACACGATTATAGCAATGTGCAGATGCTACCAATACACATTCCAGTAGGAAAGGATGAGGAGGATAGAAAAGATAGAAAGTAGAACTTCTCTAAAATTCAGAGTAAGAGCTCTGTGCCATTCTGTATTCTCCTGACTTCTTCCTATAGAAACTTCTCTGGAGGGCTCTTGCTCTAGAAACTCAAGGATGCTACCGTCAAGTTCTAATTTCTTGTGTCCCACCTGAGACTAAAGAGACTACCTCAGACTCCTCTTTTGGCGGAAACAAACTAGCACAGGGGGAGAGTGGAGAAATGAGGAGCAGGCTGAGGGCCACAGCGAACATCCCGTTACCCGCTAGGGTTTACAACAGGGGAACACAATGCTCGTGCGTTAGAGAATCCTCCTCTCACTAAGAGTATGCACAGCCCAAATCCAAAGTCTTTGGATCAAAATGCTCCTGCTTGTCATTTGTTAGCTCTAAATGGTTCTTACTGCGCACAGCGGGAGGAAAAAAAAAACTGAATGAATAATCATTTGGGCTGAGGATGCTGCCAGCCAAGGAAGGTTAGATGAAGCCACCTAGTAAAAGCGCCCCACATTCCGCCTAGACCACATCTCATTCTCACCAGGAGGGGGAGGATTCTCACCTGCCACCCCCCTTTTAGTCTCGAGGAATCTGAGCTCTGCTCAGTGTGTTGCTCTTTCGCAAATGTTTGTTTATTATAAATTATATACCCTGTCTCTAAAACAACCTGCAGGGCAAGGACCTTTTCTTCCACTTCTATGTACCCGATCACCATGAGCGCCCCCACTCGGCTCGAAGCCCCGCAAAGACACCATGCACACGGAATATAACGGCCAAACAGGAACAGCAGGTTAGACGCACGGAGGACCAGAAGCGAGGCAAGCAGCCTTTAGAAACACTGCGATGTCCTACTCTACTTGGCATGTCAGAATGAAGGACTCGAGGTCGCACGTCAGCTGCCTGTGATGATAACCTTTATATCCTGCAGGTTTTATCTCTGTACCTTTATCCAGAGTGCTGAAAATTCCCAGCTCTTACCCGAGGACACTTTCCCACCTAGCGATTTGTTCCACATCACCCTGCAGTGTAGAGAGTTAAAGATGGAACGAGAATCCCGAGTAACCCTCTAAAACACAGCAGCCTGCCTTCACGGGGGTCCCTTGGTGTAATACTGTGATCTCCTCACACCTCTAACTCCAGAGAATCGTCCTTTCAGAGCCAAAAGGAATTCAGAATTCTTAGGTTGACGCTCTGTCCGAGGAACTAGTCCAAGTATTTCTCCCCACAACTAACCTTGAGTATGAATCAGAATCTTCAGGGAAGTTATTTCAACACGTACATGTCCAGACCCCAACCCCAGAGATTCTGAGTTAGTACTAAGCCTGAAGTGGACTGGAGCAGGTATGTGCTTTAAAATTCTAAAGAGGATTCTAATGAGTGATCCTAGATGAGAACCATGAAAAAAGGTCTTCTATTACCAGACAGAAAGACCCTTGGCAAATAGGTCACTTGCTCTCGCTGGTTTCCTCTGAAAGACAACTGATAACTTTAAGGTATGGACTCACTCCATCGCCTTTAAAAATCTCATGAGCAACGTGACTTCTCTCTCAGAAAACTGCACATATATTCATGTTTTATATACAGAATTGGAGGGGCCACCGAGGAGCTAAGAATCCTGTGCTCTAAACGTTTCCTGGTTAACCCTACAGAGAAAATAAAATGACAAAAGTGAATAGGCAATTCCAGATAATTAAGAGCTAGACCCCTCAGGGTCCCAAAGACTCCTGGACACCAAGATGAGATAAAAGAATACACCAGTGAGGGAGATTAAATTCGTGGCCAGGTATTTCCACATTTAGGGGAAAAAAAAAAAAAACCCACAACTTTGCTCATGCAAAATTTTTTTAAGATAAAGAGGAGAGTGTTGAATAGTAAAAGCTCTAATGAACTCTTCTCTGCCATCTGCCTTGAGGAATTCCAGTGTCACTGGTGACCCTCGAATCTCTGTCCTTCTACACAGCCCCAGAGGTCACTGGCCTTGGCAGGAAAGGTGCCATGGTTGGCAAAGCTGGGAGCCACTGACAAAACACATGACCGCCCCACGAGAGCCCTGCAAGAGCTCGAGAATGTCCTATTCTCCTAAACCTCATTCCACAGCCACCAGAAAGACCCATGTCTGGCTCCTGAAGTGAAAAATACCAACCGAGCTATTTTGCACATCCTCAGGCCCAAGTCCCCCAAAGCCTCGCAGACTTAGGACTGGCTCTCATGAAAGGAGGCACGAACTCTCACCCTAGGTCCACTTGCAGGCTCCCCAGCTTCTGGGGATGTTCTGCAGCCTGGGCTGACCCTTTCAGGACCTGGCGTGAGAGGAAAGGAGAGGGGAAAGAGAAAAAGCTCCCCCAGTCTGGATCCATCGAGGCCCCCTGCAGGGAGCATCAACAGAGCCTAGACTGCTCTCTCCCCAACCACCCCTTCCCTCCTCAACGGACACCACCATGACAATGCCATGCATCACACTGGACAAGCCAAAGGGCAGGTGAGCAAGGGGGGAACAAAGCAGGCAAGTAAGGACTGTGAGTAAAGCACACCTCGAAGAGACAAAGGTGAAGGAAAAATGGGCTTCTGTCTCCCCCTCCGCCCCGCCCCCCACTTTACCAACACAAGGACGTGAGGAATTTAGACACCAGGGACAAGAACCAAGTCTATGGGGCAGGCTTAACCTCAGACCCAGCTATGCTAAGCACCCAAGGGAGTGTATCCCTTTTCCTCCTCCTCCAGACCACCCCAGCCGAGGACGTGGCCTAAAACACCCACTGGTCCAATTGCCCCTGGGAGAGAGGAAGATGTTTCACACTGGAGAACAGCTAAGATTGGTCTGGAAACACATGAGCTCACGTTCTGTGTTAAGATCCATGGTGGAGTGTTGGGGTTGGGGGCTGAAAGTTAAATGACTCCTTGGTGCTTAGTGACAAGGGCAGGAGGCCAAGCCTGGAAGGGACACACGGTTACACCACCGGAATGCTGACTTGGGTCTTCGGCTGGTCGGCCCCTTCTTGCATGTCCAGGGCACGGAGAGGGCTGAGGGGCTTGAGGGGCCGGCTCCCAACACTGTAATTTCTTGGACGCCTTATTGTATTCGAACTGGACAGAGGCGTAAAGCTGTTCCTTCTCATCCTTACAGGGGTTTGGTTCTTGGGGAAGTTGTTCTGATTGGAAATGGAGGGACACCACACAAATGAAAGCCAAGCCAAAAGCTCACTCATAAAGGTTAAATAATGCTTGTAACCACAACAGTTTCCTCCACTCCTGTTCCTCTGCAGATAAAGTCTCTCATAAGACATGGGCCATGGCCTTAACCCTAGTCCCAGGAAGCTAAAGGGTTGTACAAGGAGAAGCTCCTTCACCATCAAACTCCAGAGGAGGAAGGAGGACCCACAAAAGGAAGGGGCTTACTTAAGATCACACAGATCATCAGGACAGACCTAGGAACAAACCCTATACCTCTTGACCCCACCTTATAGGCTCTTCTGGTTCCTACTTTCTAAAGGGAGCACTCCCTGGGGGAAAAAAATCTGTATTTGACTTCAGCCAAACACTTCCCATATTTAACTGGATTTCCAGGAGCCAACTTTCGAGGTTAAGACTCAGGAAAGAGGGACGAATTTTAAAAAGTACTAACTTTAACATCTCTTCCTTTTGGAAGTAAGCAGACTACACAGGACATGAGTTCTGGATGTGTTTTCCTTTTGTACATAAACAAAACCCCCGTCTTGTGATGTCAAAGGTTCAAAGACTCAAGGTGGCAGGGAACCTGCATGTTCATCTGGGGAAAATACTTACGGTTGGCTTGTCACGGTGAGTGTTCACAGCCTCCACATTGAGTTTAATCGTTTCCACTTTACATCCTGAGGAGACAGAGGAAAGAGAAAGCCTTCAGGAAAAAAGCTACAAGGAAAATTCCTTAGATTCAGTATGGGAAACATACCATAAAAGAATGTATATATTCCCAAATATATACATTCTTTTGTTTTTTTTAAGATTTTATTCATTTATGAGAGAGAGAGAGAGAGAGAGAGAGGCAGAGCATGAGCAAGGGGAGAGGCAGAGGGAGAGGAAGAAGCAGACTCCCCGCTGAGCAGGGAGCCTGATGTGGGGCTCAATCCCAGGACCCGGAGACCATGACCTGAGCCGAAGACAGACACTTAACCGACTGAGCCACTCAGGTGCCCCCATATATCCTTTTAAAAATGGAAAGCACTGGGGCGCCTGGGTGGCTCAGTGGGTTAAAGCCTCTGCCTTCGGCTCAGGTCATGATCTCAGGGTCCTGGGATTGAGCCCCACATCGGGCTCTCTCCTCAGCAGGGAGCCTGCTTCCCCCTCTCTCTGCCTGCCTCTCTGCCTACTTGTGATCTCTCTCTGTCAAATAAATAAATAAAATCTTAAAAAAAAAAAAAAAATGGAAAGCACTGATGGAATTTCCCTGGTATACAGGGGTGATAAAGTTGAACTTCTAGACAAACTTCAGAGAAAATTCAAATAGCCTGACTTTCTTCAATCCCCACCTCCTGCCCAGCTGCTAAGCTCATAGTTACCGTAGGCCACAGGAGTAAGTTTGAAGATGGTATGGAGGGGGCACCTCAAGTATGGCAGCTCATCTGAAAACAGAAAGACCAGGTGAGAGAAGTCTCTTAGTACTATGGATTAAGGTCAAGTTAGTGGGAGAATTTAAGGAGCTCATGAGTTTTCTTCACCCTGACCTAGACTTGTGCAATTCCTCCCCTAAACCCCAGACAATTATCAGGACAGCCACCAAAGAAGTTGCCCACTCTACTAAGAGGCTAAGGAAGGAAAGCAGGCCATTTTAGATCCTTCCATGCAGGCAAAACAGGAATGAGTGGCCAGGACCCGGTGGAAGGGAAGATTGTGGCCCACCTGGGTGTACCCAAGACCTATGCGCAGGCTGCCCAGCAGCTCAGATAGATCAGGAAGGGAAGGGAAGGGTCAGAGAAGCCAGCAACTTCCTTACGGCTTTACCCAGAAACTGTCCTATGATGAATCCAAAGGATGAAGATGCTTCGAAGACACCACCCTCCTTGTAGCCAAATAACAAGCCGCGAACGTTCAACCACTTTTCTGATCCTGCCAGGAGGGACAGCTGGACACTGGCCCTTTAGCCAAGCAGGATTAAGGAGCTCCAGCAGCGGCCACTCTCCACTCGGGGCTTTTGTACCAGAGGAGTCAATTCGGCGAGTAGTTGGCCGAGTGGCTGCTAGGAGCCCCACGCTGCTGTCGGAAGAATGCACTCCACTTTGCATGGAAGAGGGGGAGCTTCTGGTGCCTGGGATCCTCGTGCCGCCCCGAGTCCAGTCCCCACCCCACGAATGTGTCCCCCGGCCCTTCCCTCGAATGTCACCTGCACCCTTATCCAGGAAGTAGGCCAGCAGGCAGCGCATGACAGCCTGGTGGGAGATGACGAGGACGTTGCCCTGACGCTCCAGCTCCATGATGACAGGCTCCAGCCGCTGCACCAGGTCCTGGTACGACTGCGGGGGAAGGGAGGCCGACTGGTAGGAGGCCAGGCACAGGCTGGCGGCCAAGTCAGCGGCGCGCTCCAGAGTCAGGAGGCTACTTCTCCTTCTTCCCCAGCTGGCTTTTCTCCTGGGGGTCAGCGACTTCATGTCGCCTGCTAACTTCCCCCAGCCCCGGGATCTCTTGAGGATCCTCAGACCTTTCAAGAGCAACATTCAGATCGAGAAAGCTACAGGTCAAAAAGAGGAAATGTGAATTCAGCCTGTGTCTTTTTTCCTTCCCACAGACCAACAGGCAGCACATGAGGCAACGAGAGGCTCCTAGGGCTTTCCTGGGCCTCTGCCTTTGGTTTAGTTACCTGGGCCTCCCATGGCTCCAGATTACGAAGGCCCTCAGGCCAGCAAACAGCCTCAAATGTGCGAGATGACAGGGAGATCATTCATACCCCCTCGACTGACTCGGGCCTATACCAGCTTGGGTGGCGGTGGGACTGAGGGAATGGAACGGAAAAAAGAAGTAAAAAAGAAGATGCTGATTCTACAATTAGTCAACACACAAGACATCCTGTCACCCTTTTCCCCGGAGATCTTACGGAGACGTTCAACTGTCTCAACTGAATTAAACACACTGTGACCCACAGTCGGAGGACAAAACTACATGATGCCTTGACTACACTTTCTAGACCCTCCCATCCCATTTAATCCTTCCCCCAAATTAAAGCTAACCTCCCAGCGGAGGGCCGGGCAGTCACCCCCCCGTGAGGGGAAATCTCACCTCCCCACCAGGGTACCGGTACAGGTATTTCTCTTGATCTCGAAGCGCGAACTCGTCCGGGTACTGCTGCTCGATCTGCGCATAGGTCATCTCCTCGCACACGCCCTGCAGGGAGCCACACCGGCTGCAGGAGGGAGGGCGACCCACGCGGCTCCCCCACACAAGGGAGGCGACCCTGAGGAATCCCGGCTTCTTACTACGCGCCCGGCACTGTGCTGGGTCCTGGCCTGTACTGCCACCGATGGGCCCGGGCAGCTGGGACAGGCAGGGGGAGGGCCGCTGCAGGGGACGTGGCTTCTCGCGCTTAAGCTGCCACTTGCTCCAACTACTTCAGAGAAGCTAAAGGTCCAAGAAAAGTCAGCAGGATAAAGGGAACAGGAAGCGGGGAAGGAGGAGAAACTGAAGGGACTAGAGAATTCTTGCAGAAGGCATAAAAAGGTACAGAGGAAGAAAAGAGAAAGAAATGCCTGCTTTTGTGCTCAAGGACAGAGAAAGCCAAGAAAAAAATTGGAAAGGACTTTTCCAGGAGAGCTGACCGAATGATCTAAGCAGAAATTAAAGAAGTGAGTTGTTAGCTATTTCTTTTTCCCAGGAGAAAAATATCCAAAGGAACAAAATGGAAGCGCACTGTCCCCAGATGCCAGCGGGGCTAGCTTCCAGACCGGTCCGTCCTTGGCACAGGAGCTCAAACACGCGGGAAGCCCTGACTGGGGTGCAATTGTTCCCACCACCCCCACTAGTACTACTACCTGGGAGTTCTAGTTTTCTAGAAAAAACTGCCCATATTGTGACTTCAGAGAGTTCCCGCCGGAGTAACTCTTATTGGCTTTGTAGCCATCACATTCCTACTCACAGCATCGATCTCATTCAGGATCTTCCACTGCTCATAGGTCACACCCAGGGATTCAGCGGTTTGGATAGTCCTCTTTAGCTGGCTTGTCCACACTTTGAGGTCTGCTATCTCCTGTTCCTCCAGAAACTTCCTTAGAGCCTGGGCAAACTGGGGTTGGAGAGTAAAAATTTTAAAAGGAGACAAACACGCACGCACATGCACATACAGACACACACACGCACAGTTGCTAACTTGGCCTATAAGGAACAACGTGTAGGACCACAGTTGAAACCCAAAAGGTGCTACACAGTTCTGATAAACCCAAGAGGAAATGAACTTCCACTGGAGCACCCTGTGCTGTGCTCGGCACACAGGTCAGGCCCAATAGATATCCGATGGTCGAGTGAACAGCAGGAGTGGTTCCAAGTTACCACACTACAACACAGCAGGAATCGGTGGACAAGAAGAGGTCTTCAGCATTTGCTTGATTATCTGAAACCACAGCCTCAGCCTCAGTGCGACTGAGGAAGAAGTAAGGGGATAAGAGAGATGACCTCCACCATGCCCGTCCTCCAACTCTAAGCCTGGGAAATCCAGCCTGCTGCTGAGCGCCTCACCTGTTTTCCCCGCGCCGAGAGGCCAGAGTCACCCCCAATCTTCCCCAAGAGGTTGAATTCGCTCTCTCCATGCCGGCAAAGGTAAATGGTGCGAGGTTGCACGTGGATATTCATGAGGTAGTAGACTATCTTGCTCTGGATGTAGTCCTGGACTCTGTTGACTAAAAATCGCTGGCCCACATTTATCACCTTGATGAAGGAGAGATCCCTGGGACAGAGAAGGAGAAAAGAGAATCCCTGGGAATGAAAATCTGAGGCTAACAGCGGGAAGGGAAGGATTCCCATAATTACTTGTGGGCTCGAGGCAGCTCTTCCTCCTCTCCTGTCAGAGCCAACCCACATTTAAGGAACCAACTGGTAAGAGACGGATCACACCTCAGACCCAAGATGAAATAAGATGTCCCGAACTTCTGGCCAGCCTACCATTTCTTCAGTGCCTATACCGTGCCATGTAGTGTAGAGAAACAGGATACGAAGAATCGAGGCTTTCCATCAAGGGTTAGACAAGGTGACCCGACAATTTTGCTAACCCTGAAGTTTGGTGAGAAGCACAACACCCATCCGAGGTGGTCACGAGATGGCCAGGGGATGGCTTCGCTGGTGGGGAGGGCAGCAGGCAGCAGAACCTCAGAGATCTCTACAGGTGCCCTGCATCTACCTAATCAAGCCTCTCTCAGAGGTACTTCCGCAGCAGTTGCCTCATCAATTTTTCTCATTGTAAAAATGATAAATGCTAATTGAATTTAAATTTTTTAAAAATGATGAATGCTTATTCCAAAAAAATTTTCAAAAAAAGGCAGAATGATGGAAATAAAAATCACCCAAACTCTACCATCAGAAATACTATCTATAAACACACACACATACACACACATTGTTCTAAAATGTTTTTCTATGTAGAAGAATATATTATTACACCATTTCTAGAACAGTGGTTTTCAATCTCTGTATTAAGGAACACCTCCAAATACTAATGTTCTGGGCAATCTACTTGAAGGAATTTAAAGACTCAAATATTAAGCAGACCACTAACAATGGAACAGTGAGCTACGCATACTTATCTGTCCATCTGTCTGGCTGCATGGCTGTATCTCACTCAAACACAGCTGTTAACTGTGTAGCCACATTCTCCAGGTTTCTGTGTGTACACACCTTTCTTCAACATGGACATGATATTTTACTATGGCTCTTATACCTCAGGCACATCAAGTTAACCCATATTGTATACCACACTGCCAGCAGACGCTACCACAGCAATAATGGCTAGCACCGATCAGACATTTCTGATGAGCCGGGCATGTTCTTAAGGACTTTACATGCTATATATGTGTGTGTGTATACACACACACGTGTATATGTATGTATATACACACGTTTTATATATAATATATATTCATGTTTGTTACACATCTTTACTTATACCTATTTGTGTATGTATCATAAATATACATCATATATACATTACATGTATCTATACACGTACATTATGTTTTATGTAAATATGTTTCTATACTATGTTACTCTGTTGTCTGTAACATATGTATACTTAGTATATACTAATATATGTGTGTTACATAATAAATATATATACACAATAAAATTTAAAAACTGATCAAAAGCCAAAGACACATCTCTGAGGGATATCCTACAACACCCTAGATCAGAACTACTCGATTTTGCTTCCCGGGGACCCCTGGCAATGTCTGAAAACATCCTGGCTCGTCGCAGGTTGGGAGTATTACGGTATCTGATGAGTGGAGGCCAGGGGTGCTGCTCAAATCGCACAGGGCACAGGCAGCCCCCGACGGCCATGATTAAGAATTAGCCAGCACAACATATCAGCGATGTGGAGACTGAGAAATCTTGTTGGAGAGAACAGAGGGGAAGAACTGAGGACAAAAACACTCACTGTTCAAATGTAAGATGCAACCTACATGGAAGCCACAAAGCCATACTTGTTTCTCTGGCATGATGCAAACGTTACAGGTCTGGGTGGTTGGAAGAAAGTTTGAGGACAGAGGGAGAAAGGCTCTTTTCTCCAAAGAGACCCCTGCCTCAGGCCCTTCAAACCATGGCCTTAAACCTTACTTGTCATAGTTGTCTGGGTCAAGGGGTTGATAGGTGACTTTGTAGCACTCAATTCTCTTTAGGAAGTCCTCCATCACATTCTCCCTGTTCCTTTCAGGGTAGTCAGGGCTCGACACCTTTACCTCCTAGAATCACAGGGAGAGTAGGGCCTGGTCAGAGGTGTGCCCTTAACAGCCCTCCTGCAAACAGCCAATGCTAAATAAAGAGAAGGAAGTGCATAGAAGGGCCCTTTCACTGGAGCGCTGGCAATCCCCGTTCACTGAGCACCCCCTCCCTGTCCTGTGACCCTGGCAACCAAGAAAGGAAAGACAACTGGGGAGTCATGTGCCTGCCCTTGGCTGAAGGACTGAGGCACTCACACAGCTCAAACTGCTTCTGGGCCCCAGTCCCTTTATGTGCTCTGCTGGGAACATAGAACGGGCTTCAATCTCTCCGTACGACCACTCAGAATAGGGTGCTTGATCTAATGCATGCCTGACTTGGACCAGATGCCTCTTCTTAGATGCGTCCCGGTTCCCACACTGCGAGGAGAGCACTACCACAACACCATGTCTACACAGCACAGTACAACCCAGCAAATGGGCACTGGTTTCTACCGTGACCATACAGGGCACGAGGCACTCAATGCACAGAGCACTGACCTGAGTGTAAAGTTAGTGGACGGGTGACCTTCCTACGTGGCGGCCCTGACAGAGAGTGAAGAGGCTGATCTACTGTGAGGACAGCCCTGGGTCTCAGGATCCAGCTGATACCCAGAACACAGGGCCAAAGCTCCTACGGTCTAAGTCTTGGCTTCCATTCAATAGCCCATTCTTACTTTATTCCTCAGAGCGTCAGTTTCTTCCCCCAAGGGAAGAATGTAGAAGTATAAAATGGTGCTCTGGCACATCCAAAAGATCACCCTGCATTGTTGAACGTGTCTATTTCTTTCTTTCATCGCCCAGCTGACTCTCCCCGCTCACCCACCCACACATACATAACACAAGGCAGAAAGGACAGGGAGGTGGGGGTATGCAGGTGTGTCACCCACCAGGATGTTGGCAGCAATGACATCAGGATCATCGCAGACAGATTCCACAAAGAACACCTGGCCAGGGAGAGAAGGCGGTGACAAATGAGTCCTAAGTGCCAGGCTGCTCACTAACAGCCTGTGCTGTGACCTGCCCCACCACGGCCACCACATCCCCCAGGATTTTCTTCCATGAAAGTGGCCTTCAAGGCCTCTTCATTTAACAATAGCTCTTACCACATCCCCAGGGCCTCAGACATACAGGCTAAGGGGCTGAGAAAGGACCTGAAAGAAAACACTCAAGGACTGGGGGTAGTCCCCAAGAGAAGAAGAGTGGATAGCCAAGGCTGTCCTCACTCACCAGAGTCAGAGATCCTCACGTCCCTCCTGACTCCCCACCTCCACCCATTCCCTTCCTCCAGCAGGGAGCCAAACCCTACCTTGAAGGAATTCTCCGTGGCAAAGTTCAAAATCATGTCCCTTCTCTCCCTAGTGGTATTGGTGGCATCGAACACCTGGGGAGAGAGACCGCAAAGTAGGTGAGTGGGCTGAGAGAACTGGAATCCCACCAAGGCAGACCCAATGGGAGGCTGTGCAGTCTCCTGGGTGGAGATCGGGATGGGGAAGAGGCAGGGAAGGCTCACCGCGATCTGCCCGCTCTCCTCAGTGAGATATGCCTTCACATCTTCCAGCGCCACCAGAGCACACTGTCTGCCATGAGAACAGAGGACATCGGCGAGAATGGTGCCAGACCAAGTTCAGGTACAGTCAGAGACGTGAACAACTGGGTTGCTGGAGGAGTCACATCCCTCCCCGCTTAAGTTTTCCCAGTGGTCAAAATTTTCCCCTAACTAGGCTTTTCAACTTCCCCACTGAGGTTTTTAGACAACCCCATATCTCTCCCCTCCCCCACACATATAAAGTATCCCTCTATAGGTTTACCCTACAAACATGCATGTATCTCCCTGAGCCTGTTCCTCTACCCACCCAAGCCCAGCATGATCTGTCCACCAACTAATCTCTAGTTAAAATCCCCACGGGATATTTACTGAGAGGAAAACCGAGCCCTGCCACATCTAGTCTTGTGATGGCAGAGAAAGAGCGGGCTGGGAGGTCAGGCCTCAGAAGACTCACTTGCGGATCTTCATGGCCTCCTCATTGTCATGCCGGAAGAAGTCGTAGGACTTATAGGACTTGACTGCTTCACGCCGATATACCCCAAGATTAAACACTGCAGATGACACCAACAGCCTTCAGCAGTGAGACAATACATTGGCCCCACCAAAGGAGACTTCTTGGTCTAATGTCAGAGTGGCCAAGGAAATGAAAAAAAAAGCACCTGGCTATGTTGGGAACAATACCAGATTAAGAGTCAAGTTAGACTCAAGTTCAGACGTATTAGTCCCTGAACAAGTCTTAAACTGTCTGAGTTTCAATTTCCTCAGCCACTGTGGCTCTTTCACAGGAGTACTGCTAGGATTAGACAAGATGATCTATATGGAGGTAAAGCCCTATACCATCAAAGGCATGCCGTTAAATCTAGGCCAATCCACCCAGGCCGAGAGGAAACAAGTCTGTAAACAGGGAATAAATCCAGTAAATCAGGAATGAACCACTATTTCTGCCAGGAGCACCCTGTAATCTTGATGCCAAGGAGAATAGGTCTCCCAGAGGCCTGGAAGGCCCAAGAACTAGTCAGTTCCCTTCCCAAGGAATAAATGACCCACACCTACCTTTGGTGGGCACCCCAATCCAGTTGAGGTAGCGTGTGAGTTTCTTGGACACATAGGTTTTGCCCCGGGCTGGCAAGCCAATCATAACGATGAGAGTTGGGGAGTTGGTCATGTAAGATGCCCACGCTAGGGGGGAAAGAGAACAGAACTGAATGGCTAGAGGCTGCGGAAAGAGAACAGAACTGAACGGCTAGAGGCTGCGGAAGGTTCGTGCGCTGGGCTAGTAACCTCATTTAATAACCTCTTTTAATCTTTCTACAACTCATCAAAGCCAGGGGAAGACTGGGATGGCAAATAGAGGAGCTATGAGTCCAGCCTCCTAGAAGAGAACGAAAAGATCACGTAAAGTTCCAAGAAGTACCCAAGCCAAGACACGTCTTCCCCATACGTGCAAAGTCTCCACAGAGGTACCTAAAGTGGAAAGAGAGGCAAAAGTGGCAAGGATTAGAAAGATAAGAACCATGGCACCTTCCTTAACATAAGAATGTCTAATAACACAAGAACGGTACAGCTGTGGAGGCAAGCCTCGGGCCTGGAGATTCTCCAATGATGAGCCGGCCTGGCTCCTACGAAAGGTCCAACAGAGTTTCTATCCCGAGGATCCCATCTATCCTTTCAGAGCCATGGGCAAGAGCTAGCTAGCCCACTGTAAAAAGAGCCTGGTCTCCCACTGTTTTGACTTTTGTGCCCGAATTTCTAAACCATAGTGAGATTCAGACTGTGGCAAAGCCTACTTGACACAAGTTCTGATAAGACCTCTCAGGAAGCTTCATGGTAAAGCTAGCCAGCAAGGGCATCCTGGCCAGCCTGCCTCAACGGCCATGTGAAAACAAGACATTCAGAAGCAGGAACAGTCACTGGTTCATCCTTCCTTATGAAACTTATTTCAGGAATGCTCATGTATGGAGATAGGGCTCAGAGGACAGGTGGGGCAAACTGGACGGTCAAAGGTCAGGTGACTCGCCTAAGGACGCCTGACGAGTCACAGAAGAGCTGGCACTAGAATCCAGAGCCTGCGCTCCCTCCGCAGCTTGCTCACAGGGGCGGGCTCCTCCCTGCCCATCCTGCCACAGAGGAGCGGCGGGGACAGGGGTCTCCACTGCTGCCGGCCACTTCCCTGGGGCCTGGACCCAACCGAGGTCGGGTAGGAGGACTCGGGCTCTGCGAGCTCCTGTGAGGGGAGGTCCTGTACAGGGATGAGAAACGGAAAGAGTCGCCTTCGCATTCCACTTCCCCGCACTGCTTTCTGGAAGGGGCCCTGCTGGGTGCCGCCACTTCTCTGCTCTGGGACAAGGTGGCCCCGTAAGGCTAAGAAACAATTCAGTAAAACTGAGGTAGTTGCATGGGAAAGCTGCTTTCAACAGATCTCACTGGAGAAGAGGGCAGAAGGGCCTGGGGAGAGGACAGATCTCAGAAGGAAGAGAGTTTCTTAGGGGTGTTGGGCAAAAAGTACCCAGAAACCAAAGAGTGGCCCCAACTGGTGAGGGAGGAGTGGATGCCCAGACTCGGGGCCAGAGGACTTGGCCTTTAGTCCTTCACCCGCTGTGCACATGGACAATTCCTGGGCCTGGGTACGGACTCCTCCAAAGCAGGCAAGGAGCAACGTAAGTGATTATCATCTGTGTCCAAATAGGGAGCACAAGGGCAGGGCTGCAGCCTCGGCTGATATGAGCCCCTGATCTCTGACCCCTGACAGGTCCGCCTGGGTACAGCTGCCTCACCGCTCAGTAGTAAAATCCTCCTGAGTCTTCACTTTCTCCAGCTAAGCACCCCACTCTGCTCAATCCCCCATGATCTGCCTCATTACCTGCACTTCTGGGCCGGCTTTGTCCACAGCTTCCAGCCCATTAGGCGCTTCTCCCAAAGGTCCTCTGACCCTCCCTAAAGCTAAAAATGAACTGATGTTTGGGAGCTGCTCTGAAGCTAAACAGGGGACCAGCTGCTGCATGTTTACCCAACTGGACAGAGAATGCTAAGAGCAAAAGAAAACAGGGGTCTCTAAGGACTCCCCAAGGCACCACACCTCCCACCTCTGGGCTTCTCATGTTCCAGAGTACAAAACTAAAACACACTTCCTATCTCAAACTGCCACGTTGACAAAATTAGGAACATTCTGTCCTGCCTGTTACAAAACAAAACCACTACCACCTTAATTTGAATAGTAGAAAGTTCAAGCCGGTTAATTTCAGAGACAATGTAACATACTCCTTAGAATACAATGAAAAGCCGTTTCAATCCTGAAATTCTCTCCTACCTTCTTTAAACAAGATTTAACTCACTTTCTCAATCTTAAAATTATTCTCCCTCAGGAACATACTTAGAGGAATTGAGGACTTGATAACTTCCCTCCTACAAACAGAAACACTCAAACACAGGGAAGTGAAGAGCTTGGCCCACAGTTCCACAGTACAAAGTCAAGGTCAGGGCTCTGACCCGACTCCTGGTTTCATGACTGCCCCATCAGTCCCAGCCACCAGCTCTTGTCAGCACCTGGCCAAGGGAGCGATGTGATAAGCATGACTAAATTCTCTAATCTAATCCTGAAAGGCGGTCTAATAGTCGTACTAGCAGTACTAATAGTAGTGATTCCCGGCCTGGCAGTACTAGCAGTAGGAGTTCCTGGCCTTTTCATGAACAAGGACTTCTTCCACTATTTGTTTTAAATAAAGGCCAATACTTTTTAAATATACAGTCTATTAAAATGTGTTTCGTTCGTGTTTTTTCATTCTTGAGAGGTCATAAAACTGCTAATTATCTCCCACTACTTGTCTGATAGGCATGAAATATCCAAGTTCTGTATCCAAGTTCTGTGGCTAAACACTGAGAAAGTTAATGTTTTAGTGAACTGGTGCAGCTATAGTTGACAATGCCCGGTTTCCGCCCATTCACTTTGAAATATTAAAAATAGCTAACAATACAGAACTTTTTAGGAGAATAAATTAGTAATGCTGATCAACATACAGCTCCTCGGATTCCTTCCGCAGGAAAAGTTGCTAGCACAAACATGCTAAGGTGTATGGGCAAGGACGCTCCTGCAGCATTGCTTGTGATGGTGGAAAACCAAAAACAGGGCAAATGTCCATTGGGGGAGGCTGGAATATCCAGAGAATGCAATACTATGCAGAAAGAGGTAAATCTGGATTTATAGACACACCAAAAAAAAGCCCTCCACAATAAGTTTAAAAAAAAAAAGGAAAATAGCAGCAGAACAGAGTATGTACAGTGTGAACCTATCTTCATGAATGGAATACACCAGGAGATATTGGGAAGAATAAAACTTAACAGTGACAGGAGAAATTGTGAGATTTTTTTACTCTTCACTTCTCTCTGTTTTGTTTGAATTTTTCATGAACACGTATTGCTTTTGTAATTGGGGAAAGGTACACATGAAACTTGTCTGTTTCAGACCTACTCAAAATCTCAAAGAATAAAAGAAACAAAGAAAAGCGTGTACACACTCACCCATCCCCAACTGCCTAATTCCTGAGGTGCCTTTAAGACTCCCTGAAACCAGTCATCTGAGCACCTTACAGGCACCTCGGCCAGCAACCACCCATCGCACCCATCCCTGGAGTTGCTGAAGTTCCAGCAATGCCCCTTTGCAGGTTTTGGCTCCCTGAAGTCCTTCTCCAGTCCTCCAGCTCAGGCACAACCCAGAGTGAAGCCAGGCAACACAGGTGTAATTGGCAGCAAGGGGATAACAGCTGAGCTATTAATAAAGCAATTGCTGGGTGTGAGCATGAAGCAGCCAGGGGAGCCTGTTCCAACACATGGGCAAGCAATGGAGAGAAGGAAATAAACTAACACGCATCTTCATGACTGTATTTCTCCTTTGACTACGGCTGCAGCAGTCTCCCAGTCCAACCCACGAGGGGAGAAGGGGGGGGCGGTAAATGAATGATGGTAGAGTCAGGACAAACCCCCCCCCCCCACCCCATGCTCCCAGTAGGGGAGAAGAGGGTGGAGCTCGGAGAGGAGAAATCAGAGCCCAGAGCAGGAATTAGAGTCTAGAGGATAGAAAGGAGACCTGGGATTACTGCCTCCTTGACTAGCGAAAGCCCTCAAGGCAGAAAAACTGCAGAAGAGTTTGAATGGCACGGAGCAGGTTTCTGTGGAGAATACAGCTGACGCTGGGCACTGTGCAGCCCGTGTCACCACCTGCTCTCTGAACTCTTTTGGATCAAGTGTCCCAATAACATGAATGTACCTCTCTTTAGTGCTCCCAAATCTGGGTTATGATATTGTCAAGCAAGATGAAAAAACATTCTTTACTGAAAATCTAATTTTTCATAGGGCTCTTATAAATAGTGAGCTTTTACGGTATAATTAAATTTATATGCAATGAAAAGTGACCAGGGGAAAAAAAATACACTTTAGCTCTAAAAACACCCTTCTAAATGCTTTCCTATATTTACTCATTTAATTCTCACATTGCTCTAGGGGAAGATAATATTAGTATCCCCATTTTATAAATAAGCAAACTAAGGCACGGAGAAGATAAGCAACTTATTCAAGGGCACACAGCTTGGAAGGAGTAAAACCAGGATTCAAACCCGGGCAGTCTGACTCCAAGGGCTGCACTCAAACATCGTGCTATACTAGTTATCTCCCATGGGGTACTCGCCCTTAGTGTCTGGCTTCCTGCCCTGGCAGAGAAAGGAGACCCTAATCATACAGGTGTGCCAACCCCAGTATCACATCCAAAAAGCTGCCTCTGCTGCAGCGCAAAGCCCAGCAAGCTTCACCAGTGCTAGATAAAAAGAGATTATCATTAATCATGAGACTGACAAGGACATAACATCAAGGTCCAGACTCTGGGGAAAGATTTGAACATGACATGATTCCAGGTCTCATGCTGGCTGGCTGTTTCCACCTGCTATATACATGACCAATGAAGTGAGAACTGACTGACAGGGTTCCAGAGGAAAGATGCATCTGGAAGCAAGGGTATGGGTTAGCATTCCTTGAGGTTCCCCCCAAATTGTAGGGGCCAGTTGCCCAGGACTTTTTGCCCATACAGCCTACAATGAGGGTTAGGAATGCAGATGCAAGGGGAGAAGAAATGATGCTTCATTTCTCTGCAAACCCACCTGCTATCTCTGTCTAAAAACCGGCATGGAAAGGCTCTGGTGAAACCTGTCCCCAGAGGAATGAACCTGCAGGAAAAATAGCTTGCGAAGAGCAAAGGCTAACCCTGTGGGAAAGCAGGGTGCCCAAGCCAGAGTGAGAGGTGAGATGTCAGACCCAACTCCCCCTGAGGCCTGCTGAAATGAACTACTACTGGCTCTTACCTGCAATTTCTGCAATGAGCAGCACCTTCACAAAACGTAGCCCCGAAAATAAAGGGAAACTGTTAACAGTATCAGCCCTAAGTAATCCCTGCACCTGCCACTCTGCCTTAATCACTGAGTGCGTAACTTTCAACATCGGTCGACTGTGCAGGTCTCCCCACCAGACTGTCAAAGAAAGCAGTAAGAAAATGTGGGGATATACCAGCAGTCTAGCCCCAATGACAGACGTTTCACTGGGCCTACTTGTTTCACACAAGAAATTCCCCTTGCCGACTTGATTTTAAATTCCCATGTCAAAGAATTGTCTCTCACTCCCACTAAGCATCAAAGTCTAGGATTACAACTATATTCCCAAGATAAAATCCTGGGAGGGAGCAGCCCCTCCTCTTTCCCAGACTCACAACATTTCTTCTCTGACATTCGAAGATTGGAGGCTTTGGTTTCATAGCTGTTGTTCTGTTCTGATGAAGATGCAGTATTCCCAGACATGGCAGCTCCTCGGTAGATGTCTGAAAGGGACAAAAGGAACGTAAGGAAGGAGACATCCCTCAAAACACTCAGTGAAGAGGACAGGTGCAGTAGAAGGGAAAGAATCCTGGGCCAAGAATCAAGTCCAGCCCTTTTGCTCCGAGTTAATTGCTACATGCCCTTTGATAGTCCTCCCAAGCCCTGTTTCCTCATCTATAGACTGAGTTGCACTAGAACCTTGCCTTTTTAATGCTGACTTAGGTGTTACATTCACCTAAATTAGCTCCTTCAATCCTAATAATCCTTCCATAAGGCATATTTTGCTACCATTGTTACTTTCCCCCAATTTACAGACTGAAAAGCTAAGTTTAATCAAATCAGGTAGCTTATCCAAGTTCCTTCCTGACCTCAGATTCTGGTTTAAAAAGCTGGGGAGAGTACTGGCAAAAGTCGGGGGTGAGATGGGTTGCAGACAGATCGAGTTCATTATCATAAAGTCATTGCAGTCCAATGGCAGGATTCAGTCCTGACAAATACGGGAGAAGTGAGGAAATCTCAAACATGTTCCTGAAGGAAAACTGTAACTGGACCCCGTGACGACCCTAGCACGTCACCATTTCTCCTCGGCTGTTTCCATTCCCAAGCCCTTGCTCTGCACCCTCTTCCCATCTATCCCTTGGTTCGCAGTCTATAAGGAACACTGGGGCGCAAAGAGGTGGTAAATGACTTCCCCAAGGTCACCTGCTGAATAAGTCCTGACTCGAACCGGCGTGGGATAGCCTCGTGCTCACGCCGCACACCCAGACAAGGGGGTCGTGAGGACCAAAGGTCCTACTGCTTCAAGGACCTTGCACTGTTCTTACACTGACCACACAAATCCAACCCAAGCACCAGCCGCCGCTCCCGGTCCCTGAACGTTCGCACTCCCAGCAATGCCGGCACTTCCCTGAAAACGGCAAAAAAGCATCACCGTCCCGCACCTCATCCCGGTGCACGCAGTCCCCTCCTCCCGCCCGCTCGGGCCCTTCCAGGAGCCTTACAGCCACCGCTCACCCTATGATCCCTCCTTAGCTCCCTCCCGGCAGTGGCCCCGGCACTCGTCCCGTTAGGCTGTGGACGCGAGCTGACACACTGTGGTCCGGGCCCTGCACACCAGTAGCCGGCAAATCACGTGCCCCTGTCAGGCTCCGCCACCCTGGCGTCGGGCCTCACCTGGAGAGAAACATCGGCCAATCCCGCGCCCGCAGGCTCCCTGGGGCGGGGCTCAAATCGCAATCGCTGACGCTGGCTCCCGAAGGTGGAAGAAACTGTGAAGCCTGAAGATCGCAAGCTCCCAAGTTTCCTCGCACTGTGGAGGTTGGTTGCATCGTTGCTAGGCAACTCATCGGGCTGGGGGCGGGGTTAATAAAACGCAGGACTTTTTTTCATACTCTCGCGGGAGTGGAGGAAACAGACGTCTTGAGGGGCTGTGACTTTTTGGTGACGGGGAAACGTTGTGGAGGTTAACGCTTTCCTCCCTGAATCTCAGAGGGACCTTGTTAGATCCATAAATTGGAACGTAAAATTTAGACAGTGGTGCTTTGCTAAAGTAAGCTACCACCGTACTTGAGCTGATTACGCCTTAGGGTGTTTGCATCCTACCCATTGGCCAGACACTGTAACCTAAGAAAATCAACTACTCTTTCATCCTGGACCCATCCGCATACTCCAGTGGTCTTCTAAGCGTCGCCGTTATTCTCGCTCCTACCTCCTATGCTATTCCATCTGTTCTGGTAGTCTTGAAGAACCAAAAAAAGGAACATAGCTTCAGCAAAAAATTGGGTCACAAAAGGGGTCAAAAGAGGCAAAGCTTCCATATAACTTAAAGATAGAAAGAGGCTTTTACAATAGAGGTGAGTTTGCTATTTCCAGCGAACTTTTCACAGTTGCCCCCAGGCCCTTCTGATGATTCTTGATTTTGTTGGTAAACCCACTCTACATAGGTGTGCTTCTTCGGATCCAGGATGGAAAAAGAACAAGGAATGTGGATTTCTTGGAAAAGAGAAATTCAGAGATGTCTTTATTCCTCCTTCAGCTGGGGATTAAATTCATCCTTCAGAACAGCGCAACTAGTATCTCCTTTTGAAGCTTTTTACAATTCCCAGTGTGTTACGTTATGGTTGCCTTATCTGCATCAGTACAACTGCCTTTATCCATTCAGCGGGTATTTATTGAGCACTTATCCTTGGTTCTAAGGATACAGGGTTGGAAAAAGTCACATAGTCTAGCATTATCACGTGGCTGTGGAATCCTTTACACCTCACCCTCTCTCCCGACGGCAGTACTTGTAATACTAAAGGCAAGAATGGAGTCGTCTTCATATCTGTAAACCCAGGGCCTGAACTGGAATCCTGATGACACACGTTAGTCCTCTTCTTTCCTCCTCCTTATACTGCTACCGCCCAAATGTAGCAATTGCCTTAGGCCCAGATGCTGACCTCATACTGCGCTTTCTGATGTGGCAAATGGACGTTTTCAAATTACAGCGTCAAAGTAGCAAGGCCAGTCCGGTTTCTTTTACCTCAATGAGTCAATGTTTGCTGCAGCCATGAGCCTAGTCACGAGTGTCTGGTTGTTTTTGACAGGTCTTTTGACTCACTGACCATTCTTGGCATTCGTTTGCGTTCTGAACTATGACTCTATTTTGCCGGTGTAGTTTGGAAGCCACAGTTTAATAATTTCCGACCTAACGCAAGGTTACATTCCAATGTACCGGATTCAGGACTCCTTCCTCCGCCCTCTTTCCTTGAGCATATATGCTGCCAACGCACAGGGCACCGCACTCACTCTACAGGTAGCAAAGCCACTTGTACTTTAGGAATACGGATAAATCATCCTTTGGCTCCCTAGGGTTGGCCGCAGTGAGTTAGTTGTCACTTTAAGAGAGTTCGCGCTCCTTAAAGCGCTAAGGCTTACGCTACAAGAAAGTATCGCGAGATCTGTGGCCACCAGTGATTTCTCGCGATGTTTGGCCCGGCAAAGGGTGGCCATTTTGGAGTCCATCCGGCAGCTGGTTGCCCCGGCGGCGTTGGCCAGCCTGCTGCCGGGACCAAAGCTGGCCCCGCGGGTGTATGGCCTGTGGGCAGCTGGACCGACACGATGTGGCGGCTCCGCTGCAAGGCCAAGGATGGCACCCATGTTTTGCAGGGGTTGTCTAGCCGGACCCGAGTGCGGGAACTCCAGAGCCAAATTGCCGCCGTCACCGGGATCGCCCCCGGCTGTCAGCGAATCCTCGTCGGATACCCTCCCGAATGCCTGGATCTCAGCAACGAGGATACCATTCTTGGGGATTTACCCATCCAGTCAGGTAAGGGAATTGAGCCTGGGGCCAGGGAAAGCCCTGGGAGGACGAAGGGGGGCGTGGGGGAGAACAGAGAACTGGTCTGTGGGTCAGTTGCGGGGTTTGAGAACAGGGATAAAGATAGGTTAAAGAACGGAGAACTCTGACGGAGACCGGGGCAAGTGGCTAGCAACTCCTCGACTTTATATATGGTTGAAAGAGAGAGGGAGGACCCAACCTATATGAGAAGCCCATGGCCTCGGAGTCCCCCCTTCTAAAGTCTGCTTTCAAGTCTTACCTTGAAAACGTCTCGTTCATTTTGTTTTTCTTCTGCATCCACAAAAGTCCAAAAAAATGAGATCTATCTTCTCTGTCCTGGTGGCTCTTTCCCCCATAACCTGGAAGAAGATAGCAGGTCTGAAGTATTCTGGACACTTTTATTTTTTGCTTCCCCGGTTGGTTTTTGCAGTCACTTTCGCATATACTTGGATAAACAGGTATATTCATTTTAGAGTATGGTTTTACACATCCACTGGAGCCCCTTTCAGATTGATTCTAAACAATAGCAGTTATTTCTGTCCAGTATTAAAACTTGAATAGCAATATTGATCATTAAACGCTTTCAGCCATGGTGTCAAGGATCCTGTAAACACTAAACAGGGTGGCTATGTTAAGTTTCAGAAGAACGAGAACCCCCTAGTGGTCTAGTCTAGGGTAAACACTTTTTGGAAGATTGTGCTTTTAGAATGCAGAGAGGAAGCATTAAGGAAATTTTGTTCTTGAAATGTATTTTTTTTAAGTAAATATAAAGGTGTATAATCAGGGCTCCTTCACTAAATTGGAATGCAGCCTAAAATGTTTTTCCTCTTTGTTCTGTTTTCATCTTTATGGAGATTGAGTGAACAAGAAGTGTTACTGGTTGCCTGTTTGCAAAGCTGTATCCTCCCTAGTAACCCAGTTTATACTTCAGCTCCTTCTGTTTGTAACTTACAAACTTGGCTAGTGAACAACCAGTTTCATCAGTAATTTCTCTGCAGTTCTGGATTTGTTTTATTTTTAACAGGCGACATGCTGATCGTTGAAGAAGACCAAACCAGGCCCAAAACTTCACCTGCATTTACAAAACATGGTGCTCCTAGTTACGTCAGGGAAACGTTGCCTGTGCTTAGCAGAACTGCGGTCCCAGCAGACAACTCTTGCCTCTTTACCAGTGTATACTATGTTGTAGAAGGTGGAGTCTTGAATCCAGCTTGTGCCCCTGAGATGAGACGCCTCATAGCACAAATTGTAGCAAGTGATCCAGACTTCTATAGCGAGGCAATCCTGGGAAAAACAAATCAAGAGTACTGTGACTGGATCAAAAGGGATGATACTTGGGGAGGAGCTATTGAGATATCAATTTTGTCTAAATTTTATCAGTGTGAAATATGTGTAGTGGATACACAGACAGTAAGAATTGATCGTTTTGGGGAAGATGCAGGATATACCAAAAGGGTCCTGCTTATATATGATGGCATCCACTATGATCCGCTTCAGCGTAACTTCCCTGACCCAGACACCCCACCTCTGACCATTTTCTCCTCTAATGATGATATTGTTCTTGTACAAGCACTGGAATTAGCAGATGAAGCTAGAAGAAAGAGACAATTTACTGATGTAAACCGCTTCACGCTGAGATGCATGGTATGTCAGAAGGGATTAACCGGACAAGCAGAAGCAAGGGACCATGCCAAGGAGACAGGCCATACCAACTTCGGAGAAGTGTGATCTATGCATGATGAGGATTGCCGCCTACTACCTCACAGATCCAGAAGGCTCTGGGTTTTCCAATAAGCTATTCGTAACCCTAAAGAACAAAAGGACACAATGCTTGAACCGTCTTTTTAACTTAAAACCACTAAGACACTGAAATTCCTTGTTAAGATTAAAATTAGTGTGCAAGTTTACAGATGTGTGTCTACAGTGGTGATACATGCCCTTTCTCTGCTGGGGTCACAGAATAGGTGGTCCTTGCTACCTACTGACACTAACCTGAAGATCGGAATTTTAGTACCGTAAACTAGCACCCAGCAGCATTAACCTGTAGAAGAAAACAACTTCATATTTTGAGTAACGCGGAAGGCCTCACTAGAGGCCACTGGACATAAACCACGATGTCTCTATAATTGAGTCCTTTTAAAAACTCCGATTGAGTTAATAGTTTCTAAATTATGAATTGATGCCTCAAATGAAGATACAATTGTCAAAACCAATTTTATGTTACGATTTGGTAGACTTTATAAATGTGTACTAACCAGTTATAAGTACATTACAAGCAATTTTTACAGGGATGAGTGTGTTCCTTGAGAATGTTACCTAAGGAACTGATAGTGCCCAATTTAGGATTTCTAGTGTATAAAAGTAGAATGTATGAGGGAAAAGGTGCCTGCGCAGCTTACTAAAGCTTTAAAAGACCGTTGGCCTCGTGTTTTAACGCAACTCATTTATTGATGTTTGTCACGTTAGATAAAAATTTTAAATTAAGCAGGGTATTTATTTTTTAATGGAAGTTTCTTGAAATTTGAGTGCTTGACTTTTGTTTTTTTACATAAAGATTTGTCAGGGGATTAACTTTCCTCAGCTTTTTTCTCCAGCTCTTAAAAAACAGCCTTCGTCTAAAGTGATAATGCTATGCTTTGATTTGGTTTTTGTGAGATCTTTTGCTTAACTAAACAGTATTTTTTTCCATGCTAGCCTTATCTGGCCACTAATGCTCTTTTGAATAATTTCACATTTCTGCAAATTAGCACTTTGCTTATCTACAATCTTTTACTTTGGCTTTTGAAGAGTTTTAAAGTAGTTGGCATAATAACATTGAATGAATTTGTTTCACTTCCAAAATACAACAGTTTTTAAATCCTTGCCTTATTCAGGTTTTTTGGAATTCTGCTTCTTCCTAATACTAGACGTGTAGTCATTTGCTTGCTGGGCTAAACTGCAAGGCACACCCTCTAAAATTAGCTTCACTATAAGATCTTCCAGATAAAAGTTTTCTACCTCTTTTCTTAATTCTTCCGAAGATCAGGGATGCTAAATTATAATTTGTTAATGTATTATCTCACAGAATGTGAAGAGGCTTAATGTTGTGAAGTTTTGTTATCTTGGTCTCATTTTTTGATGAAGTATCTCACTTACAAAACCAATGGTATACTTTAAAGCACTTCTTTCTCTTTCAGCATATCTTCTTGGCAAATGTTTTAAAATTGAGATTTACTTTTAGCACTTTCCCTTGGTGGAGGTGGTCATATAAAATTAAGGAGCACGTAAACAATTTAGTGGGTAAGTTCTTTTAAGGAAGAATTCATGAAGTATGCTTGAAATCATTAGGTGACATTTCTTGAGAACCTATTTTGTGAATAGCTGCTTTAGGGATTATAAGTTATGGTCAGTGTAACTTAAAAGTGTTTAATTTTCTATTTTACTGAGCCTTAAAAAATAGCACTTGGAAGCTTGCGATACTTAATGTTTGGCAATCATAATATGTACAAATGAATATGTTTGAAGATCTCTTTGTACCTGGCTGTCATTTTGGTCTATAAAGATTTTTGTATCTCTTATTTCCCCCAGAAAATAGTTACCTTTAAAACTAGAAGCTAAGAGTATGTCACTGGGTAACATCCATCAAATTGAGCTTTACATGTCATTATTCATGAAACTTGTCTTCCTGTCTTAGATACTTCAGGAGCCAAACTTGACATTTGCTTACTGGAATTTTAGAGAAGTTTATTCATGCAACAAATATTTATTTGTTAATTTATAATGTACCAAGCATGTATTGATACGTTTTCCAACATAAATTTCTGTCACTTTAAAATTGAGTATATTTTATCTACATTGGACTAATTTAACAAATAGAAATAGAACCTGTTATTTTATAAAATTAAGCCCCTTCATCTTAAGTGTTTTTGTTTCCATATTTAAGCTTATACTTCCATAGCAAGTGTCCAGTATTGATTCCGGGGATCTTACTCTATTTTACCTGTTAACTAGGTTGTCCATTCACCAACTGGACACCGATAACTCAGTCAAATAGCTGTCAATAAGGAGTTATAAATTAATCCGTTGCTGAAGTTCAGCACTAGGACTTGAGTGTTCTGATCATGGAAAATTCAAGATGATGCATTAATTGCAAACAATTTGATTTAGTTATCGAAGATTCAAAACCTAAATTTGTGCTGTTTCTAAACTCACATTTACAAACCTCACAGAATCTAAAGATTTTTTTTTTACTGCACTTAGTCTTGAAATTAGTTTATTAATGTGTGTAAATTCTAATCTTCAGAATTTTGAAAACCTATGGATTTAGTACTTGCAGCAGGATCAAAAGAAACTTTTTCTTAAATTTGCACTTGAACAGAATGAAACCCTTCTTCTATTTATACGTTTTTGAGTGCCATGCAAGAATATTTTTTTAATTCAAGTGAGGGTAGTTTACATTAGTGGCTGAATGAGTGAAGATTGCGCTTTCCTGTCTCCCACTCCTCTTTTCTCTTCTTTTTTCCCTTACTCTTCTTTGGATTTAGAGATCTGGTGTAGGGCGGTAAAGATGCACTTCTAGGTAAAATGTTTTCAGAGGTTAAAATTATAATCCCTGAGAATTTTGTGATGTGATAGCCATATAAGGACATCAGTGTGGTACATCTTTTGTTAATCATTCCTAGTTGACTTCTTAATTATTTCCCATGAAATATGATTAATATTATTTCCATGAAAAATGAGCATAGTCGAGGGGTACCCTTGAAAGTTTGGCTGCTAGTCAGCTTGACCCTGTTGGCAAAAACTAATATAATCATGCCAGTTGATTATTCCATGAAGTTGAAGCCCCAGCAAAGTCCTAATCAGGAATGCATTAATGTGTTATCTCTCTATAAATGTCCCTAAGTGCCCACACCCAACTTGCTTATCTAGCATATGCTTTCTATCCTGTGTAGGCATTAAAACATATATGTTGCAAGTTGCCCTAGCTAAACATAGTTTTCCATGTTTTTTTTGAGAAAGTTAGAATGAGGAATATGTAAAATTAGCAGAGTAATTGTTTTTTTTATGGATCGAGTGGCCTTCTTAAACTTTCATATATTAAGGTTTATGTTCTTTCATGTGTTGAGACACACGTTTGTTATTATTTGCAGCACTTTAAAAAAATACGAAGTAAAAGTTTACATGTTGGCCCTCTCCAGGGATCTTGTTCAAGGCATTAAAATATAATCCTTGAGCTGCTAACAATCAGCTCTTCTTAATCAACAATTGCCATCAATGTATAGTGTATCCAGTGGTACAACATTCTGGTTTTTGATAACAGTGGAACTTAATTTCAGTAACTTAGGAGCATGCTCTGTGCCCTAGCATTCAAAAAGTTACCTGTTTCTATAATGTGACTATTCTTTCTCATTCATTTTACAGTGCAGTATTCAAATTTGTCCTTGTAGCACAAAGATGACTATACCAACTTGGAAAAGATTAGATTCTTAAAACTCATTTGTTTCTAAGAAAACTTACTTTAAGGGAGCTGATTTTTTAGCCTTAAAAGTGTCATTTTTAAGTCTAGTGAAACACTTGATTTGAATAAGCTAGTTCATTAAAGATGTTTTCTTACAAAGAGTTATATTTCAGCACATTTAATTCAATTTAGACTATAAATCTTGTCTGATTGTTGGAAAGGGTTTTATTTATTTTGTTTCTTTTCCAAAAATTAGGTGGCATTTTGTTTACAATGCTTTGAGTATTTGACTTTGAAGAAATTGTTACATTGTTGTGGGGTGCTGATTTAGGTCTTGGTCCATATGAATTTAAAGGAGATTGCTATTTTAGATTAAAGAGAAAGGGGGATAAATTACCACTTAAACAGAAGAGATCTTTGAATGGACACATTCCTTAGTCATGAATAATGCTTTTTGAAAAATTTTTCAAGCAATGCATTGTGTCCCCCTAACCCTCCTCACCCATTTCTTGGCATAGAATGTAGCAGGGCATAACTGAGAAGCTTGTCATTAATGTATAAACCATGAATAGAAGCATTTTGCTATGATGCCTTTTTATACTTGTCTTTTAAAAATACCCACATCTAGGAGCTTAGGGATGTGAAGATATGATTTGGTTAAGTTGTAGATAACAGGTTAACCTAAGAAAGGTTTACAATTTCTATTAAGATTACATAAGCCTGCTCTTCGACCTGGTATGGGATACGCAGTAAGTTGTAGCCCATAAGTTACTTAAAAGGACCAGGGACCTAATTCTTGTCAGGTTTTCAGTTCATCTTGGTGCCATTCATGACTCAAGTTGTTTACAGGAAATATAATTTCCTTAGCAAAGAGTAATGTTTTCCCTTTAAAGAAGTATTGAATTCAGCTTAAAATGCAAAATAAATATGTATAGGTTTGTCAAAAGGAATAGAGAATGACAGTAGTCCTCTATTTCCTGTATTGATGGAGGGGAGGGGAGGTGGAAATTCCTGAATCAAGAAGGAAACCATAGATTGTCAAATGTAGAGCTTAGCACATGACTTGAAAAAGTAGTAGGTAAGGGCAGAACAGAAGTTCTGTATCTTGGTATATTTTTCTTCATTAAGATGGGCAGTGTTTTCTTGTTTAAAAAGTGTTCTTTTGTCTATTTGCCAGCATTTTTTCAACATTCATCCACTGCTGCTACCTGGGAGATGTCTTACTTCATTTTGTACAACTCATATGTGATTTTGCCATTGTCATTAAGATGAATTGATTTTATTTATGAGGTCTATGATTTTAAATACCTGATGCTGTATGAAGTGACTTGTTTTGAAGGAATAAATGAAGTGAAAATATTGTTGTCTGAGTATATTTTGGGGTGAGGACAAAGGACCAGTGAATGACCGCCACACTCAAGTTACATATTTATTACCAAAAGCTAATGAGCCACTGCTTTGACTAGGGTACCAACATCTGCCGAATCTCATTCTATAGGTGGAATCTTAATGACTCTGACAGGACAAAGAAAATGTTTCTTTTTTTTGACACCAGAGGACATTTGAAATTTTCCTTCCTTGACTCCACATTTTCTGGTATGCAATCAGCTCCCGAAAGGCGTAAAGTCAGTATCTGTTGCTGACTAATTGTGGGAAGACTAAATGGTGCCTTTTCATTTCCAATAGACTAAGATCTATGTGAACTTAGATCTGTTTGGATACTGCAACATCTCTGTGGGAAAACTCGAATTTTATTTGAAACAACACTGGAGTTACTGAAATTGACCAGAGTTTAGATTCTAACTTGAACTACTTATCCTTTCCTTCTCAATGAAGCTTAAAAAATCTGGAAGTGGAACCACGATGTAATCTAATTAATTTGCACCAGGAGAAAATACATTTGGGGGTGGGGGTGGTCAGCATAAATCCAACCTAAGAATAAGTCAACCAAACCTCATTAAAAGGTCTATAAGAAATCTCATGCGCTGTGTGATGGCAACTTGTTAAACAATTAACTATACCCATAAAGCAATGCTTCTTAAAGTGTGCTCATCCTATTACCTGGGAACTTGTTAGAAATGCAAATTCTCAGAAATCAGAAATGAGGCCAACAATCTGTTCTGATTCTGATACATGATAAAGTTTAAGAACCACCACTATAACCACAGTTGTTTAAATGAGTCCATATCAACTTCCAGAGACCTTCGATGACTTAAGTCAATCCTATGTCCTTGGCCTCACGCAATCCCTTTTCATCCACTACTTAAAGATAGTTATTAAATTTGCAGATAACGTAAATCCAGAAGAGGAGCGCCTGGGTGGCTCAGTCGGTTAAGCATCTACCTTTGGCTCAGGTCATGATCTTGAGGTCCTGGGATCAAGTCCCACGTGGGGCTCTCTGCTCAGCGGGGAGCCTGCTTCTCCCTCTGCCTGTCACTCCCCCTGCTTGTGCTCTGTCTCATTCTCTCTCTCATAAAGAAATAAGTAAAATCTTAATACTATATATATATATATATAAATCCAGAAGAGACTAATACTGATAGTACAATGAATGACAATTCCAAACTCAACAGGTTGAAAAAGCCTGGGATTGAATAATCATAAATGTGAAACCCTGCCCTGAAGTTGTAAAACAGTCTATTATATGAGTCCAGCACAGGTAAAACCTGGCTCTGTAGTTGATTTGATGAAGAAATAGCAATGATATTTTAACCTGAAGTCCATCCCAACAGGGTGATGTGACTTGGGCCGCAGAAACCATTGCATTTTAATAGTTAAGAGATCTAGAGAGAAAAGGGAAGCAATAGTGTTAATGTCTACTGCTTTAGTCACATTGCACTGGGGGCTTGGACGAGGAGGGTTTTACATGTAGAACATCATGAAAAACTAAAGTTTGACAACTGTCATGATAGCCGAAGGAACTGGAGAAGAGGAAAGAGATCTTAGGTCGATGTGACAACTTCACATTCTGGGAAGCATTGTGTGAAAGGTGAAGTAGAGGCTCTAGAGGAAAGAACTCAGACCAATAAGGGGTGAATATTGGAAAATAAAGCTTACCATAAAAACCTAATACAAACAGATGCTTTAACACCGCAGCTCAAGGGTTGTGATAGAGCCTCCTGCATTGTAAGAAATAGAGCTAGAGGTCATTCAGTCCCTGACATCTTGAAAATTCTGTTTCAAGGGCTAGTTATGAAATAAATAGATACTTACAAAAAGAACTTCTTCCCTAGGGGAAAAACAAATTTTCTCTGTTTTGTGTTTCCCTCTGTACCATCCCATCAGTGTTTAGAAAGGAGTGACTTAGGCTCTAATTTAGTAAGCCAGCAGAGGCTGCAGAGCAGGGCTTACATATTTGGCAGTAGTCTATACTATGCTTATCTTATATGTCTAAGCCTAAAATGAGCGGTTCAAGAATAGAAATGTAAGCATCCCAAATACTTTTCCTATTTAAAAAACTTGTTCTAACGTGGATTGCCTTTGTCTCTATTGTGTTTATAGACAATTTTGACGGTATTTATCTGATGGAATCAAGTGCCAGGGTATCATGAACATACTTCCCTAAGCTCATTAAAGTTATGATTTCCCTATGTGTGAGTTAAAAAAAAAAAAACAAAAAACTCAAGAATTTGTGAACAACAAGCCCCGAACAAATCCTTTCTCTGCTTTTGTGACTGCCTCTCTCTTAACTGCTTCTCTGCCTTTCCATCCTCTAACATTCCTTCTGTACACCAAGAAGAGTTTTCTGATCTTACTGATGGCATTTCTCTGTATTCAATTGATGGGCTTCATTAGTGAAGCTTGACATTAGAGCAGGTGTCACAGTGACTCGGCCGTGTTCTAAAACCCTGCAAATGAATAATTGCTGTGGGTCGAAAGCTATGAATCTGAAGTTTGAAGCTTACTCAGTTCAAAGTCAATACTGAAGTTAAATACAAAGTATGGACAGAATTATTCCTGATAATCTCTTAATTGGCTCATAAAGTAGAGCATATAGACACCAGCACAACTGTAAGTCCGACGTAGCTAGTGTTGCAAGTGCTCATGCTCACTCCTCCAAGGCAGCTCTTTGAGTTCCCGACCTACAGTAGGGGTAGTTCACTAGGTCCCGTCCATTGGTGGATCCTCGACTCCAATCCCTGATCCCCTGCTTATGTGAAGCTGTCAGAAGCATCCCTCAGGATCTCAGCCACCCATTCTAGCATAGAGATATACCTCCGGGGAAAAAATTGTCCCAAATGTTGGGGGCCCCACACCTGACTTCTATCCTCATCCTGTTCCACATCTGGCAATTCTTCAAATTCTTCACTATATCTTTAGATCCACACTGATTCAGCAAGGGAAGTTTGTTTGAATTACCTAGTCCAATGTTACAGGATATGGGAGTCCTCAGCAACACCTTCCACACGATAATCAAGAAACAGCTGCCATAAAATCTATATTTTAAAAAAAGGAGAAGAAGGAGGAGAAATAATCTTGGAAATATCAGGTATGAAGCAAATGATGTACTAATACAATTTTTCTATCATCAATGGTGGGGGGATGTAGTAAGAATTTGTCAGTGTTTATTTTTAAAAGCCCGGAAGAAAGAAGTGCCTTTTCAATGAATATTTCTAGCACAATTCATTTCAGTTCTGTTGGATATTTATATTGAATTAAGTAGAAAGCGTATCCCTTACAGAATAAGAATAGTTGTCTGTATCCATACCGCCCTGAACGTGCCTGATCTCATCTGGAATAAGAATAATTTTTTGGAGTCTGTTATATAGGATATTTCACAAAATTACTCATCCTAATTGTGTATGGGACATTAAACCTATTAGAATTCCAAACTTTCTTCTACTATGACTTAACTCTTTTGCATTGGAATTGATAAATCTTTCTCTTAGGAATTTTATTGCCTTGAATTACTTCTCTTGGAGCTTGACTATTATGTAGTAAACTGATCAAACCAAGGTTTTAAACCAGCGAAACTCTGGAGCAGACTCTGAATTATCTTGACCTTCTGCCAAAGTGACCCTTCCCATTAGATCCATCCTTTATGATCCAGCCTTATTTTTTTTTCTCTTAATGTATAACAATGAAGACTGAGAAAATGATCTTGGATTTGGCTAGAAGCAGCTAAAGTCATAAAGATAAATTGTTAAGCAGTTTCATTTAACAAGCCCTTATTGAGCTATTTCTTGTATGCTGTCAAATACCTTAGGACTTGACAAGGATAATCATTCATTCACTAAGCATTTTTGAATGCTATGTTTCAGGAACTGCCCTAAGTGCTGGGTACACATGGGTAGGGGGAACACAAACAATGCTATAAAGAATTAGAAATACAGGTATTAGGAGGAGAATAATGTGGGGGGAGATTCTAATTAAAAGTGGTGAATCTGGGAAAGTCTTTTTGAGAAAGTGACTAAGTTGAAACCTGAAGCATGAATAGGAGTTAGTCATTTGAAGAGTAAGAAGAGCATTCCAAGTAAGGGGTGTAGCATTTGCAAACCCTATACTGCAGGAGGAACTGAAACATTTTGTAGGCTGGTCTGGCCATAATGTAATAAACGGGAAAAGAGGGACATTAGATGAAGTTTTTCAAAGTGAGCAAGGATCCAGATTTGCATCATCAATAAGCTGTATTAAGCACTTACCTGAATACGTACTTGCCACATTTTATTTGCTTGTTCATGTTATTGGTGTGTCCCCAAATAGTCTGTCCACAAGGGCAGGGACAAGTTCTCCCTTATTACCATTGTATTCTCAGCACCTAACAAATTACTGGACATGTAGTGGATATTCATTACATATTTGGATGAATGACCCTATGAATGAATGAAATCAATGTATAACTTAAGAATAAAGTTATCCCGGGGTGCCTGGGTGGCTCAGTTGTTTAAATATCCAACTCTTGATTTCGGCTCAGGTCATGATCTCTGGGTTGTGAGACCAAGCCCTGTGTTGGGATCTATGCTGGACATGGAGTCAGCTTAAGATTCTCTCTCTCTGGGGGCGCCTGGGTGGCTCAGTTGTTAAGCGTCTGCCTTCGGCTTGGGTAGTGGTCCTGGGGTCCTGGGATTGAGCCCCACATTGGGCTCCCTGCTCGGCAGGAAGCCTGCTTTCCCTCTCCCACTCCCCCTGCTTGTGTTCCTGCTCTCGCTGTCTCTCTCTGTGTCAGGTAAATAAATAAAATCTTAAAAAAAAAAAAAAGAGTTATCCTAAGATAACTAGGAGGACATTATAGCATATTAAGGAAAGCATCCAATTTAGGTTTCTCCCAAGTTCTTTCAACTGCTCCGTGGAGAATGTATTGAAGGGGGCAAGAATGGAAGTGGAGGACCAGTTAGGAGGAGGCTGCAGCAGTAACCTATTTAAGTGATGGTGGCAATAATTATAATAGCATTTGTCGAGTGCTTACAATGTTATGAGCATGTTTCATGTGTTACCTCACGTAATCTTCACAGTAACTCTATGAGATTTATTGAAAGGCATAAACTCTGAAGGACAAAGAGATGGTGGGATGAAAAATAGCAACAAAATTTTGGAAGCTAGCCAGCAGTTGGATGAGTATCAACTGACCTAGCAATTTTGAAAAAGCTGATCCTAAGCCAGCAACCCTACTTTTTCCATGAAGATCCCCCTCAAAAATTCAAGAATTGGTGGCATTAGTACTCCTGAAAACAGAGGTGGGAAAAAACTCAGGGAGATGGGTGAAGAGTCTGGTTAAGAAACAGTAAGACCTTTCAGATCTTCTCTTCCACTCAGAGCAACTAAGAGCTTGCTTGCTACATCCCCTCTCGGGGTAAATAGGGTCTCTGTGCTAAAGCTAAGGGGACGAAGTGATGTTTTTATACACTAGATGCTGGGAGCAATAACCTTCCTCTGCCGCTAGGCTCCAAGAATGCCAGCTGCCAGAATGATGCCCTTCAGGAAGGATTCTGGAAAACTCTTCTCTGAGGAATCCAAACAGGCCATTTTGACACTAAAGATACTGGCATCAGAGATTTTCCAACCAAATGGTCCTATGCGATCACTCTGTAGCAAAGTCTACAGTCAACCAGGCCCAGCTGTGCCTCAAAACTTAGCTTTCTGTTGACAAATTCTTAAATTGGAGTGGATAGCCAAGAATCATCAGACATCTGAATATATTCTTTAATAAGAAACACAGAAGCCGAAACAAACAGGAAGGAAAAAGTAATTTAGAGAAAATAGAAACTATAGAGGCAGAAAAACACTAACATTATATTTACATATATGTTCTTATAGTAATAGAAGATTTTGCATCAATGAAACTGAAGAAAATGTAATAAAAATTCAGAGAAAAAACAATAATTCTTGTTTGAATAATAATCCAATAATAATTATTATTGACATTGAAAATGCAATAGAAAGTGGTAGATGAATTTTAAGAAATCTCTCAGTAGCAAAACAAAGAGGTTGAGGTCCAGGAGGTTGCCCAATAACATCCAAATAATAGAAGTTCCCAAAGAAAGAACAACAAAGAGAGAGAGAGAGAGAGAGAGAGAGAGAGAGGAAATGGATAGTGGGAAATCGTCGCAAAAATAATTCAAGAAAATACTGAATGTCATGAATTTCCAGACTGGATTTACTGAGTACCCAGAATATAGACTCCACTCCAAAACACATCATTATGAAAACTCAGGATACTGAAAATGGAGAGAAAGCCTTAAATTTAGAATCATAGATGCTTTGGGCTTTGCAATTGCAGCACTGAAAGCTGGCAGATGTTAATTTAAAATTCTATACTCTGACAAGCTATCAATCAAATGTGTGGCTAGAATATCGATACTTCAGACATGTACAATCTTATGCACTTTCTCGGGAAACTACTGGAAAATGTGTTTTAACCAAACTGAGAGAGCTAACTCAGGAAAGAGGAAGATAGGAGATCCAGTTAGTCCAACAAAAGAAAGAGGTGAAAGGATTTTTCCCAGTAGGATGATGAAAACAGATATGAAAATGACAGCCATGCAATGATCTAGAGAAAAACCTATCTAGATAGAAGTAAATCAGAATGCTCTGGAAAATGTTTCTTCACGATGAAACTAATAGTATACTATATTTGAACATATTGAGAGGAGACCTACACAGTGGGCAAGAATGGAAGGACAAAAAAGATAAATAGAAAAGGAAAAGTAAACATAATATATCTCAGAGCCCATCTATCAATAGCCTTTATTTACGTGAAGAAACAGTCATGTAACCAGACAAAGTCTGGTCAAACCAGACAGTTTGACTTCAGAAACACTACACTTACGTGTTGTATATTCAAATGCTGATGGGCATTATTATTTTTTAACTCTTTTTTTTTTAAAGATTTTATTTATTCGATAGAGAGAGAGAGAAAGAGCACAAGCAGGGGAGAGGAGCAGAGAGAGAGGGAAAAGCAGACTCCCCACTGAGCAGGGAGCCTGACACAACAAGGGACTCGAGGATCCCAGGACCCTGAGATTATGACCTAAGCCAACGGCAGACACTTAACTGACTGAGCCACCTAGGCACCTCCTGATGGGCGTTACTTTAGTAGAAAGGTCAGAAAGATAATGTAAGAGAGAAGAATGCGAGGATGCAAGGATAAGGTTTGTGAGATGAGATCCAGAGCACACATGGATGATGGGGTTTTACTGAAAAAACATTTTCTTTGTTGTATCGAAAGAGAAGAAGAAAACAGGTGCAAAGGAAAGTAGTTTTGTAAATGTAATGGGAATGGGAAGGCACAAGCTAATAGTATGTCAAAAGACAAGATTCAGAGAAAATAATAAGCAAAATTGTGGCAGTAGATGACTTGTCTACAAACACGATCTCCAAAAATGAAGTTTTTAGGGCAATTTTCTTAAGTAAAGGATTTCAGTTTCCAAAAAGTTCGTTATCAGTTTTGGCATTAATATATAACTACTATAATACAATAGAGGAGTTATGCCCAGAAATATCTGATGTTCTTCATGAATTCAAATTTTACAGGGAGAAAAAGAGGACAGTTATATCCTAGTGGGTTAAATTCAGAGATGTATATACTGTGTTAGGAGATTACAGTCAAGCAGCACCTAACATTCCATTCCAAAAGAAGGTGGTACTTGAGTTGAAACTTGAAAGAAGGATAAGACTAAGCCAGGAGAGCATCAAAGGAATGGGTGCAAGCAGAGGGTACAGCATGTGCAAAGGCCCAGAAACATGAAAGCATGGCAGTTCCAGAAATATTGGATGTGACTGTAATAAACAATATGGATGAATATGTGAGAGGAGAAACATGTAGGGCCTGCTCATGAAGGTCTTCCTATGTCACATGGGGACTTTGAATTTAATCTTGAATGCTATGAAAATGCATCCAAGTAGTGAAAGGATCAACAACTCAGATAATCTATAAATCCACCTATAAAATGGAAGATGTGAAACAAGACATTCCTGTAGTCCCTTCACATCTTCAGTGGTCTACGACCCTATAACGAGTGCAGTCCTGAAGCAGAAGAGAGAGGAGGAAGAGCTGGAACGATCTCACAGGAGATGGGGGCGGATTGCTATGATGCACAGAATCTGGGTGAGAATATGGTGATGCAATTAGCTGGCATGGAGAGAGAGGATATATTTGGGGTGGGGGTGGGGGGGACAAGATGAGCTCAGTTTTGAACATGTTAAGATTTGGCATTACTTGCAAAACTCTCTGATCCTAATAGATGATCTCAGATCTTAAACCTTCATTAGCACTGGAAGGCAAAGGACTGCTAAATCCTGCAAATTTCCATGGTAGATGGGCCACAGAGACACTGATCTCAAAAAAGAAAGGAAAAAAATTTATTCCCAAGAACGAGTTAATGATTAATTCCAAAATTTCTTCATCCAGCCCACTTAATTACACCCTTTATTTCCCCTCTAATTATTTTAGGCTTAACACTAATGCCACTTTGGTGAGAACTTGGTGATCTATTTGATATCTTAATATGGCCTATCAATTCCATGGCTTCTAGCCAAATTATAATCACCCTCATCTGAACCCCTCCCTAGCCGTTTTCTCTTTAATGCCAGCTCTTGTCACTACTTGAGGGATAAAACCTCCCCTTCCCCTGATATGTTGGAAAAACACTCAGACCGAGCATATGGTATCATGCTCAATACCGTGAACTTGGTGGGCACCCTTTGTTTCTTAAGGATGGTGGTAACACATGTTCAAAGTCCCTTCATTTTTCCTTTGGAGAGGAAAAGGAAAAGAAAGATACTGACAGGACGTGACTATCATGTGAATGAATAAGTATCATGAATGGTTAGAATGGAGGTCTACAGCTATTTCGCAGAGAGCTCAACTTTATAAGGGACCCAAAGAGGAAAGATTAACCAATGATTGTGGTACATTTTGATTTTGAAGTTGTGTGTGTGTGTGTGTGTGTGTGTGTGTGTGTGTGTGTAGGAGAAATGCCCTTGGGTAGGGGAAATGAGATGCCTCCTTAGGAGGTTGTACAGAGGAAGGAAACCATACACTGGGCTCTGTCAGTCAAGGAGATGGCTGTACCACAATAGCATGCAGGAGGGAGAAGGAGGAAGGACGTAGATGAGTCAGGTGAACTGGATTCTAATTAGTCTTCACAGAGTCAAGTCATCAGACAAGAGTTCATATACAAAAAGCAATGACACTTTCCTCCTCAAATGGTGACCTACATCAACTGTGGAGACTTAGTCTTTCAAGTGTTTCTGATTTTGGAAGGCCTGTCTTTCCCCTAGTCCAGGTCTCCTTTCCAATTCTCTTGAAACCTTTAGAGACTTGGCGTTTTTCCAAGCAAAAACAAAAAAAGCAAAGCAAAAAAGATTCCAGGGTAAAACATTTAAAGATATGGAAAAGGAAGAACATCAAAATCAGGATGGCGGTTCATTTCAGCGGGGGCGTATGTGTGTTTTGAGGAGGTAGGAGGGAAGGGAGGGGCAAGGATTGAAAGTAACTTCAACTGCAATGTTCTATTTCTTGAGCTGGGTGTTGGTCCAGTGGTGTTTGTTCTGCCAGGGTATCTGAAATATTTCATAATCTTCAATAAGAGATGTATGTCTAAAAGGAAAGAGAGGGTCTATGTCCCTAGTTCTACCTGTGAAAAGATGGGAGCCCTTCCCGATTATACTAATTTTATTATAAACTGAAAAACTGTGTTTGTTCACAAATAAGATGGTGCTATCGTCTTTGAAGTTAATGCTCATAAGTCGAATTCATTTTTCTAGCAAATGTTCAAATTGCACACCTACAAAGCTGGATCAACTTCGGTGATTCCATCCACGGGTGTAACTCTAGTTGCACTGAACTCCTGATGATGTGGATGGAGGGGCCTTTCCTGTTTTGTTACTACTATGACGTCATACATGTTTGAGTGACACACCAAGAAGAGAGGTCACCACCCTTCAGTGCTCAGTCAGCTCGTTCCCCATATGCTGCTGAGAGGGTACTTGGTTATCCCAAGCTTCCTCCTTCCTCCTCACTAGTCCTGCCCCATTTCTTCTCTGTCTTGGCCCCAGAATCACTGCACTTCTTATTTCCTACCCAACCGTGATCACAGGAAGAGAAAAGATGGAAGGCATGTGTCGTCTTGTTAATAGAGATATGAATAGCTACAAGACGGAAATGAGATGGGAAAGGATTAATCTAACTGTTAGAATTAAGCCTGCAAATTACCTGTAGGTTTCACATTTCCTACTTGGGAATTTCTCCAAAATAGAGGCGGGCTGGCATCATACTGATGCACGGCAAACTTGATGTCATGCTGCCTGAATTGAAATCCCTGCTCTGCCACCTCCTAGCTAGTGATCTTGTCCAAGTTATTTCACCTGCCTATAAAATTTGTATATTATTAGTGCTGCCTTTTGAAGTCGAAATGAAGATTAAATGAAATGATTCCTGAAAATGCTTAGCACAGCATAATGCCTAGTACACAACAAGAGCTCAATAAATGTTGGCGATTATTATCTGCTTTGGTTTTAATTTTTCTTCTTGCCCTTTTGGTATCAAGGATAACCTCTATCCAGGAAAAACCAGCTTCCAGCCAAAAGTCCTCTATCTAGTAAAAGTGGCCTCATACCTGGAGGGAGGTTTTTTTCCTGAAAGCAGTGATTTCTTCCACCTACTCCCTTCTCCCTATTCTCTTCTGGTTGTTTTAACAACAGATGCAAAGAGTCTGCCTATGGAAAGAGACAGGTTGCTACACGGTTGGACCCTTATTTTGTTTTTATGTCTTCATATTCATTGCTACCTTGCAGGAACAGCTAAAAGAGACCAGAGACCCAAATGACAGCATGCATGTTCCTTCCCTCGAGGCTGTCCAGTCATTTTTTCATCAGCATAGCGGCCTCTTGGGGGAGAAAATGGTTTCATGCCCCCCAGAAAAAAATGAGGTTAAGAAAGTCATCGCCAAACATCGGGGCAAGGCTATCTCAGATCCAGTGAGCTTAGACACCTTTTCCAGCAGTCCTGAGTGAAGGTCCCAGTAGTAAGAGCTGCTAGGAAGAGGCTTGCAGGTGAAAGTGCTTCTGAACAGCTAGAATTAAAAATAGAATAAAATCTACAGTGGATTTTAACTTGGAGAATTCAGGGGACTACTTACCTTCAAGTAAAGGAAAGCAGCTCTAGATAGAAAATCAAGTTTCAAACAGACACGAACAAAAGCATACTGCCTGTCTGTGTTTCTTTATATTGAAAATTTAGAATAGTATCTTTTGCCTACTCCCTCCCTGCCAACTCTCCTCTTCCAGTCTGAGCCCAAAAGTGTCTCTTCTTCCAGCCTTTCTATTTCCTTTTTTTTTTAAATTGGCTCTAACTGGGGAAGGGGAGGGCAAGAGATGATTGGCTACGTGAGGGCAGCCCCGCCCTGCCCATTCTCCTCCCCTCCCCTCCCCGCAGAAACAGCTGGAATGAGAAGTAGGGAGGGAAGGCTGGGATTGGCTGTGAGTCAGTGGCAGGGTGGGGTGGGGCAGCACAGAAGAAGCATTTACCTGTCCAGGTGAGTCTGGAGGAGGTCAAAAGAAGAAAACAGCGGAAGGCCGGGGAAGCAGTCTCTGTCTCCGTCTCTGCCCTTTGAAATAAAAGGGTATTTCTTTCCTCTCTTCAGCCCCTTATCCACTGAAGGTGAGTTAATCACTAACCAACTATTGCTTATGCTGCAGCAAGAAGGGGTGCTTCGTGGGAAGTCAGAGCCATAGGGGTGTGGGGAGCCCTGTGCACCCCAGGCAGGGCGCTTTCCTCGATCTTCCTCAACTCTGTAAGCCCAGTCTGGGACCAGAGTAGGCTGATAGCTTCTTAAGATTGGAATGTTTTTGTGGAGACCAGGGCTGGGATGCCTATTTTTTCATCTGCCTATTTCAGTTGGACAAGCATATTTTGCAGACAACAAGAAAATAAAATAGGTTTCTTTTGGAAATTTCCATCTCTGAGAAATTGAAATAGAGTTGTGATTTTTGGAAAACAATAGAGTACAGGGAGTCAAAATGGGGGATCGCCTAGGGGAGAAAAGTGCCTTGGTTTCTCCATTCCATTTCTAACAGGAAATTTTCCCCTGGCTTTATCAACTCAATGTCTATTTTTATTTAAATAAAGGGTGCAGTGTATGTGTGTTCAATAATGGTACCGTGATAATGGAGCTCTCCGGGGACAAGCGTGTAAGGTTGTTTGTAAGGGGATGTGAGGCTCAGAAAACTCCAGCCAGACTACCGGTTCATCTTTGCAAAACCCACGGATAATCTCGTTGCAAAGTTGAGTTTATTTGGATTCCACTCAGTGAATGTTCCAGCGCTGCCTGCTATTAGACACAGAGACTGGCAACCGAAAGCCACTCGTCGGGCTGTGCCAGGACCCCACCCACAGTAATATTTCACGGTAGTACCTCGAAACTGGTAGGAGTTCTCAGTGGGGCTCGGGCCAAAGTAGAGTGGCAGAGTCCACAGAGAGACGAGCCAGACCACCTGGCTTTGTTTTCCTCTGGGTGTCCCCGCTGACAGGCAGGTTATCGGCACAAGGAAGCTGGATGTCGAAGTCAATTCAGAGTAGCAAGTCAGCTCTCCGTTATCCACCTTGGGCAGGGAGGTGCCAACGTTCTGGTCCTTAACTTCGCCTCTTTTCCTCCTGCTGCAGGAAAGAGCGAAGTGGGAAGACCCCCCCCCCCCTGCCAGGTTCCCAGGGCCTGGCACCCGCCAGCCCCGAGCCAGTGTGCTGGGTTTCCAGTCCTGGCAACTGGAGCTTTCAGTTTGAGTTGAGCCCAAACCACAGAACCAGCCCACCAAAGTCACTGACTGAGGGCTGCAGGATCTGCAGGATCCAGCAAAGCTCTTCTGTGAAGAAGATAGGTCCACCCACCCTTTGCCTCAAGCCCACCTGTGAAATAGGAGATTATAACTTTGACTAAACACACTCAGAAACTCGGCCATGTGCTTGTGAAGAAGCATAAACACGCAGTGCAGCTCTTAATCCTCCTGGCATTTTTCTTAGGATGTTCCCCAGCCGGAGGCATATTTCTGGATTGTCAGCAAGGAGACACACATGGTCAGAGAGAAACAGGACATCTCTGACTAGTGGGGAGAGAAGCTGAGCTCTTGAAAGATATGGGGGTGGGCTCACGGGAGGAGGGTGACAAGGGGGCCTTGGGCCTGTTTAGAAGGTACAGAGAAGCCAGAGAGGAGTGGGGCTGGAGCCCCGCGCACCCCCGCCCCCACCCCTGCCAGCACTCCACATGCTCTTTATTTACTCTCCTCCAAGACTTGGCTGGTTTCAGCGGAGTAGTTAATGTTTAATGTGCTTTTGCACGGATGGCCCTGCCTATAGGCTGTGCCTATTTCATAACCCATTTCCTCCTCCCCTCAAATCCCCCAAAGAGGTCAAGGGTTAAAAGATATCAAACTCTCACCTTGAGCGTTTTGCTTGTTTCTCAGACTTCTTATCAGGTAGGAATACCTCAGGTTTCGATGGCTGCCCTGAGGTAGCCCCCAAGTTTCAAGGTTGTAAAGTTGGTGGAAGGAAATGCAGCATCCAGGTCCTGCCGAAGTGGCGAGGGACAGTGGAAGGGTGGATGGGCCGAAGAGAGGAGACTCTTAGGGTCCGGCTCTTTGGATCAGAAAATGAGGCCTGGAGACAAGACGCCAGCGCCTTAGGGCTCATTCGGCCTTGGTTGAGGCTCAGATTCAGCTCTGCAGGGATTCCCTAGGGCCGAAGACACGATCTTCAGTGGCATTTGGTGTCATTTGTTTATGACTCTGGAAACATCTGTTGTGGGGGCAAAAAGCTGGCCTAGAAGTATAAAGCAGAATCAGACGATTTCGAGGGTTTAAGGTGTGAAGTAGAAGGAGAAGGGCCATCTTAGGGCTTTAGTGTTTAGTCAGGGGGCGGCCGATGACCCTTCTTTAGGTACATGGCCCTCTTGCGTCCCTGGAGAGGCTGGACCCACAGGCGGCCCTCTCTAGGCCGTTAGAGGTCATCCCCTGCTTTCCTGTGGAAGGGAAAGTGGAAAGAGCCCCAGATTTCTCATCTGTCAAAGAAGAAAATGTCGCATCTTACCTTAATTATCAGACCATTCTGAAGATCTCACCAGCATATCTGAAAGCACTTTGTAAGTTACACCACACTGTGTGTTTCTGAAGCAGTGCTATTCATACTGTTTCTCCCTCTTCCAGCCACTTAGTTCCAAAACTGTGCGTGTGATAGGTTCCCCCCGGGAGGAAGGAGAGGCTAGCAAGCCACCGTCCAGTCCGAAGAGTGCTTAGAAGAACAAGGGTAGTAACTGTTTCTGAAAAGAAGAGGCAACATCTGGTCACCCATTCACAGAGAATATTATATTAACTACAGTGATTAATACCGTATTAATAATTGCTGTATTAATTATAGTATTAATAATTAATCATTAAAATTTTACAGAAATTTTTTTAAGAGAACTAGAGCCAAAAACTAGACCCTTGGATTTACAATGACTGCTTGGAAACAATGCCTTTGCCTTATAAGTTTTGCTTGTTCCATGCCCCTTAGGTGCTCATACATGTTAGTTTAACTGAAGCATTGCCCCAATTCCATTGAGCTATATATCCTCAGGGAAATAAAATACATAGGAAAGAGTTTATAATAATAGGGTAAAAGTAAAAAAAAAAGAGGCCTTCCAACAGCATAACTCAATAGTTATTTGTCCAGCATTTTCTGAGTGCCTTCTGTGTGCCTAGGCTTATGAGCAATGGATCTCTTTGGCTGTAACAACCTCAACCCTACAGAATGTTAAGAATGGGTACCTTCTGGATCTAGACGGTCATGAATGGAGTGGATAGCTGAGGTGACTAAACTCCATCCACATGATCCCTCATGTTTCTGTTTCTTTGGAGTTCTGGGGCTGGGAAAGTAACCTCATGAGGAAACCTGAAGGACTACCTTACCCCGTGTTGATTTATCACCGTGCTTCTTTGGCGTCTCTGTCCCCTCTGGTCCTGTCTCCATCTCCTGAGACATCTGGACCCTTATGAACTCCATGCGTCTGGCTCACTGGGATTTTGTCCTCTTCTTTCCCCGCTGTCCTGCCCCTCCCTACCTGCCCCACTTGCAGGCCTCCCCAAAGCAGGAGAGGAACTCCATGAGGCCGCGTGCTTATCGGCTCTACGGGGTTGGCAGGCTGACTCACCCAGCGCAGCCCAAACCTGACTTGGCACTGGAAGCAGTTGTTGGCAGAAGTCAAAGGGACAACCTCTCCGGGATCCAAACCCCAGGTCCCAAGATCTCAAATAGAACACGTTTTTGCTAGGACATTTTACCTAGGATTGGGAGGGTAGGAAAGGTGGTTGAAAATACAGCATGGCGTCACAGGAAAAATACGGATTCAGAACCAGACAAACTGGATTTCGATTCTAGCTCTCCGCATACTCTCGGCTTGACCTTGCAACTGTCTTTTAAACTTAATTCTTCTAGGATTTCATTTTAACATAAGAGAGTCACCTCTGGCCTTTCCAGACCCTGAGATTTTCAGGAGGAAGATGGTACTGCCTTCCTTTGCTATTATTATTGGTACAGTGAACTTGAAACTTTTTTTCCCCTGTGAGTTGGCGTCAGGAGGAAGCTACGTAGGCCATTTCTCTGGTTCATTTGACAAAGATTAGGGCACCTCACTGGAAATCAGCGCAACATCAGAGGGGTGCCGTGCAAGAGGGAAACTGGGTTTGTGTGAACCTCTGGGGTCATGTGCGTGCCTCCCAGACTAGGGAGGTGATTGATGGTGGCCGTGGTGGGGGTGGGGGTGGGGGTTGATGATGTCGGCTTGGATGACAGCTAACAGCTACCGCACAATGTGTTTTATGTGGAGTATATCAGTATATGTTCGTGACAACCCTGCGTGGTTGGTACTATCGAGGACCTCGTTCCTTCTCTCCCATTTAACCCAAACCCTTCTTTTCTAAACGCTTGTTGCCTTACTTCAATTCATTTTGATCCTAGATGGATCTGGTCTTTCTCTTATTAAAAGAACAGTAGCAGTTCTTCTCTTATTCATTAAATGAATATTTATTACCAGCTAAGCTGTGCTGTTCTCATTAACCCTATATTTGCCCGATTTAATGAGAAAAACGGAGTCAAAGAGTAATTGGCCTCAAGTCCCATCACTGGCAATGGTGGAAGTGGGATGCGAATCCAGATCTGACTACCTCCAGAACCCATGCTCTGGGCCCCTTATTATGTATGATTTGTAGTCATGGAAATGTAGGTTAAGCCCCCAGATTCAGAGAAAGAAGGCCACTAGGAGAAGTGATGGAATCTCCTCTCTGACGAGACTGCTCCCCCCACCCCCGTCTCGCCCCGTCCCCCCCACCTCTGCTAAGGCCGCCCTTCTGCCCCTGTCCGAGCCCGCTTCCGTGTCCTTCCATGCAGGCTGGGAGGTTTGGGGGACGGCTGTACTGGCCCCTTCCAGCTGTCTGCTTGCTGGGCGTCCCTGCCGCCACGCTGCTCCAGGGCCTGGGCAGAGCCTTGCCAGAGAGCCCCAGCTCGGCTCACACGTGGCTTTGATTCTTGTCTTTTCAGGCCGGCTTAGGACATTCTCCACTTCCCTTCGCTTCCCCTCTGGGAGCCCCTTTCACGGCCCCCCGCACCTTGCTTCGGGCGATGCCCCAGAGTGAGCTGTGGCCAGCGGGGCCTGGCTCGGAACCCGTGACCCGCGTTGGCAGCTGTGACAGCATCATGAGCAGCACGTCCACTCGCTCTGGATTTGTACGTACCCTGCGTCCTGCCGCCCGCCCTGCCGCCCCTCGCTCTCTGCACGCCCGCCCCGCCCCTGCCCTGCCCTGCCCACCACCGGCCTCACTGCTCCTCCGCTTTCATCTTCCTCGTCAGGGAGTGAATCACACTCATTGGCATTTCTGCCTCTGAGTCACCCTGGTTTTCTAGAGAATAGAATGGGACCGCCCCAAAGCGCAGGTGGCCAGATGAGACTTGCTCCCTGTTTTCATTCATTGGGGGCTAAGTTGAGGTGAGAACAAGGGCCAGTGATCGGAGGTAGATCCCGGGAGCACTTGTATTCCCCAAGTCTCCTGCAGCAAACTGCATTCCTTTTGCGAAGATCAAAGAGAACAGAGTAATTAGGAGCCTGGGTTCTGGAGCCAAGCAGGTCTGAATTCTCTACCTATAAGCCAAATGGCCTTGGGCAAATTACTTAATTTCTGTAAGCTTCAGTCTCCTTAGTTTTAGGGTGGGGATAATGTAAACTCCGAATTCATAGGGGCCTCTGGGAGAGTACATGACAGGCATATTAAGCACTTAGCACATGCTTCTAGGTAGAAAAGAAATAGCCTATATCCAAGAGCAGAGATTCCAAATCTTCTAAAGTCATTGTGTTTAACAGAGAGTGGCAGGTAGTACTTTGTAATTCTTCTGGGAATGAATTTAAATCTCAGTTGCTCTAAGGCTGGTGTGAAAGAGTCAAGTCCACCGTATGTCCAAATGTAAGCGTTCTTTGGTTCTTGGTGCTCGTCACACACATAATAACCCTTGAGAGTTTATACTTCATTGCTTTATATGCTATAGAGGTACTTGGAAATTTAAGGATTATAAGAATCTCTACCAAATGTCGAGGATGTTTAATATAGTCCGTGAGTTTTGGTATGTAAAAATCGAGTAGAGAAAGCAGCGCGCTCACACACACACACACACACACACAGACAAAATAAAGTGCAGACAGTCTGTACATCATTTCTTTTTGACCTGAGAAGATGAGCCCCCAGAGACATCTTTCTGTTTCTGTGAGGCTGAGGCCAGTATGAGCAGTTACGTGCCACTGGACACAGAATGCATCAGGGATTAAAGGTTTTCAAAGTGCATCATCCACGAAGGAGAAATTCAGAGTTGGCTTATCTTTGGCAAGGCTATTTGAGGAAGAAAAAGGCAGTAAAGAAGATTTTGTTCAGGGAACCCCTGGAATCGATTTCAGGGCTTCCAAAGGCTATCCCTGGGGCTTCCTTTGATATGTAAGCCTCCCTTTTGTCAACTGACAATGGCTCTTGAAGGAGTGGGGGAACTGGTAGGGTTGTTCCAACAACCATCTCCCAGGATATATTTAGGGCTGTCTCAAAATCTTCCACGGCCATCTGAGTGGGTCTGGAGAATATATAACTCTAAGTATCTCAAATATTAGGAAGAGGTTTGAGATACATGCCAGGAAGGGACTCAAGCCAAATTTCTTACATTTCCATTTGCCCTTTTGGTTTTCCCTTCAACCTTCGACTTCATAGAGCGACTATTCTCTGGATCTTGCCGGCTTTGTAGAACATAAGCAATAACCATTTAAAATGGCCATGGCCATAACACTTTTTTCCAAATATCCCTATGTGCTTTTTCATCATGACAATTATTTACTTTAATATCTACTTGATATTGCACACTAAGTTGCTTTCTTCTCCTCCCATACCCGTCCAGTTTCTCCACCCTCCCCCCTTCAAGTTAATATTTGCTTAAGAAATGCACACTTATTTGAATGTTAGCCAGAGCCAAATGCCATCAAGAAAGTAAATACACAAAGGAAAAAAAATCCTGTATGGAATGCATTTCAAAGTCAAGAGTAAATTATTTAGTAAATGTATCTGTGGCTAGTCATACCACCGTTCCCATTGGCCTGACAGCCAGTGGTTGGCTGCAGTTTCTTGTTTGTCCTCCTACTGTCCTTGACATACCAGGTGGAGTACGCAAAAGTCCTTTGGAAAGTTAAAAACGACACCGTCCAAGTTGAAGGTCAAATCACTATGTTGTCCATATAATTTAGGGCTAAATCGGAGACACACAAAGTGATATGCTTGACACAGTTCACACAGAGGAATTGGGATTAGAACCTGGGATCTGTTCCCCTGAGCCTTCCACGCGGGACTGGATGAAAAAGGTCAGTTGCCGTCTGGCTGCCCAGCACTGGAAGCTCGGGGGCCAGTAGCTCGGCAGTCTCTGCCCCGTCCGAGCCTGCAGTTTCAAGAAGCAATGCCCGCACGTTTGCGGAGAAGCCTCTCAGAAAGCTTTCCAGCTCTTCAGCATTCCTTCAGGACACAGGGTGGTTCTCAGCCCCACCAGTTTCTGTGGAGCTCCCTCTCACAGCTCCCTCTCCCCATCTGTCCTCCACGCCTCATTCCAGAGTGACAGCAGCTACGACTTCCTGTCTGCTGAAGAGAAAGAGTGCCTGCTCTTCCTGGAGGAGACCATCGGCTCACTGGACACTGAGGCTGACAGCGGACTGTCTACTGACGAGTCTGAGCAAGACACAGCTCCCCAAGGCCCCCGAGCTCTGCCCATAGCCCAGCCTGCTCCCCAGGGTAAGAGAGACCGTCTGGGGTGGCACCTCTCGCAAACCCAGAAAAGCAGTACATCTTTGTGGCTGCTTTGCTCCTTGTCTGCGCTCTGCTCTGGGGGTCACGGGCGGAAGGACAACAGCACTCCTGGCTGGAATTAAGGTCCTGTCCTGGAGAGCAGGAGGGACTGCCGACGAGCCAGCTTCCTGTCTTTCTATGAAGTAGAAAGTAGGCCTCCCAGAGGCCTGGGAGGGAAAAGGGTTTGACCAGCTCCCATTCTCTCACAGAGAAATTCTGAAGAGACGTGACCGCAGGGGTGGGGGAGGGATTCGGGGAGGGGTGGGTGGTGGCTCTGGGGACACTAAGTGAGTCTGGAGAGCTCATCTGGATGGTCCAGGAGGATCAGGTTGCAAGAGATAAGAGGGAAGGGCTCCCTTAACGTCAGTGGGTGGTACCTCGAGGCTCTTGTGCGAGAGTGTGGAAAGCCAGAGGTATTGAGGCTCCGTGGTGACAGGATGGCACGCAAGTGGGGCCATGACTGTGGGGCCACGTATCCCAGAGCAAGGGGGGCACTTTACTCCTGAGGACAGCCCCACTGGTATTGGGACTGCAACCACGGATTCATTCGTTTAGCAAATATTGATTGACAATGTGTCAGACCTTCCATGGAGATAGAACAGCAAGTGGGGGCAAGGACTCCTCTGCTCCCTGAGACCGATTCCCCAGCCCAGTGGGCCTGATGCACTTGCCTAGCTTGCTGGAAGGAAAGTGCCCATGTCACTCTCTGGTATGGGGACAGCTATGGCATCACAGAATCATTCAGGCGCTTATAGAAAGTGAAGGTGGGGGCACGTGGGGGGCTCAGTCAGTTAAGCGTCTGCCTTCGGCTCAGGTCATGCTCCCCAAGTCCTGGGAGTCGGGCTTCCTGCTCAGCGGGAGTCTGCCTCTCCCTCTCCCTCTGCCCCTCCCCCAGCTCATGTTCTCTCCCCTGCCTCCACCCCTCTCTCAAATAAATAAATAAAACTTAAAAAAAAAAAAAAAAAGGAAGAAAATGAAGGTGGAGGAAGGCAGAAGTCTGGTCAAATCAAGAGCCCATCAGCTGTTGCCGCTCGCTCTTTATGTTTGCTGCTTCCCCTGGACTCAGTTACCCCGAGCGTAGCTGGAGGGGCTGCCCTGACTCTCTCCCCAGCCCTGGTGTCTCTGTAGACGGTTAGGAAGAGCTCGAGGCAAGGACGTGGAGTTATGTGACGCTGCTCTTTCCCCAACCATCATGAAAAACTAATCCTTGGTTGTAGGGAATCCGCTGGTGTCCATCTGTGGGTTCTAATGATAGCCAGGCAACAGTGCGGCCCCTTTAAGAGCAAAGAATCAACAAAAAACAAAACCCAAGGCTAAGTGGAGATCAGAGTTCAGGAAGTATTTGCTTTGCCCTGGGCAACAGGGTTCTCACCTCTGTCCACTATTCTTTGCCTCTTCTTCTGGCCCCTCACAGGATATCCAGGGGAGAAGATCGTTCCGCAAGGACCAGAGCCAAGGAGAGGGACTCAGCCCAGCTCAACCCATCTTCCTGAGCCCCAAGGCCTGGGCCTCAGGTCTGGCTCCTATAGCCTCCCCAGAAATACCCACATCGGCATCAACCAGAACCTCAGGAAAAGCACCACTCAGACTCATAGCCACAGCCCGGGGGAAGCGGAGGGGCTTGTCCCGGAGTCTGAGACCGAGCAGGTCAGCCAAAGCAGTGAGCCCAGCCAGGCTCCGGCCCCGGCCCTGGACACAGTGCCCATCCCTCCGCCAGAGGCTTTCCGGGACACCCAGCCTGAGCCGCAGGAGCGAGGCCGCCTGCCCACGGGGCCCGGGCAGCAGAGCCACACGTCACTCAGCCCCCAGGAGAGCAAGGAGACCTCCTCAGAGGCCATGTCCCAAAAAGCCAATGAGAAAGGCTCGACGGGGGGCCCAGGGCAGCCTCAGCCTCCTCCCGCCACCAGAGCCGAAGCCGCTCCCGTCCCACCAGAGGTGGACCCCAGTGCCCGGCTGGCCCCCCTCCCAGCCTCTAAGCCCCGGAAGCTGCCCCCCAATATTGTTCTGAAGAGCAGTCGCAGCAGTTTCCACAGCGAGCCCCAGAACTGGCTGGCCCGCCACGCCGAGGCCGGTCCCGGAGACTCAGGCCTGGCTCCGTCCTCGCTGCAGGAGCAGAAGAAGGCGCGCCGAGAAGCACTCGAGAAGCTGGGGCTACCCCAAGACCAGGAGGAGCCCAGCCCCCACTTCAGTAAACGCACCAGCTCCACCTGGCTCCAGGCACCCCTCCAGGCTCCGGCACCCGTTCAGCCCGGGGTTCCAGCTCAGGGCAGAGCCACCGTGCCCGCTGGAGGAAAGGCTCCAGGCCCAGCTCCGCCGCGGGGACCCTCCCCAGGGAAGGCTCCGACTCCCACTCCAGCTCAGGGGTCTCCTCCAGGCAAGGCTTGGGTTCGTGCCCAGGAACCCACTCCAGGGAAGGTTCCAGCGGCCCAATCCGTGCCAATTCCTATCCCTAAGGCTCCTGGGGTAAGTAAGCCCCTGACTCAGCCAAAGCCAGACTCGGGGCTGACTCTCCAGGAGAGCAACATCCCCGGCCTGAGACAGATGAACTTCAAGTCCAACACGCTGGAGCGCTCGGGCGTGGGGCTGAGCAGCTACCTCTCAGCTGAGAAAGACCCCAGCCCCCGAACCAGCACCTCTCTGGGCAAAGGCTCCTTCCAGGACAAGATGTCTCCTAGTGTCTTGCGTAACTCACGGCCCCGCCCTGCCTCCTTGGGCACGGGGAAGGACTTTGCAGGGATCCAGGTGGGCAAGCTGGCCGACCTGGAGCAGGAGCAGGGCAGCAGGCGCCTGTCCTACCAAGGACAGAGCCCTGACAAGCTGCCTCGACCGCCCTACATCAGTGTCAAGATCTCCCCAAAAGGCGTCCCTGATGAGCACAGAAGGGAAGCTCTGAAGAAGCTGGGACTGTTGAAGGAGTAGTCGGCGGCCACCAGCACGGCCCCGCAGCCCCGGCCTCACCCCCTGCCATACAGGAGGAGGCTTGGGGCCTTTCCCACCCAACTGCGCGGAGCTTGGGCGCGAGCAGGCTTCTCTCCAGTGCGCTCCTCTCTCTGAGGCGAAGGGGAGGGAGAGATGGGATTCCAGGCACACGCAAACATTTGTATTCTGAGTGGTTGTGTCAATGAGTGCCTGCCCAAATCATCCTGAAGATGATTTCCACACGACAGAGTGTGCGTGTGTGTGTGTGTGTGTGCGCGTGTGTGCGCGCGTGTGCGCGCACTATAGGCTGTATATATCACTGAAGCTATTTATATGACACAAGCAGTCATTGCTCAGAGTTCGGCTTGTGTTGGAGATTTTCTTACCCTGGGGAGAGTTCAGCCCAGCCAGAACTGAGGGGACAGGGGTGGCTAAGTCTGAGGAAAAAAAGTCAGACGAGACAATGGATGTGCCAGCGGCATTAGGCAAATGCAGGCTCATCTGAGATGTGAGTCGGCCAGAATCCCGGCACGGAAAGAGACTGGCTCACTTTGCAGGATCCCTCTCTTGGTTCTGAGCTTCTGGACAGCGGCCTGGAGGAGCAGGTTTGTCTTCTTCTCCCCCCCTGCCTTCTCACTGTCCCCAGTCCCGAGGACAGGACGCATCCCTGTAACTAAAACTCTCCGTGGACTGGGAGCAGGAGAGCTCCGGTTGGCCTGAGAAGGCAGGATAAGCAACCACCCAGCACACTTGCACCGGGGATGATCCTGGTCCGTGGGCCTGACGAATCTGGAATCGTAAACCGAGCAGTGGTTCCTGACTCTACTACTCCTGATCTCCTGCTCCCTACCTCAGCCCGCACAGGACTGACCCCAGGGCTGGGCCAATGCAGAGACGGGAGTCTAAGCCCTGAGGCTTTAGAAATACTGAAGAACTATCTGAGGCCTCCGTCCCTGCTACTGCCTACTGCCTGTAGTTTTGTCTGTTTCTAGGGGAAGGCAAGCCAGTACATTCTCTGTGAGTTATTCACAGACCATCAGAGCTGGGAGGAATCTTCGAGACTAGACTCTCGTGTCCTACACTGCTGGGGAAGGGAAGCGACTCATCCGTGGTCGCTCTGCCGCGCAGGAACAGAGCAGGGACCCTGGCTTCCCATTCCACGCTGCGTGCTGCCTCCCTCACGTGGCACCCTCAGGATCAGCGGTCACTGTCAAAGGCTCAACCCTCAGGCCCTTCAAGATCCTAAAGTGTCTTCTGAAACATCAGAGATTAAATGTTGTTCAAGACCATACTGAGTGTTGTTCTTTCTACTGTATCTTTGGAAAGTAGCACTATAATAACTTATTATGAACCCCAATTCCCTGACCACTTTGTGCAACGTGGCAGAATGCCAAGAGAGGGTAATAGGAGCGGGCGGTATCGGCTTGTGGATACACGCTTGGGAATCAGGCAGAGCTAGACATGACCCCTGCTTCCCCTAAGGAAATAAATATCATTCATGGCTGTGGTTGGAAGGCAGGATCCCCAGATGTGAGGGGCAGATAAGGGGAACTGTTGTTGGAAAGGTGCCCATTAGGTTGGCTGAGCATTTCTGGGCTGTGTCCTTAGGGACCCAGCACCATCAAAGCATAGTATTTCTGAAAATGACGGAAAGATTAAGGTACGACAAATGGCCCCACCCTGTCATGGTATGTGGGTGTGGGTGTGACAGTTTCTGTACACACTCTCACAGACACACACCCCAAATCTTGCGGTCTTCCTGGCCCTGGGTCAGGACCGGGTCTGTCAGAGCTGATAGGAACCCGCAGAACTGGCCAAGCCATTCTTTATTACAGACTCCCCCGAAGAGAGAAGGCCCCCTTCCGGAGGACTGATTTGGTTGAACTGTTTCCTGTATGTATTTCAAGAGAACCTAGGAATGATCACTTTGCTTTTTTTAATTGCCCTGATTAATAGGGAAACTCGGCGCTCCTCATAAAGTAAGACTTGGTAGAAAACCGGGGGCGCTCTCATCCACACAGGTGAGTGAGGAGTTCCTCCTCTTAAATCCTTACTCCCAGGTAAAGGTAATATCTCTGCAACAAAACATACCTACATACAGCTTGCCTTCTCACTCTGCATCCTCAGCTGGTGACATGCTCGTTCCCCTAGCAACTCCCTTCCTGCTTCCCCAGGTCCTTATCCTCCAGAGGGCATGTCTTACTCTTAGGATCGCCTTTGCGATTCAAGAATAGGATAATCAGGGGCACCTGGGTGGCTCCGTGGGTTAAAGCCTCTGCCTTCGGCTCGGGTCATGATCTCAGGGTCCTGGGATGGAGCCCTGCATCGGGCTCTCTGCTCAGCGGGGAGCCTGCTTTCCCCTTTTTCTCTGCCTGTCTCTGCCTACTTGTGATCTCTCTCTGTCAAATAAATAAAATTAAATTAAATTAAAAAATAGGATAATCAACCCAAACCCAGCTGTCCTCATTTTGAAGAGGAGCAAGGGAACCCACCTAGGGACATCTGCCATCCTGAAGGCGAGGCTAGAGGAAGGCGTTTTATCCAGCCTCCTTTCTCCGTAGAGGATCACTCTTCATTCAGCTTGGACCAATTGGGTGGAGGCGAGAGTGGGCTCACTGTTGTGTTTGTCTCTTCTCGAAAGATCTTGGATGGAAGTTTGTAAAGGCCATTCGTCTGATTTAAAAAAACTCGTGAGACAACTCTACTTCCACTTGGCCTTGTAACTCTGCTCTAGCCTGCTGCAGTCTTGAGGCTCCTGGGAACAAACTACCTGCCAAAGAGAGGAGCTGGCTTCTCCTCAGCCTGGCATGGCGGGATCTGTGCCCTTACGTGGGTTGACAGCTGCTCCTCTGAATCACCGCTCTTGTATTACCCTGGGAGTTCTATACCCTGACTTGGTGTGGCGGGGCTACACAGAAATCAGGGGAGGGGCCCAGTCACCCCTCAGGTGCCTCCCTCCATCACGGGAAGTATGGTCTGGCAGAGGCCGCCTTGAAACCTGGCTTTGCACAGGTGTGCAAAAGGAGGTATTGATTCCTCAGAAGAAAGAGCAGGTGAAGGAGCGGAGAGCAGGCCCTACTTGTGCTATGAGTTAAAGCTGGAGCTGAAGATGTAAGATCTACAATCTGTATAAGCATGGGAGATGAGCCACTCCATCCCTGATCCGTGATCGTATGTGTAGGAAGAAGAGGGTCCTACTGTCAAGAGGGGAAACTCCTAGACTAGAGAAGGTGAAGACCCGTGGGATAGGCAGGAGAAATCATGTCCGTCTCAGAATCCAAGGAGGAATGAGGCTGTAATGCTCTCACGTTCTTTTCCTCATGTGAGTGACTATAGAGCACATGGATCTGGGCTCAATTTGACCTCTATCACTTACAAATATGGCAACCCCGGGGCTGTCACTCTAACTTTCTGGACCCTGGAGTTCTTATCTGTAAAATGAGGATAATAATACCATCCTTTCAATATCATCGATATGAGTAAGCAATATAAAATATGTAAAGCTCAGTGCTTGACATACTGTAGATACTCAATAAATGATAGTATTGTCTTCTGCATCTTATTTCTTCCTTCTCAAAGGAGACCAAATGGAGACAGGGTTGGAAGCCAAGAGCTCATCCAATTCAGCTCTGAGAGGAAATGGGAGAGATTTTGCTGCAAGTAAAAGTCCAAAGTACCAACTAGGCTTTGGCACACCCTCCAGGTGACTCAACTTCACCCACGCCAGGATTCCTGGAATTGGAAAAGAAAGGGATCAGAGTGAATATGGTGTTTGTGTCTCAGTGAAGCCAGCTTCTCTATTTCCAAACCCAGCTTTCGATTTATCATCAATGTCTTGTTGCCCATGACCGTGTAGTTTACTTTTTTTTTTCTTTTTTTTTGCTTCACTCAACTTCCTTTTGCTGTGTGGTTCAGGGAACTATGTGCTGTTCTATAATTATTCATTTTTAAAAAGGAGAAAAAGAATAAACACACATAACAGGAGGGAACTATGGCTCAAATCAGGAAGAGACAGAAACTAGGTTTCAAGCTTCCTGGGGCATTTTCTAAATGAGATAGACATCCTTCAGGAATGAATCAGGCATTAGTTGGCAGGAAGCAAGAAGGTGTATTGGATGACTCCCCACATCCCTTCTGATATAAGGGCCCGGTGAATCGCAGGAGACATCGCCGTCATCACCATTGCCACCACCATCATCGTCATTGTCATCATTGACTCTTGACATATAAATGAGGTAAAAAACAGATGATGTTCCAATTCCAGGCTGCCATTCCCTCTTGCTCATGGCCTATCTGGATCGTTGTCCTTATTCAGCACTCGCCATGTATCCAGGGTTCAAAAATAATCTGAAACAGAATGGTATCCTAGCAAAGCTCTGGACCGGATGAGCTTTAGTGAGTCACTTCATCTCACTCACAAAATGGCGAACTTGCACCGGACTATCTCCTAGATCCATGCCAGCTCTGAAACATATGTTAAAATTAGTCCAAGCAACTTAATTAGAAACACAAACACTCTGCCAAAAATAATCACAATTTAGTCTAAGGTAAAATACACTTCATAGAACCTAAGACCTGGAAGAAAAGTTTTAGATTATCTAATCCAACTCCCCGCTCAAAAAGGAATTACATCTGTAAGTGAATAAGGATATAGTCAGAAAGGCGTATGTCTGAATGGATGGGTGGAAGGATGGATGGGTGGATGGATGGATGGATGGATGGGTGGATGGATGGGTGGATGGATGGGTGGAAGGATGGATGGATGGATGGATGGATGGATGGATGGATGGATGGATGGATGGATGGATGGGTGGAAGGATGGATGGATGGATGGATGGAAGGATGGATGGATGGGTGGAAGGATGGATGGATGGATGGATGGATGGATGGATGGATGGATGGATGGGTGGAAGGATGGACGGATGGATGGATGGATGGATGGATGGATGGGTGGATGGATGGATGAGTGGGTAGATGAGAGAGAGGAGGGGAGAGAATTGAGAACATATAGTGGCCAAGACTGCAAGCTTAGAGAGTTAAGCTGTCACGTACTCTGCACCTCGGTTTCCTTTTCAGTTTATTTTTGATTCCTTTAACTTCCTTGGGAAGTTCAGGGACCTATATGCTATTCTACAGTTATTTAGTTTGAACATGGAGTATTAAAAAAAAGAAGAACCTATAATAGGAATGAACCCTGTAGAAGCAGTAATACTACTTACTTGTTGCAGTTATTATGAAAATAGAATCCAAATGAGATAATACATATGAAAAATATATAGCACATTGCTCAATAAATGGAATCTATTGGGCGCCTGGGTGGCTCAGTCAGTTGTGTCTACCTTTGGCTCAGGTCATGATCCCAGGATCCTGGGATCAAGTTCCGCATTGAACTCCCTGCTCAGTGGGGGAGTCTGCTTCTCCCTCTACCCCTCCACTCTGCTTGTGATCTCTCTCTCTCTCAAATAAATAAGTAAAATATTAAAAAATAAAATAAATGGAATCTATTAATTTTAGTATCATATACATATGTAATTCAGACACCAATGGGTGCCCTTGAGGATTGGATTAATATTAGCCTACCCTTGAATTCCTCAGCCCGGAACAGTCAAAAGCCCTCCTCCAATTTCCAGAACTTGCAGCCAACCTCCTCACGATACTGTGTTTTCTGGGTCTGGTGTGCTGTGCTAGGGCCTCGCCACACTCCCTGCCCTCCCACTCTATGCACTGCTGCCCCATTTCACTCTCACTGTCCCCACTCCCAGCAAGTTCATCAGACCTGCACTGGCCCAGCCTCAAAGCCCAGGCCTTTCATTGATTCGCATGGGAAATCAAGTTACTTTAAGGGTTTTTATTGTTTTGAGTTTTTAACTAAAGACTGGAGATATCAAGGGAACCAACACAAGGTGCCCACCTGCCACCACCTCCCATGCCACCCTTTCCATCTTCTTTTTCCCTCCTGCTGTGCTCTTGGTCAATGAGTAAGTTCTCCCTGCCACCCACCCACTCTCAGGGCCCTCTCATAATCTGAGCATCTGCCGCGAGAGACTTTTCAAAAAATGTCCTACCCACGAATGGGGCTATCTCCTTGAAATGAGCTCTGGAATGTTCTCTACCTCCTTACCTTCAGGCCTGAAAACAAGGAGGAGGAAACAACATAAGATGACTTTGGCATCTACACCTCCAACGGATACCGACCCCCACTACACTCTTCCTAAGGAATTCAAAGGGCTTCCTTTTGATTGCTCCCTGCTGTGTCCATCTGCTTGGATATGGGGAAAGGTTTGGTCCTCTCTCCCAGTGACTCCTCCAACC
>CM052893.1:30236858-30268932 GCA_028534135.1 Potos flavus
TCCTCCTTGCCTTCATTTTATTCTATCTCTCAGCACTATTTCACACAGCTGACGACTCTTGTTTTCTGGGTGCTGTCTGCTTCTAAGTCTCTGTCAGCTCATCCTCCTGGGCCCCAGGGCTCTATGCAGAACACGCTTGTGTGTTCTTCAAACACATCAAGTTTGACCCAGCTCTGAACTCTGGGTTGGCTGTTCCTTCTGCTAGAATTCTCCTCTGCTCATCTTTACATGGCTGGTTCCTTCTTACACTTCATGTCTCTGATTAGATTTCAGACCTTCAGATAGCACTTTGCTAAGGCTCCACCTAAAAATGACCCTCAATCTTTTCCTTCGTCATACCACACTTCAGTGCTCTGCCTAGCACTCACCGTTACCTCCTATTTTCTTATTTGCTTTCTCTTTCCCTCATCCTCAACCAAAATTAAACTCTGTGAAAGCAGAGTCTTTTCCTATCTTGTAGAAGAATTCTTAGCCCATAATAAGCATTTGACAAATGTATGTTTAATAAACATATGGAAGGTGTTCTCTGAAAGACAGGAGAGAGAGAGAGAGAGAGAGATTGTGGAAGCTAAAAAATAAAAGTTTTTAGAAGAAGACGTGGTCAACAGTATCAGATGCCCGAGATACATCAACTATGGCAATAATGAAAACAATGTTTCCACTGGATTTGGAAATCTGGAGGTCACCAACAATCTCAGCAAAAGCAATTCTGGTGGAGAGTTGAGTGTGGAAAGCTAACTTGAGAGTTGAGTCAATGGCAGTGAGACAGTGCAGTGAGCGTAGACTTAAGCTTAGCTCTAAAGGTAGAAGGAAGCTAGGGAAATTGATAGGTCATCAGGGTCAAGGAGGGTTGTTTTGTTTTGCTTTTGCTTTGAGATGGAATAAATTGAGCGTGATCATACGCCAGAAGGAAAAAGTCAACAGAGGAAAAAATTAACTATGTAGGAAAGGTGATCGTTATAGAATGAGATTGTTGAAAGAAAGGAGGTTTGGAATCTAGTGAACACTAACACTAAGCAGAATCCTGGCCCCTTGACCTAAGTGGGGAGGGATAGAAGGTGGGGAAGCGTGTTTCAATTGGGGCAGGAAGTAGGACTGCTCTGTGAAATACTGAGGCTTTGTGAGAGTTTTACATCTCATAGAAGATGCAGGGGCGTGGAACAAGGAACTGACTGGAATGCTCGAGTCCAGGGCCTCCCTTAGGGCACAGGCTGAGGTCCTTCCTAGGCGGCGTCCATGTTCAAGGAGTCTGGGGTCTGCACAGCAGAACACAGGCCGGGAGGAAATTCGTCCCTTTGAAGTTTTCATTTCTTAGTCCTGGTGGAGAGGAGGTGATTAACTCCTTCTTGAGACACGCAATTGCCTTCGAGGCTTGGAGGAATCCAAATAAACCCTTTTTGTACCATTTACTCTAGTCAATGTCGTAACTTGTTGATGGGTGGATGGTTGATCTACATGAAATAACATGCAGCTTATGTCCAAACCTGAGAGAGAGAGAGAAACTTTCACACAGACCTTTCAAACACTGTCCATGGAAGAGTGGAGACTAGAATCGGTATTTAACAAACCTCTAAAGAACGTGATTTCTCATACTCAGGCTCTGAGTTGCAAAGAAGGGAGTTCCCAGTCTAATGGGGGAGACGTAGATTGTGCCTTCAGAAAGCATTCTAATGTGAGAGCCGCGCATGCAGGTGAAAAGCACCACAGAAAGAGGGCAAATGAGCACGACTGGATGAGGTAAGGAACCCCTGAGGGGATGGGGAAGAGCTTCCATAGATCAAAGGGAATGCCTGGAAGCAAGGGATGTTGAGTTCCATCTTTAAAGGATAAGGTGCTTCCTCTGAGAAGCAAGCAGTGAAGAATTCCTTAACCGTCTCGAGTTTAGAAAGCAGGAAGGAAGAGATGTAAGAATCCCTTATCCTGAAGAAAGGTAATCGTGTGCAGTCCCTCAGCTGAATTCCTGTCATCCCCTCACCGGAAGCCCTCAGTAAAGACGTCATCACGTCAGCCAGTCCCCCGTCCCATCCCGCGGTAGTAGGACTGCTCTCTTTCCCCCTCACCATTGCATTCAGAGCCACACACGGGCTCTAGGCCGCCTCCCACCTCAGGAAGGGCCGGGAAGAAAGGTAATAATGAACCAGTGTTTATTAGCCCAGGAGACAAAAGGCCCTTTGATAAGACCCTGGCCTTAGCAGACTCCTCAGCTCTGCAAATAAGCTTGGACTACATTCAGGAAAAGCAGGAGCAAGAAGCAGTGGTCAGTGACCAGCCCCCTGTCCCTTCAGACGCCGTGGCTGTGGTACGGAGCCTGCAGTTTCGACCCTGGCCTGGTGGGCCTCCTGCTCAACCCCTCTGATAAGGCCCTCCTCACACCCAGGAACTTGTGCTTGCTCCGATAACGATAGGAGTGGGGCCAGGTAGCCCTGTGGAGAGAACTAGGACTTGCATCCACTCTGGGCAGCCTGAAGCTCAAGGCTGGGATCAAGACCCGTCCTTGAGTCGGTCCCTGAGCCTGCGTTTCTAGATGGGCATCTCCTCGGCGAATCTGGTATTTCAACTAGTCACCTTTCCAAGGCAAAAATGGAAGAGAAAAGTAAGCGGATGTACGGCTCTGCAGGGAAAAGATGTCTTGAGCAAGGGCTGTTGGCTTGAGAGGCGGGGCCCAGAGTGTGTGTGGGGGCATGAGGAGCCATTCAGGGGGGCTGGTGGGGAGGGAAGCCGGGAAAGGGCTCTTGGCCCAGCCCCAAGGAATGGTGCCGGCTACACTGGCCTCACTATTCCCCGATCACCCTTCCTGACACATGCTTTCACGTCCCTCCTCAAGCTTCGATATGATCTTCCCTTCCCCTCCCCCCATGTTGCTTATCCTTCCAGACTTTTCTTGGGATAAATCGAAGACCCTCTCCCAGACTGGGCCATTTTATCACAAGGAGTGCGCTGTGGAATAAAACCTCCCGGCACACCGTTAGCATAAGCCTTTCTTCCCTTCTGAGTTGGGAAGGGGAGAGGAATGTTTTATAAGGCTTTATCAGGAAAGGGGAGAGGCAAAGGTCAGCTAGTTTCAGGAATAAGTGGTCAGGAATGGACTGTGCTTACACATTAGCAGCCATTGTTTGGGCCATTTGGGTTTCTTTCAAGGACATGGAGAGAAAGAGCTAGGTTACCTAGGGATGGGTGCTGTTTCCCAGGGGACCCATCCTCATTCAGTCCCACCCCCAGCTCCAGGGAGAAGAGAGGGGCTGGAGATTGAGTTCAGTCACCCATGGCCAGTGAATTAACCAACCACGACTATGTAATGAAGCCTCCATTAAAAACCCAAGAAAGGATGGGGTTTGGAGAGCTGATGTTTTGGTGAATGTGGGGAGATTAGGGGACTACGGCTTGCTCAGAGATGACAAGGAAGCTCCATGCTCTTCCCCATACCTTGCCTTCCACATCTTTTCCACCTGACTCGTCCTGAGTTGAAGCCTTTGATAATAAACAGGTACTCGAGGAAGCAAAATGCTCTTCTGTGTTCTGTGGGCTGTTCTAGCATATTCATGGAATCCTAAGAGGGGATTGTCAGAACCTCTTATTTATAATTAACTGGTCAAAAGCACAGGTGACAAACTGGCCTGGTGATTAGCCTCTTAAGTGGGGGAGTCTTGGGGACTGAGCCCTTAACCTGTGGGATCTGATGCTATTGATATAGAAATGTTGGGGTTTGGAGCTGACAGCCAAGAAAGAATTCTTGAGACATCTTCGGGGCAAAAAGGTGGTTTTATTAGGCACAGTGACAGGACCAGTAGGCGGAAAGAGCTGCACTGGGGTTGGGAGAAGTGACCGATTATATACTTTCAAGTGGGGAAGGGGTTAGGGATAGTTTAAGTCTCTAAGGAATTTGGAAGCAAGGTTTCTAGGACCTTGAGGGGCTAGCCATTGTTAGGAAAAAGTCATTTACCACAGTCTAGTAAATCCTGAGTCATGAGACCCTTCAGATGGAGATCAGTGGGTCATAGGCTTGAAGGATGATTGCTAATATGTATCTTGGGGGGTAGGGATAAAGGAAGTTTCCAAAGGAATTTTTATATGTCAAAGAAGACTTACAGGATCCTGGAAGTGAGGATAATGTCAAGCTAAGGTTGCCTTCGCCCTTAGCAAAGTATTAACACGGAGACATCTGAGTTCTTAAGAGGAAGGTCACACTGCCTGTTTCAAGAACTTGTCAATAGGCTCTAGGCAGTAAGGAAATATAATTTTTTTTTCTCTCGCCTTTGTTTCCCACATCACTGTCTTCAGGGAGACCATATCAGAATTGAGTTGAATTGTAGGACAGCCAACTGGTGTCTAAAACTTGCTTGGTAGTGGGAGACCTTGGCACCTCCCCCTCCCACATTGGCACTGGATGTAGAAAAACAGGGTTCAAACCATGTGGTGCAGGAGGGGTTGGGGAGGACTAGCTGCTGGGGACAAGGACAGGAGAGAGCCAGCATGGAAAACTCAGTCTGGTAATAATGGAAGTCCTATCTCAACAAATCAATGCACGCCCCTCTCTGTCCTTTAGCATCAGTGCCAGCACCCCTTTGCTCCAGCCTGCCCAGTGCACCCACCCCTCCGCACTCCCCCCTCACCCCTCCACCACCCAACACAACACACACACAGAGGAATCGGGGATTAATGAGACCTGGGCTCTAGGGAGGGGAGAAGAAAGTAGAGAAACCGGCTTAACAAGGACAAAGGATTCCTGCCATTCCCTTGCCAGGCTGAGGGGGAATAGGAGTAGGGGTGAGTAGGTGAGTAGCGAGAGAGGTGAGCCAGCGGAGGGAGAAGGCAGGGCGTCCAGAGGCTGGGTGCTCTCCCATCAAGAGCAGAAATGCATGCCATGTTGTCTCCTCCGTGTTCGCAGCAGGATCTGAACAAGGCAGGCTGTTGGCTGGCCCCATCCTGCAGCTCCGTGCAGGAGGAGAGGGCATGGTAAATTGCCTGCAGGAGGATGGAATTCGATGGGGAGGAGAGAAAAAGCAGAACAGCAGACAGACTGAGCTGGGCGCCATGCAGAGCCACGCTGATCCAAGATGCAAGATGGGAGCACCCGGGGCTGCCTGCACGAGGGCTGGTCTCTCTGAAGGCTGAGAGGGTCAGAGGGTCTTGGATGACCACAAGCATTCTCTCCTGCCCAGTTCCATGCCTCAGGGCCGCTCTCAGCCATGGAACAAGGCATCCTCCGATCACTCAGAGGTACAAAACCTAGAAGAAAGGAAGATCCCCAGGCTGAAGAGGGCCAGCAGTGCTGTCCCCTCACTTGACCCCTGTCTGGGCCTGACTGAATGGCCGCCACACCCCCATGCCTGGCTTCCGCCCCTCCTGTCCTCCAGGGACCCCAGGCCAGATGGAGACTCTCCCCCATTTCCTGCTTGGTTTAGCTGAGCCAAGGCTGGAATTGTTTCCAAAGAATTTGATGGGAAAGTGTAGGAAAGGCAAAACCCTTAAATAAAATCCGAGAGCCGTCAGGGCTCAGATCCCTTACTGAGGTGCGGTCACACGCTGATGTGGCTGGCGGGGGTCCTAGTCCTGTGGCTTCACTGCAGAACCCTGGGGGACCCTGTGCCGGTCTTCTCTGTTCCCCCAGCTCCCGGCACGTAGCCTGCCATCTTACCGGGGGTTGGGCGGATGTGTATTGGGTGAATCCATGAATGGATTCCCAGCATACAGGAGTAAAGTGTGCTTTACTCAAAGGCTTTATTCCCAAATAGACTGACCACACAGACGGGGCTAAAATGGCGGGACAAAGTCCAAGGTGTCTAGGATGCTTCCCTTAGTAGGCTTCATTCTCAGGAAAGCAAAACACTCCTCATTGGGCTCCAGTAGCGTCCCTCTTGACCTTCCTTTGGGCCTGTCTTTCTGTGGGTGCTGCTGCTCTCGTCTCTCTCGATCTCCTCCGTGTTCCAGCCTCTCTGCCTCCCCTCTCTCTGTCTCTCTGGATTGGAGACCTGAGCCTGAAATCAGGATCCTCCCAGGCTGGCCTCTCTGACCCTGATCTTCAGAGGAGCCCACCGCACCCTCCGGGTGTTTGGGGCTGAGCAGACGTGCACAGACAAAAGATAGCAAGCCTGCCTGTAGACATACGCAGCCCCAAAGACGCCCGTGGGCACCGTTTCCCTAGGGGACAGGGATGGGCACGTCCAGATATTTTACGGTAGTTTCGTTTTGTAAGAATTATGTACACTTGAGCAACTCACTAGCATTTTATTTTTCTTTGGAGGCTCTGGCACAAATAAATGAAAATACCTATCCCCGCTGCAATGTATTTTCTGTGAAAAATAAATTTGCAAGGCGTTGTGTCCTCCAATCCTAGGCTCCCTCATCCACACGTATAATATGCCTCATGTTTTGAAGTTAACCAGCAACGAAAACAAGTAAGCATTTTTCCCCTTTTTCTTCATTCTCTGACTGACGCTGGTGAGTGGTACCTGTAATTTGGAACACAAATGTGCCACAGAGGGTGAGTTCACTGGAGTAGGGAGATGGGCTGAGGAAAATGCGAGAGAAGCATTTGACTACGTCTGGATAGTAGGGTGTAGGTGACTCACTGTGTGCCAACAGCACAATGGATTTCTCTGACCGCCTCTGATAAACAGGGAGAGGAAAAGTAAAGGATGGATGGGCCAGAGGACCGAACAACACTCGCCCCGCACAGTGATGTCGACCGGATGCGCGCTTGGTGAACGAACAGTGCCCGGATTGGAAGCCGTAAGTCAGAGGGACAAATGGTCCGTGACAAACCAGTTCAGAGCCTCAGCTCCGAGAGGGTCCTCGGGGCCCCGGGTCGGCCTGCCCGTCACCTCCTGATCTCCGACCACAGCCGTCTCTTCCAGCAGCCCGGCGTTCCCGAGGGAACAAAACACGCCCAGGGTTACAAGATCATCTGGATCTCAAAACACAGAAGAGGAGGCTGAGAGTCCTAATTTTATTTTACAGATGAGGAAGCTCATCGGGTGGAGAAAAAGATTAAGTCACTGACCCAGAGTCCCAGAGGGATGCTTCCGGTACCAGAACCCCTGCCCGTTACCCTGACTCCCAGGCCAGGTGGACCGTCTGGCTCTAATTCCATCTCCCGAGACTTCACTTCGGATTCAACTGGCCACGTGGCTCCCCCCTACCCGGACACGTTCCCCCCCCACCCCCCCACCCCCCGCCCCCAGGGCTGACCTTGTGCTGCTCCTAACCCCGCGGCTGACGCATCAGGGCACGCCTGCCATGAGGCTTTTAGAGCCGGGTCCCACAGACACGCGTGCTCACGGTAGCTCGGGGAAGTTTCTCCGTACCCAAAGCCAGCCGCCTGGGACCTCCCCGGCGGAACCGTCTCCTCACTGGGCTGTCGGCTCACAGCCACAGCCTGCGACGCGGAGCCAAGTTAGTCGCCTGGGAGGCAAGCGCCCAAGCATTAGTTCTGGGACTCTGTGGCTAAGAAAGGCTAGGCTGGTCACTTCACCTCTTTACACTCCAGCCTCTTTATCTGCAAAACCCAGCGAGCAGCACACAGCATTCAGGGCTGTCCACGGGATTAAATGAGAGCCCTTTTATGAAGGGCCTGCTAGGTGCTCAGCAAAGGCTACCTCTCTTCCCTCTTCCTCCATCTGTCCATCCCTCCTCCCTGCTTTTTCTTCTTTCCCCTTTGCTGAAGTTCGGCTCTCAGACGATCTTTCCGGAACTCCACTAGCATCAGGCTGCCCTCTGCATCACGAATCTCAAATGCCTTCCCATTGCCGGGGCAGCCGGCTGCCTCTCCGTCTGCCGTGCAGGGCCCTCCGCTGCCGACACCGCCTGTCCTCTCCACGCCTCTGGTCTTACCGCTCGGAACGTGCGCTGTCTGGTTGTGGGGTGGCCATCCTCTCTGCCTTGTTCCTCTCTGCGCTTCTTCCTGCTGTCTCATCCTCCTGGAATGCCCTTTCCTGCCTCTCCATCCCTTGCTACCACGTGGCTCTCTCCCTTCTCTGATTTCCAATTTCATTTACTGTTCGCATCCGTTTCTTCGGTACCAAATCACGGAGGCAAGTGTGTCTTCAGGCTGTTTCCTGTGTATCTTTTTCTTAACAGCTTTACCATCTGTTTCTCCAGGGCAGACCGAGGTCATGTACCTCTCTGATTTCCCACTGGCCGGCAGAATCAAGTGGGAACACGGGATGAGCCCTGGACTTGGGCCTCCAGACCTGGGTCCGAATCCTGTGTAGCACTTACTAGCTATGTGATTTAGGGAATCTTGGTTTTGTTTTTGTTTTGTTTTGTTTTGTTCTGTTTTTCGGTTGCAAATTATGTAACTTACCTTCTTCATCAAAAGGTTGCTTTTTTCAAATGTATGGGTCCTTCAAATAATATTTATTGAGCACTTACTATGTGCCAGGCCTGTGGTTTTCAACACATATAAGCTTGTCTAATACTCATTATTTCAACGTGGTAACCTCAGCTGCGGAACCCCAACTCTTAGCCCAGAGTTCCTAGGGATTAAATAAGTTAAGACTGTAAATGAATTTGCCTGATATTTGACACATAGTAGATGCTCAGCCAGGCTTTGCTGAATCTATTAGGTCCTCAGTAAATTGAGTGTAAGTGAGTCACTCACAGACAGTGCTGAAGGTACAGCAGTGAGTAGGGCGGGTTCCCTGTCCTCATGGAACATTCAATGCAGTCCAGCAAAGGCTGAGATGGACGTTAAATAGTGACAATTGTCATAAGGAATATTTTTGGAGCATTAAAGCAGACCGACTGTACTGTAAAGGGTATAGTATTGGGGTAGACTTCTCTGAAGAAGATCAGGAGCTCACATCTGGGGGATCAGAAGTATATAAATGGGAAGAGAAAGGGAAAAAGGTTAAGAGGTGGAGACAGTGGGCCTTCCAGGGAGCGGAAACAGCAGGTGCAAAGATCTTGAGGCCGGAAAGCACAGAGCTGTCTCCAGGAACTTCCGCTTTGCTCGGTGAACAGTGAGGAGAGAGGGGCAAGGGGAGGCTGAAGGGGGGCTGTCTGGCTGGCCATGCTGAGGAATTTGAACTTGATGCACGAGATGCAGGACCCCTGGGAGTCTAGGCTGGGGGAGTCACATGGTTAGGTTTGCTTTTCGAAAGATTAGTCCGGGTGCTGTGTAAAGAACGGATAAAAGGGTGAGAATGGATTCAGGAGAGCAGACTGAGTGAAAGAGACCCTGATGACTGGAACGCTCCCAGTAAGGACTCCAGAGTGTCTGTGGGTCTGATACCTGACTCTGGGGGCCAGAGCTCAGAAGAGCGGAAGTGGCCTCCGGTCCTGAGCACTGTCACCTTCCTGAAGCACGTTTGTCCCAACCCACCACCTCTTGCCTTGTCCACACTCTTTCTGGACGGTCTGGTTTAGGGTAGGGGCAAAAAAAAAAAACAAAAGACAACCCAGCACCACCCCATTCTGCAGTGTGGGCTCAGCCACAAACTGGTTTGAACCTGTCAGTTCAGCGCCGACTGCAAGGCGAGGACCTACCTGGCTTGGCTCGGGGCGCCTGTCTGCATTCCTGTGCCCACACTCACCCTCGGGAGGCAGGGGCAGAGGCAGGGCCTGACAGCAGGCAGGCCCCCCCCCCACGCCCCCCACCCCCACCCCGCCCTGCGCCTCCGCTTACATAACCCGAGCCCAGGGCCCGGCTCCATGGTCTCCCGCGGGCTGGGTGGCTTCTGGAGGCGCAGTTAATAGGTAGGTTCTAGGTCGGAGATGGGGAAATAGGAACGAATTTCTGCTCTCTGCAGGTCTGCCCACTTGGAGCTGATGGTCCAGACTTTGGGCGTAGCCTCGGCTCTCATGCCCCAGGCTCACGTGGTTCTCCCAACCCCCACTGTTTGGTGTTCTCTTCTGTTGGGGGAGATTGGAGCAACCTTGGACTGGGGACAGAGGGCTGTGGTTTTAGGCCTCTGCTCTGTCCCCAACCTAGGCAAGGAGCCAGGACTTCCCTGGGCTTTGCTTTCTTCAACCGTAAAATGCGGGACTGATCTCTTGTGCCGTGTATCCGTGACTGTGACCGGGAGGAAGACCAGTGTGAAGGTACAATACGGTGCAATACCAATTAAAAATACTATACCAGTGTAAAAAGTATCAGTAATATCAGTAATAACAACACCAATAACGATAACCTTATGTCCACGGGGACTCATCTATAACCGTCAAAGCCCTGAGGACCCTCTCACTGGGCCTCCAATAGTGGTGATGTTTACCACCCCCATTTCCCTCCTAGCCTAACCCTAACGTGGTCAAGTCTGGGACCGAGGCTCGGCCCTTCTCAAAGTTACGCTGCCCTGGGTGAGGGAAGCTTCATCAGGGCACCGGGCTTGAGGACTAGACATGCTATCGCTCAGCTAAGACTTTTATGAAGCTCCGACTGACTAAAGTAGGTACTTCCTAGGGAAGGGGTGGAGATCCTTATCAGCTCAGAAATGGCAGTGGCAAGGGCCCCAGGCAGGATTGAAACCGATGGGGAAAACAGGATTCCTGGAAGGAGGCTATGCCAGAGACCAGGCAAGACGAGGGTACTAAAGCCAAATACAAAGTAGTTAGAAGTGCCTTCCAAGTCCCAACCTCTCTTCCTCCCAAGGGTGCCCCTCTTTCCCAAGGTTTTCATGAGGTTTTCCATGTCTGACCCCTCCTGGGACTCTGACACCATAGAAAGCTCATGCATTTAAGCTAAAGGAATGAATCTCTAAGAACATACATACCTATATTAGAACCTAATCAGGCAAGACCACGTGGCGCAAACCTGTCATCTGAAAAAATCACATTTATTGACTCACTGCCGTGAGGGAGGGTATTGCAGAAGAACTGTAGAATGAAGCTCAATAAGAGGGAAGAAGGGAAGCATCTTTGGTAAGGTTTGGGTTCCTGCTGAATTTTAAGGAGAGTTTCAAGGCTGTGAGGTTCAGTTCTGAACTGATTGCTGTTTCCAATGCAGGATTAGGGTATGTGGAAACGACTTAGGGATTGGATGCTGTCATGAGTCGAGGGCCAGTTAGCAATTGGGTATCCCAGCAAAGCCAGTCTGCGAGTCTCTGGGTAAGAGAATAGTGGTCACTCAGATGGGGGGTGGGGGGCTCTATTCGCTATGCCATTTCAGATCTGCTGCATGACTTTGAGAGAAACAATGTTTCTTGTTAACTTTGCAGCTGGTTTTTATCTGTGTCTGTCCTGCCAGTGTGATTAAGGGAGGGTTGCTTTTTAGTTTTCTTTCTGAGCAGATTTTCACGCTTTCAGTTTAGGACATGGATTTTACTCTTTCACCTACCACCACTGGTTATAGGACCTTTGGGTTGGATGATTATCTATCTACCTGTCTATCTATCTATGGACCTATCTATTTATCCAACTGTCATCATCTATCTGATGTCACCTGACGATTTGGGACAGTGCTCCTGGATTCAGACTGCCCATGTTTATATCCTGGCTCCACTACTTGCTTATCCCCAAGATCTTTGCAGTCATTTATTGTCTCCATCTCATAGTTTTCTCATCTGTAAAGTAGGAAAAAAAATAAGAGCGCTTACCTCATAGGGCCATCCTGAAGATTAGCCAAATAGTACCTGCGAAGTTCTTAGACAAGAGCCTGGCCCTTAGTTAGAGCTTAGTAAACATTAGTGCTTTTCTTCTTATTATTTTTATTTTAAAAGTAACCTATTTTCTGGTTAAAGGTGACAGAGTTACTATACATGTTTTCTTCTCTCCTTTCAAAGGTCCCTCTAAATAATAAGAAGGAATGAAAATGTATAAACTCTGAGCAGTGAAGATGAGTAAGGAAAGTGCTAAGGTCTAGGCCGGGAGAGATAGGAGGCCCCTGAACCCCTCCCCCCCCCCGCCCCAGCTGGGCTCCCACGGGGGCGGGGTGGGGGGGGCTACATGACCAGGCTCACAGAAACCCCAAATGTAGAGAAATGCTGAGGCCTACAAAACCAGAGATAAGGGAACAAGCCAGACCACCTGGCCCTGAAGGTTAGGGAGTATGTGCCCATAGGCAATGGAGAAGAAGATCTCTTTTCTTTTTTTTCCTTTTAATAGGTACAGTTGGCAATTCTTTATACTTTGTGTCAGAGGAACTCAAAACTCTTTCAGGTATTGTCGACCTTGCATGCGGTGAATGGCGGCCTGGGTGGGGAGTAGAGAAAGCCTCGTGCTGGGAGTCAACGCTGGAATGTGGGGCAGTTTGGGAAACACTGCCAGATTTGCCTCTAGAGAACCCCGCACGGCCTCTTGTTCCCTCGCATTCCATATGCCCCAGGTTGCCTGGGACAGTCCCCAGTTACACTGCTGTCCCAACCCAATAACTAAAAATGCCCCCTTTCACTTTCCAAAGTGTCCTTGTCTGAGTAATCAATTACACGGCCCCCCCGCCGTGGAGCTTTTCTGCCACAAGGGGGCAGCATCTGCCCAGACTTGGGAAAGCACTGCGGCTTACAGGCAGTTCCAGTGGCTGAGGCAAAGAAGGCGGCTCCTTCCTTCACCCAGGACAGGGCTGGAGGTGCAGCACCAGACCCTGACATGAGGCCACCGAAGGATGCAAGGACTTGTAAGTCTCTGTCCATCCCCTGCCACGGGGCAGGCGGCACAGTTGTAGCGGGCAGCTGCAAAAGAAGCGGTCCTGGGGCCAGCGGTGCTCTGAGCATGTGGAATTCGACCTTGCCCCGAGTATTTCCTGAGCGATGCCCAGGAGAGGGTCCTCCCCACCAGCATTCTTTGAGATCCCACCTACAATGACACCAGTCTTTGCGCGGAAGGTGTAGATGCTTGATATGTCCAACAGGCTCATGAAGAAGATACTGTCTTCCAGATGATGCATTCATTCATTGTCAACCCTTTTCTTTTTTTCTTCCTATGATTGGGTGGAATTTTGTCTGCAAAAAAAGATAGGTTGAAGCCCTAACTCCCAGTCCCTCAGAATGGCCTTATATGAACATGGGGTCATTAAAGAGGCAATTCGTTGAGATGAAGCCATACGAGCAGAGGGAGCCCTCAGTCCAACATGGCTGGCAAGAAGTCCAACATAGACTGGAGGCGGACTGCCACAGGTCAAAGTCGCCTGGGGTTAGCAGAAACAAGGCTTCTTACACACTTCGGAGTCATCATGGCCCAGCCCACACCTGGATCTTGGACTTCCAGCCTCCAGAGTTGTGACAGTATATTTCTGCTGTTTTCAGCCACCCGGTCTGTGATCCTTTGTAACAGCAGCCCTAGCAAACTCACGCTCTCCCTCTCACGCTTTGGCTGATCCCAAACTAGTGTTAGCGTCTGCTGCGGCATAGTGATCTAGTCATACACTTAGCAGCCTGAAATAACACCTGTTTATTATCTCGTGGTTTCCTTGGGTCACAAGTCCCAGCAGGACTCAGCTGAGTCCTCTGCAAGGCTGCAGTGGAGGTGTTGGCCATGGCTGGCTTCTCACTGAGAGCTCAACTGGGGAAATATACACTTTCAAGTTTACATGATTATGGGTAGGATTTGGGTCCTTGTGGGTTGCCAGACTGAGAGCCTGTTTCTTGCGGGCTGTACGTCAAATGCTGCCCTCGTGTCCTTGCCACACAGCTCTCTCCACGGAGTGGCTCCCAACATGGCATCGGGCCTCAGCAGAGCCAGCAAGGGAAAGAGTGTCCTCGCAAGGTGGGGGTTACATCCTTACGCATCTTCATCATGGAAGGGCCCCCTCATCACCTTTGCTGTGCTCTATGGGTTAAAAGTAAGTCACAGCTCACCTCAGTCTTGAAGGAAAGGCATGAACATCCTGAGGTAGGGGGTCTGGGCACCACATTCTATAAGGAGGGTGTACAACACCTTCCTGGGTTGGGTTTCCAGATGGAAATTCCAGGGGCTCAAGTCCCTGTGGTTCTCCCTGGTCACTATCTTCCCATACATCCACAAAATAAAAAAATATTTTTTTCCTTCTCATTCCCAAATGGGGAACAATTTCCCACTAGGCTGTGGGGTGACTTCTTGCCAATTTTCTCCATTTCTCCTCTTCTTCCTCCCCCTTCCTTCTCCCCCTCCTCCTCCCCTCCTCCTCCTCCTCTTCCTTCTTCTTCTTTAGATTTATTCATTTATTTGAGAGAGAGAGTGTGTGTGTGAGCAGAGGGAAGGGCAGAGGGAGAGGGAGAGAGAGAAAATCCTTGAGCAGACTGCCCATGAGCAAGGAGTCTGATGGGGATTGATCTCAGGCCCCTGAGATCATGATCTGAGTTGAAATCAAGAGTCGGGCACTCAACCAACTGAGCCACCCAGGCACCCCTGCTGTATTTATTCTCGATGAATACTTGAGGACTCATTGAAGTCATCCTTCTATCTCTTCTTATGCCCTCCTCTACCTGCTTACTCCCATACCCCCGGATATCAGCCTGACCTGGCTACTCATCACTACCCTCCCAACCTCATCACCTTCGGTAATTGTCACAATTTCATAACGGGTTTTCATTTTTTCCAAATGTTTACTCTCCAGTAAATTTTGTCCACTCTACTGCCCTGCTCAAAAAAACAACTGTTTTCAAGACATTCTAACAAACGAACTTATCCAGAAGGGAGAAACTTAGGAGGAGAGGGTGAACTTCCTTGAGGCCCCAGGATTCTTACTTATATGGTGGGGATAGTAATACTGACTTGAGGGGTCATTGCAATGGTTAAAGGAGATCATGGCAGGCATGGAGGCTGGCAGAAATAGATGTTCAATAAAGGATAAATGTTTGCATCAGTAATATTCTATGATTTTAACCCGAAGGAATTAGGACTATTTAGATGATCCAACGGAAGACTTTAGTGGACTAGTTCAAAGGCTAATGAAAGAAGGAGTAGATTTAATTTTATACTTTTCTTTCTAAAAGGTATAAGTATTACCAGTAGGTAGGTATTAAACGTAGTTAGATTTTTCTCAGCTAGGATTTTCTAAAAATTGGAAATATTTGAAAATGGAATTGGCTTTTTGTGATTTCCCAGGCCCTGGAGGTAATCAAACTAAGGGGGTGTGCCTTTCTTTTAAAGATGTCTTTGAAGATTTTGTGCATCAAGAAGAGACTTGACTTAGGTCACTTCTAAGTTTCCATTACACTTTATAATCCCATGATGATTTATGATTCTATGAGAATCATTTCCTAACTTTTTTGGTCCATTGAATTCTCTCACTTTTTTGAGGTCTTATTTTTTTTTTTGGAATATATGTTTGTATTGATATTTGAGTTTTCAAGTTCCTTCCACAATGAGGTAGTAAATTTCTGGAGGACATCCCTTGTAAATTTCTGGAGGACGTCCCTTGTACTTGTGCCTTGCTGCCCTTTCCCTAATGCACCCAGCATTGTTTTGGATAGTCGCTGGTTGCTCAATAAAGAAGAGTCAGAGGGGAAGAGGGCATCCAGACAGGCCTTGCTTTTAGAGAGAAGAGCTCCCATGCTGAAGTGGTTGGGGTTGCAGGATTCCATCCCCTTCTCTCCTTCAAGATAAACCTCAGCTGCATAAATTGAACACTTAGGAAGGAGAGAACCACAGGGAGATTGGGGGTCCTATGCATCACTTTTTGAAATGCAAAGTGAGGCTTCATTATTTCTTAAGGTATCTTCCTGTAGAAGTCATTAAAAAAAAACAAAAAAACTCGGGGTGCCTGGGTGGCTCAGCGGGTTAAAGCCTCTGCCTTCAGCTCAGGTCATGGTCTCAGGGTCCTGGGATCGAGCCCTGCATCGGGCTCTCTGTTCAGCGGGGAGCCTGCTTCCTCCTCTCTCTCTCTGCCTGCCTCTCTGCCTACTTGTGATCTCTCCCTGTCAAATAAATAAATAAAATCTTAAAAAAAAAAAAAACTCACATGAATGAAAGATTAAGGTTAATTATCTCTGAAGAAAATTTACCTTCTCAAATTTAGTAATTTTTTCAGTGTAGAGCAGACCTTGGAGGATGACTATAAATTAATGCAAACCTAACCAAATATTGGCCCTAATTCCAGCCACTGTGTCCATTTATCTACAACAGCAGAATCCACACGGCCTTGGGCCCATGGTATGTAGCCTTGACTTGGTGAATGCATCCTTTGTTATTCCCTTCAGAGAAGAGGATGGGAGACCATTTGCATTTATATGGGTAAATAACACAGATATTTACAATTTCCCAAGGCTACGTTAACTCCCCTGCCCTCTGTGATAGTATAGCCCAAAGGGATCTGGACCATCTGGGCATCCTGAAGGATGTCACTTGGATCCATTAGTTATTGATGATCTTATGCTAATCAGGCCGTGTAAACAAGAAGAGGCTAGCATGTGGGAGGCCTTAGGCACGCATGCCTCAGGGGATGGGAGGTAAAACCTAGGAAGATCAGGGGACTGTCACATCAGTAATATTTTTAGGGGTCCAAAGATCAGGGTCCTGCCAGGAAACCTCATCCCAAGTAAAAGACAAGATTCCATCTTGCACCTCCCACCACAAGGAAGGAAGCGCATGCCTGGTGGGCATCTTGGGTTCTGCCACACCCACAAATACTGCTCTAGCACATACACTCAGTGGCATGAAATGCTTGGTCAACCTTGAAAATAAAATGGCAGGTTATTTTACCAGCAAAATAAGTTTATTTGGAAATAGGAGAGAAATTGCAATAAAGGACAAACAAACTCTGGTGAACCATAGGCAAGTTCAAAGAGACAAAGGGAAGGTCAGCTTTTATTAGGAGGAAACTGAGGAGGGTTGTTTTCAACAAAATTTCACTGGAGAAGTAGTGTTGGATGTTGTGGCAGGTTCTCATTGCCCTATGGGGTGGTTGGTGCATTGTTGCTGGGGCGGGGAGAGATCTTCCTTCTTTTTCTTAAAAGTAGGAGAGAAATTTCTATGTGAAACATACCCTGTTTTGTCCAGATAATTCTTACCACCCCACCCCGCCCCACGTAAAGCCAGCTGCAATGTAGTTGGTGCACGAGAGCGCCCCCTTCAGGGCTTCCTGGCTCCACTTCAAATGAGTATTTCACAGCTTCTACCTGTGAATGGGGCCCAGAGCAGGGAAGGGCTCTGCCGCAGGTGCAGGCTGACGGGTCAGCGCCCCTGCCTTTTTGTATCAGAGGTATAGGTGTTGGGGACAGATGCTGGATGGAGCTTTTGGCAAGTCCCAGTGGGAGAATCACAATGTAGTCCCGTAGTCCCCTGGGGTCCTTTGGCAAAGCCATGCTGTGTGCAAGGGAAATTAATGTGTCTTTTGAAAAATGACTCCTGGTGTGATCCTGGGTCCCGGCAGAGACATAATCCCTGAACACAGGACCCCAGGGGAGTGTGCGTCTGCAACAGCCCATCATGAGCCGAGAGCTATTACCCGTGCGGCATCATAAGGTCGGGACGGCCAGCAGCAGCTGAATTGGAAGGGGTACAGCAGTGAATTGGAAGGGGTACAGCTGGGTCTGAGCACACGAAGGACACGAGGGCACAAGCAAGCTGCGTGAGCAAGTAGCCTGGCCCCTCACTTCGGCTACACCATTCCCCCTCCCTCCGTTCATGAAGGGCCACATAGGAACCTCCCTGATAAGCCACGTGGCAGCGGGAGACACAACCCAACTTCACTTGTGGATGAGTTGGTTCCGTATGTGGGTTCACGGTGAAAGTAAACAGTAAGTGTGTTACAAGGGGTGGCCTCGAAAAACAGTGGCGAGAGAAAGTCCTTCCAATAGGCAGACTTTGGGTTGATGTTCTGCTTTGTGTGGAAGGAAAAATGGCCTGATGTTAGAACAGATACAGAGGCCTGAATGGAGAGAGATGGAAAGAATGGATGGAGACACGACGTGGGAGTGGCGTGTAGTGAGAAGCTCTTTGTGTCACAGGCCGATGCCCCGCAGAGAGCGCCCACCGTGGCCAAAGCAGCCGATTCCCGAGCAGACAGAATGACTTGGCGATCTGACGTCAGCCAGCCGCAGGCACTGGCCACCGAGGTGTTGGCAAAACGGACACATGAGGGACGGGGCTGTGCCCGGGCTCCCACGGGCAGCACAGGCTTCTACGAACCCCGGCTGAGTTCAGCCTTGTTGCTCACGACCATCCAACCTGCCAGCGATAGAGCAGAGCCCCTAGCCCCCCATCCAACACCACTCCTCGGTGGCAAGTTAATTACTGGGGGCCCCTTCCATCCTGCAAGGCCTCAGCATTCATTATCACAAGACAATGTCTATTCCAAATAGTATCATCATGAAATGATTCCAACCAGTCAGAAATACGTGTGTTTCAGTCCCCAAACTCGTCACTCCGGAATGATTGTGCTGGAAGCTATTGATCGTGATTGCCTGCAGCCATCCATGCCAAGGTCTCAGGCGGTCCTCCCATAAACTAGGAAATGATCTCCCGGGATTCTTTCCTCCTTCCTTTTCCAGCAGTCTGTCCATGAACTTAAACCATCACAGCACTTGCCCGACTGCCTTTGAGATGACTTCTGTATTTGGAGGTGTGTGAATGTTGCTGGATTGCAATCTTTACTATCAGCTAAATGATGTGGAGGTTGTAAAAGCCTGCTAAATGTCATTATAAAATGATTACTCGTGCTCTACAAATACTTTCTTCTCTGATCCTTTGGAGGAGTGACAAGTCTCATAGTTCACCTTCCTCTATGAATTTCTAAGTGATCAAGGCTTTGTAGTGGTGATCCAGGTGTTTTTAAACAATGCTTTCTTCAGCATCTGGTATTCTCACCAGAACTTGAGTTAGGGAGGAGGAGAAGGGCTGTGTCTCTCTTGCTAACAACGAGGATAGACTAAAGCTTCCAGGGGCACTTGGGCGGCTCAGTCAGTTAAGCATCCGACTCTTGGTTTTGGCTTAGGTGTGATCTCAGGGTTGTGAGCTCGATCCCCAAGTTGAGCTCTGTGCTCAGCTCAGAGTCTGCTTGAGATTCTCCCTCTCCCTCTGCTCCTCCTCCCACTCTCTCTCTCTCTCTTTCTAAAATAAATACATAAAATCTTTTAAAAAAAGAAAGAAGCTTGCATATGTAGGTACAACAGGCAGAAAACTTTGCAGTGACGTGCAGAGCTCTTAATTTATTCATTAGAAAACATGTTTTGGAGAGGGAAGAGATCAATACACATGGTGTTAGAACACAAATGGCTTTCCTTGCCTTGGTTAGCTGGTTTCTGATTTTTACTTCGGTGTGTCTGTTTAGCGAATAAAATCCTTTGCTAAAATTGGGATGGGGGGATTGGAGGCGGGGGAGGGGGGCAGGGAGTGGGCAAAACTCTTCCCAGATCTGACATTTGGTCTCAGTATTATTTAGTTTTTTTCTGGAGCCTGGGACCTGGAATCAGAAGGTCACAGTGTCATAAACCTATGTAAAGAGGCTTCCCATGGCTTTGTGCTAGGCAAGAGAATTCAGTTACACTCTCAAGAGGAGTAGCCAGTACAGAGTTTTCTCTCCCATAAAGCTTCAGCGAGGGAGCCACCGTGGCTCCGGGTCAGTGCTCTGAAGACCGGCCCAGTGCTTTACAACTAAGTGGACTTTACTATGGTTTATGTCTTTAGTATTCGAAAGTCTCCAGAATGTTCAAAAGGAGATAAACTAGAAAAAATATCCTTAAGGATGAAAAATGACTGCATGGTTTATAAAATAATACGATTCGACGAATATTTATTTTAAAATACAGAATCAATCCAGACATGTCCTCAGACAAATTGATTTATTTTTAATCTTTCAAATGCCAAAATGATCACATGGCCAAAAAGAAAAGAAAGGAAAAAAGAGAGAAGGAAAAAAGAAAGAAAGTAGCAGACCGCTGAATAGCTGACCTTCAAAAAGGCCCTTTTTTGAGGCTTTGATCACTGAAAGATACCTGCTCTCTGTTGCTGTGAGCTAAGCATTAATATTGTGGGCTGAAACTTACTGAGAACTTGCTACATGCAGGGAACTTTAAGTTACATGGATTGTCACACTTAATCCACAAAATAACTTTATGAGGTAGGCGTTATAATCTCCTGTTTTCAGATGAGGGGAACAAGGAGTAAAGCGGTTAAGTAATCTGACCCATATCACTTTTCCAGTAAAAAGTAGGGCTGGGATATTAACTTGGAAGCAGTCTTAACTCCAAAGTCTATGTGATCAAACCACAATGCTGTACTGCTCCCAGAGGAGCTGGGAATGGAGACTCTAGCCAGGCATTAACCCTCTCTACCACCTTTCAATTCTGGGGGTAAGCAGGCCCACCATGTACAGTTCTTCAGGTTGTGCACTGCTTAGGTATGCCACAGTTAAGGGGATGCCATTTCCATTGCAGATGTCTTCTAACTTATATGAGAGGCTGTAGGTATTTCTGAAGATCTTGGTTAAAATGTCTTCTAACCAAGTCCTGGGATAGTGGCACATACCGCTGTGCACTCAGAAACTGGCACACACACTTGAGACCACCTTGTCCACACTCCAGATAACCCATGGTATTGTTTCTTTTCCTCTCTTATTGCTTTCATTGACACAATTCCTACCCACGATCTGTCTTCAGACTTGGGGTTTTTGCATAGACAATGCAAGGGGAGTGCATAGACAATACATGTTCCTATCTCTGGTTATTGTGCAACAACATATCAATAGCCTTGATTTTTCTGAAGAAGAAGTGTGCTTTCTAATTGGCCCAGGGGTGCTACAGTGTCCATCATGGGCCCTGGTGAGACTCCTTCACTCAAGTCCACAGTACTTCCATCCCTTGGAGGTCCTTAGTTGTCATTCTGCTGTCAGTTTAAACACAACAGAGGTAGGTGTTACATCTTTTATGAGGAAGAGAGCCCACCCATGGCATATTTCATGCATTTTCATGCATTTCGAAGCAAAATGTTGGGGTATTTTTAAGCACGGTGTTGTCCTCCAGGATGAGTCACGCTGGTCAGGGCTCTCTTTCCATGGAAGTCATCTCGTTTCCTGTATTGTGCTTCGTCCGGAGCATGACTTAGGGACTACCGGGCATGCAGCTGACCTGGAGCCCGTGACCCACACTGGCTCTCCCAGGAGCCGGGAGAAGGCACTGGCTGCCCAGCCTGACTACAGGGGAATTCCTCCCCTGAATTTTCTCCCCTCCCCAGATGGCTGCACCACTTATCCTGAAGGGGTCAGCTAAACTGGGGCATCCTGAGAAATCTGGGGCCCAGGACTGGAGGGGAAACGAGAGATGGAAGAATGTGGATCCTTGACGTCACTGTCACCACCCCTGGAAAAGTTCTGCAAGAGTAAGTGACAGTGAGGACCACAAGGAACCGGGACCGGCTCCTTCCTAGGACTAGCAGCCGGGTCGTGGACTGCAGTGACTTGCTGCAGGGGCGGAGAGGCGAGGGGCAGAGCTCTGTCTTGCACTTGGAGCTTCTTGGAGCTCCAGCGGCTTTCCAGCCCTCCAGGGCTGCCTTCTCAGTAAGGTTAAAGAAAAGAAGCTAGAAGGTGTTCAAACACCAGCATCTCCAAGAGAGAGAATAAAAAGAAAAGTCCGGGTGCATTTTATCTCTGGATGGAGATGGCTGGAGAAGCCTCAGCTAAACCAGGAGAAGGACAGGTGAGACTCGACTTTCTCCCCAAAAGCTGGGGTCTTGTCTCCCTCAGGACGGGGGGTGGGGGTTGGTGACTTGCAGCAGCAACTCTCCAGTGTGCATTCAGGGGCCCTTCCCGGAGCAGGCTGGGCTCATGCCCAGGAGGCCAGGGAAGGACCATGGGGCTGAGCCCACAGCATCTACCTCCTGCCTCCCCACTCTCCTGCCTACCTTAACTCTCCCTCCTACCAGAGTGCATGATTCCTTTGAGGCCCTGAGTCATGTGGAACCAGCAAATGTCAGAAAGAGAAGGAGACTTGGAGATCACCGTCAAAGCTCTTCTGTTGTAGTGAAGACAAGGATGCCTTTGCTCTAGGCCATTCCATCAGCCACCGGCCAAGCGAAGGCTCCTGAGTCCTGGTTCCATGCCTTCCCTCTACATCACGAAGGCTCTTTTGCTTTCTTGTCTGTTGCCCCAGGGGTAGGGAATAGGAGGGAAGTGGGCCTCAGGGGGGCAGTAGGGATTTGGGGAGTCATACACCAGCCTGTGCTAGAGACGAGTAGATACCCTCCCCAGCAGGACGGAGGGACAAGAGCCCTCATCCCCTAAAATGCTGTGCATTATTACAGAGGCCCGTAGCCCCAGGCCGCTGAGCTGGGGCTCCCTGTATCCTCGAGAAAGGTTTTCTGAAGGTCACCGGCAGGGTAGCCGGCTTGGAGATATTTCCTTTCAGCCTCCAGTCAAGGCTGATAACTCCCGGGAGACCTTTTATCTCACACTCTGTGCTTCCTCATTGCCCCTCCGCGGCGAGGTGGCTTTTGCTCCTGAGCCTAGAGATTGCTGCGCCAGTGGACTTCTGAGGAACGGGGTGGTGTGGTGCTGAGACTTTGCCCTCAACGTGGGCCGTGTCAGCACCTAGTGCCCTAGAAAAACAAGCCCCGAGGAAGCTGGGCTTGGTGGACATTAAACAGAGAGCAGATTAGGCGCAGGCACACCTGGGAGAGCCTCCCGGTAGAGGCAGGCAGCCAGAAGCGCTGGACGGCGGGGAGGGCCTAGGCAGCCATGGCGGCGCCCAAGGCAGGGGCATCGCTAAGAGGGCACGAAGGAGGTGTGAGGAGCCCGAGGACTCTTTCAACTGCCTCCACTCTCGGGGCTCCACCTGGATAGATCAGGCCAAGACTTTAGGGGAGACGGCTGGGCGGAGCCAAGCTGAGAGGACAGTTCGCAGCTATGGGGCCAAGCCATGGATTCGACCATTCTCCCATCCTCTACTCTCTCTTCCTTTGCCCTTCCTTCCCTCTCCCCCTTCTCCTCCCCCATTCCCTTTTCTCCTCTGTTAGCCTATGTCCCAGCCTGGCCAGTGGCCTTGTGTGGCTTACTCTAGTAGGGCAAGGGTGGGGGGTGAGGATCTCCAGCCCCTGGGCCAGACCATTGACGGTCTACACCTGTTCTCAGCATTAATGAGGTAGGGATTAGAGGGGGAAGGAGACTAGTTTGCCTTTCCTTTCCCTTTTCCCTTTCCCTTTCCCCTTTCCTTTCCTTTCTTTTCTTCTTTTTTTTAAATTTATAGCTCCTAAGAACTGCAGGCAGTAGATAGATTTAAAGCACAGATTTTTAATCAACCCCAAAGCACCCCTGAAAACCCTAAGGGGGAATACAAATGAAGTGTAATGTACAGTCTCTGTCTTTATAAGCAGCAAGCAATAAAAGGCTACTGAGTGGGGATCAGTATGGTGCCATTCCGAGTGGTCTGTCCTCACTCCTGCACCATGCTGCGTCCTGTCCCACAGCCTGGGGCTAGAGCGGTGACACACAAAGTCCCACCAGGGCCGCAGGAGAGACCAGAGTAGGGGGAGATCAGTGTGGACTGGAGGACAGGGAGAGCTTTCTAGAAGCTGTGGAGAAGAAAGAGAATAGGACCCTTGTGCCGACAACTGCTTGTCCCGAGAGCTCCTGTCTGCGTCCGGAGGCACTCCACCAGCGAAACAGAAAGCTTCCCTTAAAGGAATTGATTCTCTTTCTGCAAAAAAGAAAGGGTGAGGAGGGAAGGGGGAAGGAGCTACTCTGTACCCAGCACCCTGCCAGGACCTCTAACACAATCTAGTTTCAGTTGTGCAACAAGCCCCTGACGCATGTGCTCCTTCCCCCGGGAGGAAACTGACCCCCGAGGCCCCACAGCTCCCGCCCACGTTTAAACTTCAAGCACGTTGTCTTTCCATGACCCAAGGCTCCCCCAAATTCAGAGCTCTGTGCTGGCAAGTGGGGGTGGGGGGCTGGGATCCTACAGAGGGAGTTCCAACTCTTCTGAACTCAGAAACCCCCAGGGTAGGGACGTTTTCGCCTTGGTGGTGGTGAGCCGGGCCAAACACGTGGCTTGGGGGTGGGAGACGGAGTCATGGTGCCCTCAGGGAGGACGTCCAGTCCTGCTCTGGGTGAGATATAGCCCATCAGCCACAGCACTGAGCTTACCGAGGTCCTCGAGTGAGAAAGGGCTCATCCCAGGTCTCCCTGCGGCTCACCTCAGCTTCTCAGCTGCCCCCCCTCGGGTTTCCTCAACTACAGTGTTTTTTTGCAGGTCACTGTCCAGAGGGCAGGATGGAAAACGCTCATCCTCCTCACGTGGTTCCTCTTGCAAGGTGAGTCCCAAACACCGTCCATGCGGAGCTTGCAAAACCAGCCCCGTGCCTCACGGGCTGCGGAGATTGCCGGTGGGCGTTCAGCGGCATTCAAGGCTGCCTCGACCCCTCGGGCTTTCTACCCCTGGCTTTCTCTCCCGGGATCCCGGGCCATGCAGTGCGTGCCGGGAAGGGTCAGGTCTGGGTCCAGGGAGAAGGAGAGAGAAGAGAGAGGCAAGAGCTCACAAGAGAGGGCCGATGCCTGCCTTGCTCCCTTCTAGAATAGTCACTATTCTGATATTCCCAATGTCTCTGCTCTCTTCCCTTCAAGTCGATGACTGGAAGTCCACTGCATTTGCAAGATGAGGGTCCCAGGGCACAGAAGGGGCACTGCTGATTCTCCCTCATTCCAAAAACACTCAGTGCCAGGCCCAGGACTCGGGACTAGGGCAGACCTGCCCTCCTCAAAAGTGTACAAGGTGTACAAAGAAAGTGGGTGGGTAAATAAAATGTGCATCTCTGCATCTACTGATTTAGTCAACACACGTTTGTGGAGGGCCCGCCACGTGCCAGTCACAAGGGACAGGTGGATGGAGGACAGAGTCCTTGCCCCATAGGTCCTGGCAGGCTGGTACGGCGAGGCTGCCCAGGAATAGATCAGGCTCAAATGACGCACGGCCCCGTCTCCGGGCTGCGGTGTCTAGATTTTGTTCTGATGGTGATGGGGAACCACTGAGAGATGTGGTGAGTGTGTGCCCAGGGTCTCTGGTACTATAAACTGGTCCTGAGTAGGTACTGAGCAAATAATCATTGAATGAATGAATGAGAATTCTCCGGTAATACCCCCCCCCAAAAAAAAAAAAAAAAAAAAGATGAATAATTGTGTTTGGCTTATAAACAAAGCAGAATTTTAATGAACCAAACGTTCATTTTGAGCAAGAACTCTCTGTCCTATAATCATACCACCTCTTTATTTGAAAATTTTAAAAATTTTCAGTAGAAGCAGGCATCCCCTGCCCCCCAGCGAAAACTCAGGCAGGCCCATAATTTTTCTTCTAACATATTAATGTAGGTAAGAGTCCCGACTCAATTCCCTTAAGTCCCAAATGCTGAATTTGACACTTTTAAGGGTGCAGTTAAAGACTTCGGTCAGCACTTCAGTCTTCCTTCAAAGATATGTCCCCTCATCCATCCAAGGCCTGTGGTCAGGAAGGCAGCACGAGCACGGGGGTATGGTGGCCCCCTCCTCTGTTCTTCTCCTCCTCCTCCTCCCCATGTTGGCAGCTGGCACATGGGACCCCAGCAGGGTCACAGGAGCCGAAGGGAGGCAAGGCAGACGGCAGGGAGCTCTTACTGCATGGGGCGACAAGGCCTTTAGAGCTGGCTCTTCCTCTTGTGGTCGTATTTGTGAACTAAGATGGTCCCCTGATGGCCCATCTCCTCCCTTTGCCCAGGTTCTGCTTTGACCCCTCCGCACAGAAGACCCCGTCTCAGATGCTGGTGGAGTGGCCCTCTCCCCTCTGGGCCCCACCTCTGGGCCAAGGAAACACTCATTCCTTTCTCACCCCTCTGCCGGATGGAGGAGACAGCCACAGCAGGTGCAACCGCTCTCCCTCTGTCCTGCCTCAGACCTCTAGCGCTCGCTCAGACCGAGTCAGTCTCCAGTCCATGAGCTCCCTCCATCCGCAGGCCCCCCTCGCTCCCCCCCGGGGGAGGCCAGAGCCACAGACAACTGCAGGGAAACGATGGGGGAGTGAGTGCGGGGCCCCCGCCTCCGCTGAGGGGCTGAGAATACGCATCAGGGAACCCAGGAGGGCACCCCCTTCATCCTGAAATGCTAGCCCATACCAAATAGATTCTCAATTATATATAATATAATCTAGATACGCCTTAAATATATGTAACTAAGAGCTACTGATGAGTAATTCACCAAATGAGTTCTCAAGGGCAAGTAAAATTGGGTATTAATAAAAGAAAGAATGTTCATTGCAAGAGCATGTTCAGGATTCTTAGTCAGCCTTCTCCTGCGAGGTCAGACTGCCCCATCCTGCTGACGAACGGGGCAGAGAGCCTCTCGTGTGTGCCACATGTAGATTGCAAGAATTCCTGAGAACTAAGGTATCAACACTTTATCAGGGCACCATCACTGTTGTCCCGAGACAGTCCTTGTTTGTAATTGTGAATATTCTTGACTTTTAAAGATAAGTTGCCATTTAGCTTTATTAATAGCGACATAGTTGGTGGCATGTCATTTAATTAACCCTACAGTGAGTAGAGCTACAGTTATAACACTTCCTATAATTAGACCTCAAGACACATGCTGCAGGCAGGCCGGCTTCAGGAGCGTGTGCCCCGGGCAGTCACGGGGCCACATACTCAGAAGGGGCTTGGTTTAATGCTCTGCTAGCACCATAGAGAACAGGGCTTAATAGCCTCCGAACAAGGGGTTCTGCACTTTCGTTTTGCACTGGGCTTTGCAATTCTGTAGCCAGTTCTGGCAACGGGATATTAAACTTGGATACTAAACTGAACCTCCTTGGGGCACCTGGGTGGCTCAGTCGGTTGAGTGTCTGCCTTCGGCTCAGGTCATGATCTCCGGGGTCCTGGGATCGAGCCCTGCGTTGGGCTCCCTGCTCAGCGGGGAGTCTGTTTCTCCCTCTCCCTCTGCCCCTCCCCTGCTCGCGTGCTCTCTCTCTCTCTCTCTCTCTGTCCTATAAATAAATAAAATCTTTAAAAGCAAACGAGCAAAAACCCTGAACCTTCTCGGCTTCAGAGGGCCCTAAAGACATAGAACAAATCAATAGATGCCAGGCACCCACATCCTAAAGCAAGATGTTTAAGCGCCTGTGCAGGACCGTGGAGAGACTGCCGAGCGGGCTGTGCCAGCAAGAGCCCCCCACGTAGCCATCTGAAGAATCAGGAGAGGGTAGCCGGGCTCCCTGCAAGAGCTATTTTGGAGAGAGGTGTCAGTGTGTTGGGCTCGCCTCCACCTGCCCCGGGGGACGGGAACAATCACTGCCCCCTCACGTTCACTCAAATAAGAGAAGGAACTTGTAGAAAGCCACTCGCCAAGCTGTCTCACATCCCAGCTTCTCCTGACAGCAGGACCAAAGTGTGCTTTCTGTGACCAAATGTGGGACCTACAGAAAGGAGCTGGCCAGGGGACTCTACCACAAAGGCCACCCAGGAAGGACTGTGACCACAAAAAGAAGGGCAGGTGGCTCGAAGTCATAGGTGTGGTGTTGGGAGAGGCACAAGAGGCACCAGGAGAGGCAGTTCTTACAAGGAAGGAACTGCGGCCAGAGGGCCTGGAACAGTCTGGGAGGCCAAAGTTCTGGGAAGAGCTCTGGACAATCCTTGTGCCCGGAGAGCATGCGCACAGACCACAGCTCTCCGCCTCACCTTCCCCTCTGCTCGTCCATAGGCAACCCCGAGGGGCCTGAACAGCAGTTTTGAAGAGAGGAAGGAGCCGAACAAAGAGACTGGGGTTACTGGACTGGATATAGAGTTTTCGACCAGACCGGACTTCTTCCTATCTAAGTGAGACTGTGAAAGTTACTGTACCTGAATTTATGCCTGAGATTTATCAAGGCGCAGAGCCGGTAGGAAGAGACAGTGTAACAACAAGCTTTGTTTCTGCCTGCACCAGGTCAAGTTCACGTCACCCGGTAAACAGGCCGTGGGCGCGTTCAAGCGTGATGTGTGCCCATTGGCAGAGCAGACACAGTCACGGTGGTGTTCATTTGTGCTTCGATGGTGGTACGTGGCTGTTCATGTTTCTACTGAGAAGTGTCCGGCGTGAATATTTTTCAACCACCGGTCTGGGGATGGACCCACTACGTGGACCAGGATTCTCGTGTTTAGGGCACCCTTCCCCCTCAGGGGAAAGCACACTGCTCTGTCCTCCCCTACTTACCACCTCTCTTGTGGGTTCCAGCAAACAAACCATAGCCCCTTCCGTCCGAGGCTGACCCGGGCTCTGATCGGACTCGTAGGAGAACATCGGGCACGTGAGGGGCGCTAGCTAGCTAGCTGGTAAGAGTATTCTTGCATTTCTGTCTCTCGGACGGGGCCTCAGATACAGCTGCATTCCACACTTGGGGGCACTCCTGACCCAGCGGGCTAAGCTCCCACGTGTCCGTATTGATTCTTCACTTTCACGAAGGCATTTTCTGACCTGTTCCCTAATTCTGGCAGTTTGGAGCTTGTAACTCCCCAGACAGTGACTATACCCAACGCTCCCTTTCCTTTGACTTTTCTCCCCGCTTCTCTTCCCCGCAGCTGCAAATGCACTGAAGGGCCCGAGGCTGGTGTCTGGGGAGCCTGGAGGAGCTGTCACCATCCGCTGCTATTACAGCCCCTTGTCCGTCAACCAGCATGAGAGGAAATACTGGTGCCGCCTAAGCCCGGTGACGCGGTTCTGCCACACCGTCGTGTCCACCACCAACTACACTCACCTCGGCTTCCGTGGCCGTGTGGCCCTAGCAGACTTCCCACAGAGAGGCTTGTTTGTGGTGACACTGTCCCAGCTGTCCCCGGATGACGTGGGGCGCTATCGCTGTGGCATGGGGAACAGAAACAACATTTTCTTCTTCAACATGAATCTGACTGTCTCTGCAGGTACGGGCTGGTGGCCAGTGGGTCAAGTTCAGTAACGTGAACGCCGGGAGGGAGAAGGTGCAGGAGGAGATCAACAGGTCCAAGAGGGCTTTAAGCTTGGGGGGGAGGGGTGATGAGGAAAAGCTGGGGGTAAAGCAAGGACTTTAGGAAGTTGACTTTCATATCAGAAAGCAATTACCTTCAGAAGGAAGGTAGATATTTGGAAAACTACCCAAATGAATTCATGCCAGCTGTCCCACCCACATTCCCCCAAATTCTGTGGCCTGTGTATTTGGAGAGGACTCTGAGAAGGGGGCGAATTGAGAAATGTGGCTTCTCCGGCTCACGAAGCGTCTTTGTTCAGACAAGCAGAGTGAGTGAGATACTCAGGGCGGAAGTGGTTCTTCCTGAGACCCAGCCCCTCGGCAGACATCCGACAAGCTACCAGGCCCATGCTCTGCATGGCAGGTTCCAGAAACGCGACCTGGAGTTGGGCACCCAGAGTCCACGGAAGGGTGCCCAGGCAGTGGCTGGCCGGGACAGGAGGCGTGTCAGGGAGCAGGCAGAGCCTGGGTTTGCTTGTGTCCGGTTAGATGTTGCTCGAACCGTCTGCTGAGATGGCCTGCTCTGTGTGAGGACCAGGGCGGGGTGGGCTGCGGGAAAGGGGCCAGCGTGGGAGGCAGGATGGCTCAGCAGAGGGTGTGTGGGCATAAAACAAGGAGAAAGGACCATAGAATGTCAATATGTGCAACAGGCTAGAGAATACGCCTGGTTTTCCCTAATTTTTATTTTTTCTGACATATCAGCCAAAGGCTGTGTTGCTTAGTGAGGCCGCAGTCCTTGGAGCAAGCGCATTAGCCTGGCGTCCTTTGCTAAATCCTGCAGGCAGCCAGGGCAGCCTTCCCATGTGATCTCCCTCTGCCATTCACAGATCCTTCCAGCACCAACCCCGCGGCCACTCTGGCTGCTGGTGAGCACGTCATGAGATCCTTTGAAGCAGTATCACCAGCGGCCAACAGAAGAACCTCAGGAAGCACCCAGGCTGTAGAAAGACAGGGCACGGGGTGGGACAGAGTTGCTCGGCTTTCAGGAACCAACAAAACAAGCACGTCAGCTGAGGGAAGGGAGACCCCAGGAACAACTGAGCCCGTAACTCCAGGAACGCCCAGCCAGGGAGACGGTTCTGTCTGGGCGATGGTCCCCACTGCAGAGAGTCCGGCTTCAACAATCGGAGGCGTGCCCAGTACGACAGAAGGGGTTTGGGTGTGGGACACCATAGGCTCAGCGGCGAATAGTGCTAGGCCCAGCGAGGAAGGGAGGGAGACAACTACTGAGGCCGATGGGCCACCGGAAGAAACAGACAGGGTCAGAACAGCTCGGGATGTCACTGGGAAGGTCCTAGGGACCACTACGCCATCGACCCTGGTCTCAGGAAAATGGCTGCAGGAAATCCTGCAAGAAGTGACAGCTGTTGCTAAGCCACAAGCCCTGGGCTCCAGTGAAGGAACCACCCCAGCTGCGGGTGTGTGGACCCCGGGGCCCACCGGCGTTGAAATGGCATCTGAGGAGGGAGCCACCGAAGGGGACCTAGACGTGCCTGCTGGAGACAGCGATCCCCAAGCCACACCGAGCCAGGGCCCCGCTGCTGGGTCCGTGAGGCCCTTGGGCAAGGGGTCCTCCATGATGAGGTAAACTCCCAGAGCCTCGTCCTGGCCTGGGGAGATATGGGGCTCCATATCTCCCCACTCCCGGCATGCTCCTCCGTGGGCTGACCTCTGTACCCCACTCCGTCTGCTCACTTCTTTATTCGTGACCCCGGGACGGTGAAGGGCAAGGACCATAAAAATCACAGACCCTCCCTTGTTCAAGAGTCCTTGCTAAGAAACCCAGAGTATTTTCACGTGGTTTTCAAGTAAAAATCTAAACACTAGGAAAAAGGAATATTTAGGTGGAAACTTTGGGACTTTTTTTTAAAAGATGAGGAACAACAGCTCTAGAGAGGGGAGGTACTTGCTGAAGCCACAAGGAAGGATTGTGGCAGAGCCAAACGCCCAGGGTAGATGCCCTGACTCACTCAGTCTTCTTTCCCACTGGCCCCCAGTGGTGCCCTCGAACGGGCAGTGCAGCAGGGACCAGGATTCAGGGCTTGGGAACCTGTAGACAGGGCTTCTGGTCCCAGCCCTGCTACCAACCCGCTGTGGGAATGAAGGCAGCCGACTTCCCTCACCTTAGCTCCTCACCTGTAAAGTGAGGGGGGAGGGCCATATGCCCTTCAGTCGCCTGTCCAGCTCCAACCCTCCCTCCCCTGCGCTCTTCCCCTCCCCCACCGGCTGCTTCCGCTCCAGCGCTTCTCCAGGAGAGAACATCTCTCGGATCCTGATTCCCGTCGCTCTGGTGCTGTGCCCCCTGACCCTTGTGGCTCTTGGCCTATTGCGAAAGAAGCTCCGGAGAAAGGAGATGAGTGAGTGGTGTTGAAGTAGCCCCAAGGCCGGGGAGGGAGGGTTTGTTCTGATCGGACACCCTCAGGACTGGGTGGGGTCGGAGTCGGTGCCACGACCTCTGGATATGGAAATGCTAAGTTCTAGCCTGAGCCAGGTAACCGCTCCTGGCCTTGGTTTACCGATGAAATGGGAGAATCATCTCCCGACTTGCGCCTCAGTGACGTCCCAGAGCTGAAGGAGAGGCTCTTCGGAGGATGGCAAGACAGGTGTTCCCCGCAGGCGTGCGAACCACAGGGGCAGTCCCGGCGCGCGTAGCTGGAGTGCTGGGACCACATGTGGGAGCAAACCACACGTGCGCCCTCTCCGTGGCCTGGCTGAAAGTCTCTCCCAGCCAGCGTTTAAATACTCCTAAAATGAGTGCTCCATGGTGGTTAGCTCTGATGAAGAGAGGGTGAGATTTGTGGGAGCAGGTGGAAGAGGCTAAGATGATCACACCCAGGACCCCGAAGGCCTGGCCCAGTCCTATTTCAGTCGAAGGGCTCCATTGCAATTCTGTGTCAGGGAGTTCCCAAGGTCTTGCGGGGCTGGGGGGTTGGGGTTCTCGGGGAATCAGATTCAGTCCCCAGTCCCCTCACAGCATGCTCTGTGTCCGTGCAGCTCAGGAGGCAAAAAGGACAGCCACGGTCACCTTCATTCAGATGACAGATCTCCTGGAACTGAGCCTCCAGCCCGACCAGCTGGCCCACGTGGAAAGGAGTACTCTCCAGAATGACCGTCCTCCCCAGGCCAGTCTGATGGTCCTGGAGACGCACCCTGGACCCCGAGGAATGGAAGCATAAGCTACTCGGTCGCCATGGAAAGAGAAACAGGACCAAGCACCATAGCTTCAGCCTTTCCTTGTCCTTCCTCTGCCTGCATGAAGGGGAGCTAACGGAGCGGGCGCTCCGTCTGGGGAAGCAGAG